>CM060938.1:194884399-196134399 GCA_030765085.1 Allium cepa
AGAATTTTATAAGTATTTCCCTTTAACATGTTAATTGGATTTTAATTTTAAACGAGCAGAAATTATACCTTACTGACATCTATCGATCCCTGCATCCACAATCGAATGCTACCGTCGCGCACCCCCAATCCTTGTCGCACCGCCGTGCCAGCCTCGAGCGCGCGCCTCATCACAATTCACCACTGCCCTAGACGCCGCCAGTCGCCTCGACCATGCTCGCGAACGAACCCTAGCCATCATCGATATGCTTGCGCGCCGCCGAGCCCTAGCTCCGCCTCGTCCTCCCCAGCGAGCGTCGCTCCCATCATCTCGCACGCGCGAGGTGCTAGAACTCGACCGAGCTACACGAGATTCCCCTCTTTCGAGTTAATGCCGCAGCCACCCTTTATTTATATTATTTTTTCGTGCTTTTGAAGAACAAATTGGAGATGGAATTCGATTTTTGGATTGAAGAAGGCTTCGGCCCTGATTTGTTTTGAGGGGAAGACACGAACGAAATTGAAGAAGCGGCCATTTATTTTCTTCTTCGTGATTTTGAACTGAGGAACGAATTAAAGTTACGTGTTTATTTAAAAAGGGGTGGAGGGAGACAGAATTTCATGCTTGCACGATCTCTACACGATCGAAGGCGTGATTTTAGGCAAAAATCTAGGCGTGATGTTAGGGAAGAACGTGTTGTGTTTGACTAAATTTAAATTTAAATTTAAATTGAATTCGTTGAAAATTTCAACGTGTTTACTCGCCGTGTGCTCACATATCAACTCAGAAAAATACGAAATTTGAAATCCGAGAATAATTCAATATTACGGATCCAATAGAACAGGTTTCGTCGAATTCCGAGACTGTGCCTCGGACGGCTATTTTTTAAATATCGATTCAAACGATTAAAATTTCAAAACTGAACAAAGCAGTTTCAAATTCAATTCCGAAGCTTCTATTATCTTCAGTATTATCAATATGAATTTTACAAGCCTTTGAAATATTTTTAATCAGCTTAAAATTGAAGATTCAAATTTTTATTCAACTTTCAATAGATTAAATTCTAAACTTAATCGCTAAATTCATTCTGATAATTTGAAATTCAAGTCAAACCATCATTCAAATATTTAAATTTAATTAAATATTTTCAAATTAAATTGTTCAAAATTCTGGGTCGTTGCATTATTAATTTTTGTAAGATTAATAAAAAGGGCCTGGTGATTGTTATGGTGCTAGATATTTGGTTGTTGGCCTTGATAGTTAAATAACCGACTATCAATATTTACCTTTAAATGGGTATTTGTTGTGATTGCTTGAATTTGAATGCTACATTTATTTTAAAAATAAGCGCTTGTTATTCGGTTTAGCCGGGAGAGGACCTTTGTGTCATAAATCCCATTCCGAATAAGTGATATGTCGTTATGGATAGCATTTGGAGACCGGATATTTTCGAAAACGGAAGGATTACCGTCGAATGTCTCTGCATCGGCTTATCTCCGATATAGAGATTTTATCACCCTTTGTGATGGGAAGTCCGGTCGTGATTAGTGATTATCCAGATTGCAAGGGCTTCTTTGGAAGTGCCTTCGGTTCTGTTCGAACCCAGAATGGACTTGTATGGATGTGTGCCTGACATTACAATTTGAGATGTAAAGCTGGTTTCTATCAAATATATTTCTGTTGGTGGTGGAGAATTTATTCTCTTAGCTTAACACCCTTCTCTAAGACGTACGAGCTCAGAGGTTATGTAGCTGATGGTTACTAGTGATACATTCCCAAATTGGTAATGTGGCATACGAAGTGCTGTTGAGCATTTGTTGATCAAAGTGTGGCTTTTGTATAAAGCGTAGCTTTGTGGACGAGACTTCGTCCGACCTCACACCCCGGTAATGGTCAAAACAGGAAAGATGCAGCAAGGTTATTCGGGGATAGCGCCCCCTTAGTTTATGTCATTTCCTTCTGGATAGAGGTGGTATTATGGTATGGAGCCCTGATACTTAACCTATGTTGTTGCTGCAAACTTATTATTTTGTGGTTGTTGGTGAATCCCAGGATTTATGTTGGTTACGACCGGGGGATGGCATATTCGTGTTAGTTGTAATCCAGCTAGGGGTAACCCGTCCTTGTGTTGGCAGAGATCTAGTTAGGTTCTCGGGGCGTCTTTCCAGAGGCATTTCCATGTGGCAATGGGAAGTTCCTTGGCCTGACCATTTGTTGGAAATCCAAACTCCAATATGCACCTTGTCGGTTTTAGTTGTAGAACCAGCCATTTACTTATGGTGGTCACCACTGTTTAGATGGTAGCTATAGTAGACATAGTGCGAAATGCCTATGTTGTCTAAGATTTATATTATACTTTCAAAATGTTTTCCTACACTTTGCACTTATAATAACAATATCAAAGAAATATGCGTATCAAGCATGTTTGACTATCATAAGGAGAAATCTCCTCCGATTCTGCGTTTGCATTGTATGTGTGTGCGGGAGGCCTTATGGTAGTCTCATTTTCTAAAAAGCATTGCGAATCAAATTTAAAATATTTCTTTTTTTTTTGTTTTTAAAGAATAACTGTTTTAAGTTCTCAGACCAGTCCCATGACTGACCTAGAGTTTATTGTTTCCTTCCTAAACTCTGGGTGCCCACCAATTTCCACACGGGCAGTCTAGAGTCAGGTTATCAGGTCATTCTGAAATTTAGGAGTTGCTGTAGAGATCTGGAGGCAAGCTGGATGGCATGGCGTATCAACTAGTATATAGTATTTCTTGTCCGCTGTTTGTTTGTTGTAAACTCTGATAATGTATTGTAATGTGATGTAATGTAATAACAGATATGATTTTTTTTTGTTTTAAAGATATTCATTTATCTATTATATGTTGTTCCGCTGCGATTGTGAGATTCTGTTATTGTTTTATGTTGCTTTTCTTCTTTCTTTCTTCTTCTACCTCTTCTTCTTAAACCCTAACAATTCGGTTTTCCGGCCTTCGATTGCTCGGTAGTTGATACAGTGGACGTATAAATGTCGACTTCCGTGCGTCGAAAATCCTTAACGTTACACCTTTGATGTAATTAACCGATAAAAATCTTTTCCCAACCTATACACATATATGTGTATATTTTAAACAGAAACCTTACTGTTATATTTTCTTTTTTCTGTATAATCTACATATATAAATTTAACGAAATGATCTAAAATAAATATCTTCCATGTAATGTCATAGTAAACAACAGAAAATAAGACAACAATGTGAATGCCACACCTCGACCGTCGCAACGCCCACTCGTGCTTCGTTTTTAATCCCCTTCGCGACCTTCCAGAAATTCCTCGTCTGAGAACTGCCATTAGCGCTAAATGACCAACTCAGGTTTGCAGGATTCTCAGGTTGGGACATTAATCTCCATCAACAAGCTTAAAAGAGGTTGATCACCACACAAGTAGTGCATTCACGTCCAGCGACCATTTCACAAAGTTCATCAGAACCGCAACTCCACATCTGAAGCTACCATAGCAAACTCTCATCATCATCATAGACCTAGGTTTGGTCACCTTCTCTACACCTCCACGATTTTGAATGGTAGACTCAAATTATCTAAAATCTTGATATTCAAACTGAGGTGTCGACATCAGATCGAAGGCCAAGACTCAATTTTGCATCAAGTAGCAGTGACCACTAGCAGCGATAACATCGGATTTTACCCATCCTAGAACGGCATCAATCTTAAGGCGCGAGTGGATCTAACAACGTAATTGGCGACTCTGGATTTTAAGCAGATGAGCAATTTAGGATGACGAAGAAAAAGAATAATGGAGTTGGCTAATAAAATTTGCAGAGCCGGAATTTAATTTAGGATTTAGGTTTAATGAAAAGGGTCGTTAACGGTGAAAGGAAGGTTGCGTGTTTTAAACGAAGAAAACTGGCGTATTTGAGAAGGAATAATAGTTGACTGGTCAATACGTATATATATAAATAAATAAGTTTTCAAAATATCTCGATTTACACAACTTAAAATCTCAAACCCCCATCGAGGCATGCCGCTAGGCGTTTATAACATTATACCCATATTCTGAATGCAATGGAAAAGGTTTCGAGCCCTAATTCGATCATATGGAGAAGATAGCTTTTTTGGACCAGTTATTATATTGAATTTTCGATATAATTTCAGCGCATTTGCTTATCGTACGACCAAACGATCACTCCAAACACTACGAAAATTGAAATCCGATAATAATACAATATTACGGATCCTATGGAACTAGTTTCGTCGGATTCCGAGACTGTGCCTCGGAAGGCTATTTTTACATTATCAATTTAAACTATATAATTTTTTTTAAAAAAACTGCACAAAACACTATTAAATTCAGTCCTACCAATATAGATTCTACAAGCCTTCACATTATTTTTAACCGGCTTAAAACTCCAAATTCAACATTTTACCAAATTTCTGTTTATTAAATCTAATAACTTAATTGCTATTAATAATAATATTTGAATTCAAGTTAAAAATTAAATTTTTAAATATTTACAGTCAATCAAATATTCCAATTTAAATTGTTAGAAATTCCGGGTCGTCACACAATGTATATAGATTCATGGTTGTGGTTATCGTTTTGTGCAATGACTTATTATTGGTATTCATGGTAGTGGTGAATCATAGATTCATACTAATGCTTGCTAAAACTGACATATGGAAGTGCCTTTATGGTCAATTTGTATACATTCATAGTAGTTTCGGTATACATTGGTCTAGTTAGGATGATAAATACGACCCTAAACTTTCGAGAACAATATGTTTATGTCGAATTGACGTAGAACAGATGATGGTGCACCATCGAAAAAAAGCATTACACCTTTGAGCACTTAAATTTGATGCCATATTGTAAATTTTCTTAAATTCACACGATTGTGAAATGTCGAAACCGCTTTTACTTGTTGATGTTCTATTGCCGAATGATAGTCAACATAGAATCAAATCTAAAGTGATGGCAATAGTAGTTTTGATATACATTATTCGAGTTTGGATTATAAATACGATGCCTTGGCAATGAATAGATCCTAAACTTTTGGGAATGGTATGCCTATTTCAAATTCACATAGAACATATGATGGGGCACCAACGAAACAAAGCATCACACCTTTGAGCACTTAAATTCGATGCCCTATCGTCGATTTCCTAAAATTCATATGATTGTTAAATGCCAAAACTGCTTTTATTTGTTGATGTTCCACTGCCGAATGTTAGTCAATATAGGAAGCCAAGGAAAGCAAAGTCAAGTAATTAGAGAAAACATATTCGATATAGAAATTGAGAAATGTATATCAATTATAGGTTACGGTTAGAATCTTTTGTTCTGGTGGATGCATTGCGGTTGGAATCTCGGCTTCACCATCTCATTTTCTACTATGGACAACATAAAACCCTAGAATTAAAAAAAGGGCACTTCATTGTCTTTTTGCACAAACTCAAAATTACGTATGGATTCTTGTTTAAGAATTAATCTTGTTTCACTCTCTTTTGGAATTTTATTTGGATTTAATTTCTCCATTGGTTAATGATTAATTACAAGTTAATGAAGGAGATTAGTAATAAATAAAGAAATCATGGTAAAAAGTAAATGGTTAAATTGGAGAATTTACAATGTTATTTTAAAAGGGGGGAAACATTTTTTGGTACCCCTCATAATAAAAATAATAATTAAAAATGATCCACTTTATAACCAAAAGTAGAGTGTCAATAATAATGCCTTTTCATTTGGAAATGTTTGGTTGGAGGTTTTGGTTCCATGATATAAAGAAGAGAAAGGCAAGGACACGTGGTTGAGCGCTTGGAAACATGAACCAATCGTGAATTCAAATATAATTAAACTCCCTTAACTTATTTTTATTTTTTCCCATCAAGATCTTATAATAAATGATTAAATATAACTTTAAAATTAAGCACAAAACTCCAATGCATTTTTTAATGTGATATATGATTTACAAGCAGAGCTTGATTCTCTAAAAACTAAAAAGCATGATGAATTCTAATAAAAAAGTGACCTAATGCAACAACCTAAAGAAATAAAACAACATTTTCTTCCTTTCTAGTTTCCATATTCTGACCGAAAATTTTAAATTTTCACAACCCATCCAATGTATGTTCCATAGCATGAGAAATTGGCTGGTGACTTCAACAGGTCATGAGAAATGACCGAATGATTCCTAAAAGTACCATAGTATGTGGATACGAGATAGTATTATTGATCACTCAAGCTTACCATGTGTTACTCTTATATTACCACTCTCGCTTACTACATGGTTGATAATACAACTATTCAATGTAGCTTCCTTTTATTTGAATTCATTGCTTACACATCATATTCATATATTATTTCTACAATTGTTATCATTTTCCTATGAAAAAATAGTAAGTAATGAAGTTGCGTTGGATTATATAAATGAGTTTACAATATATGACGTAAGTGTTTGTATATGGCTAATTAAAGTGTTTTCAATTAATTTTTATCTAATGTGGTTATTTTTCCCATACATATCTAAGTAGAGAGAAACCAATAAAGTGATTCATAGCATAGAAAAGCTTCTTGGATTCGTTATGGTAATAACAGATCAAGCATTGATGCTTGAAGAAAAAAAATACAAGAGTTATGTTTGGATGTGATCGGAGCAGATTGTATTGGGAGCATCGATCCAAGAATCCAACTAATGACTAACACAAAAGAAAATTGCAATTTCCCATTTAAATTAAAACGTGTCAAGATTCCTACTTTAGTTGAATGGAGATAAGTGAATGGGAATGACATGCATAATCAATCAATACTTAATAATAGTGAGAGACATTCATATGCTGATAGGTTGAATGAAGAAGAGACCAAACTAGTGGTTGAGATATAAAAATATAGTCTAAGTAACAAAAACTTTGCAAGCATATAAAGAAATGATCTGTTGAATTGTACTGGCATTAAAACTATTTATATTGTTTCTCAAGTGCTAAATTCCCCTTATCGAGTAGGATGCTATTAAATGCATTATTTGCTATGAAATTGAAAGAATTTGGTTGCTTCAATGACATTGTAATTTTTTGATAGAATAAGCATTATTAAGGATATGTTTTGGGTTCATGTATAGAAATTCATAGTATAATATATATTAAGTAAATATTTCAATGTTAAACACTATAAAACTGATTTAAAGTGTCTGTTTCAAACTACCACGACTTAGACATGATAATTATTTGAATGTAGAGAACTTTTTAAATAGTGTAGGACGAGTATAAATTTATTAACTTTGGAGTTATTAGTAAGAATTTGTGGATAAAATAAGTGAGTTGATTTAGAAAACTAAATAGGTTTCAACCCAAAGCTCAATAACCCAAGAGGAATTAGAGATGTCATCAACAACTAATTAGGGTTATTTCAACTAACAGTTTAACTTCTATTCACGTCCATTAATCCCAATTAATCAAAATTTCTCAAATAAATCATAGAAAATTATAACAAGGCATTAAAGGCAAAGGTTAATGCATGTGGACAGTCAAATTTAGAAATTTTCAACTTTATTTTCGAATATGTAGAGAAAGAGGTTGGCTTTTCTTGTTCATATTGATATTTGTTGATATTCAATCATATTTGGTGAATCAATTCAAAATACATATCATTTTTATTACATTTAATGCTTTTAAATTGGGTTTAAGATGAAATATAAATACTTGTCATCCTGATATGTTAGAATGTGAATTATTATTATAAGACGTTATTTAAACATTTGGAAAAATGTTATATCAGTTAAACCCATATGTTGTTAGTTAAGAATTTATAAGTTATTTTGTTATGGAGATGAGATGAAACTAAACTGAGTGAAGCACTAGGGAAAGGCATAAAAATGGTTCACTTATATGTAGTTCGACATAAGGTGGCCCGACCTAAGAAATGATGACGTTATTCGATTATAAGAGTTGGCTACGATGACTCAAGAATCGGTGTTATTTCCCTCGAATCTAGCATACGTAAACTTCATAGTAGTTAAGTTTGGATTTCGCTTGGATCAAGGTGGTCTGGTAAGAAAGGCATGGTTCAAGGCTTCTAGGTGAACACCGGATAACTTTTGAGTTTGGTTGGGCCATGGAGATGGAGCAGTATATGGATGGAACAACACTTGACTTCCGGATGGGAATATGAAGTACTCAGGGTCGGTTTGACGTGGCATCATGGTCCAACATTAGATATGTGACCAAATGTAACATCCCTACTTTCTACGCTATATAAATAAATAAATTAAAATTGTTCAAATTTGATATTTGATAATTCATATTTTTGGAAGTAAATATTTATTTAATTGAAGACTCTTAATGTAATGCTCCACCCCGAGACCCACATTAACAAAGAGAATTACTGGGCAATTCTATCTGCTAATGCAGAGAATAGGGCTGATTAAGAGCGACTGCATATAATCTTGTCTTAAACATCTACTGGACACGTCGATGAATGCTCTATATATTTTTCATCTCTCGTGGATCGACATATCCAATAAATGCTTAATACAAAACTATAGGTGGCTAATGGATCTATTAAAACAAAATATAATAACAAAATGCATATCACATCATAGAACAGTAAACATCATATATATATAAATACATATACACTGATACATCCCAGTACTGGTTTAGAGACCACACTATAAACATCTGATCAAAATACATATCAGAGTCAAGCAGAAAGAAATATAAACTACACAAAAGTGCTAGGCCGATGCCTAAGCAGATTCGTCAAAGCTATGTCCAGTAATTGATAGCTAGACTGAAACAACTCGATCTGACCCAAGTATAAAATACACGGCTCAGTCTAGCTAAAACAATCAGTTAAGATGAATAGATGATAATAGGAAGCGTATGATATAAGGAAATAATTCTTGTCGAATGTGAAGAAATAATAGCAAAGCATGTCCATATCTTAAGTGAATAAATATCACTTAAGCATAAAGAACCTCTAAAGAAGTAACTCAAAATAAATTATCAAGTATAATAGTCGCCTCGTATTTTCGATGATAGCCAAAATTTGCTATAGGGCTTTCTATAACCTTATCTCTTAAATAGAAGCAAACTCAATCGATAATTCTAAATATGGAGAAACTTTAAACACAAAATACGCCAAAATGGAAAATTCAGATATATTCTCATAATAGAGAAATCTCAAACTCAAAATACACAAAAAGGCTTACAGCTACAAAAACCCAGATTGGACTTAACAGCCCAATAAAAAGCCTAACAACTACAAAATATGTACCCAATAGCCCAATCTATGGCCCAACAGCCTGCCAAGTACCGTGTAATAAAGATCCCCAACCTCTTTTAAGACCCAACAGCCTGTAAGTAGCTCCTTGGCTATATATATAAGTATATGAACATGTAGTACCCAACAGCTGAAGCACCGGCATTCACTCATGAATATGTCACAAACTCTCAACTAGAAATTCGAAAAGCGGTAACGTGCGTCCCATACCACATGTTCACACTAAACGGTTTACTAACCATTAGTCAATGCCACACTACAAAACATCATCAAACTCATACAATCTTGTGACTTGTCTCATCTCATCGACAAGTATAAATAGACCTTATGATGGTTTCTCATGAACCTTAAATCTCAAATAAGAAATCACAAACTCAAAACCTGCCTCATTTCATCGGCAAGTATAAAAAACATTGTGATGGCTCTCATCGACCATAACTCCTAGAATAGGAGATCTTAAACCATAAAACTCGTCAAATATTGGCCATCCCAGATAATTCCTATATATAGAAATTGTAAAACTCAAAATGCGCCATAAAATGGCAACAGAACTCAGAATCGATAACTTCGAATAGCTTCGATCGTACAAATCCGGAATTAACCGAAACAGTGAACACACGTGTCCCATACCACATGTTTTACTAAATCATTTAATTCTCTTTCTCATATGTTCGAACGGTGCAAAAATGTGCACTTTATATTTAAAATAATTAATAAGAGAAAACTATCTTTTATAACTATTTTCCGAAAACGATTATTGAAACCTATATTTGAAATTCCTTTATTATAAGAAATAAACAGATTTTATATTTTGAAAATACTTTAAAATATTATATAATAATTATTTTGAAATGTCTATTTATTTTAAAAATTATGTCAAAAAGGGATGGAGAAAACCGTGCTTGAAAAAAGGGAAAACAGGGAAAATAGCTCAAACCCGATAACGTGAATTCAATTTAAATTCAACCCAAAATCAATCCAAATTCAATTTAAATTTGAATTCCAAATCCTCCAAATTTAACTAGCCTATTGATAGGCATCATAGCACTTCAAAACATCACAAAAACAACATCAAAATCAAGTGAAGAGGAGAGAAAAACAATAAAATCAAGCATCAGGACTACACATCACAAGAGAAAAAGGGCTTCAGGCAAAAGTGCCTTAGAGGTCGACATGCAGGTCGACCTCTCTCCCCTCTTGGTCAACCGTTTGGTCGACCTAGAGAGTTTGAGGTCGACCACTAACTTTGCCCAATAAATTTTCTAGCCTCGACCTAATTTTCAAACACCAGTTTGACATATCAAATGAAGATGAAATGCTAAAAAATTATACATACACGTAAAACAACAACTAAACTATGAGTCGAAAAAGACCCGCCAGCAATTTATCAGATGAACAAGAAGACATGCACTCTGAAATTGGCAACTAGAAAGAGGGAATAGTTGTAAACTAAAAGAAATCAAAAACTGTTTACAACAAATAATAATTTTCACAGATCTTTGCATTAGAGGTTTGTTTCAGCTAGAATTATGAGTTTGTTAGCTCACCTTGAGCTAGAGAAGACAAAACCTGAATTTACTTGAAAGAGCTAATGTTTTTGGATCAAGAACAACTTCAATTTCCTGTAGAACTCAATATACAGACACGCAAAGGAGATAAACAATTAACAAACAGCATAAATTCTCTAATTTGGATTTTTAATGAAATATTTAGTTTTGGAATGGATTGCCTTATGATTTCTCCTTAGATTAGCTAGAAATAACAATTTATTAAAGAGAATTGAAGATTTTTAGCCTTGAATTTAAAAAATAACGAAGTTTCCTATTTACTGGTTTCTCTCTTTTTTACTGGAGAAGAAGAAGTAGAGTAGAGTACGTAAAGATAAGTTTCTCACTTCTCATTTCTTTTGGTTACTCCTAATTAACGGACTTTGGACCCAATACAATAAATAAATTAATCTATGTAAACTAGTTAACACTAAAACTAGTCCATTTACTTATGTAATAAATTTAAACAACATTTTCTTCAAGTTTTTAATACAAATAAAACATGTAAATGTATTTACATGTTTAAATAAAATATTTTAAACTCAATAAAAGATAAATTGTAGTTTTTAAAATATTTTTGTTATTAAAATTCTTATTTTACATAAATAACCAATTTTTACACTAATAAATACATAAATCCTCATTTTTAACTTCCAAAAATTCTACAACAATTATTTTCTTGTATAGAAAAATATGACAAACCATTTCAAACTCATTTTTATAATCAAAAACTCATTTATAAACCAAATTCACCTTTTTTTAAAAAATACTTCCTTTAAAATTATCAAAAGAAGTAATTGACATTAATTAATAAAATTATTGCATTTTATCTGAATAAAAATCATTTTCCTTTCATTATTAACCCAAACAAACCAAATAAAGTTTTCAAACTTTATTTTCACATTTTATTTCCAAAATGCATTGTTTATTCCAAATAAACAATCTAAATATCAAATCTTTATTTTAATCACAATATTAAATTATAACTACCATTATAATTAAATATTAATATGTAATCTCCAAACCAGGGTTGTTACAGACTACCCCTCTTAACATAATTGCCTCCTTGCAATTTCTAGAGAAGAGTTTGTATTCAATATAATTATTTCATCAATAATCAAAGGAAGGATAGACAAGCATGAGATCAAAATTCCTCACTTTTTACTCAGGACGAAAGAAGACCAAGATGAAAAAATTCTTGGTAAATTCAATGATTTTCCTAATTATAAATACTAGGATTTGCAGATCATTCAATTTCCTTGAGTAATACATCATAATTCCAAAAGCATCCCACTTTCAAAACAAAAACACAATGGGATGCTACTTAAAAATCTATCGAAGGAGATTGATTTCACAAAAGTTTCTCGAACAGAGTTTGGATTTAGCATCGCTTTATCCAAACTCCAACAACAAACTGATGATTTTCCATATGTCACTATGGAAGGAGCCTTACTGATACTAAAATACAATAATTGAGGTAAGAAAACCCAATGAGAGGTGGTTACTCAAAGACCACCTACTCAAACGACCGCAAAATTCTAGTCGTTAGACTATAGCACAAGAGTAAGATAATCACAAGGAATTAAAATATATGTATTCTCTTAACCAAAAATTCATAGAGTTTCAAAAATGCAATATCTTTATAATTATAACCACAATCTTCAACACATGAAAATTTTCAAGATTATTTAATATAATACTTAATAAGTATTACAAAGACTCAAATTCAAATTCCTCTTGTTACAAATTAAATTTTCGAAAGAATTTTATAAATTCCTCCCAATATATTGTCAAGGAAAATTTAAAATCTCATCACCTTTTGTTCTCCAAACCACCAAAAGTTTTGAAAACAAGCTTTAAATTTATTACATATAACTTTTGTATTATTTTAAAATATCCAATAGACACTATAAAATTTTAAAACCCAAAACATATTTTAACTAAACAATATTTTTAACAATAAGCATATTTATATTTAATTCGATAAATTCAAAACAATAAAATGGCACTACCTCACCATCGGTTTATAGTAAACGACTCTATCCATAGGCTGTAGAGTTGATCAAGCAATCAAAACTGCCTCGCCACTTAATTAACAGTCACTGTGGTTCAATGGCTGCATATACCACTCAAAATAAAATTTTAATATCAAATTTCCAAAAATAATTTATTTCCAAACTCAATCTCATAAAAACTCAATTATCATGTTTGATTGCCTCATCACAGCGTTTAGGAAATTTCTATCGATAATGTTGATCGGGAGCATCAACCAGAATTCTTAAAGCACTCGATGGATAACCCTACTGTAACGACCCAGAAATTTCGATCCCGAAAATTTCCATATAGTTAGAGAAAAGAAGAAAAGAGATAGAAGAAGAAGAATAGAAAAGAAACACACAATCTCACATTCGCAGCGGATAAAATATAATAGAAAATACATAACAGTTTACAAAGCAGAACTGTATCAGTATATTTACATTTTACATCTGAGTTACAACAATTTCACAACACTGGACAGTTTAAAATAACCTGTCCAATATAAATAACAATATATATCACAGCAGATAAATACTCTATAGTTCCTGTCCTTCAGCTCTCCTCCTGAGCTCCCGAACGTCCTCACCTGCAAGTCTGTAATACTCGGTCTGACCCGAGCATTACATCAAAGTAACACCCGGGTCAGGCTGGAAACCAGCGTGAGTAAACCCATCTAACATGAATGATAAAAGCATACAATTTATATAAACCCGGGGTACTTGTATCAATTTACAAATTCACAATTCGTCATAGACATCACTGATATCACACATCGATAACTAAGTACCAGAACTTGGATTAACAGTCAAATTCATTTAAATCATTCCATACCAGCCTGTTGATTTCACAAATTAATTATCCTTAACTCAATACGGTAATTAACCTTTAATTATTTCATTAATTAATTGCTAACCATAAATATTAATCACCCTTGATTAATAACATCAGTAATTAACTACCCTTAATTACTTCATTAAATAAATTAATTACGGATTAATTATCTCTAATTAATCCCTTGATTTATTATACAAAATAATTTAATCCAAATTACTTTCACACTTCCATCTTCCACTAATTACATCCAGTAATTATCATTAATTACTTCACTAAGTAATTATACTTCATCAAGTACGTTAAGTAATTATCATCAGACCATCAAGTGATTTAAAATTAATTAAACTTAATTAACTAATTATAAACTAATCACACTAAACACCATTAATTACATTAAGTAATTAATTACTTTCACTAAGTAATTAAACTTAAATAAACTCCACAATTGATTATCATTTAATTAATTAATCTAATTAATTATTTAAATTAATCACATTAATTAATTGTTAAATAATCCTTAGTTAATGACCTTCTTTAACTATTAATCATTCTTTAATTACTTTTCTTAATTAACTTCTAATTATAAATTAATCTAAATTGTTAATTTATAAATTAAATAAATAAAACATTCCTCAGTTATCTTATTCATTTAATCATTTTAATACTTTAATAATCTCTAAAAAATCCATTTCTTATTAATATTCAAGTGTATTTAGATCATTTCATTTTAAATTCATATTCATATTCCATTTTGAATTCGAGATTCAAAATGATATTTATTTAAACATTGACCAAAATTAAATTCAATTTATAATTCTTTAAACAAATGTAAGTAACATTTATTATTTACATTTGAAACTTATATATTATCAAGTATTAGTTTTAAAACTTATTTTTATAAAATCTTAAACTTATATTTAAATTAATGTTTAAATCACTTTAAATTTCGTTTAACAGATTTTAACTTAAACAACCTTTCAAATTTCATAACCAATTGTTTTAAGCAATAACTATTGTATATAAAGTAAGTTTATATAAAGTTTAATCTAAAATTTCCAAAATGACAGGATTTTAAATCATTTTAAACTATTTAAAAATAGTTGCTTCGGGTTTTAGCCCAAAGCCACTCGCACCTATACCGAGTTTTCCCCACGTTCTCCCCCTTATTCCCAAAAACTTTGGATTTTCCATTTTTAAGTTTTGAATCGGTCAGATATGCTTTGAAAACAAAGCCTATTCGAGCTTCACTTGCAAACCAGATGAAGACCCGAGTAAACATAGGAAAACTCGATGCAACACTCAGGTCATCTTCTTCATTCTCGAGCACGAACAAGATTCCTGTACAAACACTTCCAAACACACAGCCTTTACCCCACGTAATTACTCACTCGAATGACTTAAGCTCGGCGCCGAGTTATGATCGTGATTCCTTGATACATTTCATCTTCTTCTTCCTTCCAATCCACACACAACACAAGCTCAAAAGAAAACGGTCACCGTACAATGATGCCGTGCACATGCACACTTAATTTGGTCGAGTTCGATCTAAGCTTCGATCCTCGGCACGACGACCATCTTTCCCTGAGTTGATCGGCCACACAGTTCGTCAAACCATCCCCTAATTCAAAATCGAACAATTGCCCCACCACAAGTTACTGAACCAATACCGGAGTTCGCCCCGCATCACAATCTCCGACCACCGGAGACTCCTTCCTTTGGCCCAAACATTCGGCTGACCTTCGTCACTCCTTTCCTCAACCATTGGTCCACACCGATGCTAACATGTCGCCGCGAAAGTCCAGCAAATTACCCCATCCACAACTCAGCCTAAAACCCTACATCGTCACAGTTCGACCCCTATAGTGATTGATAAATCCTAAAACCATTTTTCCAAGGAGCTTTATCATCCAAACTTGCTTCAGTAAAACTTTCGATGATAATATCTTCCCCGATCGACGAGAATTGACATTTCCCCCAAATATCGTTCAACTCGTGATATCTCTGGGTTTATCTACTTAAAACTCTCGAAATAAATCTCAAAATTCATAAATTTCCAGTATGATTTAAGTTATGTAATCAAAACGTATAATTCAACTAATTGATTTCCTGATTTGAATTTCTAATCACTTTTTATTCTCTTTTTCAAACTAATCACTTAATATATTCTTGAAAATACTTTTTTTAAAATGATGATTCATCCATATACACATCTTTACTTAAATGATTATAACCTAAATCTGAACATATGGGTGGGAATTTTATTTATTTGGACATGCATGTTCTTGTTACTCATACAGAGACTATCTAAATATTTACTTATTTAGCATGCACAGAAAATCCATATCTATTATTTACACAAAGAAATTTAATTTATGCATGCAATGGATCACAAACACAATCATACTACAGATTGATAATTTTTTTGATTTTTGATTTACTCACCTGTAGAAGATAACAGAGCCAAGTTTTGAATTCCTGAATCTGCTTTCTAAAATTGGCAACTATGTTTTGCTTAATGATCTTAATCTGCTTACTGAGTTGTTGAACAGGCCTTGCTTGATGATCTGAACTTTATTATTAATGTACTTGATCTGCTAGTTTAGGGGTTTTGAACTTAATTATTATTCAAGTTTTGATCTTTGCCTCATTTTTTTCTCTTTTTTTTAGCCTTACTTTCAATATGATGATAATATTTTCTTAAAAGATAAACAAATGCCACTTGTTAAACTAGGCTCTCCACGGCCTCTCGATTACGCCATCGAACCCACACAACAGATCACAGTTACATCCAGGGTTACGTTGCCGTCGCAGCAAAAGTCCTTGTAACTGCAGGGTCTCCGTGGCCTTTGATTTTCGCTGTCGAAATGAAACTTCTCCACCCTTACATAGGTCGCAGTCTACCGATATAAAATCAAACGCAGACTGTTGGCTCTCAGCAGCACACATGACTTTCGCTATGTTATACCATAGATCGCAGTCTACCGATATAAAATCAAACGCGGACTGTTGGCTCTCAACGGCACACACGACTTTCTCTATGGTATACTCTACTCATAATCCCCAAGAACTAGTTTTGTCCGGACTCCTCACAGGATCAACTTTAGTACCACCCTTGGGCTCAAGGCAGCACCACCCGGTGGTACTCCTGAGAAGTTCATTTCAAGGGAGCGCCTTTTTCCCCAGAGCCATCATCAAAACATTTTATACTATACATATATAGTATCTTTAAATCATACACCTAGTATGATCTTATACAAAGCTCCTTTACACAAAATCGATTATTCCAAAATCAATAGTTCTCAAACTAGGCTTTCTAAATTCTCATATTGATTTTACCCAAAAATCAAAAGCCTTTCCAAATCCAAAGGTTCCCAAAACCTTTTCCATAATCCTCATAAGATCCATTATATATATACAGATATATATACAATTTTCAAAACTTTGGATCATTTCAAACTTGTATAAAACTCCTTTTTATACTTCAAACACTTCCAAAATCCTTTCCTTCTGGCAATAGATTCATCAAGGGGAGTTTTATCTTATAAAACAAAGATATTTACTTTGCTCACTCAAAATCAGATATTCAAATTTGATTACTCTTTTCAATATCATTTTTATTCAAATCCGTATGATGTACACATATCATTCGTACGCTATACCAATCTGATCGCTCACTCGATCACACAGTTTCACTTCCGAACTAGTATCGTCCACCCGACTTCCTAGTGCGGACTCAGATCTGGTTTCTTGATCAGAAACCGTCATTCTACTTGCATAGCCTAACTATAATAGAGAATATCCAGAACCAGTCAACAATCCATATCCAGGTTTGCCATCGAAAATCGAGTGAAAAATCCCAACTCGGATCGACAAACTATCTCGAAATTCTATGCTAGAATTTGGATCAAATCATTATGCGAATAGAATAACATACGTACACCCTACGTATTTGTCTTATTGGTTATTAGCCAAATCAATTCCATTTCTATTCACATTCAATTGATTTTCATTCACTTACTCACAGTTACTTCAATCCATTTGGTTTATCACCTCTAGTCTAATCTCGATTGGGTATTTAACCAATAACAGTTTGAACTCCGACCAATTTATTTAGAAAATAGCTTGAAAAATTTAAAATAGATAAGTAGTTGGAAAATAGTTACTAGTTTGTAAAATAGGTGTAAAATAGCTAGAAAATAGTTAAAATAAATATAGAAATTTTAAATAATTGCAAAATAATAATAAGATAGTAATTAGTTTTGTAAAATAGTTGAAATATAGTAATTAGTTATAAACAGTTGGAAAATTGTTAAACAGTTTCAAAAATAATTGTAAAACAAGTATAAGATAGTTTGGATTTTTAAAAGAAAGGTTGTATATATAATAAATAGCCTGGAAAAATAGGTTTATATTAAAACAATTTATATTAAAAATAGTTCAGAGTCAAAACTGCTCACTTCCCAATTTCCATTCTCATCAATTCAATTTAAATTCCCTTTTCCATTTAAATTTACCCAATTCCAATATAAATAACTTCAATTTCCATTGAAATTGATTCAACTCCAATTCAAGTTGAATTAACCTCAGTTTCTTTCCAAATTTAACTTTATTCAACCTTGGTCTCAAATTCTACTAATTCAAATAAATTTCAATTGAACTAGTTCCAATTTCAATTCATTTCAACTCTAGTTTGAATTTATCCCAATTTCCAATTCCATTTCCAAATCAAGTTGAATTATTCTTGATTTCCTTCCAATTTCAATTCAAATTCCATTTGAATTTAAAATTATTCAACTTTAATTACAATTCCAAATTATTTAAATCAATTCAATTCAAATTTTCCATTTGAATCTTGTACTCATACATCTTCAATCACAATTTTCAATTAATTCAAATCAAATTCAATTTGAACTAATTTCAATTCAAATTTCATATTTAATCCATCTCGAATTATATAAATTCGAGTTAAATTTCAAATGTTGATTTAACCTCTTAAATCAATTTTCCTTTAAATTTTTTTTATCAATTTAATTCACAGTTCAGACCTAACATATTATACCACAAATCAAATTAACCTTTATTTTTACATCAATAACCCAAACCTTTAAACAATTTAATTCTGAGTCAAATTCTCAAAATTCCATTTTAAATTATCTTTACTTAACTCATTACAAAGTTCAAATAAAAGTTCAAAACATTCTATTTTAGAAATTTAATTTATTACTAAATTTTATCCTCCAGTTTAAAATCAGTTCTTAAACAATTTTAATTTACAAATTCAATTACTCAAATTTTTAGCTCAAGGTAATTCCATACCCTTAGTTTCAAATTATAGTTTAATTTCCTTCTTATCTTAACAATGGATATATTACCACACTTCATTTCTTATTCATCTAAACAAATCCAATACACTACTTAAAGATTATTAAAAACAACAGGATGGTATCATTCAAATTATTTTAAAACATCCATTTCCAATTTCGGATTTCAAACCCATTTTGAGATCACCCAAACTTTCTAATTCAAATCAACCATTTAACTCTCCAAGTTAAATCTTAATTTCATCTTCAAATTTCCAAATCAGGTTGATCATTCCCACTTATTTAACTTTTTCCCAGGTTAAACTTAATTTACTTAATCCAGTCAACCTTACCCAAATTGAACTTCCGTTTCAAAATTTGAACTTCTCACTTATCAAGTTCAAAGACTTATCACTTTGGGTATCATATCTCATTCCAGATTTAAAACTCAATATTTAGAGTTTATTTCAAAACATCCATATATATATACATTTTACTTCTTGGCCTACCAAGCCAAATTTTAAAATTTAAACTACCCTTGGTTTTAATTCAAAATAAATTCCTTTAAATCTTTAAACAACTCTTATTTGCATCAAACTCTCTTATTCAAATAATATTATTTATTATTCTTTTAATCATTTGAAACTAAATTCCAAATGTTTTAAAAACTTAAGATGCAAACTTCACAATTTAGATCAACTTCAATTTTAATTTATATCCCATACTTATCTAAATGGTTTACTTCCTTAAAAATTTCATTATTACCTTATTTTGAAATTCTTTCCCAAATTCACAAATTAAATTTTAGTTTGAATTTATTTCAAACTTATCTTTATTCAATTTCAATTTCAGGTTGGTTGTGTTTATTACTTCTCAATTTAATTCCAATAATTTTAACAACCAATATTTATTAGAAAGAAATATTGCTTTATATATCAAAATATATTCTTATATAAAACCATTTAAAATCTTTATATAAGAAAATAACAAGTACGCTCTCTCATATATATACACACTCAACTCATTCTAGGGTACCACTTACCCTATCCTTAATGAGTACACCAACCAGAGCCAAGGTTCTCGCTTAACCTTCAGCTCTAATACAAAATGAAACGACCCAGAAATTTCGATCCCGAAAATTTACAGATAGTTAAAGAAAAGAAGAAAAGAGATAGAAGAAGAAGAATAGAAAAGAAACACACAATCTCACATTCGCAGCGGATAAAATATAATAGCAAATAAATAACAGTTTACAAAGCAGAACTGTATCAGTATATTTACATTTTACATCAGAGTTACAACAATTTCACAACACTGGACAGTTTAAAATAACTTGCCCCATATAAATAACAATATATATCACGGCGGATAAACACTCTATACGTTCTTGTCCTTCAGCTCTCCTCCTGAGCTCCAGAACGTCCTTACCTACAAGTTTGTAATACTCGGTCTGACCCGAGCATTACATCAAAGTAACACCCGGGTCAGGCTGGAAACCAGCGTGAGTAAACCCATCTAACATGAATGACAAAAGCATACAATTTGTATAAACATGGGGTACTTGTATCAATTTACAAATTCACAATTCGTTATAGACATCACTGATATCACACATCAATATCTAAGTACCAGAACTTGGATTAACAGTCAAATTCATTTAAATCATTCCATACCAGCCTGTTGATTTCACAAATTAATTATCCTTAACTCAATACGGTAATTAACCTTTAATTATTTCATTAATTAATTGCTAACCATAAATATTAATCACCTTTGATTAATAACATCAGTAATTAACTACCCTTAATTACTTCGTCATATAGATTAATTACTCCTTAATTATCTCTAATTAATCCCTTGATTTATTATACAAAATAATTTAATCCAAATTACTTTCACACTTCCATCTTCCACTAATTACATCCAGTAATTATCATTAATTACTTCGCTAAGTAATTATACTTCATCAATTACATTAAGTAATTATCATCAGACCATCAAGTGATTTAAAATTAATTAAACTTAATTAACTAATTATAAACTAATCACACTAAACACCATTAATTACATTAAGTAATTAATTACTTTCACTAAGTAATTAAACTTAAATAAACTCCACAATTGATTATCATTTAATTAATTAATCTAATTAATTATTTAAATTAATCACATTAATTAATTGTTAAATAATCCTTAGTTAATGACCTTCTTTAACTATTAATCATTCTTTAATTACTTTTCTTAATTAACTTCTAATTATAAATTAATCTAAATTGTTAATTTATAAATTAAATAAATAAAACATTCCTCAGTTATCTTATTCATTTAATCATTTAATACTTTAATAATCTCTAAAAAATCCATTTCTTATTAATATTCAAGTGTATTTAGATCATTTCATTTTAAATTCATATTCATATTCCATTTTGAATTCGAGATTCAAAATGATATTTATTTAAACATTGACCAAAATTAAATTCAATTTATAATTCTTTAAACAAATGTAAATAACATTTATAATTTACATTTGAAACTTATATATTATCAAGTATTATTTTTAAAACTTATTTTTATAAAATCTTAAACTTATATTTAAATTAATGTTTAAATCACTTTAAAATTTCGTTTAACAGAATTTAACTTAAACAACCTTTCAAATTTCATAACCAATTGTCTTAAGCAATAACTATTGTATATAAAGTAAGTTTATATAAAGTTTAATCTAAAATTTCCAAAACAACAGGATTTTAAATCATTTTAAACTATTAAAAAATAGTTGCTTCGGGTTTTACCCGAAAGCCTCTCGGACCTATACCGAGTTTACCCCACGTTCTCCCCCTTATTCCCAAAAACTTTGGATTTTTCATTTTTAAGTTTTGAATCGTTCAAATATGCTTTGAAAACAAAGCCTATTCGAGCTTCTCTTGCAAACTTGATGAAGACCCGAGTAAACATAGGAAAACTCGATGCAACACTCATGTCATCTTCTACATTCTCGAGCATGAACAAGATTCCTATACAAACACTTCCAAACACACAGCCTTCACCCCACGTAATTACTCACTTGAATGACTCAAGCTCGGCACCGAGTTATGACCGTGGTTCCCTGATACATTTCATCTTCTTCTTCCTTCCAATCCACACACAACACAAGCTCAAAAGAAAACGGTCACCGTACAATGACGCCGTGGACTTGCACACTTAATCTGGTCGAGCTCGATCTAAGCTTCGATCCTCGGCACGACGACCATCTTTCCCTGAGTTGATTGGCCACACAGTTCGTCGAACCATCCCCTAATTCAAAATCGAACAATTGCCCCACCACAAGTTACCGAACCAATACCGGAGTTCGCCCCGCATCACAATCTCCGACCACCGGAGACTCCTTCCTTTGGCCCAAACGTTCGCCTGACCTTCGTCACTCCTTTCCTCAACCATCGGTCCACACCGATGCTAACATGTCGCCGCGAAAGTCCAACAAACTACCCCATCCACAACTCAGCCTAAAACCCTACATCGTCACAGTTCGACCCCCACAGTGATTGATAAATCCTAATTCCAAGGAGCCTTATCATCCAAACTTGCTTCAGTAAAAATTTCGATGATAATATCTTCCCCAATCGACGAGAATTGACATTTCCCCCAATATCGTTCAACTCGTGATATCTCTAGGTTATCTACTTAAAACTCTCGAAAATTCTCAAAATTCATAAATTTCCAGTATGATTTAAGTTATGTAATCAAAACATATAATTCAACTAATTGATTTCCTGATTTGAATTTCTAATCACTGTTTATTCTCTTTTTCAAACTAATCACTTAATATATTCTTGAAAATACTTTTTTTAAAATGATGATTCATCCATATACACATCTTTACTTAAATGATTATAACCTAAATCTGAACATATGGGTGGGAATTTAATTTATTTGGACATGCATGTTCTTGTTACTCATACAGAGACTATCTAAATATTAACTTATTCAGCATGCACAAAAAATCCATATCTATTATTTACATAAAGAAATTTAATTTATGCATGCAATGGATCACAAACAAAATCATACTACAGATTGATAATTTTTTTGATTTTTGATTTACTCACCTGTAGAAGATAACAGAGCCAAGTTTTGAATTCCTGAATCTGCTTTTTGAAATTGGCAACTATGTTTTGCTTAATGATCTTAATCTGCTTACTGAGTTGTTGAACAGGCCTTGCTTGATGATCTGAACTTTATTGTTAATTTACTTGATCTGCTAGTTTAGGGGTTTTGAACTTAACTATTATTCAAGTTTTGATCTTTGCCTCATTTTTTTCTCTTCTTTTTTTAGCCTTACTTTCAATATGGTGATAATATTTTCTTAAAAGATAAACAAATGCCACTTGTTAACAATGTACTAAACCTTAACTACAAGTGTTAATTCCAAGAATTATAAAGCTTACAAATGTAAGAATCCTTTATTTTATATATATTTTCATTTTTTTTTAGTTTAAATGTTTAAATGAAAGCTTCATATTAATTTACAATTTTACAAATGCATATCTAAATACATTCATATGAATTTCTTTTTAAAGAAAATATAACCAATTATATATATGAAAGCTTATACATAAAATTTAAACCCAATATTTTTAAAATGTCTATCTTTTGAATTTTAAAATCAAATCCAAGTACAAATTCAATTTAAATTTAATTCACATATTAAATTTGTAAATAATAATTCTATTTAAAATATATTTATACCTATATTTAAAAACATCACATTACCATTATTGTTTGAAAATACCAATTTTGTCAAGTCTAAATAATTTATAAAGGAGATTATTAAATAAATATATCTTTTCCCAGATATGCATAATTCAATTCTTATTATATTTCCAAATTCATTTACACATCCAGATGTGTATTATTATCATAATTTTATCTGTTCGCTGATTAAAACGGTTAATTACCTATTTATCAGATGTCCAAAGCCCGGGTTATCACACCTACAAAAAATACTTTATATAAAAGGAAATATCTCTCATAGATAATACAAAAAATTATTATTTGATTTCTTAATAACTAAAATTCCAATTTCTCCTAAAACACATATCATAAAGCTGCATAAACTTGAAATCAAAGAACACAAAGAGATCTCATCGAGATATTGCCAGAATACTCGATTCACAAGACTAATGGAATTAGAGTGGCGTGTTCGTCAATCCGAACGATATAATTTACAAGAATTATACGAGTGCGGAGTGCAGTGAAAGGAATGCTATCCCTCACGACTCATAGCTGAAGGAAATTAGTGAAAGGTCAAGCTAAGGAAAGACTCAAGCATCAAATAATGGATAAAATAAGAGATCAACGAGATATACAGATAAGGGTAATATATTCTTCACTAGTGAGAAGATGCACACTGTCAACATATCATTACTTCGAGTGAAGTAATGCCACAAAATATAACACCAAATGAGTATCCAAAAGAATATCTCGAAAGAAAGAAGGATGATAATATCAATTGAACTAAATCAATCGCCTCATTACTTAATGGAGATCCTCATGGAAGGATAACCAAAAGGCTAAGAGCCAAAAATGAGATCAACACAATAATCGATTGCCCGATTGGGTAATAATCCTAATGCGGACACATAGTAATTACAGAGCTACACTAAATTGAATTCGGATACATCATCATCATCTCGAAATTCAAGAACAAATAAAGATACTTCCAAATTATCATTAACATTCCAAAGGATGAGAAGAAACATATCAACCAAACCAGGATACCAGTATATATAGGATCCCTCCAAAGCATAGGATTGGTCCCGAAAACAATCAAACCAATGCATTCCTAAAATATACAAATCACAAGATGGTGAATAGTATGCAAATTTACACGAAAAGGAAAACACTCAATATAAGCTCAACACCCCATACTCAAAATACTAAGGTTGTGGGTCCTTCAATAGGATTCGTAATTCCCAAAGAATAATACAGTAAGAAACATTAAAGGTATAACATTAATAAACTTCTTCGATTCGAGTGAATGTAAAGCACTTGTACCAAAGAGAACTTAAATATAATAGACATAGAATAATATAAAGCTCTAGAGAAGGAAAATGGAAGACCTCCAGGATGAGAGGAACTGCCTGAAGCATCCATCACAAGAAGCTTTCCTGAATGAGGACCCTTAGATGAATTGGGGGATTGGGGAGACCAATGTCCCTCTCGTTTACAACTGTAGCAAACGATAGGTTTAGGGCATTCTTTAATAAAATGATCATGAGAAACACAATTGAAACACGACTTATGAGAATGAGGTTTTTCACCTGAATGTGAACAAGAGGCAAGTGGCTTCTTCTTTTTCTGAGGGAAAGACTTAGATTTCTGAAAGGGAAACTTCTTATTATTGGGGTTCTTATGAACTCAAACTCATCACTACTATCTCTCTCTTTCTTGACGGCTTCGAGGTGAAGCGATGAGTCCACTAACTCCTCAGATAATAGCTTAAGCTGGAGCATAAGAACTTCTTCAAATATTTATCCAAACCAGAGACAAACTGAAGATTCTTCTTATAAGGAGTGCTGATAAATTTGAGCCTATATTTGGATAAGCACTCGAAAGAAGATACATATTTGAAAAATGAGGATTTCCCTTTCTTTAACTCAAGGAAGCGATGGGCCAGAAAAGCTTTCTTAGATTCAGTCACATTTTTGAGTTCAAACCGCACTCTAAACCGTTGCCAAGTAAGGGTGGACTCGTCTATCTCGGCAATAAGAAGCTAATACCAATCGAGAGCACGCTCTTGCATCATACTCGATTCCATAAGAATGCGGTGATGATCTGATAAATCCACGTGAAAGAAGATGCACTCGCATTTCCTAATCTGTAATGACCCGTAAATTTTAACTGTTTTAATAATGTAATTAAAGTGAATTTTTGTGAAATTTTAAATTATTGAATTTTTAATAAAAATTTAATATTTAGAAGACGTCTACTTTAACATAGAAAATGGTAAATTTTCATCAAATAATATGGAAGTTTATTTCATTGTATAACTCTATTTCAATTTAAATCAGTTAACAATTGATGATTATAAAATAATTTCCCAGCCTAAATTTGTTACATAGTAAATTTGTAAATCCTCTTCTGAGTGAGATATCATATTTCGTTTCTCCAGATTTGGAATGCTATTGCTCCGTCTATCTTATTTTTGGCAGATTTACAGCATTTTCGGTACCGATTATCGACTTTTGATAGGATGGTCGTACCACTGATATCTATATACCATTTTGATCGTCTCGTCATGCTGATCTCTACGGTATATATATTTGAATACATATTTTAAAATTTATAACTTGGATGTAGTTATATATGTGTTTGAATATAAATTAATGGGTATATATAAGTTTATACATATTTAAATGATCTATTTGTATATAAATAGCATACAAGTATATATGTATTTATAAGTATAGTATGTTGGTTTTGTAGATGTTATGTTTGTATTAAAATAGATTTTTGATAATAATAGTATACATATACTACAAATATTTCCATGGTACATGCTATAGTATTTACATCCTATATGGTACGAGGTCTGCATATTTAACTATGTTTGGCTGTAGTTTATTTTCCCTCTTTTGTAAATCTATAATGTGTTCAGTAAGTATATTATTTGTTAAAGATATTTATTTGAATGCATGGTAATATTTTAAAAATAGATTACTGAAATAACTTCATATATGTACACATTTTGTTTAAATGCGTATTAGATAAGAATTTTGAAAAGAAATATTGATTTTAAATTTTTAGTGTATAAAGACTTTATTTTAAGTACATGTTTTAAAAATTGAGTTTACAAAAATATATAATATATTTTATATTTTGTTTTAGCTTATATCAAACTGATTCTAATTATTTCTCATCGTTTTCTCATTTATCAGCTTTGTCCGCCGTGCCCGTTTTCTTCATCGATTCATGTCCATCTAGCATTGCTTCAGAATTCGTAGCTCAATTCTTTGTCCAATCTCTCTAGCCTCGAAAGGTGAGCAATCACTCACGATTAACATTCTTATATTTATTAAATTTGATTTCAATTGAAACGACAATGAAATATGCTGCTGTTAGTTATTTACATTGCTATATATATGCTGTTATCTGTATCTGTTCACTTGTGACATCTGACACCATCATTTTTTAGTTTTGTTGATGATATATGCCTATTATATTATTCATATCTGTTATCACTCTGCAAGTTCCCTGGTAGTATTGAATTCACTATGGGTTGAAATGATACATACCCGAACGATCTTTAGAATAGGAGAAAATCGTTATGGATTGAAATGATAAACCCAAGAGATTTTCATTGAATTAAATTTGGGATTGCGGGTTGAAATGATATATATCCATATTTATAATTTAAATTGCAGATTGCAATGATAAATATTCATATCACTTGACTATAGGATAGAAAATTATATACAGACACCATTGATCTATATATAAATATTTTGAAATTGATTTCTATGGTTTTGGAAAGAAATATATGATTTATATGAATATTGATTTTTGATATTATATAAATATTATTTTATATATACTTAAATTTTTATTTTAAGCTATGAATAAATTTTGTTAATATAAAATAAGTTTAATAATAAAGTTTGTTTTATTAAAATATAATATGGTTAAGCATTTATTTAAATTATATTTTAATATAGAGTTTATAATGATTTTAATAAATTAAGGTTGGGAAGATAGATTTGAAATTTATTTGAAATGGTGTTTAATTAAGAATTTAATTAATTAAATTGATTGGAAACTTATGGATTTGAGATTTTTAAAGGATATGATTTTATAACTTAAATTTTGTTTAAGGTGATTTAAATGAATATATCATGTTTAAAAAAATTGAAGGAATATTCGGTTATTTGAAATTTGAAAATTTTATTTAAATGATAGTGGATTTATTAAGTAAATATCTCAAAAATAAATAATAGTAAATTAAATTATGTATATATATATATGAAATTATCAAATTTTTTTTTGAATATGTTGAATACTTAAAGCTTTGAAATATATTGAAATTGAAATGGTTTATTTTATGGTTCAAATCTGTTTTGAAATCGATATAATTTGGAATGATTTATTGAGAAACTGAATTGAATTGAAATTGATGATTTGGGATTTGATTTAATTTGAATTTTAGAATTCAAGTTTGGAATTGATTTGTGAAATTTGAGGAAACTAGTTTATTATATAAAGTATTTTTAAATTTTATTTAAAACTTTTTTATATTTTACTTTATAAATTATTTTAATATAAATCATTTTTAATATAAACTAATATTAATATAAAATATTTTAACTTATAAATCTTTTATATAAACTATTTTACTTTATAAACTATTTTATTTTGTATATATATTTTAATATCTAAACTGTTTAAGTGGTGGAGGTTATGTTTTCAAAGTTATGAATTTCAAAGTATTATGTTTTGAACGTGTTATAATTTCAAGTGTTTGGTTTCGAAAGTGTTTTAACTTTGAAAGTGCTATGGTTTTTAGAAAAAGATATATTTGAAATGGAAATGATATCGTATTTGGTTTTGAAATAGAAATGATATCGTTTTGATATGGTTTTGGAATGGAAATGGTATTTTGGTTTTGAAGTATAAACTATTTTGAAATGACCGCAGTGTTATAATAACGTTTGGTTGTTAATGCGACCGGGATTGGAAGTTGTCATACTCTCTGCCAACTCCGCAAACCACTTTAACAACTGTGTACGCGGTGGAGATTCTAGAACAAAGTAGGATGGTGGCGATAATCCTATAGGAGGTATATACGTGGAACCAACTACCGTGAGTTGGCATAAGGTGGCTAAAATAGGAGCAATTGACGGGACAATGAGGTAGCTCCTCTGGTCGGACACACTCCTTCGATACCATTCTATGACTTTGTGATTGATTGGGTGCACCCTTTGATTTTTTTTGGAGTGTGGTTCGAGGTGGGTGGTAGTGGCTGCTACGCGTTACCACCAGTCCAGCAGTGTAATTGGTACATCAATCCTGGCATTGCCTAGTTGTGCCGTGTCACCTACCCAAGCGTGCTTTATACGAGTTTGACTTGTGTCGTACCTATGGAGTATCCTCTGATAGCCTCCCGATCTGGAGGTACTATGGTACTGTATAGACTATTGGCACTATAAAATGTGTTAAGGTGGAAAATATAAAGCCTTAATGCAATTTTTAAATAGTATACTTTACTTTAGACATTATTATAATAGCGTATGTTACTACATAGTAGATAGTTTAACAGATCCTTAGAATATGGTTATCCCAAACATCCTTTGAGTTACTTATATTTCAATTATTATTTCACTTGGGCTGGATTTATTGATATAAGAATGTTAATCCTGACTCGAGTGTTTTGTGTTTTGGTTTACGCTCGGGTCAGACTGAGTGATACATCTTTTGAGACTCACCTTTGGAGTTGGAGCTTCGTTTGGAGATCCATTTACATCTTTTCAACTTGCAGTTATTCAGTTGATTCCAGTGATGTATTCTGATCTTCTATTTGACTATTGTATTTGAAAATTCTATTGTATCTTATTTTACTCTGATATATATATAGTAGCTTCATGAACTACTATTCATTTTGTTTCCGCTGCATATTGTACATTACTCTGTGTTCGTGATTCTATGATTTATTTATTTACCGTATATGCTGAGTTTTGCCAAATATAAATTTACAATCTGGTATTTTAAGCAATTCAAATCTGGCAGGTGTGTCTATCTATGCACTTGGAGGGTGCAGCATGATAGGGAGTTCTCGCATTTAGTTTGGTAGCGAGCTGATGACTCTTACTCCTACATGTCCCTGCAGGAGTTGGCGCAATCGAGAGGCTGGTCGTAAAGGCAGAACTTAGGTACCAATGTATGCTACGGTGGGCATTACCCCACTAATAGGTGGCCTGTTACATATGGCATCAGAGCTTTGGTTTTAGGCAAACTTAGCATATGTAGTAGATTTAATTGCAGAATCACTTTCGTTCGAGCTTGAAAATTTTCCTCTTTGATTCGGATTCCCTTTGAATTTTGGAACGTTCCCCTTGGTTCGTAAATCCATCCTTATCTCTCCTTATTCGTATTTCTTGATTTTGGAGTATCCAATAACTCCACTTCGAATAAACTCTATAATAACTTAGCGGTCTCGCCAATCTTCGAATGATTTGTAAAGGGGCGAAACTCCTTTACAATCGGCATTGATTTACCGAAGATTTCTGTATCCTCGATTTACGATGCTATCTATCTCTTGATATACCCAAATTCTAATGTTTGGCAATTGAATGTTGATTTGCTCTAGAATTATGCCTTGATCTTATTTTGAAGTCTCGGTTGACCCGGTTAAGGTTGCCCATGAACTATATAACTCTATCCATTTTTTTCTCTCTTTGAAAACTAATTATCTCCCTATCGAGCCTAACTTCTAGTTAAATTCTTTTGGTTAGGATCCCTCTGTATTTGAATCGCTATACTTGGTTTGAAATCCATTCTGTATTATTGAGTGAGGAAGTGTATTTGTATTAATATAAAAATGTTTATATTGTGTTGTTTGAGTTGTTGATGTTGATTTGGGTTTTCGATCGATTCGTCTGATCAACGCTATCGATAGTATTTCCAAAACACATGAATAGAACAAACTAACACATTTTTTACAAAAATAAGTAAATAATTTTATATGATTATATTATATTCAGATATAAGTAAAGTTTTGGAAGATAATTGTTAAATGAATTGGTTAACAAAATGGTAATATTTGATTATCATTTATTGTTTTGTAAACCATTGGCTATGGCATAATATAAATAAATGAATTATAAACAGGGTTTATAAATTGATTTAGAATTTTGAATGAATTTGAAAATTAGAATTTGAGAATTTAATTTTCGGTAACTCCAAACTTTGGTTCTAAAGCTTTAAATGTATATTATTTAAAGTATTTTCAAATAGAAATTTATCTCCAAAGAATTTAAATGTTTAAATCATGCTCACCTCTTTTGTTGCTGGAAAATAATTTCAGTGACGGCGGCCGCATGATCGACATTCATTTTCGAGTTTCATTCTGGAGGGATCACTCTGTAGCCTTGCTACACTTTTATTTTTGAAAATAAATTGATTTAAATTTATTTAGTATGACTTAATCTAATATATTTATAGGTATATGATTATTGATTTGATTTGATATACATAGTGTGTGTGTGTGTGTGTATATATATTTATCTCTAAATGTTGAAGTGAAATCAGAAATTTGATTCTTAAATTCTCTTAAAGAACGATTTCAATTATAATGAAGCCAAAAAGGTCTGAATGAATATTTAAACTTGAATAATTGAAAACAAAAATTACTTATAAAATACTCAATTGCATTCCAATATAACTTACCTTAATCATTCAGAAGTTGAACATGTAATTGAATAATTTACAATGTAAATGATGTTAAATGAATTTTATAAATAAAATTCGAGTGGTTATAATAAATGTTATACACTTAAATTTTAATTATAAAAATGTTAATAGAGATAAGTAGAATAATAAATTGATTGAATAGTAAAAGAGACAAATTAAATAAAATTTTGTTTTGAAAGAAGCCTTTTTTGTATCAAATATTAATAAATTGAAATTAAATCAACTTAATGAAATACCTTGAATTTAAAATCAATTGTTGAATATTAATTAATTAGATTGAAATTTATATGGTTTAAACTAATTTTTTATCTGTTTTCCAATCTATTTTTTTTTTGGTTGTTTTATTCTCCTACCTCCTTCCTTTTTAGGGACGAAAAGTTTTGAGTGGGGAAGAGTGTAACCACCCGTAAATTTTAACTGTTTTAATAACATAAGTAAACTTAATTTTTGTGAAATTTTAAATAATTGAATTTGGAAATAAAAATTTAATATTTGAAATACGTTTACTTTAACATAGAAAATGGTAAATTTTCATCAAATAATATGGAAATTTATTTCATTGTATAAGTCTATTTCAATTTAAATCAGTTAATATTTGATGATTATAAAATAATTTCCAAACCTGAATATTTTTACATAATAAATTTATAAATCATCTTCTGATTGAGATATCATATCTCGTTTCTCCAGATTTGGACTACTATTGTTCCGTCTACGTTATTTTCAGCAGATTTGTAGCATTTTCGGTACCGATTATCGATTTTTGATAGGATAATCATACCACTGATATCTATATACCATTTTGATCATCTCGTCATGCTGATCTCTACGGTATATTCAATTGTCAATTTCGAGATTGAGGAAATGGCGAAATCTACGGAAATGATCTTCATATCGGTTCAGCAATTTGACTTTTGGTCTTCCTGTAATTGTTCATTTTCACCCTGTGAAAACCAATAGGATTTTTCAGTTCCAAAATTTATTTTCTGACTATTTCTATCCCACCGGTTCAATTTTGACTTTCTATATTCCACTAGGTTCAAATATTAGTTTGTTCTATCTTCTTGGCTTCATTTTGAATAAAATATAATGCTAGTATTATTTCATTGCTCACGTTCCCTTTTATTGCCATAAAACTCTACCGGTCCATCTCGGCCACTTTTTTCCTCTCACACGCATGCTTCACCGTCCTTCCCCCTTCTACCTGGCCGTGAACCATCCCCTCCAACACCCGCGTGACCTTCCACCTATCATCAACGCGAGCACTTTCGACCTCTCATCCTTCCTCCCCTTGCCGAGCCACATGTGCCGCCCTCTACGAGCAACCCCACCTGAACCTCGTCCTCCACTTGAACTCCAACCAAGAAGCTCGGCCACAACACCTCTCCTTCACTTCTTATTGAGGTATATTTTATATGTTTAAAAGATTGCCTAAGTTATATAATATATATGTATTACTAGTTTTGGCATCAATGTTAATATTACTATATATAAAAATTATATTAGTTTTCTGTTGGACTTATAATTATATAAGTATTCATTGTTAGAATGAATAAGTAATTTCAAATTATAGCACACATATTTGCTGTGATATAAGCAGTTGCCAAGGATATTTCAAAATGCATATATACATGTTGTTTGTTTGTATATAGGTTATACAACTTATTCATATAATCGGTTGAATGCTGACATATTACTATAAAGCTGGTGTTATTATATATATGTATATAGTTTAATCTACGTTTTACTATAAGATGTATATATGTTGCAGTATGCTATACTAGAAAGAAATTATATATATAGTTGTAAACAGGCTGTTATATGAATGCATAAAGGACAGTTATATATGTTTTCTATTCATAATGTACAAATACTATCACGACCCGAAATCCAGCATTCAAAAATCATCATCAAATACCTCACTTGTATTCGACCATCGGAGATTCAAACGTTGAACCCCAGTTCGGATGGAGCTTATACCAACACTAGATGTAAATAAAACATTGAAAGCAAAATGAATTACATTGATTCCAACACAGATACATTACTGATACAATATTCATTGCAACATTTATCACCAACATCAGAGTGCTACACATATGATACAACAACAAAACGATAACACTATAGAGGAATGACAACAGAGACTTCAAAAAGTTTCCAACATATTCAACTTCGATAAGGCCTTCAAAAACTCCAAGCACTTTGAAAGATTTCCAAACCAAAAGCTTTCCCAAATCTGATAGCGTCGAAAAGACTTCCAAATCCAAGCTAGCTTCCAAAACACGGATAACCTGCTTCTAGGCTGCCTGTGTGGAAAATTATTGGCACCAAGAGTTTAGGAAGGGAACAATAAACTCTGGGTCAGTCATGAGACTGGTATGAGTAAACAAAACAGTTGTTTGAATAAAAAAAATTATGAGAGAAATTCGGTATGCTTTTGGAAAATGAAACTACCATAAGACCTTCCGCCACACACACAATGCAATCGCAGAATTGGAGGAGATTTCTTCTTATGATAGTAAAAAATGCTTGATACGAGAAAACTCTTTGATATTATTATTAATGCATAGTGTAGAAAACATTTCGAAAGTATAATATTAATCTTAGCCAGCATACACATTTCGTAGTATGCCTATTATAGCTACGATCAAAACGGTGGGTCACCACCATAAGTAAATGGTATGTTGTGCAACTAAAACCATATAGGGTTCGTATTGGATGATTGGATTTCCAACAAATGATTAGGCAAAGGAACTTCCTCCATCGGATGGGTACGCCTATGAAGGGACAACCCTGAGAACCTAACCGTATCTCTGCCAACACAAGGCCTGGTTACCTCTGTAACTAGGTAACCACTAACACGAGTATGCCATCCCTCGGTCGTGTCCGATCTTTATCCGAGGCGCCTCTCAACCAACAACCACAAAGAAATAAGTCTGCAGCAACCACATAAGTTAAATATCTGAGCTCCATACCATGATACCACTTCTATCCAGAAGAAAATGGACATACCCTCGGGGGCGCTACCCCTAAATAACCTTGCTACAACGATTCCTGTTTCGACCATTACTGGGTTGTAAGGTTCGACGAAGTCTCGTCCACAAAGCTACGCTTTTCACAAAAGCCATGCTTCAATTAACACATGATCAGCAACACTCAGCATGCCACACTACCAAGTTGGGAGTATATTACTAATAACCATCAACTACATAACCTCTGAGCTTGTACGTCTTAGAGAAGGGTGTTAGGCTAAGAAAAGAATAAATTATTCGCCACCAACAGAAATGTATTTCATAGAAATCAGCTTTATATCTCAAAGTGTAATGTCAGACATACAACCATACAAGTCCGTTTCGGGTTCGAATGGAACCGAAGGCACTTCGTCCAATAAAGGAAAATGCCCTTGCAATCCGGTCATCCACAATCCTGATCGGACTCCCCATCATTAATGGAGATCTCTATACCAGAGCAACTCGGTGCAGAGTCATTCGACAGGTTATCCTATCGTTCTCGAAGACACTCGGTCTGCACCACCATCTTCAAATGCTATCCATTTTGTCATATCACTATTCGGAATGGGTTATATGACACAAAGTCCTCTCCCGGTTAAACCGAATAGTGAGCGCTCAATTTAAAAACACGTGGATATATCAATCACAAAGATTCACCTTTAAGGTTCGATGTGGGTTTCGGATAACCAACTGGAATCTGACTCCCTATCGCATTGAAATTCAAATGTCGTTCTACGGGCCAAGAGGTTTTCACATTCACACAGAAACATATCATAGATAACACAGCTCTGCACAAAGCAATTCATATCACATGGTATCTCAATCACATATCAGAGATATCAATCAATACAAAGCATTCAATAATAATCAATCATTTATAGTTAAGATGAATTAGTCGTGTGATTATAATTAATTAATCACATAATTACTTTTGTTAATTATCTCTAATCAATGATTAATTATCCTTAATTATTAATTAATTAAATCTTAATCACTTTCATTAATTAATTATTCCTTAATTAATTTCCTTAATTAATTAATCCTTAATTATAAATTAATTAACATTTAATTAATTATTCTTTAATTATTAAGTACCATTAATTATTTAATTATCATTAACAATATAAATTAATTTAACTTTTAATGTTAATAATTTAAAACATTTTATTAACTCCTTAATTACTTTGTTATGTTTTTATTTAAAATAAACACTTTTTAAAATTATAAGTTTAAAACATCTTCAAACTTAACTAATTTAAAAATATTTTATTTTCAAACCCTTTAACTACACATCCCAACTTACCAAACAATCATCATTTTAAAATGAATAAATTTTGAAATTAAATTAACTTAAAAGTATAAAGTTTTAAACTGGAAATGCTAATACCCGATTCAGCCCCGAGTGTTTCCCGAGAAATATGCCTATTTACTTCGAGTTCCCCCCGAATCAAACCCTAAATTTTCATTTTATACTTAGATTTTGTTTTAAGTTCTTTTATACCCGGTACTAACTTGCAAACACTCGATTCCAATCATGAGACAGCACACGAACTCCCCAAAGTCTACTTCGAGACATCCACCCTTCCTTCCTCTACGAGGCTACTGATAAAAAACCAGGCGCCATGCACATGCACAGGCAAAACGGCCACCTCCAATCCAAACTCCGACCATCATCAAGTCGGCGACCACCCGCCCTAACCACCAGACCACCCAGGAACCCAAAACAACAAGGAACTTGCAAACGAGCAATCTGACCCATCCTGGAACAAACACGATCGTCACGAAATCTCCTCATTCTTCCACCTCTGATCGATTGGCGCTGGTGCGATCGACTGCAGTTCTCTGACGAACCTGCGGCAATCTGATTTCCAGCTATGACCAAAACACGGGTTAAAACCCTAGATCAACCTCGTTCTTCCACCATAATCAAATTAAAAAATTTCGAGCATTTTTCCCCGAACCCACGTCACCTAGGCCATCTCCAACAATAACCTCGACCATCCTCATCACGCCGATGACCAGAAATAGCCAAAAGAACCAAACTCGTTCAATTCACAAATTCCCAGTGAATACATGTTTAAAAATTTTGATCTTACCTTTAAAAATCATTATTTCCAAAAATGTTCTCGATGATATAATTTAAATCAGAAAACATAATAGTTGAATTTTCAACATATATTGGGTTTGCATTTGTTATCAATTTTCCAAAGAAAGCTTTGATTAGTTTTACTCAAATTTATTTTTAGAACTTGAATCATGGTTAAACAAACAATTCTTGTTTAGATCCTGTAATTTAATAAGGATCAGAGGAAGAGCAGAAGAATTTTTTTTGAACAGGTTTGTATTCCAGTAACCTGGAACAGGGCCAACTTCTTGTTTTTCCAGACATGCACAAAACATATCCCCATATATATATATATATATGTTTTGTATACATGCAACCAACTATACAACTAAACTTCAAGCATGATTTCAAACATTGATTCAAATTCCAGAATTTCAAAAGTTTACTCACTCGTCAACTTGAAAACAGAGAGCTTGTAATTTTTTTTGAATTTGAAAACTGGAACTTGTTTTCTGGGTTTGTTCTTTTTGAATTGATTGTTGTTTATGTGATGATCCTTGCTTTACTTTAGTTGTTGAAGTTGAAATCCTGCTTTGGTCTTGATTTGCTAAATTCCTGAGTTGATCTTGCTCTGTTTGAAATTGTTTTTTTCTAGTTTGAAATTTGAGAAGCTTGTTTCAGATTTTTGTTTACTGGAATTTGTTTGAGTTTAAATATTGAGGAAGTTGTCTTGTTTTGATTACTTTGTTTCTGATTTTAAAATGTACAAGCTTTTGAAAATGAAGATAAAAGAAAAGAGAGAGAAGATGTAATGGTTTATAAATTTTGTTTTCTATTTTTATTTATTTTCTCAAAAATAAAAACAATAGGATGACATTTGTTCAAATCCTATCTTAAAATCCTAACACTTGTTAATATCCTTACTTATTAATTAACACTTGTCTTTGTATATATTACCTATATTACATTTGTAAATTTACATGAGAATAATATCTTTATGTTATTTTAAATTGTATTTTCCATTTTATATAATTATATTTCCTTTGTTATATTTATACAACTTTAAAAGAAAATGCTTTTAATATTAATTTATACATAAATAAAATCACACACATATGTTAATATTTTGAATCTAAATATTTTACTTAAGATATTTATTTTAAATTCTAAATTCAAATTCAAATTCAAATTTGAATTACAATCCATTTATATATGTATAAATCAATACTAATTCTATTTGTTTTGAAAATTTTCAAATTAATTCCAAATTAAATTTCCAGAAATTCAAATTAATTACTAATTTTAAATTGATAAAATTTGGGATGTTACAGATTCCCCCCTTAAGAAAATTTATACTCAAAATTTGAAAGAGAGAGAGACAAAAAAGAATATAAGAACACAAAAAAGATAGAGAAATGGCTTACTAGATTAAGCCGAAATGTCCACTCTGCAAGTGGGATAGGACTTCTGCATGCTATCCTCTGTTTTCCAAGTACAGTCATTTGGATCACCACTCCATTGCACTTTTTCATAATTTTATTTCTCAGCTGCTTTTCATCACGATCAATTATTTTCAATGGATCTCTTTTTACTGTCAGATTTGTTGTGATCTCCAAATCCTACTGAGCGGCTTCCTCAATGATACAGTCTGCATCATGCACAGATTTCGGAGATGTGAAACGTGAAACACATCGTGTACGCTAGATAACTAGCTAGGTAGCTATACTCGATATGCCAAAGGACCGATCCTCTCCTGAATAGGAAAAGGACCAATGTATCGTGGTGCCAGCTTACCAGTCTTTCCAAACCTCAACACACCACGCATTGGAGATACTTTCAGGAAAATAGAATCTCCAACCTGGAATTCTAGAGCTCTTCTCTTACGGTCGTAATAACTTTTCTGACGACTTTAAGTCGTTTTCAATTTCTTTAGAATAAAATCAAATTTTTCAGTAGCTTCCTTTATCATATCTGGTCCAAGGTCGAGTCTATCACCTGACTCGATCCAACATGCAGGTGATCGACACAGACGACCATATAATGCCTCGAAAGGAGCCACTTTGATACTGGCCTGATAGCTATTGTTATATAATAATTCAACCAAATGCAAATGGTCCTCCTAAGAACTACCAAACTCAAGTATACAAGCACGCAAAAGGTCTTCCTATATTGAATTATCCTTTTAGTCTGCCCATCAGACTACGGATGGTAAGCAGTACTAAAGTTCAGTTTGGTTCCTAATGCGGCTTTAAATGCCTCGCAAAATCTGCTAGTGAAGATCGAGTCACGATCACTCACTATACTTCTGGGTATACCGTGGAGACAAACAATCTCTTTTATATACAATTCAGCCAAACTTGCTGCGGTTCGGGTATATTTTACTGGGATGAAGTGGGCAATCTTAGCCAGACGATCCACGATAATCCAAATTGCTTCATTCCCTTTTCGAGTGTGTGGCAACCCGTCGATGAAATCCAAGCTACTTGATCCCATTTCCACTTAGGCACCTCTAATGGTTGGAGTAAACCCATTCCCCATTTAATTTGATCACTTTTAATTCGATAACACAACGACTCACATAAATAGATATATCCTTTTTCATTATTTTCCACCAGAAAGTCCTTTTGATATCTCGATACATCTTATTAACTCCTGGATGGATACTAAGTTTGGACTTATGACATTCTTCCAAAACTCCAAGTTTTAAATCCGGGATATCTAGGACACAGATCCTGCCCTTCAGTCTTATAATTCCTCTATTATCAACCTCAAAACCGGTATCTTCGCCTTGGCATATTCTTTTATAAATTCCTTGAAGCAACTCGTCTTCTTTCTGCTTTCTTGTGATCCTCTTAAGAAGAGTAGGAGCGACAACAAGATGAGCAAGAATATCATGTCTTCTACTCAAGGCGTCAGTTACAACGTTGGCTTGTTCGGGCGTATACAGAATATCCAGGTTGTATGATGCTAGAAATTCCAACCAACGTTGTTGCCTAAGATTTAAATCTTTCTGGGTGAAGATATATTCCAGAGATGTATGGTCGGTGAATAATTTGAATTTTTCACCTAAAACAAGAAGGGTTTATTAAGCACAAAATATTAAGTTAAGTTGAACTTTTAAATTTCTTTCCTTTAGAAAAGCTGAAGGAGATTCTTATCCAGACGATAATGTTGCTAGATTTTTAAAGCAAAGATAATAGCTAGAAGCTCCAGATCATGGGTTGGGTAATTTTTCTCACGTGGACGTAATTGTCTACTCGCGTAGGCAATTACCCTACCATTTTGCATTAACACAGCACCCACATCATCCCCACAAGCGTCGGTATAAACCGATAAGCCTTGATTCTCATTAATAATAGCGAGAACAGGAGCAATAGTCAATCTTATCTTTAACTCCTGAAACGCTTCATCATGTTTCGGAGTCCAATCAAACATAGCATTCTTTATGGTCAGCTTAGTCAACGGGCTAGCTATCGTAGAAAAATCCTGAACAAACTTCCGGTAATATCCCTCTAAACCCAGAAAACTTCGAACTTCTTTTGGAGTTATGGGTAGCTTCCAGTCTAGAATAGCGGAAACCTTGCTAGGATCTACAAAAATTCCCTCTTCATTAACAATGTGCCTAAGAAATCTAACTTCCTTGACCCAAAAATGACACTTAGAAAATTTGGCGAACATAATGTTCTTCCTCAATATCTCCAAAACAATTCTCAAGTGTTCAGCATACTCCTATTCGGTTTTAGAATAGATTATAATATCGTCAATAAACACAAGAATGAATTTATTCAATACCTCTCGAAACACACAGGTCATTAGCTCTACGAAGTATGCAGGAGCATTGGTTAGTCCGAAAGGCATGACTAACCATTCGTAGAATGTGTCTGGACCCTTGAAGGCAGTTAAGTGAATACAGTCTTCAGCAAATTCGTAGCTGATGGAATCCTTGAGCTAGATCCATCTTCAAAAAGAATCGAACGCCGTGCAGCTGATCAAAAAGATCATCGATTCTAGGTAAAGGGAATTTGTTTTTGAGAGTTAGTTTATTGAGATCGCGGTAGTCCACGCACAATCTCAAAGATCCGTCAGATTTGGCTACGAACACCACGGTTGAACCCTAATCGGAAACACTAGGACGTATTACCCCTTTTTCTAGCAAATCTAGGGTTTGATTAACTAGTTCTATCCTTTCCCTGGGTGCCATCTTGCAGCTTGCATGAACAACAGGATGAGCATTGGGTACTAAGTGAATTCTGAATTTAATTTCTTTGTGTGGGGGTAAAGATTTGACCTCTTCAAATATGTCAGGAAATTCTCGGACAATAGGTATAGATTCCAGACTAGGTTTGGGATATCCTAAAGTATACATCAGGTTATCTATCTTAGGACTCGGATCCTTATAAGAGATTTCAATGAAATTTCCAAGTTTCATTCTGACCAAAATCATTCAATTGTTACCATCTAATTTAGCTTCATATTTGGTTAACCAATTCATTCCGAGTATGATTTCAAATTCATTAAAGTCGAGAACATAAAGGTTGATAGGAAATTGATGATGAGAATATGAGATAAAGACTTTCCTACAATATAGACAAAGATTTGCAGGACCACCAACCAGATTCTTCACACAAATGGGGTCCTCGGCATATTCGGGTTCAAGTTTTAATTCATTTACGGTTTGTTGGGAGATAAAGCTATGTGAATGTAACAACCCGCATATTTAACGATTTTATATTTAAATGTTTGATTTAAATATAGCATCGTTATTCGGATTTTGGGGTCCGAAATGTTACTTTCTGCAAATGGCCGAATTGGAACTCGAAACCACCTCCATTGGTTCCAAAATGGCGTTTGCGATCTTTTTGAGTATAATCTTTGTTATGTTTGGAGTTTGTGAAATCTTGGCTACTTTTCCTATTGGGTTTGGGATTGGGTTCAGCCCACTAGCCCACTTAACCCCCTAGCTCAACCCTTCTCTTCATTTCATCTTCATTTCATTTCTTTCTTAAGCTAAAAACTGAAATGGGGGAAAGGGAAGAGAATTAGAAATTAGCAAGCCCTAGTTTCTCTTTTGTATCTTGATTTCTTGCTCCAAATTCATAGAGAATCCATTGGTAAGTTCATCTCCATCTTCTCCATCTCTTCTCCTCTTCAATTTCTGTAATTTTCCTAACCCTAACCTAGGAAATACTTTCTTTGATTCTAGATTGAAGCTCGTAGTGTTGAAGTGGAGTGTAGTTGGTTGATTCCTTACAATTGTGCTTCTTCATCTTCTTTGTTTTGTGTAAAAAGGTGAGTTTTGAACTCACATCTACTTCTCTTGATTTCATTGATGTTAGGTATGAATTCCTAACACCTTGTTCATATGCACTTGCATTTGGTTTGGGTTGAATTGAGGAATAATCCAATTTTTAGTGTTTTGGGTTAAAATCTTTGAAATCCTAACTTTGATGTTTTAATCATGTTTTGGTGATGCATCGAGGAACATATAGGGCCGGGTTATCGATTGGCATAAGCCCTTAGAGCCAATGTTCGTCCGATTGCATTTTGGGAGAGTTTGCTCTTCATTTGAATAAGGCTGGAAAACAGCCCAGGCAAGATTCAGTCGACTGAAAACTCTGCACAATCGACTGAACCTGAAACCCAAGAGTTTCCAGGCATGATTCAGTCGACTGAAAAACTCTGCACAGTCGACTGAACCTGGAAACAGAAAGTTTCCTGAACCTAGAAAATTTCCAGGTACAGGGTCAGTCGACTGAAAAACTCTGTTCAGTCGACTGAACCTGCTGTTTCAGCCCACTTTGCCTTTTGGGATTGAATTTTCAATTTGAATTGATTCATGATGATCCTATGTATGATTATCAATTGTTTTAACTTTGATGGTTCCTTTTAATTTTAATCCACGGGTTTTTATGAAATAATCTCTCGAATCGCATTTAAAAGTTCGTTTCTCTAATTTATAAATTCTATTTAAAACACACACACTTTCGCACTTCAAACGAAGTGGGAGGGTGATTAAATGGTTGGGCAAAACACGGACCATGAATCTGTGCGTTTATCCTTCCGATTAATCCTTGACCTATTCGATTGATTGTTTTGACCTTCGGGTTTGGTTTGTCGATGATATGAGGTAAACTTTGTACTGCTTTGAGTGTGAAAGGGACTGACGGATAGTAAACCGTTTAGTGCGAACGAGTGGTTATGGGACATACGTTAACACTTTCGGATTCCTTTTCGAGAGTTGTGACACATTCCGCCAGTTAGTGGTGTCCAGTACTGGGTCTTCGACCTTCACCACTACGGTTTGTTGCCTCTGGGATAGTGTCTTCGGACTGTCTCCCTAGGTTTGTTGCCTTCGGGTATGTTGCCTTCGGGTGTGTGCCTTCGGGTTTGTTGCCCTATATAGTTTCGCTCTGATGTTGGCCTTATGTGCCGCATGGGTGATACTTGGGTTTGGAGTCTTCGAGCTCATGGATCCTTGTTTGTACAGTACTGAGCTCGAGCAAAATTTCATGATGTTTCATTGATATGTATATTCCCTTGGTATCGCCCTTCGGTGTTGGTCTTTGTGAGCCGCATGGAGTATAGCGATTACCTTGTGGAACTTGTATACCTTATGGGTATTTGTTATTTGCCTTCTGGCTTGTTTTGGGATATTTGTATCCTTTGTTTCTATATGTTGCCGATGATATGAGGCTTGCTCTATATGATTCATTTCTTGTTGATGATTGTGTTATCTCCTCTAGAGATATTTGTTATACTGTATGACCTTGCAGGTTTATTATTGTTCAGTTAATCTAACTGATTTGTTATCTAGACTGATCCGGGTATTTTATACTCGGGTCAGACCGAGATGTTTCAGGTTAGGTGCTTTTGGAGACTTAGCCTATTTTGCTTCCGCATGGACTATTCGCTAGCTTCATTTTGTTATAGCGTCTTTTGTAGTCCTTATCTGCTGTAACTTTGATTTATACTCTTTCGTCTCGTCTGTATATTGTGGTCTCCTGTACCACCTGACATGTATTATTTTGTATACTCTGTTGTGTATCGGTGTATGTGTATATTATGATTGACTGTTCTGTGATGTATATTACATTTGAGTTGTTATATTTTCTTCTGATAGATCCTATAGCCATTGTAGTTTTGCTTTAAATATTTATTGAATAGGTCGAATTCTAATGTGTTTCTACTTTTCGACTTATTTAGTGAATAGTTAAGGTGAGATTGCACATGGTCGCTTCCATTATACTCTATTGTCCGCGTTAGCCGACAGTATTATCTATGTAATACTCTTTGTTAACGAGGCTCTCGGAGTGGGGCGTCACAACGTGGTATCAGAGCTGAGTTCAGAACAAAATATGATAAAAACAGAATAGATGCACATATTATGGTACATCAAAGTGTACAAGTGATACCGATCCTTGAATCATCGTGTCTCTTTATTCCATCAAGGTTAGATAGATATTGGAAATACGTCTAGGAATGCATTTTATTCCGTAGTATCCCATATTGTGATATCTACCTTGTGAATAATCTTGTTCTTATTTTACTTTCAGCTTATGTTTGGAAGAGGCAGGGGTCGACGTTCGGATGCTGGGCAATCTAGTGGCTCGCATCCGGATGGCGTATATATGTCTGCCGATCAATTTTTGGAATTGTTTAGGAGCACTCAGCCTCTCGTTCCTCCTCGAGTGTCTCCACCTCGCAAGTCTGCTTTTGCACGTCAGTGTAGTGATTTTGCTCATCTTGGAGGAAAGCCGTTTAAGGGCTCCGAGTCTGTTCTTGAAGTCCAAGCTTGGCTTCGCACGTGCGAGCGTATTTTCTCTCGCATGGATCTTTCTGACCATGATAGAGTTCTTGTAACTTCTAGCTTATTACAAGAGCGTGCTCTTGACTGGTATGAGCTTCTTGTAGCTGAAATTGATGAGGCTACTCTTTCTTGGACTCAGTTTCGGGGACGATTTGAACTCAAGTTCGTTCCTGAATCTGAAAAAGTTTTATTGACCCGTCGCTTCCTTGAGTTGAAGCAAGGGAAATCTTCTGTTTCTGAGTATGTCGCATCGTTCGAGGCTTTATCTCAGTATGGTCTTGAATTCATCAGCACTTCTTATAAGAAGAATTTGAAGTTTGTTTCTGGCCTTAAGAAATATCTTAAGAAGTCCTTGTTGCTCCAGCTTAAACTTTCTTTTGAGGAATTGGTTGATTCGGCGCTTCATCTCGAGACCGTCGAGAAGGAGTGTGATAGTGATGTTGATGTTGAGGTTTCCAGAAACCCTAACAAGAAGCAGTTTCCAATTCATAAGAAGCCTTTTCCTTATAAGAAGAAGAAGACCGGTGGTCCTAGCTCTCAGCCTCAATCTTCCGGAACACCTTTCGTTCGAAAGTGTTTTAATTGTGGTTCTCCGGATCATATTATTCGAGCTTGTCCAAAGCCTCTCTTCTGCCGTAATTGCAAGAAGGAAGGTCATCATGTTTCTGCTTGTCCTACTGCTCCTGCTAATGCAAAATCTGGCAAGCTCAATGTGGCTAATGCTTCTGGAGGTCCTTCTCAATCCAAAGGTATGACTCCATCTATTTTGGAGGGTTCAATTCTATTTCATGATCATAGTATACGAGTTCTTTTCGATACGGGTGCTTCACATTCTTTCGTATCGAAGAAGCTTGTAGATGATTTATCTTTGGATGTTTGTTGTATGGTTACTTCTTTAAGGATTGCGAATCCTATTGGGGGATCCGCGACCCTTAGTTTGCTTTGTGATGATATTGAGATTGTTTTCTGTGGCTTTTCCTTCCGTGCGAATCTGCACGTTGTTTCTCATTTGGGTTTTGATATGATTTTTGGTATGGACTGGCTAGTGAGGTACGATGCCAGGATTATTTGTTCCGAGAGAATTTTATATCTTTGTCATCCTGATTCACCTTCTCAGTTATCTCTTGTTCTTCGGGATGTGGATAATTTCGAGATGGCTTTGTATTCTCTTGATTCGCGAGATGGTGATGATGTATCTCGTATTCCTATTGCTTGTGACTTTTCTGATGTTTTTGAACCTGTTTCGGGTTTGCCACCCAAACGGGCAATTGAGTTCCGCATTGATCTCATTTCAGGCGTGCAGCCAGTTAGTCGTCCTCCCACGAGGATGTCTACAAAGGAAAATGAGGAACTCAAGAAGCAGCTTTTAGAGCTCGAGTCCAAGCAGTTGATTCAGTCCAGTTTTTCTCCGTGGGGATCCGCGGTCGTTTTTGTGAAGAAGTCTGATGGATCTCTTAGGCTTTGCACTATCGCAAGCTTAACGAGTTGACCATTAGAAATAGGTATCCATTGCCTAGGATCGATGATATGTTCGATCTATTAAGTGGTGCCAAGGTCTTTTCTCAGCTTGACCTTGCCACAGGTTTTCATCAGTTACGAGTCGCGGAGGATAGCATACCTCTTACCGCTTTCCGCACTCGTTATGGTTCCTTTGAGTGGCTCGTTATGCCGTTCGGTTTGACGAATGCTCCTGCTTTCTTTGTTGACCTCATGAATCGGGTATTCCGGGAATATCTCGATAAGTTTGTTCTCGTCTTCATTGATGATATCCTTATTTATTCTAAGTCTGAAGCTGAGCATGCTAATCACTTGAGAATTGTCTTGAGTACTCTTCGTCGTCATCTGCTTAAAGCCAAATTCTCCAAGTGCTGCTTTTGGGAGAATAAGGTTAAGTTCTTAGGCCATGTTGTATCTTCCGATGGCATTTCTGTCGATCCCTCAAAGATCGAAGCCATCCAGAATTGGAAGAGGCCTGAGAATGTGCATGAGATTCGTAGTTTCCTTGGATTGGCAGGTTATTACCGACGGTTCATTAAGAACTTTTCCCGTGTTGTGCTTCCTCTCACTTGCCTTACTCGGAAAGGCATTCGTTTTATTTGGTCCGACAAGTGTGAAGCTTCCTTTCAGACATTGAAAGAACTTCTCACTAATGCTCCTATTCTTGTGGTTCCCGAAGGGAATCATGATCTTGTTGTCTACACCGATGTGTGTGGTAGTGGTCTCGGTGCTGTGCTTATGCAGAGAGATCGGGTAGTTGCTTATGCTTCTAGGCAACTGCGTCCGAATGAAGTTCGCTATGCCACTCATGATCTTGAGTTAGCCGTCATTGTCTTTGCCTTGAAGATTTGGCGACATTATTTATTGGCCGAGCGCTTCATTCTCTATACCGATCATAAATCTTTGAAGTATTTGTTTACTCAGAAGGAACTCAATATGAGACAACAGCGTTGGCTCGAGTTTCTTGCTTCCTATGACTTTGATATCCAGTTTACCCCTGGTAAGGGTAATCGTGTTGCAGATGCGCTTAGTCGCAAACATTCGGCTGTTATTTCTATGATGCTTGCCGAATGGAATATTCTTGAGACTCTATCTTTTTGTGAAATTCGTGATCGAGGTTCATCTTCTGGTTCTCCTATTCTATTATTTAGTTTGGGAGCTCGACCTATTTTATTGGATCGTATTGCCGATGCTCAGCGGCGTGATCCTGATTTGTTGCATTTTATTCAGCTTTGTGAGTCTGAATCTTGTGATGAGGCGTTGCAAGATTTTAGCATTGATTCTCATGGGTGTCTTCGTAAGAAGAACCGTCTTTTTGTGCCTTCTGATTTTGCACTTAGGCATGACATTCTTGATGATTGCCATCGTTCTAAGTATACCATTCATCCCGGTAGTAGTAAGATGTATGCCGATATGCGTCGTCTTTATTATTGGGAAGGCATGAAGCGCGATGTGGCGAGTTATGTGAGCAACTGCATGACATGTCAACGCGCGAAGGCCGAACATCAGCGTCCTTCTGGACTTCTTCAACCTCTTGAGATTCCATTGTGGAAATGGGATCAAGTTTCTATGGATTTTATTGACGGCCTACCTCGTTCGAGATCAGGTCATTCTAGTATTTGGGTTATTGTTGATCGCCTCACCAAGTCTGCTCATTTTGTCCCTATTAAGTCTAATAGGACAGCTTCGCATTTGGCTAAGTTGTATGTCAAGGAAATCGTGAGACTTCACGGTGTTCCTAGTTATATTGTGAGTGATCGTGATCCTTTATTCATGAGTCATTTTTGGAAGAGTCTTCAACAAGCTTTGGGAACAAAGCTTAATTTTTCTACAGCTTATCATCCGCAGTCTGACGGACAGACTGAACGGGTGAATCGTATTTTGGAAGATCTTCTCCATATTTGTATCTTTGATTTCGATGGTAGTTGGGAGGATCACCTACCTCTTGTAGAGTTCTCCTACAACAATAGTTTCCAGTCTAGTATCGGTATGGCTCCTTTCGAAGCCTTATACGGAAGGCCATGTCGATCACCTTCATGTTGGTTGGAATCTGGGGAGAAGCTTATTCTTGGCCCGGACTTTGTTCGTCATTCTTCTGAGAAGATTGATCTTATTCGATTGAGGATGAAAGAGGCACAGAGTCGCCAGAAATCCTATGCGGACAACCGTAGGAAGCCTCTCGAGTTCTCGATCGGCGATCTTGTTTTTATTCGTGTTTCTCCTTTGAAAGGGGTTATGCGTTTCAGTGCGACTGGAAAATTGGCTCCTCGTTATATAGGACCGTTTTCTATTACTGAACGTATTGGCCCTGTGGCTTATAGAGTTTCACATCCAGCTCATTTATCTGGCATTCATGACGTGTTTCACGTCTCGTAACTTCGGAAGTGTCTTCGAGAATCGGATTCTGTAATTGATTCTCCTGATTTGCAAGAGCTTGAGATCTCACCGGACTTATCTTTTGTACAGCAACCTATTCGCGTGCTTGACACGGAGGTGCGACACCTTCGGAACAAGGACGTGCCGCTCGTTAAAGTTCAATGGTCCGCTAATCCCAATGACTGTACTTGGGAAACCAGAGAGTATATTGAGCGATCTTGTCCGGGTTTTCTATCCTTGCTTCGTAATGGTAAGTCTATTTCTGTGTCTAAAGTTTATTCTTTCTTTTGTATGTAGTTTTTACAAATATCGTCTCTAGGAATTGCGGGGACGCAATTTTGTAAGGAGGGGAGATCTGTAACAACCCGCATATTTAACGATTTTATATTTAAATGTTTGATTTAAATATAGCATCGTTATTCGGATTTTGGGGTCCGAAATGTTACTTTCTGCAAATGGCCGAATTGGAACTCGAAACCACCTCCATTGGTTCCAAAATGGCGTTTGCGATCTTTTTGAGTATAATCTTTGTTATGTTTGGAGTTTGTGAAATCTTGGCTACTTTTCCTATTGGGTTTGGGATTGGGTTCAGCCCACTAGCCCACTTAACCCCCTAGCTCAACCCTTCTCTTCATTTCATCTTCATTTCATTTCTTTCTTAAGCTAAAAACTGAAATGGGGGAAAGGGAAGAGAATTAGAAATTAGCAAGCCCTAGTTTCTCTTTTGTATCTTGATTTCTTGCTCCAAATTCATAGAGAATCCATTGGTAAGTTCATCTCCATCTTCTCCATCTCTTCTCCTCTTCAATTTCTGTAATTTTCCTAACCCTAACCTAGGAAATACTTTCTTTGATTCTAGATTGAAGCTCGTAGTGTTGAAGTGGAGTGTAGTTGGTTGATTCCTTGCAATTGTGCTTCTTCATCTTCTTTGTTTTGTGTAAAAAGGTGAGTTTTGAACTCACATCTACTTCTCTTGATTTCATTGATGTTAGGTATGAATTCCTAACACCTTGTTCATATGCACTTGCATTTGGTTTGGGTTGAATTGAGGAATAATCCAATTTCTAGTGTTTTGGGTTAAAATCTTTGAAATCCTAACTTTGATGTTTTAATCATGTTTTGGTGATGCATCGAGGAACATATAGGGCCGGGTTGTCGATTGGCATAAGCCCTTAGAGCCAATGTTCGTCCTATTGCATTTTGGGAGAGTTTGCTCTTCATTTGAATAAGGCTGGAAAACAGCCCAGGCAAGATTCAGTCGACTGAACCTGAAACCCGAGAGTTTCCAGGCATGATTCAGTCGACTGAAAAATTCTGCACAGTCGACTGAACCTGGAAACAGAAAGTTTCCTGAACCTAGAAAATTTCCAGGTACAGGGTCAGTCGACTGAAAAACTCTGTTCAGTCGACTGAACCTGCTGTTTCAGCCCATTTTGCCTTTTGGGATTGAATTTTCAATTTGAATTGATTCATGATGATCCTATGTATGATTATCAATTGTTTTGACTTTGATGGTTCCTTTTAATTTTAATCCACGGGTTTTTATGAAATAATCTCTCGAATCGCATTTAAAAGTTCGTTTCTCTAATTTATAAATTCTATTTAAAACACACACACTTTCGCACTTCGAACGAAGTGGGAGGGTGATTAAATGGTTGGGCAAAACACGGACCATGAATCTGTGCATTTATCCTTCCGATTAATCCTTGACCTATTCGATTGATTGTTTTGACCTTCGGGTTTGGTTTGTCGATGATATGAGGTAAACTTTGTACTGCTTTGAGTGTGAAAGGGACTGACGGATAGTAAACCGTTTAGTGCGAACGAGTGGTTATGGGACATACGTTAACACTTTTCGGATTCCTTTTCGAGAGTTGTGACACATTCCGCCAGTTAGTGGTGTCCAGTACTGGGTCTTCGACCTTCACCACTACGGTTTGTTGCCTCTGGGATAGTGTCTTCGGACTGTCTCCCTAGGTTTGTTGCCTTCGGGTATGTTGCCTTCGGGTGTGTGCCTTCGGGTTTGTTGCCCTATATAGTTTCGCTCTGATGTTGGCCTTATGTGCCGCATGGGTGATACTTGGGTTTGGAGTCTTCGGGCTCATGGATCCTTGTTTGTACAGTACTGAGCTCGAGCAAAATTTCATGATGTTTCATTGATATGTATATTCCCTTGGTATCGCCCTTCGGTGTTGGTCTTTGTGAGCCGCATGGAGTATAGCGATTACCTTGTGGAACTTGTATACCTTATGGGTATTTGTTATTTGCCTTCTGGCTTGTTTTGGGATATTTGTATCCTTTGTTTCTATATGTTGCCGATGATATGAGGCTTGCTCTATATGATTCATTTCTTGTTGATGATTGTGTTATCTCCTCTAGAGATATTTGTTATACTGTATGACCTTGCAGGTTTATTATTGTTCAGTTAATCTAACTGATTTGTTATCTAGACTGATCCGGGTATTTTATACTCGGGTCAGACCGAGATGTTTCAGGTTAGGTGCTTTTGGAGACTTAGCCTATTTTGCTTCCGCATGGACTATTCGCTAGCTTCATTTTGTTATAGCGTCTTTTGTAGTCCTTATCTGCTGTAACTTTGATTTATACTCTTTCGTCTCGTCTGTATATTGTGGTCTCCTGTACCACCTGACATGTATTATTTTGTATACTCTGTTGTGTATCGGTGTATGTGTATATTATGATTGACTGTTCTGTGATGTATATTACATTTGAGTTGTTATATTTTCTTCTGATAGATCCTATAGCCATTGTAGTTTTGCTTTAAATATTTATTGAATAGGTCGAATTCTAATGTGTTTCTACTTTTCGACTTATTTAGTGAATAGTTAAGGTGAGATTGCACATGGTCGCTTCCATTATACTCTATTGTCCGCGTTAGCCGACAGTATTATCTATGTAATACTCTTTGTTAACGAGGCTCTCGGAGTGGGGCGTCACAGCGAATCTCCTGTGTTAAACAAAACTCTAACAACTCTATCATAAATCGTAAGTTTACCTTCTAAAACTCCTTTTACTTTATCTGCCTTTGAAGTTAAGGGGTCATCTTTTATCACGTACATTTTCGCTACTTGTGCTTGTTTCTTTTTCGGGCAATCTTTAACTTCGTACCTGGCTTGTGACAGTAATAGCATTCCTTGGTTCTTTGACTTATCTTTACAGGGTATCTTTCTTTATTTGTTTCTTTGGCTTCTTGCAATCGTTTTCATAATGGCCTTTCTCTTGACAATTGTAACAAGTAATATTCCTAGCCGAGTTTTCCTAATTGTTCTTCTTCTCATTGCCTTGATATAGTTTCTTCCCTTCGAACTTTCTTTTTTTCCAATTCGGATTGGTTGTATTTCCTTTCTCCTCCGAAACTTCGTGCTTATCCAGGGTAGCGTATCTATAACCCATATCAATCAAGTTAGAAAAAGATGCTTTTACATGGGCAGTCATTCTTTCATGGAATTTCTTATTCATTCCCCGAATAAATCTTTCATTTTTCTTCAGGGGGTGTTTACCAATTTCGGACCAAATCGAGATAATTCGTTGAACTTATTCAAATACTCTTCAAACGACAAACTTCCCTGCATCAAGTCCCTAAACTCCTAGTACATTCGGGAGATACCAGTAGATGGCATATATCGTCCCCAAGTGAACTCATCTTTCGGCTCATCCACAGTAACATTCTCTCACCAACCCAGAGCTTCGTCTTGGAGTTGCCAAGAAGCTATCAATCGCATTTGATTGTCTTCCAACTTCAGTCCTTTAAAAATTCTTTCACATGATCGGATCCAGGCTTGGGCTTCGACAATAGACTCCTTGCTAGTAAACGGCTTTCCACCAAGTCTGGAGAAACTTCGATATAGATCAGCCAGATTCAGCTGAAACTGAACAGGAATAGTTGCTGTTGTTGTAGGGCCTTGACCAGTTGTAGTGTTATTTCCCTGTTCCCTACCTTGTCCTCTTCTTTCGCTCATTCTCACTATCTGTACGTAGTAAGAAAACTTGATTTAGGCATGCAGACAAGATATCTTAGGGAATATCAACAGTTTAAAGACATAGACCAAGAAATTTTAGGGTTTTGGTCTTTCGGGTTATACTCATTCTAGGGTATTCCTCACCCTATCTCTAATGAGCCACCTAATGTGTTATACTCCATAGCTAAAGTTCTTACTCAACCTTTAGCTTTGATACCACTTGTCACGACCTGAAATCCATAGTTCAAAAATCGTCATCAAATACCTCACTTGTATTCGACTGCGGAGATTCAAACGTTGAACTCCAGTTCGGATGGAGCTTGTAATAACATTAGATGAAAATAAAACAGCGGGGATAAAATGAATTACATTCATTCCAACACAGATACAATACTGATACAATATTCATTACAACATTTATCACCAACATCAGGGTTCTACTTGTATGATACAGCAACAAAATGATAACACCACAACGGAATGACAATAGAGACTTCAAAAAGTTTCCAACATACTTCAACTTCGATAAGGCCTTCAAAAACTCTAAGCACTTTGAAAGATTTCTAAACCAAAAGCTTTCCAAAATCCGATAGCTTCCAAAAGACTTCCGAATCCAAGCTAGCTTCCAAAACACGGATAACCTGCTTCTAGGCTGCCCGTATGGAAAATTATGGGCACCTAGAGTTTAGGAAGGGAACAATAAACTCCGGGTCAGTCATGGGACTGGTATGAGTAAACAAAATAGTTGTTTGAATAAAAAAAATTTATGAGAGAAATTCGATATGCTTTCAGAAAATAAAACTACCACAAGACCTCCCGCCACACACACAATGCAATTGCAGTTGGAGGAGATTTCTTCTTATGATAGTCAAACATGCTTGATATGAGAAAACTCTTTGATATTATTATTAATGCATAGTGTAGAAAACATTTCAAAAGTATAATATTAATCTTAGCCAGCATACACATTTCGTAGTATGCCTACTATAGCTACCATCTAAACAGTGGGTCACCACCATAAGTAAATGGCAGGTTATACAACTAAAACCATACAGGATTCGTATTGGATGATTAGATTTCCAACAAATGATTAGGCAAAGGAACTTCCTACACTGAAAGCATATGCCTTTAGAGGAACGACCCCGAGAACCTAACCGGATCTTTTCCAACACAAGGTCGGGTTACCTTTGTAACCAAGTAACTACTGATACGAGTATTCCATCCCCCGGTCGTAACCGACCTTTATCCTAGGCGCCTCTCAACCAACAACCACAAAGCAATAAGTTTGCGGAAACCACATAAGTTAAATATCTGGGCTTCATACCATGATACCACTTCTATCTAGAAGAAAATGGACATACCCTCAAGGGGCACTACTCCCAAATAACCTTGCTGCAACGATTCTTGTTTTGACCATTACCGGGTTGTGAGGTTCAACGAAGTCTCGTCCATAAAGCTACGCTTTTCACCAAAGCCATGCGTCGATCAACACATGATCAGCAGCACTCAGCAAGCCACACTACCAAGTTGGGAGTATATTACTAATAACCATCAACTACATAACCTCTGAGCTCATACGTCTCAGAAAGGGTGTTAAGCTAAAAGAATAAATTCTCCACCACTAATAGAAATGTATTTGATAGAAATCGGCTTTATATATCAAAGTGTAATGTCAGACATACAACCATACAAGTTCGTTCCGAGTTCGAACGGAACCAAAGGCACTACGTCCAATAATGGAAGATGCCCTTGCAATCCAGGCATCCACAATCTCGATCGGACTCCCCATCACATATGGAGATCCCTATACCGGAGCAACTCAGTGCAGAATCATTCGACAGGTTATCCTATCGTTCTCGAAGACACCCGGTCTTCACCACCATCTTCAAATGCTATCCATTTCGTCATATCACTATTCATAATAGGTTATATGACACAAAGTCCTCTTCCGGCTAAACTGTGTAGTGAGCGCTCAATTTAAAAACACGTGGATATATTAATCACAAAAATTCACCATTAAGATTCGATGTGGGTTTCAGATAACCAACTAGAATCCGACTCCCCGTCGCATCGAAATTCAAATGCCGTTTTACGGGCCAAGGGGTTTTCACATTCATATAGAAACATATCACGGATATCACAGCTCAGCACAAAGCAATTCATATCACATGGTATAACAATCACATATCAGAGATATCAATCAATATAAAGCATTCAATACTAATCAATCATCTATAATGAAGATGAATTAATCGTGTGATTATAATTAATTAATCACATAATTACTTTTATTAATTATCTCTAATCAATGATTAATTATCCTTAATTATTAATTAATCTTAATACTTTCATTAATTAGTTATTCCTCAATTAGTTACGTTAATTAATTAATCCTTAATTGTAAATTAATTAACCTTTAATTAATTATTCTTTAATTATTAAGTATCATTATTTGTTTAATTATCATTAACAACATAAATTAACTTAACTTTTAATGTTAATAATTTAAAACATTTTATTAACTCCTTAATTACTTTGTTAAGTTTTTATTTAAAATAAACTCTTTTTAAAAATATAAGTTTAAAACATCTTTAAGCTTAACTAATTTAAAAATATTTTATTTTCAAACCCTTTAACTACACATCCCAACTTAACAAACAATCATCATTTTAAAAGGAATAAATTTAGAAATTAAATTTACTTCAATTTTTGAAGTTTTAAAACTGAAATGCTAATACCCGAGTCACCCTCGAGTGTTTCCCGAGAAATTTGCCTATTTACTTCGAGTTCCCCCCGAATCAAACCCTAAAATTTCATTTTAAACTTAGATTTTATTTCAAGTTCTTTTATACCCGGTACTAACTTGCAAACACTCGATTCCAATCATGAGCCAACACACAAACTCCCCGAAGTCTTCTTTGAGACATCCACCCTTCCTTCCTCTACCAAACTACTGATACAAAACCTGGTGCCGTGCACATACACAGGCGAAACGGCCGCCTCTGATCCAAACCCCGACCATCATCAAGTCGGCGACCACACGCCCTAGCCACCAGACTACCCAGGAACCCAAAACAACAACGAACTTGCAAACGAGCAATCTGACCCATCTTGGAACAAACACGATCATCACTAAATCTCCTCGTTCTTCCACCTTTGACCATCAGAGGTTACACGATCGTACCCGAAGCTTCACTGATACCCAACGCTTCGATCGGCACTGATGCGATCGACTCCAGTTCTCTGACGAACCTACGGTAATCTGATTTCCGACTATGACCAAAACATGGGTTGTAACCCTAGATCAACCTCGTTCTTCCACCGTGATCAAATTAAAAATTTTCGAGCATTTTTCCCTGAACCCACATCACCTAGGCTATCTCCAGCCATAACCCCGACCATCCTCATCACGCCGATGACCAGTAATGGCCAAAAGACCCGAATTTGTTCAATTCACAAATTCCTAGTGAATTCATGTTTAAAAATTTTGATCTTACCTTTAAAAATCATTATTTTCAAAAAACGTTCCCGATGATATAATTTAAATCTGAAAACATGATGGTTGAATTTTCAACATACATTGGGTTTGCCTGTGTTATCAATTTTCCAGAGAAAGCTTTAATTAGTTTTACTTAAATTTATTTTTAAAACTTGAATCATGGTGAAACAAACAATTCTTGTTTAGATCCTATAGTTTAATAAGGATTAGGGGAAGAGCAGAATAATTTTTTTTAACAGATTTGTATTCCCGTAACCTGGAACACGGCCAACTTCTTGTTTTTCCAAACATGCACAAAACATATCCACACAAACATATATATATATATATATATATATATATATTTTATACATGCAACCAACTGTAAAACTTAATTTCAAGCATGATTTCAAATATAGATTCCAATTCCAGAATTTCAAAAGTTTCCTCACCTGTCAACTTGAAAATAGAAAGCTTGTAAGTTTTCTTGAATTTGAAAAATCGGGACTTGTTTTTTGGGTTTGTTCTTTTTTGGTCTTGATTTGCTAAATTCCTGAGTTGATCTTGCTCTGTTTGAAATTGTTTTTTTTTTTGGTTTGAAATTTGAGAAGGTTGTTTCAGATTTTTGTTTACTGGAATTTGTTTTAGTTCAAACATTGAGGAAGTTTTCTTTGTTTTGATTACTTTATTTCAGATTTTAATATGTACAAGCTTTTGAAAATAAAGATAAAAGAAAAGAGAGAAGATGTAATGGTTTATAAAATTTTGTTTTCTATGTTTATTTATTTTCTCAAAAATAAAAACAATAAGATGACACTTGTTCAAATCCTATCTTAAAATCCTAACACTTGCTAAAATCCTTACTTATTAATTAACACTTGTCTTTGCATATATTACCTATTTTACATTTGTAAATTTTCATGAGAATAATATCTTTATATTATTTTAAATTGTGTTTTCCATTTTATATAATTATATTTCCTTTGTTATATTTATACAACTTTAAAAGAAAATGCTTTTAATACTAATTTATACAAAAATAAAATCACACACATATGTTAATATTTTGAATCCAAATATTTTACTTAAGATATTTATTTTAAATTTTAAATTCAAATTCAAATTCAAATTAAAATTTGAATTACAACCCATTTATATATGTATAAATCAAAACTAATTCTATTTGTCTTGAAAAATTTCAAATTAATTCCAAATTAAATTTCCAGAAATTCAAATTAATTACTAATTTTAAATTGATAAAATTTGGGATGTTACAAATACTTTGTACTAGTAATATGTTGTTTTAATATATATTTTAAAATTAGTAACTTGGTTGTAGTTATATGTATGTATTTGAATATAAATTAATGGGTGTATATAAGTTTATGCATATTCAAACTATCTGTTTGTATATAAATAGCGAGCAAGTATATATGTATTTATAAGTACAGTATGTCTTTGTAGATGTTATATTTATATTAAAATAGATTTTTGATAATAATAGTATATATGTACTATAAATATTTCCATGGTACATGCTATAGTATTTACATCCTATATGGTATTTATGAGGTCTACATATTTAACTATGTTTGGCAGTAGTTTGTTTTCCCTCTTTTGTAAATCTATAATATGTTCAATAAGTATATTATTTGTTAAAGATATTTATTTGAATACATGGTAATATTTTAAAAATAGATTATTGAAATAACTTCATATATACACACATTTTGTTTAAATGCGTATTAGAGAAGAATTTTGAAAAGAAATATTGATTTTAGATTTTTAGTATAAAAAGACTTTATTTTAAGTATATGTTTTAAAAATTGATTTAAAAAATATATATTTCATATTTCATTTCAGTTTATATCAAACTGGTTCTAACTATTTCTCATCGTTTTCCCATTTATCATCTTTGTCCGTCGTACCTGTTTTCTTCATCGAATCGCGTCCATCTAGCGTTGCTTTGGAATTCGTAGCTTGATTCTTTGTCTAATCTCTCGAGCCTAGAAAGGTGACAATCACTCACGATTAACGTTCTTATATTTATTAAATTTGATTTCAATTGAAAGGACAATTGAAATATGCTGCTGTTAGTTATTTACATTGCTATATATATGCTGTTATCTGTATCTGTTCACCTGTGACATCTGACACAATTATCTGTTATTTATGTTGATGATATATGCATGTTATATTATTATCATATCTGTTATCACTCTACAAGTTCCCTATTAGTACATAATTCACTATGGGCTGAAATGATACACACCCGAACGATCTTTAGAATAGGAGAAAATCATTATGTGTTGAAATGATAAACCCAAGCGATTTTCATTGAACTAAATTTGGGATTGCAGGTTGAAATGATGTATACTCGTATATATAATTTAAATTGCAGATTGAAATGATAAATATCAATATCACTTGACCATAGGATAGAAAATTATATACAGACACCGTTGGTCTATATATAAATATTTTAAAATTGATTTCTATGGCTTTGGAAAGAAATATATGGTTTATATGAATATTGATTTTTGATATTATATAAATATTATTTTATATATAGTTAAATTTTAATTTTAAGCTATGTATAAATCTCTTTAATATAAAATAAGTTTAATAATAAAGTTTATTTTTATTAAAATATAGGGCTTTTTAGGCACAAGGAAGAAGCTACAAACAATTTTAGTCCCAGGGACAGCAAGTTTGATTTTTAGTCTGAAGGACACTTTGTAGTGTAAATCACAGAATGATAGATGTAGCTATCATTTTCTGTTTACACTATAAAATGTCCTTCGGACTAAAAACCAAACTTACCGTCCTTGAGACTAAATTTTTTTGTAACTTTTTCCTTGTTCCTATTTTCCTGTAAAATATAATATGGCTAAGTAATTATTTAAATTATATTTTAATATCGAGTTTATAATGATTTTAATAAATTAAGGTTGGGAAGATATATTTGAAATTTATTTGAAATGGTATTTAATTAAGAATTTATTTAATTAAATCGATTTGAAACTTATGGAATTTGAGAGTTTTAAAGGATATGGTTTTATAACTTGATTTTGGTTTAAGGTGATTTAAATGAATATATCAAGTTTAAAAAAATTGATGGAATATTCATTTATTTGAAATTTGAATGTTTTATTTAATTGATAGTGTATTTATTAAGTAAATATCTCAAAACTAAATAATAGTAAATTTAATTTGATATATACATGAAATTATCAAATTTAGTTTTGAAAATGTTGAATACTTAAAGCTTTGAAATATATTGAAATTGAAAGTGGTTTATTTTGTGGTTCAAATCTATTTTGAAATCGATATAATTTGGAACGGTTTATTGAAAAACTGAATTGAATTGATGATTTGGGATTTGATTTAAATTTGAATTTTGGAATTCAAGTTGGTTTGGAATTGATTTGTGAAATTTGAGGAAACTAGTTTGTTATATAAAGTATTTTTAAATTTTATTTAAAACTTTTTTATATTTTACTTTATAAATTATTTTAATATAAATTATTTTAATATAAATCATTCTTAATATAAACTAAAACTTTTTTATATTTTACTTTATAAATTATTTTAATATAAATTATTTTAATATAAATCATTCTTAATATAAACTATTTTAACTTATAACTCTTTTATATAAACTATTTTACTTTATAAACTATTTTATTATATATACTATTTTAATATCTAATCTATTTAAGTGGTGGAGGTTATGTTTTCAAAGTTATGAATTTCAAAGTATTATGTTTTGAAAGTGTTATAATTTCAAGTGTTTGGTTTCGAAAGTGTTATAACTTTGAAAGTGCTATGATTTTTGAAAAAGGATATATTTGAAATGGAAATGTTATCGTATTTGGTTTTTAAATGGAAATGATATCGTTTTGATATGGTTTTGGAATGAAAATGATATTTTTTTTGAAGTATAAACTATTTTGAAATGACTGCGGTGTTATAATAACGTTTGGTTGTTAATAAGACCAGGATCAGAAGTTGTCATACTCTCGCCAACTCCAAAAACCACTTTAACAACTGTGTACGAGGTGGAGATTCCAGAATGAAGTAGGATGGTGGCGACATTCCTATATGAGGTATATATATGGACCCGACTCCCGTGAGTTGGCATAAGGTGGCTAAAACAAGAGCAATTGACTGGCCAATGAGGTAGCTCCTCTAATCGGACACACTCCTTCGATACCATTCTATTACTTTGTGATTGATTGGTTGCACCCTTAGATTTTTTTTAGAGTATGGCTCGAGATGGGCGGTAGTGGCTGCTACGCGTTACCACCAGTCCCGAAGTGTAATTGGTATATCTACCCTGGCATTGCCTAGTTGTGCCATGTCACCTACCCTAGCGTGCTTTCTACGAGTTTGATTTGTGTCATACCTATGGAGTATCCTCTGATAGCCACCCGATCTAGAGGTACTACGGTACTCTATAGACTATTGGCACTATAAAATGTGTTAAGCTGGAAAATGTAAAGCCTTAACGCTATTTTTAAATAGCATACTTTACTTTAGACATTATTATAATAGCATATATTACTACATATTAAATAGTTTAACGGATCCTTAGAGGATGGTTATCCCAAACATCCTTTCAGTTACTTGTATTTCAGTTGTTATTTCACTTGAGTTGGATTTGTTGATATAAGAATGTTAATCCTGACTCGAGTGTTTTGTATTTCGCTTTACGCTCGGGTCAAACTGAGTGATACAGCTTTTGAGACTCACCTTTGGAGTTGGAGCTTCGTATGGAGATCCATCTACATCTTTTCAGCTTGCGGTTATTCAGTTGATTCCAGTGATGTATTCTGATCTTGTATTTGACTATTGTATTTGAAACTTCTATTGTATCTTATTTAACTCTGATATATATAGTAGCTTCATGAACTATTATTCATTTTGTTTCCGCTGTATATTATATATTACACCGTGTCTGTGATTGTATGATTTATTTATTTACCGTATATGCTGATTTTTGTCAAATATAGATTAACAGTATGGTGTTTTGAGCAATTCAAATCTGGCAGTGCGAATGGTTGAATATATCAGGAAGTTACATAATCCAAACGTGAACCTCAAGAACAGTCTCGAAACCTTTGAAAGGTCTGCCTCCTAAATGAGTAAAATCGCTACACATGCGCACAAATACAGATTTGCACGGAGGATATGAATGAGATGATGTTGGAAGCTGGATGCTCCGAACAAGCTCTAAAATCTGATCAGTCGACATGTACACATCTTCAGGGCATGAGCCACTTGACTGCTCAGTCTTCGAAGTGCGACCACTTTCTCTTCTAGCCATGAGCTAAAAGTTAAGATAGAATGGATTATCCACTAGGTTCATCAGTTAAGGAATACTAGGGAATTATAAAATCATATTCCCAGACGAATTCCCATTCATCTACCCTACGGAATCGAAAAGGGTAAAGGTACGATTTGAAACAAGTTTGATTAAGAATGATATTTCACTCATATTGTACTTTGATGTTTCATAATATATGTTATGTTCTATGTTTATCCTATTTTGTTATGACCTCAGCTCTGTACCAAGCTGTAATGCCCCACCTCGAGACCCACATTAACAAAGAGAATTATTGGGCAATTATGTCTGCTAATGCGGAGAATATGGCTGGTTAGGGGCGACCATCTATAATCTTGTCTTAAACATCTACTGGACAGTCGGTGAATGCTATATATATTTTTTCTATTCTCATGGATCGACATATCCAATAAATTCTTAATACAAAACAATAAATGGTTAATGGATATATCAAAACAAAATACAATACATATTACATATCACATATCACATCATAGAACAGTAAACATCATACATACACACATGCATATACATTGATACATCCCAGTACAATATAAAATGATATACAAAAGTGGTTTAGAGACCACACTACAAACATTTAATCAAAATACATACCAGAGTCAAGTGAAAAGAAATATAAACTACATAAAAGTGCTAGGATGATATCCAAGCAAATTCATCAATGCTAAGTCCCATAACTGATAGCTAACCTTAAAATGAAATGCCAATTTATTTAAAAAATTATTTAAAAAAGGTTTGGGGAAAACTGTGCTTGAAAACAAGGAAGATAGCTCAAGCCCGATAAATTGAATTCAATTCGAATTCAATTTAAATTCAATCCAAAATTAATTCAAATTCAATTTAAATTTAAGTTCCAAATCCTTCAAATTTAGCTAGCCTATTGATGGGCATCATAGCACTTAAAAACATCACAAAAAACATCAAAAATAAGTGAAGAGAAGAGCAAAACAATAAAATCAAGCATCAGGATTACACAACACAAGAGAAAAGGGGCTTCAGGCAAAAGTGCCTCAAAGGTCGACATGCAGGTCGACCTCTCTCCCCTCTAGGTTGACCGTACGGTCGGCCTAGAGGGCTTGAGGTCGACTACTAGATTGACATGCATGTCGATCTAGGGTACAAACTTTGCCCAGTAAATTTTCCAGCCTTGACCTGATTTTCAAGCATCAGTTTGACATATGAAATGAAGATGAAATGCTATGAAATTTGACATGCATGTAAAAAAACATCTAAGCTATGATTCGGAAAAGATCCAACATCAATTTATCAATAGAACAAGAAGATATAGACTCTCAAAGTGGCAACCAGAAACATGAAATAACTGTAAACTAAAAGAAATCAAAAACTTTTTACAGTAAACAATAATTTGCATAGATCTTTGCATTAGCGGTTTGTTTCAGCTAGAATTGTGAGTTTGTTAACTCACCTTGCACTAAAGAAGATTAAACTGAATTTGCTGGAAAGAGTTGATGTTTTTGGATCAAGAACAGTTTCAATTTCCTATAGAACTCAATATACATACATGCAAAGGAGACAAACAATTATCACACAATATAAATTCTCAAATTTGGATTTTTGATGAAATATTTAGTTTTTGAATGGATTACCATTTGATTTCTTCTTAGATTAGCTAGAAATAACAATTTGTTAAAGAGAATTGAAGATTTATAACCTTGAATTTAAAAAATAGCGAAGTCTTATTTACTAGTTCTCTCTTTTACTGGTGAAGAAGAAGGTGGAGTAGAGTACATACAGGTAAGTTTCTCACTTTCCATTTCTTCTGGTTACGTCTAATTAATGGGCTTTGGACCTAATACAATATATTAATTAATCTATGTAAACTAGTTAACACTAAAACTAGTCCATTTACTTATGTAATAAATTAAGCAACCTTTTCTTCAAGTTTTTAATACAAATAAAACATGTAAACGTACTTAGATGTTTAAATAAAATATTTTACAATTCATAAAGGATAAATTTTTGTTATTAAAATTCTTATTTTACACAGATAACCAATTTTTACACTAATAAATACATAAATCCACCTTTTAACTTTCAAAAATTCTACAATACAATTATTTTCTTACATAGAAAAATATGACAAACCATTTCGAACTCAATTTTATAATCAAAACTCATTTTAAAACCAAATTCACCTTTAAAAAACAAATACTTCCTTTAAAATTATTAAAAGAAGTAATTGGCAATAATTTATAAAATTATTACATTTTCTCTAAATAAAAATAATTTTCCATTCATTATTAACCCATACAAATCAAATAATTTTTACAAACTTTATTTCCACATTTTACTTCTAAAATTTATTGTTTATTCCAAATAAAAAAATTAAATCTCAATTTTTATTTTAATCACAATATTAAATTATAACGACTATTATAATTTAATATTGAAAGGTAATCTCCAAACCAGGGTTGTTACACTTAATAAAAGATATTTTGTTTCAATAAATTGAGTATAATTAATAAATTCTTTTTAGATAATTTGTTGAAATCGAATTCATTGTTTCTATTGAATTTAAAATACTTTAAAGATGTAGTTAATTATTATGTGATTAAAATAATGAAAAATAAATAAGCGGCCATTAATTGAATATTGGGCGATTATCAAAATATTTTAGTGTAAATCAATTTAAATCAAATTGAAATATAATTTACGAATAAATGGAAAAGTTGTTTAAAAGAAGAGTATATTAAACTTAATAATGGTCCGAAATCAATTGAAAGCTCCAGCCCATTTGAAAATCCATTCTCCCTTGTATTTTCGTAACTTCAAACCCAAATACCAACTTCTCCTTACCATTCCCTAAACCCCAAATTTAACGCAACTCAGAAATTCAAATGATAGAAGAAGAAAAAGACATCGCACACTTGAACCTAGTATAAGCAAAAGTCGCAAGCAAGGAAAAGGCGAACACACACTTGGCTCGTCGAAGATGATGCAGGCCAAGGGCAAAGCGCACGCGCGTTCGCGGTTGGTGGCGGCGACGAAGGGAAATCGATGATGCATAAGCTTGGAGGTGCAATCTTGATGATGCTGGTGGAGCATGGATTTATGGAGCAGTGATTGGTGATAGTTGCTACGTCAGAGGAAGTAGCGATGGGTTGCTGGGCTTTGATGGCGACAGACATGCCCAAGGATGCATCGTGAAGCAAGCAACGTTGCAGGGTAGTTGTGCACATGTGTCTCAATGGAGGCAGCACGATGGCGATGAAGCTGTTGGCTGTAGCAATAGGTAGGAGCGACGATGAGAAGCGACGATGAGAAGCTGCAATGATTAGGAAGGTGATTGGCGATGACAACATTGGTATTGGAGCAGAGGATAGTGGCTGATTTGGAGAACTCGTGCATCGTTTTGGTGAGTTTTTAACTTACAATTATATTTATTATCTATTACTTGATTAATTATTTTTTAGTAGTTGATTGCCTTGTTTAGTCGAATTAATTGTGATTGTTGATTGAATGACTTGCTTGAAATATATTTTAAGATATCAGTTGAATTGGTTGTTTTTGATATTAGATATGATATTGGATGCGATTTTGGATTAGATTGATAGATTTTGTTTATGTAGGATTGTCCAAAATGCAAAGGAGATGTTGTTTGATTGCATTTGGATTTGTATGTTTTACATTTCTTTGGTTCATTCAGTTGATAGCATTTCCTCTCATTAGAGATGTTGGTTGAGATGGATCATGGTGTTTTATTTGTTGCGTATGCATTTATGGATGGTCGAAACTCGATGGAATTTGACTTGGCCACACGATAAAACCTATATTGGTGATTTGCTGTTAATTTTGGAGAATTTTGCTCCATAAATTTAAATTTAGATGATTTATTTTTCCATTTTTAAAACATCTTTTAAAGCTTTAGGAAATTATTTATGGCGTTTTAAATTTTTTTGAAGTATATTTATAAATAAATAAATGTGGTTAAGAGGTAAAATGAATTTTTTATAATTATTTTGGAAACAAAAGTTGTTTTAAAAGAAAATAGAGATTTTCACGGAGTAATTGAATGTATGGAATTTTATAAGTATAAATGAGGGGGTTTTCAATAATATTTTCGAAAGGGAAATTCTTTTCTAAATTGAATATTTAATAAAAAGGTTTAAAAGGAAATTTTAAAAGGGGATATTTTGTTATAAAAATCTATTTTTAAGAATTTCAAAATATATTCCTCTATTTTAGGTTTGGAATTAGTTTTTTGATGATTTTATGATTTAATTCTATATGACGAGGATAATGAACAAATGAATTAGCAATATCGTCTGGGATAGGGCATTCAGTATTATTTTTTTGATTATTCTATTGACTCCTATTATAGAAGAACTGTTGTTGATGAGTCTAGTTTACTAGCTTCTAGTAAACGTTCGAGTAATACTAAGTAGAATGGGATGATTAAGTAATACCTGTTTGATTACTCTTGTTGAGTATATGTCACTTATATTTTGAAGGTGGGTTAGAAATTGTGATATCGTCTAGAGGTGAGATGCATACGGTGTTAGCCCAAGGGGATATTCATGTGTGGTCTCTCCTAACAAGCCTTGTTCTCTATATCACCAGATAAGATTACCAAGTAATTCCCTTTGGAAGTATGGGTATAGAAGTTTGGCATTGCACCGAACCATATATGTAGTTCAATTATACAAAAACTTTGAAATAGGGAAGCAGTCACTATAAGAAACAACAGGTGTTCTGATGGCCAAGAATCGTCGACGGTCATTGAAAGCCGTCGGAAATAGCCGTTGAAATTTTGGTCATCGAAGAACTATTCTTCGATGACAATTCCAACGACTTTATATCCCTATTTTCCACGGCTTTTGACAACTATTCGATAGCATTCCATAACATGTCGTGTACACGTGGAAGGTCACGACTATACCAATTTGGTGTCGCTATCCATCGGTAGCCATCGGTATGTTGCTCCCAGCAAGCCATCGGCAACCGTCAAAAGCTATCAGAAATCTAGAGTATTTTTTTATTACAACAGCCATTTAACCCTAAACGATACATATATAACAATATATCACAACTCAATTTCACACATATAAAACATATATATCAAAGCCCAAATCACATATATTTCATCAATAATAAAAAACATCAACATATATAATAAACCAATCTCAAACTTTCAACAATAATCTCAAACATCCAATAATATAAAAGAAACCAACCACAACCAACCATAATTTAGTCAACATATTAAAATACATCCAACATCACCTAATATCAACCTCATGCATCCAACAACATCCCAAATTATATCATACATATCAAATCACATCAACCTTACCCATCTCATTGTATATGTTACTCTCAAACTACCTAGCAACAAAGTCAAATTATCTCACCCATCTTAAAATACATATATGTACAATGTCTCAACACAAACAGAAAAAATCATACCTATCAATCTTGATCATCACCTCCGGATCCCGTCGATGAAAGAAATGTGCCATGCTGCATATATATAGCAATGCACTCATCCAGCAATTGGGTCATCTCCATAGCCCGATGCCTGTCTCGTTCCTCCAGCTCAGCAATCCTAGATTTCAACTCTTCAATCTCTGCGTTATCCTGAGCTTTTTCATAGCTGCTTTGCCTATGTCTAGCCTATAACACTTTTAAAAAAAATATGAGTTTCATATAGTGTGATTAATAAAATTAGTATGTTATGCATTATTCATAACTATATTATACATAAACATTACCTCTTGGTTCCTAAAACCATAATGTCTATTCCATGTTGGTGGTTCCATAACAACATTAAAGGTTTGGTCTTCCTCCTCAATGGTTAACTCTTCCCATCCTATTCTCTTGAGTATTTTCTTTTGTTCTTGCATGAATTTATCCTACGATTCCAAATAGAATTAAAGTTTATACTATATTATTTTAATTGCTTATAACTTATTATTTAAAATGATTATTAATAACTTATAATTTTAAAATATGTTTAACATAACCTCTTGTAATTTCGTGTTATGCCACGAGTACATTATTGTGTCATGACATGCTCGATGGCGTGAGTACGAGTAAACATGTCCACATAGGAAACATGATGACAACACTTTCTTTGCTGAAATAATTATTATGTATTGTATATATAATTATACAGTGTAATAAGTATTTATAATCGCATATAATAAATTTACTAACTCTTCACGGTAATGCTGGCATGATTTCGAACCCCTAAGGTGTGTGATAGGATTTTTATTTCTATTTGCCGAATTTCTTTCCAACTCTGCATATAAATTTAAAATGAACATTTATTTCACATTTATAGATCGATGCAATTATTATACTAACTATACTGAATTTTTAATAAATATACGAGACCACTAAACTTGCCTTTGCTTTTGGATATTTCAAAAAATCAACGCAAACTTGCCATATGCTACTCATCTAATTAGGCTTTATGCTCGACATTGTACCACGATAGTTTTTCCATGTTTTTTCCATCCAGTAATCTATACAAAGAGCAAGGTTGGATTCCTACAAGTCTACCACCCCTTGCACATTGAAAAAATTAAGTTATACATTTATCTTATTCAACAAAATGTACAGTGGTTATGTATAAAAATGAAATATAAATTTACACTTATGATGAAATCCTGCCAGATACACTCTAAAATGTGGAGTGGGATATTATCCCACCTAGGCCAACACACAGTTATTCTGCTTTTACTAGTAGCACTAGAAATATCGAGAACAACATCAAAGGGCTCCAGCTCAAAGCTCCTATATTAATTATGATATAGATCTTTAATAAATCATGAATAATATGTCATACACAAAATATATATGATGTTGCAATAAATTTGATACTTACCCACTCGCTTTGCTCACTAATAATACTATAGGACACTTTACCTATGATGGGCCGCCTGTTGCCTGCCTCGCTGGTCCCTCTCTGACTATAAAAGGGGGAGTCTGATGATTGAAGATCTCCGCCTCAAAACATTATACTTGTCATAGACATATCATTTTATTATGGAAGAAAGTATCATTTAATTGTGTAAAACATATCATTTTATTATGAGGTGAATGTAGCATTAATAATCACATAAATTACCTTCTATCAAAATGTACATTAATAATAAGTCTTCGTCATTTTCTGATTCAGGCTCGGTCTCGTACTCTATATTGTTTTCCTCTATAGTTTCAAATTCTTCTACTATAACATTTGATTCATCGTTTAGAGGCTTAAAATCGGTATGATTGTCGGTTGTTATTATTTCATTATTTTGGACAAGATCTACCTGATTAGCTTATTTGTTTGGAATATTCTTTCCATCAAACATAAATCTTGCTTTTATTTTAAAAACCACCGACCAATCTGCTCTATCTCTTTTTAGAGATGGATACATAGCATAATAAACTTGTTGCTCTTGTTTGGCTAGTACAAAAGGATCATGCTTATGGTAATGCGAGTTATATTTTTTTTGAATAAGATGATAATCTTTGTGCATGTTGATTGCAGAACTTGGAACATTGTCGACCCTATTGCATCTAAATAAAAAACTTTCTCCATAGGTTGTATAAAATATGTCAATTTCAAAACTTGAGTTAACATGCCGTAAAAATAATTTAGATGGTCATTTGGATCATCACTACTTTTAACAAAATACACCAGTATTGTTAGTTAATTTGTCAGCACCATATTCTTTTGGTGTTGAATTTAAATTTATTAACGAAGAATATTGGATATGTCTTAACATTCCTTTTAGTCTTAATGCAAGATGTTTCAATCCTTCGTCGACTACTCAATTTCTTGGATCATAAACATAATTTGAAAAACAACTAGCGAATTCTTTATTGAGATCACCATGTGGATATTGCTATACGTAAATACTGCCAAAATTATATATTGCACATATTTTTAAGTATGATAAAAATAAATATAAATTTAAAAATTCACATATCGAGAATTACTAAGTAACAATACCTGATAAATGATGAAATTTCGGTGCAATTAAGAAGTACATTTGTCTTTGCAACATGGTAGTCTTTATCGTCTAACCGTGTTTCCATACATTTTCCTACAGGTTGACCTTGTTGTTTAAAAATCAATAACATTACTGGAAAAGACCATATTCAATGCCTTTATTATTTTGCAGAACAATTTCATATGATAAGTTCACATGATCACTGAAATAATGAAAGAAAAAGAATGAAGCATCTTCTTCAATAGATGATTTGCAAATCAAACATTCAACTAGTGCATTTTTCAAACTTTATTCTTCAGACGATTTAAGTACCTATTTAAAAATTATTTCAAATTAAAATTTTCTTATGTGATTAAATTAATATTTAACATACTCAATATTATTACCTCTAAAATGGATACATCTATCGATATTGCATAGTACCCTGAAGACATGCTTCAGATGTAAATGCTACATTATATTGAAGAAACTTAAAGGAAATATTTTCTCCAGTTTGCAAAGCAGTATAGGAATATCTACTTTAAATTTACACAGACATTCAACTTTTAATGTAGTTGAACAAAGCTCTTTATAAAATAAACTAAGTTCTGCTATAACCCTCCAAACTTTTATGGATAACAGTTCTTCGAAAATGACGTGTAACAAATTTTCCATCATTACGTGGCAATCATAACTTTTCATCCCACTCAATTTATTGTTTTTAAAGTCGGCACATTTACGAAGATGAGAAAAAATCCCATTGGGAAAATTTAATCCTTCCACCCATTTTAACACAAGTTTCACTTAGTTATTGTCTGATTCATAACATGCTTTGAGTTTTTTGGTGTCATTTGACTTGAGATGAAGCTCAGGACACTTAGATTATTCTTATGTATAACCTCTTGATTTCAAATCGTCCTTAGTCTTCCCTTTAACAATCAAAATTGTATTTTATACACATTATACAACATGTTTTCTCATTGTGCATCACGTTAATATTAGGACGAAGTAAGAGATCATTCCAATAAGGTAACTCCTAAAATATACATTATTTGCAACAATTATGAATCATTGATTAACCTGAAATTTCAATTTATACTCCACTTTCTTGTATCTTTGGATATTTCTTTAGAAGTTCATATATTTTCGTGCTTAACCAAATAATTAGTGGTTGTCTAGTCTTTTCTCTGTTAGCTATAATCTTTTTTAGCTCTTCTAGAAGTATGATTAACATGGAGAAAACACCAATGGTAATCAGAATATGAAAATTTCTTCCCATGCGATAAAGAATGTGCTTGTGTCTCTTCCATGTAATAAGGACAAGCTAGATGATCGACCGTACTCCAACTTGAAAGCATTGCATGAGTAGGAAAATCACCAACAGTTCATAACAAAGAAGTGAACATTTGAAAATTCTTTTTTTCGAAATTTCGTATGTTTCTAATTTTTAATGCCACAATATTTTCAATTCTTTAATCAATGGATGTAAATAAACATCGATTTCTTATGTAGGATCATCAAGGAAGGGACAATAACAATGAGAAACATATAAGGAGTTTTCATACATATCAATTGAGGTAAATTATAAGGTTTGAGAGAATGGTGAAAATCCATCCATCTGTACACAAACCAAGTCTAACATTATGGCTCTCTACTGCAAAAGTGGGATAAGTCGTATCAAAACATTTCCATGCTTCTCCATCAGCTGGGTGTATTAAGTTAACTTCTTTCTGTGTTCTTATGTTGTGTCATCTCGTATGCAGTGCAGTCACAAAAGATGCATTCTCTTGTATGAGACTTCCTTTCCCTTCTTTTTCTTGGTTTGTATCTTTTCTCGTTACATATTCTACACTTCCTAAGATTGATGTCCTCTTTCTAAAATAACATGCAGCCATTTAAACATGTATCTATCTTTTGGTATGGCAAACTAAAAGCAGACATATTTTTTTCATTTCACAATGATTTTCGCACATTAAGTTATTAGGTTGCATATGTTGTTTTGTAGTTTGTACAAAATTCGTAAATTCGGCTTTCATGAAATTGAATTTTGATTTCATAGCGATGTATTTGGCGGTTACTGATAATTGGGTGCCGCTTTTACATCCATCCCGAAGGGATTTATTAGCAGCATCTAATAAATCATAGATTTTCTTTGCTCCAGTATTTGATTCTTCATCGACATTTACAATGTCATCATCAACTTCAATCATAGGGTACATTGATCGTGCTGCATCTTCAATCATATCTTTTATGGGATTCGCCATAACATTGTCATTACCAACCTCCTCCTATGACACTAGAAGATTAGTTGCAACAAGTTCTCCATGACGATCCCACATAAAATATTTTGGCATAAAACCATTTTGATACAAATGTGCTATGACTATATCAGGTTTCAAATGCCTCAAATATTTGTGGTTACTACATGAGCAACGAATTTCTTTATCGTTTCGATTATTATTTAAAACGAATTCAATAAATATGTGTACACCGTTTAAAATATTCTTTTAATTAATTTCTCATTCCTTTCGTCGATAAATTCAACTCCTTTAATATATAACTAATTGAGAATTTTTTCCTATTCCAAAAAATATGATAAAAATTCAAAAAAATTATAACAACCCGACTTTTTGACCCTCGAATGTCGACACTAAATACATCTACAATATTCATGTATCAAGCATCCAAGTGCTGAAAAGTCAGAAAGTTAGGGTAAAATAAATAAAGAAAAGAACAAGAAAAGAAGAACATAATATCAGAATCTCACAACGGAATGGTAATAAACAATATTAAAGGAACTGTACAAAGGGTTACTCTAAATATAGAAATTTCAGAGTTACTAAAACCTAAATACTATCATCAGTTGGATCGTTATAACTGCCTGTCCTTACAATGTTGATGTATAATACAGAAATGCAGCGACTATGGTAGATAATGATCTAGCTCTTCTCCATAAGCTCTAAAGCGTCTGTAGCTAAATCTGGAAACATATATTGGGTTGGCCCGAGCATTATATAAACATAACACCCATATGACTCTGGTAAACTAGCATGAGAAACTTAAGAAATATGTAACAAGTAATAGTAACCATTGAAGCCATACAGAGTCCCGTAACCGTTTTCGCCTCAAAGAAACTAACCATTCACTTAGTTGAACATATAGTGATACGATAGATAATGTCTAGAGTGTAGCACTTAAATCATATCAAATAGTTGTTGTGTTAATTCCACGACAATAATAGGTATATAATCAATACCGCTAGGGCGTATAGGATTTCCATGGAGATCTCTTCGATCAAGCCGAATCCGAACTCCTCCACAAGGATCAGAGATATCCTTCTAAGCAACGTACATCTTTAGGCAATTTGCTATAGGAAATACAAAACTAGCCCACACCCAAAGAACACATCATTTCGAATTCATCGCCCTTATATGCATGTCCATAAGTACAACTAGATGGGTTCGCCTACACCCATAGGAATGCTAAAATGCTACATTCCCTTTGGCTATGCATCCTATCTCTGGTTTTAGTCATTTCCGTTGTTGAGACTATGTTCAGCATCTCTCACTCGATTCTTCATCACTCGAACATAACATGAATCCCTAAATGGATTCCATCAGCTCGAACAAATCACATATCACTATATAGATTCGAACATCTTGAACAGATCACGAACCAAGCATACAGGTTCTCCACATAAGTCCTCCAACGAATGTTAATTTTGTCCTCTCTCCTGTAATACTCCTCAAGATAGACAGCTTCACATGATAGCATCATTTGAAATTTTAATGCTGACCTCTCCCTTAGACTTGACCTTAGGGTTGAGAGTTCAACTCTATAATAGTTCACTTCGCAACCACTTCCAAAACATAGAACCTATATACTAGTTTTGAAGTGATATTCGATAAGTAAAATACTTACAGATCACGGCCTATCCAAAACAAATTCGATGAATTTTCAGTAAACTCAATTCCGATTCTTTTGGAAGTAAGCAAAAGCTAGAGACATTTCATACCAATGCTCCTTCCCAGAGGTTCTCTTTGGTATGAAATCATGTCTTTCGGTAACTCCTTAAGTCATGTTAGGTTGAGTTCGATAATCAACTAATCGATTATCTAGTTAAAACAATTACTTATACAAATCAAATTCGTATATTTAACTCATTATAGACATTCCAACTTGACTACTCCTCATCCAAGAGTGGAGCTAGATAAGTTAGAGCATAGGTTGCATCAAAGCCTTGCCTAGACACTTCATTCTTGAATCTTATAAATAGATAACTCCCATTGGCTTTCAGTTCTAAGTATAGTATTAATAATTTCCATAACCAAGTATAAAATCAATACAATTAACACATTTTTGATCTTTTTTGACTTACTATTCCTTGATCAAGTAGAAAGCTAGTAGGTTAGAGATCTATTTCTCTATCCCTACTTGAACATCAAAATCTCACAAATAGATAATCCTTACTTCATCGGCTTTTGGTGCTAAGCATAGTTAATTATTTTTCAAATAAGCAATCAAACAATTAACTATTTGACCATTAAGTAATTCTAACCCCTTTCTAAACCATTTGTTTATACATTTAAAATCCTTTATAAAATGATATATACGTATAATAATTTATTTACCGAAACTTGATATATAACTAAACAATTCAATGATATTTCTAAAAACAATATATACTTAAAAATACTTGTAAAATACTTTACAATACTCATAATAGGTTCTAAAACATTTATCCAAAATATTACTTGAAAATAACAACTTTATAATTTTCTTAAAAACTTGGAAACATATGTTTTGATTAAAAAATCATCTTCTTTAAAATTCACAACTAATTCTTTAAAATTCATAAATATCTCAATCCACTTTTGAAATATTATAATATGAGTTAGTAAACATCTGTAAAAGAATGAAACAAAATACTTAAATTGAAATATCTTTTCAAACCTTTAAAGTCCAAAAATCAAGGCTAAAAGGTGCAATTTTGCACAAGTGAAGTTTTGGCCACTTTTCGAGGTGTTACTTAATTTTTAATATCCAAGATTTTAATAGCAATAAACATACATAAAAAAACTTATTAATATGGTAAGAAATCTCTAAGGATCTCTCTACAAATTCTATAGAAACCGCCAAAAACAAGGCAATTCCAAACTGCATCTTTGGCAACTATCGCTATAAGTGCACTTTCAAATCCGAGTCCGATCTAAACTTAAGTCCATCTATAACCTATGTGCTTTGTTTCGAGGTCTTTTTACAAGTCATACAAGTCCATTCAAGTCGATTCCAAGTCCATACATATGGATCATATATGTAACTTACTTTCTAAGTAAGAATTCAAACCAATGTTTTTAATAATGTTAATAACAATTCAATAACTTAAACATAGTCAAAACACATCATACATATGTTATATTTCCCATTCAAAGAGGTTTGTTAACTCGCCTTTTATCCAAAAACAACCAAGATCCATGAACCTAAGTCCAAACCCAACCTTGCAACCACCTTCTTCTTCCTCCTTTCCTTGATTCCACTTTGTTTTAGGCATGGCTATTACTTGGTGGGTGAGTGTGACTTTGTTTCTTTAACTTATAACTTAATGGAAGGTGTTGTAATATTCCCCAAGGCTTCAATCCAAATTTGATTTGCTTCGCAATAAATTCTTTAGAATATAAGAGAAGAAGATGAAAAAGCCATTAAAGAAGCTTGATTTTGGTTTGTGAAGTTGTGTTTTATGCCAAAGGGTGTGCCCCTCCTTTTATACAATCAAATAGTGCTCTTTAAGCTTTCTCTCACCCCCACCATTCCATGGAAGTCTTACCTCCCTTTACTTCTACTTTACATCACGTCCCCTTTTTCTCGCTTCCTTAAGCAAATAACCTTATACACATACTTCACCAAATATCTCTTATACTAAAGGAAGCTTCTACAATGTTTCTTGATTTACAAAGAGGAGCGTGTGTTAATTAGTTTCTAATGTGTTCATATGATCATTAGAGTGCACAAGAGTTCGAACAATTTATATCGATTGAAAAGCTGTTTACCGATAAACCAATTTTTGGTCCCATTACCAATTTTTTTCAAAGAATATATTTTCGTAAACAATTTTCGAAATCAATTTTCTTATCATTATTCACTAATTAAATGATTTCCAACAAGGTTATAAGATCATATTTATAACACTTAATTATACATCAAAATGTTACATTATTCAAAGACGAAGCTTTGAATTTTTGAGTCACTACAAAAATTATTGATCATTTTTTGGATTGAAATTTTATTTCTCAATTCATTTATACACTTTAATGTCTTATTAATTGTATAATATGTTATCATTATACACTTTTTTTTTCATATTTTAATGATTTACTAATTATATAATATATTATTATTTTAATTTTTTATAAAATCTTATATATTTTCAATTTTAACAAATTAAGAATATAATATTATATTTTCACTTTATGATTTTTTACTTTTGATGATCGGCTATCCTACTTCCCATTACAAACACAGTAATAATTACATTTCATAAATCATTTCATTTGAAATGGTTCCATAAAATTTGGACAGCACTTCCCCTTTGTTCCTTGTATCGTACACAAATGTGTGTACATACGAACAAAAAGGAAGTGCTATTGAAATTTTATGAACCATTCAAGATGAAATGATTCATAGAATATAACTATTTTATTGTGTTTTTAATTTGTCCAATACAGGGACAAATTCGATAGATACTGTATCAGATAAATATTGATGTCCATTTTGTAATAAACAAATATTTGTATAATGATCAAATACAATATTTGTCAGATGGGGCCAAAAACTGTATGAAGGATTTAAAAAAATAAAGTACATTATACATTAATTTGTTTATATTAGTATTAACACTAATTTATTATTTTAATTCGTAACAATTAGAAAGTAATCAAAAATTGTTTTCTTCAACATTTAACTAACACTAATTTGAATTTACTACACAGTAATAAAAAATTAACAGTATGCACTAATTTATTTATATTTCCACATACCACGTACATGTAATTTGGATTTATATATAATTAAGGGTATAAATTAATAAAGTGTAATATGAATAAATTATTTTGTTGACATTTTAGCTTACACATACACTAATTAACACTATATTATGTTATACTAATAAGTACATATACTAATCAATCCAATTTAGCCCTAATTATACACTAATTATTCGATTTAACTACTAATGACCCTACTTAATATATATCAATCAACCATATTCAATTACGAACAATCAATGGGCTATTATCAACAAATATAACCACAAATTAATACTAATTTTACCATAATTTGGATTAATTATGTTAAGGGAAGAATACACATGATTTTTGATGAATTGAAGGCATAGATGGATGGAGATTGTAAATTGATGAAGATTCTGACGGGTGTTGACGGACGGAGGTGGCCGGCAATAGAGCTTGGTTGAATTTGGGTGGCTTTGGGAAGGACGATAATAAATCAGGTGAGGTTCGGCTGTGGGTATAATTAGGAAATACCGATGGTCATCGACGGTTGTCAACAACTTTAATTAGCAGCGGTATTCATGGTTTTCGATGGCAACTTTAGATATACAATTAAAATTTCACTCTTTTTAAAACAAATTTATGTAATTTAGTTTGTTAGAAAAATTTGATTTGTTGTAAAAAAATTTAAAAATGTTTACACTAACCCACTTCTGTTTCTAATTATTAAACAGGTTATTTTTATTTGTTATACAATAATTTTTTAACGATTTGATAATTGATTATGAATTTTAAACGTATTATAAATTTTTTGAATATCATGTCCATCTAAGGTATTTAGGTTATATAGTTGAAATATGTAAGGAAAATAAACATGTTTAAGGTATCAATGTTGATTTTTCAAATTTATAACCATTCGTCGACATTCAGATTTAAACCTTTCGTTCGTAGGTCAAACAATTGTCAAACTAGATGAAATTCAAACCATATATACTATATATCCAATCCGTATGGTTGGATTTTATACAAAAAAAATTTAGACTTCAAACAAGTCATTTTCATAGAAGTTATCCTAACAATATATATCAAGTTTTATATAATTCCTCGGAAAATGATATATTTTGAGTCTATTTTTTTCTTTCGTTTTTCTTTATTCTACCTCTACAGATTGGGTAAATACATTATAAAGTATACATGATTTGAATTTCGTCTCATTTGAGAACTAAGATCAGCACCCTAAATTTATTTACTTTTTTATATTACAAGCAGTCCAAAGTACTTTTTATCGACATAAGATTCAAAAAAAATTCTATCGAATATTTTATTTTATGAATTTATAATGTTAAATACATTTAAATATACATAATTAGTTTCATAATGATTAAATATACATTTGAATTCATAAAATTGTTACACATAATAAATTTCACTGAAGTTTTATAATGGACGGACTGAAAGTTGCATAGATTGATCGTTTAAGTTCGATTTTCAATAAATTTAAATATCGAATTACACTTTAAAAGATTATTAAAGACACTAATTTGACTCATCACAAACTGTCATAAAATTAAAGAATTGAATAAAAATATTTTCATTAATTTTTTGGAATTAAACTGGTATTTTTAATTAAATTTCAAATTTTTGTAATCAATAAGTCAAAATAACGCGATAGATTAAATTAATTAAAATAGACAACCATCGAAAACCATCAGAAAAGCAATGATGGAGCTATCAAAGGCCGTCGGAATGGTCCATTGCTATTTAGCTCATTTCCAGTAGTGGGTTGACCTAGGGTAAATATGTTATCGGGTGAGGCATGGTATAAGACTGATCCATATAGAGACTCGCTTTGACCTTCATATCTTCTTCATCTCGTCTTTGATTTTTCCACGATTTTAACTAATGTTCATGAATCATTTTGATCAACCTTTCATTATATTTTGTCAACATTTCAAGGAGTTTGACTTCAATACTGGTGGAGTCAATGATTAAGTGATTGATGGAAGAAAATGATGAATTTTAAGCAAACGAAGAGAGGTATAATCGATGGCAGTGTGCAACGCCTATCGAATGAATATAGAAGTTTACGCTCATTCGAAAGTGGGAGGTATGAAAGCAAACAAGATGGATCATACAAGCAACTAAAGGGTGGTACAAGGTAAGTTTTCCAACAGTGTGAGTGCTAAGACAGTGTAGATGACTAAAGGCTGGTACTTTCCATTAAGAGATTAAAATGGAGATGGTGAATTCTTAATGCTAGCTACTAGGATCTAATAAGTTACAATAAGTTATTTGATGGTAAATTCCCCTTTTGTACTTGATTGTGTGAACAACAAGTCGGTTGTTAAGCTTTGATAGTATTCGAGTCATCATAAATCCGATTACAACTATATGTATGGAAGTTGATTTAGTATCGTGGATGTTATGGTTGTCTTTTACAATGTGCTTGGTATTATTTGATGTTCCATACCCTTAGACAGTCTAATTCATTTCACTATATTAAAGTACTATAGTGTCATCTATGATAGAAGTTTGTTATATATAGTTTACGGGCTAACATGTATGTGCAAATGAAGAAAAGGTTGACGTATGAGTTCTATTACCTCTTTTTTTATTTTCATATGATGTTATGTATGACCATTTATGGTATTTTGGTAGTTGAATCACTCAAACCCAAAGTTATTTGCATGGTTTACATATGGATCTCAATTACTCTCATGTGTAGGCACGTAGTTTGGTGTGACTATACATAGAGTAGTGTAGATGATGAGCAAGGGACTTACCATTCTACATCTATTTGTGGATTAATTATTTATTTTGCAGTGTTATATTATAGTTAATGATAGAGTCAGGGGTACGCCCTAGGCGCATTTATCTAATTTTTCACATACTTAAGGTGCTTGATTTCCATAATATACTATGTTATATTATAATATAATTAATTAAGTAATTAATTTAAGTGAAAAATAAGGGACACATCCCTAGAATTAAACTTAATACACAAAACATCCTCCTCAAAAAAAGATATAAATTACATCCTTATTTTCAAATTCTAAAATTTATCTTTCCTACAATACCCCTCTCCTCTATTGTAACAATGTTGATTCTTCATATGTTATGTTATTCTCACATCCATAATTAAAATTTGCATCCCATTAATTATTAATCTTTAAAACGCAATAACTTTTTGTAGAAACAACGGATTAACAAACCGTTTTGTCCATTAAATCACAAATTTTATTATTTTTTGATGAGTGCTATTGTACATATGTAAAAACCATCTTCCAAGTTTTCTACAATTATATGGTATGATTGCAAACCATTCGGTAATTATATGTAATAATTACAGAAATGTCTACAATTATACGCTATAACATGCAATTATAAGTAATAATATGCAATATAAGACATTCTTTATATATACATACATGTTATTTTAGACTTAATTATAGTTTGTTATTATTTATATATGTGTGTGCGTGCGTATTATTTCAATTCAAAATTAATAAATCGCTTTTGTGTAATATTAAAAATCTAACGTTGTAGTTTTCTTAAGTTAATAATAAATTTCAAATTGTTAATTTTATACTTCAAGACATGTAAAATGTTCAAAATAAATTATAACATGTGTATATACAAACATACATGTGTATAATTGTTAATTTATAATAAAAAAAGGAAAAAAACTATGGGCAACAAAGATATATAAAGGACAAATGTGACCATTATGAGGTAAATCCTAGCACATATATAGGTTCACATTTGCTATGCACGCTTCATATTTGTTGCATGTGGACTATATAAATGTAAGTGTATTTGATAGGCTTATAAGTTATAACTCATATAAATTAAATAAAACGTTTTATAAATAAGTAAAATAAAATAAAGAATTTATATATAATATTTTAGATTGGGTTTAAAATTTCTTTAGACTTCATAGGCCCAATAGATGCAAAAATAAGAAAAAAAATTGAAATCTATATATTTTACCCCTTTTCGACCATCTCGATTCATTTAATGGTATAAGAGCATAATTCAATATAGTTTACTCATTTAGTAGGGTATCTAGAATGGTAGTGTCTAAGGTTGGTTTTGGGTAATAAGTCCATGCCTTACTTGGCTATTGGCTTGACCCAAAAGATGAAGTAAGCCAAACGATTATTCCCAATAGAATTGCCTAAATTGATTTTGAGCTGAGAGCTAATTTTCAAAATCTGTTTGGAAAATTGAAAGTATTTTAAATGTAAATTTTAAGTTTAAAATATAAAAGTAAATTTTAATTAAAGTTATAAAATGCATTCAAAATTTTCAAAATTGTTTTGGGAAATTAAATGATTAATTTTGAAATTTTAAATTTGATTAATATAGTTAATTAAATTAAATATTTAATAAAATTTTAATTAATTAGAACATATATGTTGATATATAAGTATAATTATAATTTTTGCAGTTATTTATTTATCGTTTCTTATGAAGGAGTGGTCCTCTTAGTGCACTCGACATTTTATTAATTAAAAAATATTATACAAGTGTCCAAAGGATAATAGTGATTGCAACTGAATAAGTAATATCATCCCTAAGATGGTCATAAAAAATAGAAAGCTCAAGCAGCTAAAAAATATGTATAATATGCTACACTCTCTAAAACAAATAATATGGGTTGCTAGTGTAACTACCCGTAGATATATCGATTGAAATAAATGATCGTTTCGCCTTGTTGATGTAGCAACAAATTTTGTAAATAATTATTTAAATTAATTTATATGATTTTATGAATAAAATATGATCGTTTTAATTAGTTAAGAATGATAAGAAAATTTATTTTCAAAATTTGTTTACATAAATATGCATATTAATTTAAAAGAGAAAATATTACAGAAAATCGGGATTTGTAATGATACAACGTGTAGAAGTCGTGCAACGTCGTAGGAATATGTTACATATAAACATGTGCATACATGAAAACATGCACATAAACATACATATATGAATATAATTAAGTATAAAAATATATAAGATATTTTAAGATTTCTTACTCCTTAAGCATACATAAGTCAACAAATGCATACATGAGATGACAGAACAGATGGGAACATGAGGGTGAGGCCTTTGCCATGCATAAGGGGGAGGTGGTGATTATGAAGGATGCAAAAGGTGATGTGTGCATGGATATTTTTACTCTCTTATTTTCCTATAAATACCGTACCCTCTTCTCTATATTTTCATTCATCTTCTTCTTCATATTTTCTAAGCTTCATCTTCCACTTTAATGGATTCCATCCTAAGAGAAATAATGTCAAAATTTATTTCAAAAAGAATTTAAATTATAATATATAGTTATATATACTTAAACACCACAAAACAATCCCAGAATTCCAACTTTTCTCCTTGTTCTTCACAACCTCCACCCTACTTCATCATTAGGCCAAGCACCCTGTAACAACCCGCATATTTGTACCATTTAAATTGACGATATTCCATACACATCAACTTAAATAATACAAAACACGAATTATTAATGGAGTGTGTGTGTGTGCATATATATATATATATATATATATATATATATATATATATAAATGAGAGTCATCACAGAATCACAGAAATATAACATCACAGCATAGTGCAGCGGAATTACAACAAAGTCATAAGAGTAGTTCATGAAGCTACCTATAAATACAACATTGATGTCCAATAGTCCAAATAGAAAGAGTAATACTGATAAGATAAGAAAATGATAGTCTTCGTTCTTCAGCTCTAAGTAGAACAGCAACAACAATCCTCAGTCTGATCCGAGCATAAGCATAAACAAACACTCGAATCAGGACATATATTCTTATATAAATAATATGGTTCAAATTCAAAATAACAATAACTCAAAGATGAATGGAATAACATCTTTCAGAATCCGTTAAACTATTTATACATAGTAGTGTACGATAAATAGATAATGTCCAACCGTAAAGTAAATATCAAAATAGTGTTAAGGCGTTACCATTGTCCCCCTTAACACATTTCATATAGCATTATAGACTATACAGCACTGCAAACTCCACCGTAAACTAGTGGGATATCAGGGAGTACTCTACAGGTATAATACAAAACAAATTCATAGTAGTCGCGTATATGGGAATACAAGTATGACAAGGCACATGAGGCAATACCCAAGGTAGTGAAACTATCGTTTGCCCGATCCGGACTGGTGAGAACGCATCCCCGCAACGATCGCAACATCGCGAAAAAAACTCCAAATTCAAGGGTGTGCACCAATCAATAACAAGTAATGAGTAGTTTACGAAGAAGTGTGTTCGCTCGAGGTAGCTAACCCCATTTGGCCCGGCATGGCTCCTGTTTTAGTCATTTCCAATTTGACACAAGTGTCAAGGCTATCCATTATCCTTCTCTTTCTTCAGTCATTGTGTTCGTCATTCCAACCGCTTCATTTTGGATCACACTCCGCGTTTAGTTATTAAAGTGGTTTTCAGTTTAGACAGTGAGTATGTCCCTAACCGGTTCCGGTCTCTTTAATAACCTTCGTAATTATTTTACCGATTGGTCGATTTATAAATTTCAAAATCCGAATCAATTTCAATTAAAATTTGTAAATCATTATTTCATTTGTCTTTCTAAACAATTTCCAAAATTTATGTTTCATAGCTTCCAATTCCATTTCAGAATTCTATAATTCAATTTCAAAATTTGATTTAAACAATTCAAGTATACACTTAAGTCCGTGTATAAGTTTCATTCCATAATCATACAAAATAAACTTAAATTAACGTTCAAATCGATTTAAACTCATTTATCGATTTCATTCGATATTCATCAAATTAATTTATCATTTTAAACAATTTCAATTAAATTTCTAATTCATTAAATGATCTTCTTAAGTACAACTTCATTATATCAATGCTTAAAAATTTAATTTAATTTAAATTTGTCAAATCCAATTCTTAAAATTACAAGTCTTTCATTTGTTTCGACAAAACACATTTTTATTTCTTGTCAATGAAATTCAATTTCGTTTATTTATTACCTTAGTTACAATTTCAAAACCCAGTTAATAATGGAATTTAGTTTCACTTATTCAGGAATTTCAATTTCACCTAATATAGAAGATTCAATTTAATTTAATTATTAAATAATTCAATCTCATTAAATTATCAAATAATTTCAAATCTTAATTATTACTAATTCCAAACTTAATTATTAATAATTTCAAAACTTAATTATTTATAATTTCAAACTTAATTATTAATAATTTCAAAACTTAATGATTAATCAATTAAATTTTAAACAATATTCTTTCGTCAATTACTATGTTAATATTTTGTTCAAATTTCAAATATTCACATTTGTTTTCATTAAAATTTAAATTTAAATTTTATTCCAAAACCTTATTATTTTTCAAAGAAAATCTCCATTTTATTTAAATCAAATTATTGACTAATCGGGTTAAATTTAATTTTCTATCCTAAGTCAAGTTATTTGGGTATTTATCATTTCAACCCGATTCCATTTTAATTCAAAAATCAAAACATAGCAGAGGGAACTTGCAATGTGATAACTGAGATGGTGTCAAAGTAAATAAACAAGCAATAACATCCATACATAACAATTCAACAATTTATTTAAATAATTCCGAAATAATCGTATTAATTTACATTTGTTATTTATGCAAATTAATATAATTATTTCTAGAATCTACACTATCATTTCATGCAGATTAAAGATTATTACACTGTAACAACCCGCATATTTATCGAGTTTGTATTTAAATATTTTATTTAAATATTAACTCGTTAATCGGATTTTGGTCCGAAAAGCTACTTTTTGCAAACGGTCAAATTAGGACTCGAGACCACTTCCATTGAGTTCGAAATGTCGTTTACAACTTTTTTAAGTATAAACATCGATAGGTTTGGAGTTAGTGAAATTTCACTAACTTTTCCCGCTTTGGACCTTGGGTTAGTTTAGCCTATTAAGCCCAAGTTCCAACCCTCTTCTCCTCACTCTTCATAAATTTCCTAACTAATCAAGCTTTGGCATTAATGATGGAGGGAATGGGATATTAAAATTCCAAAACTCAAATTCAATTGCAATCCATCTTTCTACTCCAAATTCAAGAAGAAGACATTGGATTCAAGCTTCTTGTGCTTAGATAGAAGAAGGATTGATTCTTGCTTGCTTAAAACTTCATTTTCATTGATATTTGGTGCAAAGGTGAGATTTTTATCTCACAATTCTAGCCTATAACTATATTGGACTATTGGGAATGATTCCCTATCATTTTTGCATGCATATTAGCATTTGGTTTGGATTGGATTGGCGAAAAACCCCAATTTTTAGCGTTTTGGTGAATTTTCTGCACTTAGGTCGTTCTGGCCATTTTCATGTGTTCGGAGTTAGGTCGCTCGCGACCTAACCCTTAGGTCGTTCGCGTGTTATCGCGCTAGGTCGCACTGCCTTGAATTTTCACTTCGGAGTTAGGTCGTTTCACGTTAGGTCGTATGGGGTTTAGGTCGTAGGTCGTTTCTGGCCTTAAATCCCCTCTGCAGCGTTAGGTCGCTCAGCCTTTCCTTGTTAGGTCGTCACCACTTAGGTCGCGACAAATGTTAGTACGTTAGGGCCTTAGGTCGTAGGCCTTAGCTCGCATTTGAGCTTAGGTCGTAGGTCGCTAGCTCGTAGCTCGTATTTGAGCTTAGGTCGTAGGTCGCATCACCCTTAAGTCGTTCGACCTGATGCCTCTCTTAGGTCGCGCATCCCTTTAGGTCGCTAGGTCTTAGGTCGCGCATCGCTTTAAGTCGCTCGACCAGCTCTCACCTTAGGTCGCGCCATCTTTTAGGTCGCGTACCATACTTTAGCCCGTTGTCCCTTGGGTCGCTTGCACCTTAGGTCGGCCTCGTTAGCTCGCAGATCCTCTAGGTCGCGTGGCCTTTAGACCGTAGGTCGTTAGGTCGTAAGACCGTAGGTCGTTAGGTCGTAAGACCTTAGGTCGCCTGACCACTTAGGTCGCTTGACCTATTCAAATGTTAGGTCGCGAGTTCCTTAAGTCGCTCGTCTCTCTTAGGTCGCTCGCTTCGGCTAACTCGCGAACACCACTAGGTCGTTTGACCCCTTAGACCCCTAGGTCGCAACCATTAGGTCGCTCGACCCTATTCCTCTTAGGTCGTTAGACCTCATTTTGTCTTCACTAGGTCGTACCGTTTTGGACGGGGCGCTGCCCCGTAACCCGCCGGGGGCTCTGCCCTCTGGACCCCCGCGACCTGACCGGGCAGGTCGAACCCCGTAAGCGGTGGCGTTGCCCCCGCACCCCCACCTTGGGGGGTTGCCACCCCCCCGGGACCCCCCTCCGTGGGGGATCTTATCTGAAAAACATTGAGCTGATTTCCTTGGATTTTATTCACATCTCCGTATGCGATTTTTTGTGACTGCTTGTTTCTACAATTGCTTCTATGTTTTGTCACTTTATAATATAAAGGTTTCAATACTAGTAGTAAATATCAAAAATCTTTTAACAAACAATTTCAACTCTATTTTTAATAACAAAGCTCTTTTCTTAAACCGTTTTCCAATCTATTAGTATATACAAACCTTTACCTCACTCGGATGAGAAATCTAATTAAACGACTTAGTAAAATAAGTGGTATGAAACGCTTGCGTTCACTTCGTCGGTTAATTCCTGGACTTGTTCGATTGAACCTCTTGTGACAATTTTATTAGTGAAGATTTACAGTTTGTTCGTAAATATTTAAGTTAAGCAAGTGGTTATGGGACATGAAGCTAAACTTCTATTTACTAGCTTAGTGTAATTGACACTTCTCGTTGATCATGACGATCATTCTGATGATTTAGACTAGCAACTGTGCGATGTCTCTTGTTGCGAGGTTAGACTAGACACCACTTGTGTGATTCCACTCACATATACCTTTTTGCTTTTTGGTTAGTCTGGACCTTAATCTGTGTGATTCCATTCACACATGTGGGGTAGCTCCCCTTGGTCTTCGGACCGTCATGTGATAGGCCTCTTTCTCTTTTCTATGATTTCTGGACTTCTTGCATTGATTTCTAGAATTTATGTCATTGACTTGTTATGAGTACAAGTTTGGGGTATGATGCCCTTTCCGAATCTTTAAGAAGATTCTTGTGATATTGATTATCTCTTATTGATTGATCTTCTGTTGATCGTTATTTACATACTTATAGTGGTATGTCATTATGGATGTTTACGTTTATGCCATATCTTTTATGTTATATCATGTCATCTGATATTTATAGCTAGACTGACCCGTTTATTATTTTCTTAAATAATACTCGGGTCAGACCGAGATGTTACAGGTGCTTCTGCTTGACTTCTTCCCAGGGATTCATCACTCTGACTTTTGGCTAACTGTTTAGATTAGCAGTTTTTGTTGTATACACTTGAGATATAGACTCATAGTTGTATTCTTTTGTATAGCATGTGTTGCTATTCTTTTGTATTATCGTGGATCTTACTGACCACTACTCTGATGTACACTTTCATGTGTTAGTTATATATTCATATCTTCTTCCGCATTTGTGATATGAATATCTGTGACTGTTTTGTGATATGATTATTTCTATGTTTGTTTCCGAAGATTATTTATAGCCACCGTGTGATAAGCAATTACATGGATGGTCGCTCCTCGACACCTTATTCTCCGTGCTAGTTGACAGCACTACTCCGGAGTGTTCTTGGCTAGCGTGGGTATAGAGGTGGGGCGTCACATACACTAATTATTCATACAGTTTTTCACTTGTCATTCAATTTCAATTTTATACTACAACAATTAATCCAATGTACATTCAATGGTTCAAAGTGTAATTATCACTATTCTACATGTCGGTTTATTTAACATCTACAAGGGGTCATATTTAACTAATCAAATTTAACATATAAATTCATTTTAAATTATTAACTACCCTATATCAAATTCAATTATCACTTTAACAATAACAATTAACATCCAATTTCAACATCACATAGCAATCATTCATCAACCAAACTTGTATAAGAATATAAGTCGTGAAAATTTATTTCACCTTTCGTGGTTAGAGAATGAACGGCGAAGCACGAAGAATCACGAATAGAAATGGCACAACACGAACAAACGAAACACCGCAATTATCTTCAAAAGAGAGACGATATTATTTTAAGTGAACGTTCATATACAATTTATAAAATTATATAGATGCGCTTACCGATGACAGAGAAAAGAACGAAAGCTGAAAATCGATGCTGCTGCAAAAAGAAGCCCAATCGGTTGCTGCAACAACGGAGAAAAGAAGCGGTTACTATATTTCAGTAACAAAATAGATGTTGCGTAAATATTCTTTTTAGCAACCATTGGACGCGATAGTGCACTGCTACTATTTCCCAAAGCAACGGTACGCTGTCTCTTCATCCATTATTATTATTATTATTTTTTATAAACACGCAAATCACTTTCAAAACCGACCCATGTCACTCATGCATACACACGCTACCCACGCACCCAACATAAACATGCACGCACACATTTTTTTCCTATACATGACACACGTACACAGCCCATCGTTCTTTCCCCCTTCTTCTATATGCTGCAATCCCTTACTCCTTAACTCACGTATATTTTCTTTTGTTTTTTTCTCCTTTACAGAACAAAGCAACACCCCACATCAACTCACACGCAAGTACCCATCAACCCACAGCCCATTTACGCCTTCCCCCATCATCATGCAGCAACACCCCCTCCCCCCCCTCCCCCGTCGTGCACACCTCACAAGTACACGCACACGTTTTCACATTTATACGCACGCACTCCCCTTTGCTGCAGCCCTCCCTAATTCATCTACAAAACTCACGGCACACCCAGGCTAGGCACGACTATAGGTGAGGGCGCGGAGGCGGAGTGAAGGAGGTAAGTGAGGGTGAAGGCTGAGGGGAGTGGGCGAAGGGGAGAAGGAAAGTGGAGCTTACGTTTCGGCCATCGTTTTCTTTTTCAAAAAAAAACATATAATATACAAGGAAGAAGAGGGAGGAGGGGCGGAGGCTGTGGAGGGTGGTTGCGGTCTGGATGTTGAACTAGATGGAATTGTTTCGGCATTGGTGAATGGAGAGGGGAGGTGAGTGCGTGCTTTGTTCGGCCATGCTTTTTTTTTCTTCTTAAAGAAGAATGAGAAGAAGAAATGGGAGAGGGTGTGGTGTGTTACCTGTAGCTTGAAGCGTTACACAGTGAAAATGAGAATGAATGAAACATGTTATTCTTTTAACTTTAAAATTTTAGTAACAGTAACTAATTTCTGTTGAACTTTGAAAAGTCACGTACAATCCCAAAGCAAACTACTAGCTTCCAACTACCACCATAAATGCATCAGCTGAACTTATTTTCAAATTTTCTTTTGGATACGGGCTAAAGAATTTGGGCTGAAATTTGCTTAACCGGTCCGTCCGGAATGGTTAAACTAATGCAACTATTTTTACGTCGGACTCCGATTTACACGAATGAATATACCTTTTGATCAGTACGACGATGCGCTTCCAACGGTACATAGATAATTGCGATCGATAGTTTTATAAAAATTCGAATTTACGCCGCTTAAATTGTTCGATTTACAAAATAATTTAAATGGGACAAGCGATGACAATATTTGTTGAAACGAATTATGACGTCTAGATCAGAATAATTTTTACAACATTACTGTGTAAAAATATTTGGATTCGAAAGATAAATTTTACGCATCATTAAATGAACTGATATACAGTAAAACGCGAACGAATTTTACTATAGTATTTTGCGATGAAACTTTTTCTATATTCATAACTAACTAGACGCATCTTATAAATAAAGTTTGGACGTTAATTGAGATCATTTATAAATTCCAAATTTTTATATTAAAATGATAGATTTAAAATTTTAAATTGGGTCAGAAATTCAGGATCGTTACAATCTCACCCACTCAAAACTTTTCATCCTCGAAAAGGAACGAGACGAGTGAAGTAAAAATGAAGTAAGCAGAAAAGTCAAGATAGATTTTAAGAATTTGAATTATACCTGAAATTAATAATTCGGGGTTTGAATCCCGAATACTATCCTCAGTTTCCCATGTGCAATCTCGCTCATCTACGCTCCACTGTACTTTGACGAGATTGACTGACTTCCTTTTAAGTTGCTTCGTCTCACGATCGACTATCCGAAGTGGCTTTTGCTCAATAGTCAAGTCAGGCTCAATAACTATCTCTTCCAACTAAGCAGTGGAATGGTCATAGATGGATCGTGCATAACTTTGCGAAGATGTGAGACGTGGAACACATTGTGCACACCGGCGAACTTCTTTGGTAATGCAACTCTATAGGCCAATGTTCCGACTCTTTCCTTAATCTCAAACGGATCAACAAATCTGGGAGCTAGCTTCCCTTTCCTTCCAAATCGAACAATATTCTTCAAAGGCGACACTTTCAGAAATACTTTGTCTCCTATGCTGAATTCGAGATCTCTTCTCCTTCTGTCAGCTTAGCTCTTCTGTCTATCCTGTGTTGTCTTTATCTTCTTCCCAATTTCTTCAACCTTTTCAGAAGCTTCCATAATTATTTCTGGACCGAGCACTAATGGATCACCCGACTCGATCCAACAAGCTGGCGATTTGCACGGAGTCCATATAAGGCTTCGAACGGTGCCGTACCAATGCTTGCCTGATTTATTAAAAATAATTAATTCAAATTCAAATATATTTATTCAAATTTGAAATTCAATTTCTTTACCTGATAACTATTATTATAAGTGAATTCAACCAAATGAAGATGGTCTTTCCAGGATCCACCAAAGTCAATAATACAAGCTTGGAGAAGGTCTTCCAAAATCTAATTCACCCTCTCAGTTTGGCCATCTGTCTGAGGATGATAAGTTGTGCTCAGATTCCATTTGGTGCGCAAAGTATTCTGAAATGCTTTCCAGAATTTACTGGTGAAAATAGGATCTCAATCGCATACAATACTGGATGGTACACCATGAAGTTTAACAACTTCTCTCATGTATATCTCTGCCAAACTCGAAGCTGTACGAGTGGACTTGACTGGAATATAGTGAGCGGATTTCATCAGTCTATCAACAATCACCCAAATGCTTTCGTTACCCTTTCTAGTCCTTGGCAGCCCATCAATAGAGTTGATAAAAATCTGCTCCCACTTCCAACTTGGAATCTCTAGTGGTTGAAGCAAACACGTTGCCTTTCTGTGGTCAGCTTTAACTTGTTGGCAAGTTGTGCATCTGCTAACATACGTAGAAATATCGCGCTTCATCCCACTCACCAATTTAACTTCTTCATATTCTGATACATTTTAGTGACACCGGGCTGAAATGAAAGCGAAGATTGATGGTTTTCTCTCAGCACTTCCTGTCTTAGACCATCAACATTAGGAACACAAATTCGATTATCAATTCTCAAGACTCCATTACTATCAACATGTGCACCCAATTTATTGTCAGCATTTCCAACTCTTTCGAGAACTATTTCTTTGATGCGATAAAGCAAAATGTCCTCGTATTGCTTGGCTATAATGCGATCCATAAGAGCTGTGGAGACGACTAGCTGGAATAACATTCCTTCAACTAGATTACAACATGCCATTGTTTGGTTTCTGCTCAAAGCATTAGCTAAGGCGTTTGCTTTCCCTGGTGTGTAATTAATATCAAGATCATATGTAGCTAGAAATTCGAGCCATCAGACTTGTCTCTGATTCAAATCCTTTTGCGAGAAAATATATCTCAAGGACTTGTGGTCAGTGAATAACTCAAATTTGGTTCCCAGTAGATAGTGCCTCCATAGCTTAAGAGCAAATACGACCTCAAGAAGCTCTAAATCGTGAGTTGCGTAATTTGCTTCATGGGTTGTAACGACTCGGTATTTTCAACCATTCGCATCCATTATAAGTGCATAGGAAGACACTCATGCCGAAATTGAATTGCTCAAAATACCGTGTTGTAAATAAAATTTTGGCAAACCTCAGAATATACAGTAAATAAAAATCACAGATCACAGACACAGAGTATATAAAAATGCAGCGGAAGAAAAAGAGATATTAGTTCATGAAGCTACTATATAAATATGAGATACATCAGAATTAAATAAGATACAACAGAAGAGTAACAGGATACATCAGGTACAAATCAGATACATCACTGAACCACTGGATACTGAAACAAAATAGATGGCTGGATCTTCAAGGAAAGCTCCAACACCGAAGGTGAATCTTGAATGCTAACTCAATCAATCTGACCCGAGCGTAAAGCAAAACACAAAACCCTCGAGTCAGGACATAAATACTTATAAGCTGTAAATCAACTCAAGTGAACAGTAACAAAATGCATCAGTAACTTAAAGGATGCTTGGGACCGCCCATCCTCTAAGGATCCGTTAAACTATTTACTATGTAGTAATATACGCTATATACGGTAGTGTCTAATCAGTAAAGTATAATCATATAGAAAATAGCGTTAAGGGGATGGTGAACCTTAACGCGGTCGGATCTTTAAAACTAAAATCGTAGTGGGCTCGGTATAAGGATATGACACGGCACGCGAGGCAATGCCAGGGTGGATACACCGTTTGCACTCCCGGACCGGTGGTGACAGCAAGCCAGCAGCTTCCGCCCACCTCGAACAATACCCCCGAATCAAAGTGGCGCCATCGAATCGAATCACAACAGTAATAGAATGGTTTCCGATGGAGCATGCTCGATGAAAGGGTGCGACCCTTTGTGTAGCCCGGTAGCTCCTGTTTTAGTCATATATGCCAACTCACGGGAGTTGGGTCCACATAATATACCTCGAGAACGTCGCCACCATCCTACTTCATTCTGGAATCTCCACCGCGTACACGGTTGTTAAAGTGGTTTTCGGTATTGGCCGGCTATAAGACAATATTCGATCCCGGTCTCTTTAATAACCCATCGTTATTATAACCGTAGTTATAACTTTAAAAATATTTTATACTTCAAAATAAAATATCCTTTTCAATCCAAATCTTTGTCAAAATAAAGATTAAATCATTTCCAAAACCATTTCAATATATCATCGTAAAATATCTTTCAATTCAAATATTTATCAAAATAAATATCAATTCATTTCTAACCATTTCAATATATTAAATTTTCATACCCTTTCAACACTACCTTTCAGTTCCAAAATATCATATCTTTCAGAACTTCTTTTTAAATCGTGTTAATATCAAAATGTCCTATCTTTCAAACTCCGTTTTTCAATCATTTAATATCAAAAATATCATATGTTTCAAAACTTCGTTTCAAATCATTTTAATATATCAAAATATCATATCCTTTCAAAACTTCATTTTCAAATCATTTTAATATATCAAAATATCGTATCTTTTCAAAACTTCATTCATTTCAAATCATTATTCATTTTATTCAATCTAAAATACCATTTCAATTCATATTTTAAACAGTTTATATTCCAAAAACTCTTTTTTTTTTCATTTCAATGAAGTTAATATGCTTAATAATTAAATTATTAAATTTCCAAAAATTTCAACTTCCAAAGTTCATTTATTCACTTAAGTTTATCAAAGCAGTGAAAATTCACTTTTCGTGGCATTTAGAAAACGCTACGGAAAAATACATTCAAAACAGTTCAATTTAACAAAAGACAACGTTTAAAAATGTTGTAATAGAGTTTTCTTTAATTTCAAATAAACTTAGTTAAATTCAAAAATCATAGTACTTACAACAATTTCTATAATAGTTTTTTTTTCAATAGCTTTTTTTTATTTCATTATCATCAACTACAGTATTTACAATTGCTGTAATATTATTTACATTGTAATTAATATCATTTCAAAAATGCAGTCAATTAACTTCAAATATTCAATAAAATTTCTCAACCAGTAATATTTTTATTAAAACATTTTTAACTTATAAAATCATACATTTTCACATTTATAAACATCATTTAATTTTCCTCAAGTTCATGATTTTATAAAGTTAAATTTCCGTTCAAAAATCAAGATTTAATAATAATTCACTTATTAAAATGCAATGTTGAATTTTTAAAATCCATTACATTAAATTTCAACTTAACACTTAAGTTCAAATCCTCAAATATAACTTTGTTTTATTTTTATTTACTTAACTAAAAGTTCACTTTTACGTCAATTTCATAAATTTCCAGTTTTAGTTATATTTCAAAATTTCAACTTACAATATTCATTCATTTCACATTTCAACTTTGTAAAAAAATCATTAATATGATATAAAATCACTTTTAATTCATTTAAATTCAAATTATCATAAATTTATCATAATTTCATATTCAATTTAATTTCCAATTATAATTAAATCAAATTTTCCAAAATAACTTACGTTCAAAAATTCTAACTTTTTCATTAATTAATTTCACTTACAATTATTCAGAAAATCAATAATAATTTACAAAAATCCTTTTTTTTATTAAATTTAAAATCAAAATATTATAATAATTAAATTTCTAAAATATTTAAAATTTTAGAAAAACATATTTTAACTACGGGCCTGTATAAAATTTTCTACGCTAGGTAAAGTGATACAGGTAATATATCATTTCAACCCGTAATTTACAAACAAAATCTGGGTTTTATCATTTCGAACCCGCAAAGTCAAAATGAAAAATTTAAAACCATTCAGACCTATCGTTTCAGCCCATAACATTTTTTTTCTAACAGGGAACTTGCAGTGTGATCATATACAGAAATAATATAAACAAGGTCAATATCACAATATACAGTCATATATCAGATGTCAGGTGAAAATTAACAGTTTAAACATGGTAATAACATGGTAATAACATGGAATAGCATATCATATGATCATCATTATCTTGCATAAACATTTTATATTACTAAACACTTGTCATCAATTCACTTCTCATAAGTATAAATGTCAGAGTGAGAAAGACTCACTTTTTCAAGCTGAAGACCAAAACAACAAACACAAGTGCGATTCCAAAAGCACGACAAGCACGATATAGCATGACTTTTGATTTGAATGAATGGAGAGCCTTGATATTTGTCTTGTAAACAATAACCAAAACAAGACAATACACACATAAATATTCAACGCAAAACAATGTTGAAACAATGAAAATACGAAGCAACAAAGGAATAGATTACTTGACCTTGCTTTAACCATTCAAATGCTTGGCCTAGGAGGTTCTTGGGTTCAGCCATGATGATGATATAGCTCAGGTTTGGTACCATAACTCACGGCTAGAAGGAGTATGGAGTGGTAGGGTTATAACATGAAGCATACAATTGATCAAGGCAACATATATGAAGTTTTTGAGCACAACAAGGCTCGGCCTTGGGTCAAGTGGGGCTTGGCCATACTTGTACAGGTTTGGACAGTAGATGGAGGGGTGTGGGGAGGTTTGGAAAAGGTGGTGGTGGTGGCCTATGGTGGTGGCCAAGGTGGTGGATGAAGATATGAAGTGATAAGGTGGCTATCATGAATGTTTCAAGGCTTTATGCATTGTTTTTGTGTAGTTTTGGTTCATGGAGTCTTGGCCATGTCAATTTCAGATCTGGACAGAGGCTAAGATGAAGTGTAGTGGTGGTAGCAAGGTGGTGGTCATGGCTAGAGGTGGTGGCCATGGTGAAGTATGAAGGTGGTGAAGTAATAGTGGTGGCTAGTGCATTGTTTTGGACATTATTTGCAATTTTGTGGAGTTTTGTCACCAAGGGAGGTGTGGCCATGGATGGATCTGAAATGATGGCTGGAGATGATGCCAAGGAAGAGTGGTAGGGGATGGTGGAGAGTATTTTGGTGATGGTGGGTGGTAGAGACCAATCCAGAAAGCATAGAAAACTAGGCAAAATACATAGAAAATGAGGAGAAAAAGGTAGAAAAAAGATGTAGCCATTACCAGATTATTTTCTCAAGATGGAGGCCATGATTTGTAGGGTTTTGGAGCTTAAAAATTCGTGAATAATATGAGGGAGTCGGCTGCAAAGGATGAGGAAAGGAATGGCTAAGATAAATTGATGTATTAATTGCGAAAAGAAACGGATAAAACGTCTTTACGTTTCAGGCTTTTAAGATCTCTTAACTTTCTAAACCTTTTGCATTTCCTTTTCTTTTTAATTTTATAAAAACAAAATAAACTCAGAAATTTTATTTAGAACAGAAACTAAGTAAGAATAAAATAAAATAAAAAATTTATTTTAAGTAAAATAGAAAAAGGAAATAAGAAATTGCTTAAAAATAGCAACCCTGACATAAAAATTACAAGAAAATCTCCAATGACTTTGGAAAATTTATTACTTCACAAAAAATAATATCATAACACAAAATTTGAATTGAAGATGGTTTTAAAACATTTTCAAGGTGAAATAATAATTTAATTTTTATTAAATAGAAAGTTAAATAAAGAAAAATGCAGTAAATACCAACTAGGCTTTATAAATTCAAATAAATTCAAATAAACTTTAGAAAAATTATATTATCATTTTAAAAATACTTAAAAGTCAAAATATACATAATATAACATATTATCACATATTAAAATAAAATATAACCAAGAAGAAGTAACTTATACAATTTAAAATAGTCATTGTTAAATAACCCTATATACGCACAATATTGTAAAGGGTATAACTTTCACAATTTACATCTGATTTCAACGAAACGAAAAGTGGTGTTCTTAGAATTTTATGTACTTTCATAATAAAAGAAAAAATTAAAATTTTAAAATTTTAAAATTTTAAGTTGAAAGTCACAGTTTGACTATTTTGACCAAAATCAGCATTTCAGGCAAATATTCAACTTACACAAGTTTGGAATTATAACTCACATAAAATCAAGATTTATATTTAAATAATAAAATTTAATCATTCCAAATAAGTAAAATAAGTTTTTAAATCAAAATTTTATATTAAAATAATTAAAATATACAATAAAATAATTACAAAATACAGGGTTGTTGCACTCTCCCCCACTCAAAACTTTTCATCCCCGAAAAGGAATGAGGTATGGAAGGGCACAGAAAAGATAGAGTGAAACAAGATTAAGATAAGATGACAATAAGATTGAAGTTATACCTTATAACGGTTGTTATAGGTAAGTTTTACAAGGTGGAGGTGATCTTCCCAAGATTCTCCAAAATCAAGAACTCAAGCACGCAAAATAGATTCAAAATGATTACCAAAGGTCTATCAAAGATTATAGAAAGATTTCTAAACAGAAAGATTATAGAAAGATGCCTATACCGGTCTATAGCAAGATAAGGATAATAAGGACAACCAAAAGATAGTTTGAAAACAAAATAAGGAAATGAATTTGAAAGCATGGAAATTTCAACTTAAACAGAGAATAAATCTTTACACAAGTTAAATAAATCTTAACTATCTCAAATTTCATTATCTTATTATCCAATCATCTAAAATTAACCATTTTTAAAACCATGGGTTTGAAAAATAATCATTTATTACACTCACAATGTACTTAATAAATTTTATTCTTCTTTATTCCTAATTAAAATTAAATTCATTCCTCTCAATATATTTATCACTTTTGTTAAACATACTTACACTTATTATAACTACTTTCTTTTATTCTTAGTTCTTTTAACATCATTTTATTGTAAGTCATTCAATTACCCTTTATTATATTTTACTCTGTTAATCATTTTATAATTAAAATTTAAGTGTATAACATTTATTATAACTACCCAAATTTTATTTATAAAATCTTTTTATATCGTATATTATCCAATTACATTTTTAACTTTTGAAATTTTGTTAAGTTATATTTGAATGCAATTGTATTATAAAAATAAAATTTCCAATTCAATCATTTCAAGCTTAAATCATTTATTCAATTTTTTTTATTTTCTTTTTATAATTGAAATTATTCTTTAAAAATAGAATTTAAGAATTAAATTTCCGATTTCTTCAGAAAATTTAGAGATAAGAAATAATATATATACATATATAATATGTCAAATCAAATTTCAATCATATATATATATATATATATATATATATTATAAATCAAGTCATATTTTAGAAATTCAAATCAATTTAATTTCCCAAAACAAAGCTGTAGCAAGACTACAGAACAGTCTCTTAACTTCGAAACTCGAAAATGAACGTCGATGATGTCGCGATCATCACCGAAGTTATTTTCCAGCGACAAAGAAAGAGCACTAATTTTAAACCTTTAAAATTCTTTGAAAACAAATTCTATTCAAAATACTTTAAATAATATAACCTTTTAAAACTTTAAACCAAAGTTCGAAATAATCGGAATTTAAATCCTCAAATTCTTGTTTTAAATTCATTTCAGTTCCCAAATAAATTTATAAACAAATATTTATAGATTTATTTGTAGAATAATAAATGATAAATCAAGTATTATCATTTCAAATTATCAATTTAAATCATTTCATTAAGTTTCATAAATTTAACCAAATTTTTTTTTAAAAATATATTATGTCCGTTTGTTCTGTCAAAGTGTTTTGGAAATCTTATCGATAGTGCTGATCAGACGTATCGATCAGAAACCCAACTCAACATCAACAACTCAAACAACACAATATATAAAACATTTTAATTTTAAATACTAGTTTACAAATACACTATACATGAATAGATTTTCAAAGAAGGATAGAGATTCAAATTTTTTTGACTAACACAAATCAAAGGAGATTATGATTTAAAAATAAGTTGGAAACAAGGATGACATGATTAAATAACAGAATAGGAAGGTGGATAAGCTTATAAAATCACGGACAACCTTAACCGGGTCAACCGTGACTTAAAGAATAAGATCAATGTTGATTTTTCTAGGGTAAATCTACATTCGATCTCAAGAGTTAGAGTTTGAAATAACAAAAGATATTAGCATCTAAACCAAGGATAGATAAGAATCTCTGGTGAATCGTTGCTAACTGCAAAGGAGTTTTCCCCTTTTTTCAATTAAATTTGAAATTGGCGTGACCGCCGACTCACTAGAAAGATCATTCGAAGCGGAGTTATGGGTTACTCCAGAATCAAAAGAAGATGAATGGTGAGGGATACGAATGGATTTTGGAACCGTAGGGAATGTTCCAAAATTCAAAGGAATCGAGTCAAAAGGGAGAGATTCAAACTCGAATAAAAGTGATTCTGTAAATACATTCACTCCATATGCTGAGTTTTGCCTAGAGCTACCAAAGCTCTGATACCAACTGTAACGATTCGGTATTTTCAACCATTCTTATCCATTGTAAGTGCATAGGAAGACACTCATGCTGGAATTGAATTGCTCAAAATACCGTGTTGTAAATAAAATTTTGGCAAACCTCATAATATACAGTAAATAAAAATCACAGATCACAGATAGAGTATATAAAAATGCAGCGGAAGAAAAAGAGATAGTAGTTCATGAAGCTACTATATAAATATGAGATACATCAGAATTAAATAAGATACAACAGAAGAGTAACATGAAACATCAGGTACAAATCAGATACATCACTGAACCACTGGATACTGAAACAAAATAGATGGCTGGATCTTCAAGGAAAGCTCCAACGCCGAAGGTGAATCTTGAATGCTAACTCAATCAATCTGACCCGAGCGTAAAGCAAAACACAAAACCCTCGAGTCAGGACATAAATACTTATAAGCTGTAAATCAACTCAAGTGAACAGTAACAAAATGCATCAGTAACTTAAAGGATGCTTGGGACCGCCCATCCTCTAAGGATCCGTTAAACTATTTACTATGTAGTAATATACGCTATATACGGTAGTGTCTAATCAGTAAAGTATAATCATATAGAAAATAGCGTTAAGGGGATGGTGAACCTTAACGCGGTCGGATCTTTAAAACCAAAATCGTAGTGGGCTCGATATAAGGATATGACACGGCACGCGAGGCAATGCCAGGGTGGATACACCGTTTGCACTCCCGGACCGGTGGTGACGACAAGCCAGCAGCTTCCGCCCACCTCGAACAATACCCCCGAATCAAAGTGGCGCCACCGAATCGAATCACAACAGTAATAGAATGGTTTCCGATGGAGCATGCTCGATGAAAGGGTGCGACCCTTTGTGTAGCCTGGTATAGCTCCTGTTTTAGTCATATATGCCAACTCACGGGAGTTGGGTCCACATAACATACCTCGGGAACGTCGCCACCATCCTACTTCATTCTGGAATCTCCACCGCGTACACGGTTGTTAAAGTGGTTTTCGGTATTGGCCGGCTATATGACAATATCCGATCCCGGTCTCTTTAACAACCCATCGTTATTATAACCCGTAGTTATAACTTTAAAAATATTTTATACTTCAAAATAAAATATCCTTTTCAATCCAAATCTTTATCAAAATAAAGATTAAATCATTTCCAAAACCATTTCAATATATCATCGTAAAATATCTTTCAATTCAAATATTTATCAAAATAAATATCAAGTCATTTCTAACCATTTCAATATATTAAATTTTCATACCCTTTCAACACTACCTTTCAGTTCCAAAATATCATATCTTTCAAAACTTCTTTTTAAATCATGTTAATATCAAAATGTCCTATCTTTCAAACTCCGTTTTTCGAATCATTTAATATCAAAAATATCATATCTTTCAAAACTTCGTTTCAAATCATTTTAATATATCAAAATATCATATCCTTTCGAAACATAATTTTCAAATCATTTTAATATATATCAAAATATCGTATCTTTTCAAAACTTCATTCATTTCAAATCATTATTCATTTTATTGAATCTAAAATACCATTTCAATTCATATTTTAAAACAGTTTATATTCCAAAAATTCTTTTTTTTTCATTTCAATGAAGTTATTATGCTTAATAATTAAATTATTAAATTTCCAAAAATTTCAACTTCCAAAGTTCATTTACTCACTTAATTTTATCAAAGCAGTGAAAATTCACTTTTCGTGGCATTTAGAAAACGCTACGGAAAAATACATTCAAAACAGTTCAATTTAACAAAAGACAATGTTTAAAAATGTTGTAATAGAGTTTTCTTTAATTTCAAATAAACTTAGTTAAATTCAAAAATTATAGTACTTACAACAATTCCTATAATAGTTTTTTTTTTCAATAGCTTTTTTTTTAGTTCATTATCATCAACTACAGTATTTACAATTGCTGTAATATCATTTACATTGTAATTAATATCATTTCAAAAATGCAGTCAATTAACTTCAAATATTCAATAAAATTTCTCAACCAGTTATATTTTTATTAAAACATTTTTAACTTATAAAATCATACATTTTCACATTTATAAACATCATTTAATTTTCCTCAAGTTCATGATTTTATAAAGTTAAATTTCCATTCAAAAATCAAGATTTAATAATAATTCACTTATTAAAATGCAATGTTGAATTTTTAAAATCCATTACATTAAATTTCAACTTTACACTTAAGTTCAAATCCTCAAATATAACTTTGTTTTATTTTTATTTACTTAACTAAAAGTTCACTTTTACGTCAATTTCATAAATTTCCAGTTTTAGTTATATTTCAAAATTTCAACTTACAATATTCATTCATTTCACATTTCAACTTTGTAAAAAAATCATTAATATGATATAAAATCACTTTTAATTCATTTAAATTCAAATTATCATAATTTCATATTCAATTTAATTTCCAATTATAATTAAATCAAATTTTCCAAAATAACTTACGTTCAAAATTTCTAACTTTTTCATTAATTCATTTCACTTACAATTATTTAGAAAATCAATAATAATTTACAAAAATCCTTTTTTTTATTAAATTTAAAATCAAAATATTATAATAATTAAATTTCTAAAATATTTAAAATTTTAGAAAAACATATTTTAACTACGGGCCTGTATAAAATTTTCTACGTTAGGTAAAATGATACAGGTAATATATCATTTCAACCCGTAATTTACAAAGAAAATCCGGGTTTTATCATTTCAAACCGTCAAAGTCAAAATGAAAAATTTAAAACCATTTAGACCTATCGTTTCAGCCCATAACATTTTTTTCTAACAGGGAACTTGCAGTGTGATCATATACAGAAATAATATAAACAAGGTCAATATCACAATATACAGTCATATATCAGATGTCAGGTGAAAATTAACAGTTTAAACATGGTAATAACATGGCATAGCATATCATATGTTCATCATTATCTTGCATAAATATTTTATATTACTAAACACTTGTCATCAATTCACTTCTCATAAGTATAAATGTCAGAGTGAGAAAGACTCACTTTTTCAAGCTGAAGACCAAAACAACAAACACAAGTGCGATTCCAAAAGCACAACAATCACGATATAGCATGACTTTTGATTTGAATGAATGGAGAGCCTTGATATTTGTCTTGTAAACAATAACCAAAACAAGACAATACACACATAAATATTCAACGCAAAACAATGTTGAAACAATGAAAATACAAAGCAACAAAGGAATAGATTACTTGACCTTGCTTTAACCATTCAAATGCTTGGCCTAGGAGGTTCTTGGGTTCAGTCATGATGATGATATAGCTCAGGTTTGGAACCATAACTCACGGCTAGAAGGAGTATGGAGTGGTAGGGTTATAACATGAAGCATACAATTGATCAAGGCAACATATATGAAGTTTTTTAGCACAACAAGGCTCGGCCTTGGGTCAAGTGGGGGCTTGGCCATACTTGTACAGGTTTGGAAAGTAGATGGAGGGGTGTGGGGAGGTCTGGAAAAGGTGGTGGTGGCGGCCTATGGTGGTGGCAAAGGTGGTGGATGAAGATATGAAGTGATAGGGTGGCTATCATGAATGTTTCAAGGCTTTATGCATTGTTTTTGTGGAGTTTTGGTTCATGGAGTCTTGGCCATGTCAATTTCAGATCTGGACAGAGGCTAAGATGAAGTGTAGTGATGGTAGCAAGGTGGTGGTCATGGCTAGAGGTGGTGGCCATGGTGAAGTATGAAGGTGGTGAAGTAATAGTGGTGGCTAGTGCATTGTTTTGGACATTATTTGCAATTTTGTGGAGTTTTGTCACCAAGGGAGGTATGGCCATGGATGGATCTGAAATGATGGCTAGAGATGATGCCAAGGAAGAGTGGTAGGGGATGGTGGAGAGTATGGTGGTGATGGTGGGTGGTAGAGGCCAATCCAGAAAGCATAGAAAACTAGGCAAAATACATAGAAAATGAGGAGAAAAAGGTAGAAAAAAGATGTAGCCATTACCAGATTTTTTTTCTCAAGATGGAGGCCATGATTTTTAGGGTTTTGGAGCTTAAAAATTCGTGAATAATATGAGGGAGTCGGCTGCAAAGGATGAGGAAAGGAATGGCTAAGATAAATTGATGTATTAATTGCAAAAAGAAACGGATAAAACGTCATTACGTTTCAGGCTTTTAAGATCTCTTAACTTTCTAAACCTTTTGCATTTCCTTTTCTTTTTAATTTTATAAAAAAAAAATAAACTCAGAAATGTTATTTAAAACCGAAAATAAGTAAGAATAAAATAAAATAAATAATTTATTTTAAGTAAAATAGAAAAAGAAAATAAGAAATTGCTTAAAAATAGCAACCCTGACATAAAAATTACAAGAAAATCTCCAATGACTTTGGAAATTTATTACTTCACAAAAAAATAATATCATAACACAAAATTTGAATTAAAGATGGTTTTAAAACATTTTAAAGGTAAAATAGTAATTTAATTTTTATTAAATAGAAAGTTAAATAAAGAAAAATGCAGTAAATACCAACTAGGCTTTATAAATTGAAATAAATTCAAATAAACTTTAGAAAAATTATATTATCATTTTAAAAATACTTAAAAGTCAAAATATACATAATATAACATATTATCACATATTAAAATAAAATATAACCAAGAAGAAGTAACTTATACAATTTAAAATAGTCATTGTTAAATAACCCTATATACGCACAATATTGTAAAGGGTATAACTTTCACAATTTATATCCGATTTCAACGAAACGATAAGTGGTGTTCTTAGAATTTTATGTACTTTCATAATAAAAGAAAAATTAAAATTTTAAACTTTTAAAATTTTAAGTTGAAAGTCACAGTTTGACTATTTTGACCAAAATCAGCATTTCAGGCAAATATTCAACTTACACAAGTTTGGAATTATAACTCATATAAAATCAAGATTTATATTTAAGTAATAAAATTTAATCATTCCAAATATGTAAAATAAGTTTTTAAATCAAAATTTTATATTGAAATAATTAAAATATACAATAAAATAATTACAAAATACAGGGTTGTTACACGGGTCTTTAACCGACGACCGGCATAGGCAATAACCTTTCCTTTCTGCATTAAAATTGCTCCTAATCCATCACGGCAGGCATCAATATAGACGGTCAATCCTTCACTACCGTCAATAACTGTAAGAACCTGGGCAGATGTCAATCTTCGCTTCATCTCGTTGAAAGCTGCTTCGCACTTTTCACTCCAAATGAATTTCACATTCTTTCTGGTCAGTGCGGTAAATGGGCAGCAATACGAGCAAAGTTTTTAATAAATCTGCGATAATAGCCAGCCAAGCCCAAGAAACTGCGAATATCTGAAGGAGTTTTGGGAGTCTCCCAATCCTTCAAATTCCAAGGATTCGAATTTAGATAGTGATAAGTTGTTTAGATAGAATAAACAAGTAAAGATAGAAATTACATTGATTACGGCGATCTTAGCTGGATCGACCGAAATCCCATTTTTCGAAACAATATGGCCAAGAGAGCGAACTTCATCTCTCCAAAAGTGGCATTTCGAAAACTTGGCTTTAAGCTGATGTTTGCGAAGAATTTCAATAACAAAAGCCAAATGTGACCTATGCTCCTTCTCATCTTTAGAGAAAACGAGAATATCATCGATGAAAACAAGAATGAACTTATTAAGAACATCCTGGAAAACTCTATTCATCAATTCGACGAAATAAGCTGGGGCATTAGTGAGGCCGAACGGCATAACTATCCCTTTATAGAAACCATTTTCAGTGCGGAATGCTGTTTTAGGAATACTATCCTCAACGATTCTGAGTTGGTGAAAGTCGGTAGCCAAATAAATTTGGGAGAAAACTTTAGCTCCATGAAGCTGGTCAAATAAATCGTTGATGCGGGGCATCGGATACCTGTTCTTGTGTGTGAGCTTGTTTAGCTCTCTATAGTCAACACACGTTCTGAGAGAACCCTCAGATTTTGTGACAAATACAACTGCAGCACCCCATTCTGAATGACTTCTCCGAATCAATCCTTTAGCAAATAAATCTTCAATTTGAACATTCAATTTTGCCTTTTCTTTAGGAGCCATTCTCCTAGGAGGGATAACTACCGGTCATGCACCAGGGATAAGGTCAATGTGGAATTCGATTTCCCATGGAGGTGGTAGAAAATTTACTTCTCCAAACACATCAGAAAAGAATTGAAAACTGGAGTAGAGCTTAGTTCACTTGGATGAGACTCAAGAGAGAATATAAAACTCCCAGCACATTCTTGAGGCGATTTACCTTTAATAACTGAAGGTATGCTTTTGTCGTCAATAAGAAAGACGGTCCGAGCCTTGCATGAGATAACGACTTCGAACTTTTATAGCCAATCAATACCTAATAGGATATCAAATGCCTCGAATCCCGGTACAAAGAAATCCCAAGTAAAACGATGCATGCCATACATAAGTGTGACATATTTGCAAACCCTTTCGAGGTTAGCAGGCCCTCCAATAGGGTTAGATACACATTAGAAGGTAGATGCAAGAATAGGTTCCAATCCAAGCTTATTACATAAATCAATAGATATGAAACTATGTATTGCTCCGGTGTCAAATAGAACTCTAACAGATGAAGAATGCAACATAAAAGTACTCTGTAAAGTACCTTGATTATATGGAACTTCCGGGGCAGGTATGGAAATAGCAAAAACTCCAGATGGGGTACCTCTCTTTTGTTTTGGGCAGTCTTTCTTAAAGTGTCCTGGCTGTAAGCAAATGTGACAGACATCTCTCTTGGTCATCTGAGCCAGTGGCGGAATAGCTGCACCCTTTGGGGATGGGCAACTACTGGCATAGTGACCTTTCTGGTTGCAGTTGAACCAGGTGATAGAGGAGATGTCTATGGGCTTCTTCTGAGAATAGCCTAGCCCGGATTTCTTCTGCCAGTTCTTCTTCTTTTGCTTAAAATTTGGCTTCCTCTTCCCAGTCTGACTAGAGGATAACTGAGTAACTGGAGCCTTAGTAGCTGACATTCCCTTTGGCTTTCCCTTATATCTAAGAGAAAAATCCATCAACTCAGTGAAAGTTCCATGGACATGAACTGTGAGGAGTTCATAATACTCTGGACGTGCTCCATGGATGAATTTCTCATTCTTAAGCAGTGGTGTACCTATTAAGCCAGGTCCGAACTTAGAGAGTTCGTTAAACTTCCTTTCATACTCAGAGAAAGTCATATTGCCCTGCTTGAGGTCCATAAATGATCGATAAAGCTGGGCCTTTCCGGCTGCTGGCATCCACTGAGCCGTAAAGGAATCCCTATCTACAAGTGATAAGAAGATGAGTCAAAATTTAGCGAGATAAAAGGAATTTTATTTAGATGTAATTTAGATAGAATTCTACCTAAACTGTGCCCAAGTGATGGTTTCCTCTTCAGTACGAGAAGTGACTGACTCCCACCAATCCTGTGCAGCATCTTGAAGCTGCCAAGCGGCCAACTTAAGCTTCTGAGTCTCTGTGATCTCCAGTCCAGTAAAGATCCTCTCCAAACTCTTCAGCCATTGCTATGCTTCAATGGTACTCTCGGAGCTAGTGAATTTGACTCCACCAAGCTGAATGTATTCCTTGCTAAGAGTGGAGAACTTGACTGCGGGAGTTGGAGCATGTGATTTAGGAGCGTTTCCTCTACCGCCGCCTCTAACATTTCTTCTGGTAGCCATCCTGGAATACCAAAAGTGATTTAGAATCAAAGATAGAGATTTATAGAATCTTAAAGAAATTCAAATTAAATGAATTCAATAAGAAGAATGAAATCAAATGATATGGATTCTGAAATGATTCTCCTCATTCTAGGGTATGGTTACCCTATCTCTAATGAGCTTTAAACTCCACAGGCTAAGGTTTTCGAGAACCAAAGCTCTGATACCAACTGTAACAACCCGTATATTTATACCATTTAAATTGATAATATTCCATACATGTCAACTTAAATAATACAAAACACAAATTATTAATGGAGTATATATATAAATGAGAATCATCACAGAATCACAGAATTATAACATCACAGCATAGTGCAGCGGAATTACAACATAGTCATAAGAGTAGTTCATGAAGCTACCCATAAATACAACAATGTCTCAAATAAAATGAAATAGAACAACATAGATGTCCAATAGTCCAAATAGATAGAGTAATACTGATAAGAAAAGAAAATGATAGTCTTCGGTCTTCAGCTCCAAGTAGAACAGCAACAACAATCCTCAGTCTGATCCGAGCATAAGCATAAACAAACACTCGAATCAGGACATATATTCTTATACAGATAATATGGTTCAAATTCAAAATAGCAATAACTCAAAGATTAATGGAATAACATCTTTCAGGATCCGTTAAACTATTTATACATAGTAGTGTACGATAAATAGATAATGTCTAACCGTAAAGTAAATATCAAAATAGTGTTAAGGCGTTACCATTGTCCCCCTTAACACATTTCATATAGCATTATAGACTATACAGCACTGTAAACTCTACCGTAAATTAGTGGGATATCAGGGAGTACTCCATAGGTATAATACAAAACAAATTCGTAGTGGTCGCGTATATGGGAATACAAGTATGACAAGGCACATGAGGCAATACCCAAGGTAGTGAAACTACCGTTTGCCTGATCCGGATTGGTGAGAACGCATCGCCACAACGATCGCAACACCGCGAAACAACACTCCAAATTCAAGGGTGCGCACCAATCAATAACAAGTAATGAGTAGTTTACGAAGAAGTGTGTTCGCTCGAGGTAGCTAACCCCATTTGGCCCGGAACGGCTCCTGTTTTAGTCATTTCCAATTTGATACAAGTGTCAAGACTATCCATTATCGTTCTCTTTCCTCAGTCATCGTGTTCGTCATTCCAACCACTTCATTCTGGATCACACTCCGCGTTTAGTTATTAAAGTGGTTTTCGGTTTAGATAGTGAGTATGTCCCTAACCGATTCCGGTCTCTTTAATAACCTTCGTAATTATTTTATAGATTGGTCGATTTATAAATTTCAAAATTCGAATCAATTTCAATTTCAATTAAAATTTGTAAATCATTATTTCATTTGTCTTTCTAAACAATTTCCAAAATTTACGTTTCATAACTTCTAATTCCATTTCAGAATTCTATAATTCAATTTCAAAATTTGATTTAAACAATTCAAGTATACACTTAAGTTCGTGTTTAAGTTTCATTCCATAATCATATAAAATAAACTTAAATTAACGTTCAAATCGACTTAAACTCATTTATCGATTTCATTCGATATTCATTAAATTAATTTATCATTTTAAACAATTTCAATTAAATTTCTAATTCATTAAATTATCTTCTTAAGTTCAACTTCATTATATCAATGTTTACAAATTTAATTTAATTTAAATTTGTCAAATCCAATTCTTAAATTACGAGTCTTTTAATTGTTTCAATAAAATGCATTTTTATTTCTTGTAAAAGAAATTCAATTTCATTTATTATTACCTTAGTTACAATTTCAAAACTCAGTTAATAAAGGAATTTAGTTTCACTTATTCAGAAATTCCAATTTCACCTAATAAAGAAGATTCAATTTAATTTAATTATTAACTAATTCAATCTCATTAAATTATCAAATAATTTCAAATCATAATTATTACTAATTCCAAACTTAATTATTAATAATTTCAACACTTAATTATTAATAATTTAAAACTTAATTGTTAATAATTTGGAAACTTAATTATTAATCAATTAAATTTTAAACAATATTCTTTCATCAATTACTACGTTAATATTTTGTTAAAATTTCAAATATTCACATTTATTTTCATTAAAATTAAAATTTCAATTTTATTCCAAAACTTTATTATTTTTCAAATAAAATCTCCATTTTATTTAAATCAAATTATTGACCAATCGGGTTAAATTTAATTTTCTATCCTAAGTCAAGTTATTTGGGTATTTATCGTTTCAACCCGATTCCATTTCAATTCAAAAATCAAAACATAGCAATGGGAACTTGTAGCGTGATAACTGGGATGGTGTCAAAGTAAATAAACAAGCAATAGCATCCATGCATAACAATTCAACAATTTATTTAAATAATCCTAAAATAATCGTATTAATTTACATTTTGTAATATCCTGAAATTTTAGACAATATAAGTTTAATAATCTGTGTTTAAATTTATATTGAATTGATAATTTTTGTAATAAATTTGATTTGATTTAATAATTTTCTTTATTTAAAAATTTAATTTGTGAATTTATTTTTAATAAACTAATAAATTGTTTTCTATTTAATAATGTATATGTATTTATATATATATTTTGAATAGACAAGTTGTTAAATTAGTATAGCATAATTTTAATGTTTTGAAAATAGGAATTGTGATTTATTTTTAATTTAAGATTTTCAAAAATATTTAATAAAATACTATATGACTTTAAATATATGTAAGATAAATATTTTATTAGTTTAAAATTCATTTTAACTTAAGTTTGTATATTAAAATAAGTTACAAAAATATTTGTGTTATTCTCTTTAAAATATTGATTGATTATATTGATTTGTAAATTTAATTTGAAATTTTAGAATACAATTTCAAAATATGAAACATATATTTATTAAGTTACAAACTCTTTTATAAATTTATTTTAATTGTTTAAAAGTTTCTCTTTCAAATGATAAATTTGTATATTGTTGTATTTATATTAACATCTTGCTTTATTGTTTAGAAAATATATACATAACTAAGTATAAGAACTAATTAATTTAATTTAAACATTCATTAACCTTAATTAAGTAACAAAAACATTTAAAGGACATGTGTAAAATGTTTAAACAAAGATACTTACAAGTGTTAACATTTCATACAAGTGTCATGTCTCAATTTTTATTTTTCTTTAATTTTAATTCAAATCAAAATATTGTTATTTAACTTGCATCTTTTAATTTCTTTTCCTTTTCTTCATTCTTCATCCAAGAACTTTTCAGTTGAAAACCTTTTCCTCTAAATACTCTTCAAAATCATTACCCTGCATTGCATTCAACTCCTCAACATACAAATCTGCAACATTTCATCTCCTCAAACCTGTAACTTCAAATGCCTAGCAAACATGCATTGCATTCAACTCCACTTTTTCAAACATTCAAAACCTGCAAGCAACAAAATTAAAGCATGCATGTAATTTCTAATCTGCATTCAAAGTAAAATATGCATTTCCCAAAATACAAACCTGTATGCAACCATGAAAGCAAACAAACCTGCATATTTCTTTGTTTCTTCAATCTGGAAACAAAAGGGTCTGCAAGCTTTAGCCTACATGTTTTCATAACTATCTAGGAACAAATTCAAGTTTGCATTTGCAACTTCTTCAAGTCTGCATTCATGAATTTTCAAATCTGGAAGCATCAAGTTGGAAGCAAGTTTTAAAATGCATTCAGGCTTAAAGTTTTAAAAAGGCCTTCAAGCAGATTTTCAACAGGATTTCAAAATTTGTTCTGCATAATTCAATCAGTGCTCTGCATTTTTCAAAGATGAGGTGAGTAACTTTCTTTTATAATTTAAAGGTTAAATCTGTTGCATGCTAGTGTACTAAAAATAATAATATTACATATGGTTATAATTCAACTTGTCTGATGTACAAATGTATTGATGTGTATGCTGTTGAACTCCCTTATCCTATTTTGTTTACTGACACAAGTCGTACTTAAATAATCCTATCTTTAATTATTCTTTGTTAATTGTAGGATTTAAACAAGATTTGTATGTTGGTTTCAGAGTTTAGACTGTGAGATTTATTAAAAAATTAAATGAATCTTACTGTAAGATAAGTAGTAGAGCAATCAAATCTTTATAAGTGAAGATATAAAACATTGCAAATCAATGTTTTAGGAGTAGAACTCAAAACATCATCAAGGATTAGGGTTTTTAAAAGTAAAATGACAATTTATAGTGCTGTTAAATAAAGTGTAGTTTCAAATTGACTGCATTTTACATTTGGGTCAAGTTCAGTTGAAGCTTTCAATTATTTTGGGTGAATTTGATTCTGGAGATTGTATAGCCATCAAAGATTATAGGAAAAATATTGAATTGGATTAAAATTCAATCTTGGTGTTGCAATTTGGGTTTCCAGGTTTAGAACCCTAGTTTTCTGGGCTGTAAAGATTTGAACTTTACTGCATCTTTAGTGGATCGAGTTCGATGTTGTTTTGGGGATTGGAAGACGATGGTTAGTCGAAGTTGTCGCCGGAGTATGGAAGTTGATGGTGGTCGGTGATGGGAAAATTGGCGTTGATAGGCAGACACTGAAGTGGGGAAAGTGTTTTCCAGGTTCGGTTTAAAAACTTGAATTTAAATTCAAGTTGAATTATGGGTATTTGAGGGTGGAAGTGTGATGAGGGGTCACTGGTCGATGAAAGGTGGCTAGAGATGATGGCCAGTGATGCCAGAGTTGGGAAGTGGATATACAGGGGTGTTGTGCATGTTGATGATGATGGTAGTATTATTTTTGGGTTGCAGGGTTTTGGTTGCTCGGGATTGTCTCGGTAAAATTGGGAAGTGACTCGAAGCAAGTGTGTTTCTGACCCGAAGTAAAAAATGGGGTTGCTCGAGTGTTTAGTGTTTCAGGTTTTTCATATAAAACAGTACCTGCTTTACAGTTTTTAAAATTTAAAAGTAGAGTTTGAATTTTACACTGGAATTAAACTTAGACTTTAAAACTGAATTTAAATATGAATTCAAAGTTTGAATTCTGGTTTTTTGTAATAATTTGAGTTTTTTAAAAAGGTAAGTGTTTCAGGTTCTAGTATTTACACAGTAATTTGTTTCCAGGTTTTATCAAATTGATGTAAAAGAAAATGCAAACAAAATCTGAAAATAAGTTTGAATCTAGAATTTAATTTAAATTCAATTAGTTTTAAACTTTAGATCTTTGAATTAAATTTAAAATGCTTTTAAAATTCAAGTTTGGTTTTAAACTAAAAACAGAAACTGTGTACTGTTTTAAAATTTAAGGTAAAATTTCAAATAGTAAGTTGAAGTTCAAACTGTAATTTTTAACATGAAACTTAATTTTGAATTTAATAATTTGAATCCTGGATTTTTGAATTCAATTTTAAGATGTTAAACTAAAACAGAAAACTGTTTTTCTGTTTTAAATTTAAAAGCAAAATTTTAAAATGCAATTGAAAATTTAAAACAAGTTTTAAAATCCGGAAAAAACAGAAATATGGAACCTGAGTTTGAATTTAAATCTGGAAAGTTTAAATTTAGATTTTAAACTTTTTTTTAAAGTATAAAAGAACATTGATTTGAATTTAAAACTATAAGTTTTAAATTTATGAAATAAGGTTTAAAATAAGGTTAAATTCAGTTTTAAACCTGGAATTTGATTTTTATGATAGTTTTTAAAATTTAATAAGTTTTAAAATTTAAATTTGTTTTAACCATTTTTAGGAAAGGTTAAATAATTTGAATTTGAAAATGAAGATGGAGATGTAAGTAAAGTTTTAAATTTTTAAGGTTTAATCTGAAATGAAAATTTGAATTTTGTTTTAGTTTGAAATTTAAAAAGAAATTTTTAAATTTGAATTTTTGTTTGAAACAATTTGTTTAAAATACTTTGTATAAAGAAGAATGTTTCTTAATTTTGATCTTAAGAAAATTGATTTCGTTTAAATTATTAAATTAATTTAAATGGAATATTAATTATTTAATTAAATAATAATGTGGATGATTAATTAGGTAATTAATAACTTTTAAGTTGATTAATTAGATTTGAGATTAATTAATTAAGGTTAATTAATCTAAAATTAAGGATGGTTAATTAAATTTTAATTAATAATTAAGATTTATTTAATCAAGTGATTAATGATTAATTAAGATTTTAATTAACACTTAATTAGTTAATAATTTGAGATTAATTAAATTGTAATTAAATATTAATTAATTGATAATTTATAACGATTCGTGTAAGTTAATTTCTTAATTAAGTAATTAAGAAATGTTAATGAAGGTCATTAACTTAAGATTAATCAACAATTAATTAATGTGATTAATTCTTGATAATTAATTGGATTAATTAATTAATAATAATCAATTGTTTAAGTTTAATTACTTAATAAAGTAATTAATTACTTAGTGTAATTAATTTGATTAAGGTGATTAGTTTAGATTAATTAAGTTAAATTAATTTAAAAATTTGATGATTGATTGATAATTACTTATGTAATTTATGGATTGTAATTACGTAGAGAAGTAATTAATTAATAATTACTGAATGTAATTAAGGATATTTATTATAGAAGTAATTTAAATTTAAATTACTGTGAAAATTAATCAAGTGATTAATAAAGATAATTAATTAAGAATAATTAATTTATGGGATGAGTAATTAAAGTAGTTAATTACTGAATGGTTATTAATCATGGGTGATTAATATTTATATGTGGATTAATTTTAAATTAATTACTTATGTAATTAATTTATATTTAGAGATTGATTAAATATAATCAGAAATCATTAATTGATTAATTAATGATGTAATTTGGAGTTGATTAATTAAGGTATAATTAATAATGAATAAGTGATTAATGTAATTAATTTTAATTAATTAATTAAGTAATTACAAGTTAATTATTTGCAAAGAGTTTAATATAATTAACTTATGTAATTAATATTAAATGCTAATTACTCATTGTAATTAGAGATAGTTAATCAATAGGGATTAATTGAAATGAATACTGAGATGATGATTTATAAATTGATTTGTAATCAATTAAAGATTAAGATAAGCAGAATTTTAATGATGAAGTAATTAATTTAATTCATTTTAAATTAATTAGAGATGAAGTAATTAATTTAATTCATTTTAAATTAATTATAAATGGTGTGATCCTTAGATCATTGCTTATGTGTGATGATTGATATTAATTGCCATGTATGGTTTGTAATCTCAGTTATGAGATGAGAAATGTTATGTGATATAGATGTGTTGATTGCTTTTGGATGATAGTATGAATTATCTGATTTTGATATGAATTATCTGTTGATGATAAGGTTGATTATCTATTGTGATGAATTATCTATCTATGTATATTTAGATAATTAAATTGAATTAAACTTTAAAACAACTTGGACCTTAAAAGACACGCTTTGGATTTCGATGAGACCGGGATCGGGTTTCCATATTTGGATATCCGAAAACCACATCGATTCCAATTAAACGTTAGGTCGTTAAACCAAGTGGAGCGAGTGAAGACTCGAGGTGTAAGGGCTATACGTCAGTATAACTCTGTGGGTGATTCCGTAATGAGTTTGACGGAATAGTACTTATAGATTCGAGATGGTGGTTTAGAGTGCAAGGGTTATCGTCGTTAACTCTGAGGGTGATTCGAAAACGAGTGTAACGAGATAATGCCTTCGGTTTCGTTCGAACCCGGAACGAACTTGTATGGATTGAATGCTTTCAGAACATCGTCAGGTGGAAGATGAGCATTCTAAGTGATATGTCCTATAAAGGTAATCGTAGCCTCAAGCCTCATCAACCGGGAATGGCTAAAACAGGGGAGGTGAAGCAAAGCTTCGTGGGTAGCCCCCACTTGAGAGCAAGATTTATCCCTTTCTAGAGGTCCCTTTATTTTCGGCTTAGTGGTGCGGTTGCTGATCACAACTGCGGGGTTGTCTTGTTTGGAACTGTTCAGTAAGGAACGGGTCTGGCTTTGTGTTGCAGGGGAGTTAGGGTGGCTCGTCGGTACGGTGATCTAGGCCACGTACTGTGATGGGCGGTACCCCAGTAGCCCAGCCATTGATGGAATCCAAAATCCAATAAGTGCCAACGGTTTTGATTGTATTACCCACTTTTGTGGCTAGTAGCTGGAATTTAATAGATGTAACAATTTCGGCTATTTCTTAGTTACTTGAAAACCCTAGACACTATTATAATATCATTGAATTTCCTATCAAATGTTTTGGTTAGCGTAAGGTAAAAACTTTTCCATGTTTATGTGTTGGAAGTCTTACGTGATACCTTTTCTTTTCAAAGGTTTTTCAAAGTTAAGCAACTTTAACCTGTTACTCACACCAGACCCATCTCTGACCCGGAGTTATTTCTATTTTTCTATAACTCTTGGGTACTCAAATTTTTACGAGTAGCCAAGGGAATTCAGGTTAGGATTCAGGTTAGCTTTGACGAATGGTGGAGGAGCAATGGAGCAGGAGGCTTGTGCGTATAGTTATATAGTTTTCTGCTGTGTTGGTATCTCTGAGTGTTTGTCTGTAATGTATTAAGTTGTAATAACTAGACAGGTGTTTATAACTGTCTAGTATGTGTTGTATTGACTGTGTAACTCTGATATTTGATGTATACTATGTAATACTTATGTTATTAATATAATTTATTCGTTCCACTATTGAGATTCTAGTGTTGTTTTCTTCTTTCTCTTCTTTCTTTTCTCTTTTCTATCCCTTTCTTTCTTAAGGATGATACGACTTTTTGTGGAGAAAAAGTCGGGTCGTCTCAGTTGGTATCAGAGCATTATGTTGAGTGAATACCTAGGCTGTGGAGTGGTGTCTATCTTGAGAGAGCGTATTTGTATATATATATATATATATATATATATATATATATATATATATTTGGTTCTACCTATTTGTTGGGTTACCTGTTCAGGTTTTTCCAATATAAGTTATAAAGGTAGATGAGGTAGAAGTGTGTGTAACACAACTACCATTGGTTGGAGTTTGATGGATGAGATTGGTAGTGTATTTGTCGAGATTGTAGACCTAATACTGTCTCGAGTGAGTTCTATAGTGGTGAAGGACTTCATCGATCTCTGAAGGTAACCTGTAAAGGTTCGGAGTTCATCTTTGAAGTGCAGAGTTGAGTTTGGATCTGTCGTTAAAGAAGAAGTAAGTGAGTGATGATATCTTGATATCTCAGGAAATAGTAGCTGTGTGATGAGATGCAGTGACTATGGATATTTCCGAAGATGTTTCTTTGGAATAAGAGTAAGAAGTGAGTCTGTTCGGTGATGTGGCTGAGTTTAGCAGAGTGTTCTGAGTTGGTAAGGAGTCTTCTGGCTGAGTAGTTTCTCTGAAGTGGAGTTCAGAAGCAGCAGAGTGGATCTTTTTCTCTGGTAAGTTGGCTGAGCCAGCATAAGCTGTCCTATTTGGTTGAGAGAGAGCAGTTTCTTTGGATTTAGGCTGAGTTGATCGCAAAAGTGACTTGCGATGGTATGTTCTTTTGGATTGTTGGAGATTGTCCGGATGTCTTCTGGAAGTCAGAGTTTTTCTGCATTTGGAGATCGAGTTTTCTTTCTAGAAATGGAACAAGTGGTTCAGTTAGAAGATAGATGGTTCCTTGAGATAGAAGTTGGTGAAGCAACTCAGGTTTCAGAGGAACTTCTGAGTATTTCTTTATGGATCTGTGGAACTATATTTCTGTGCTGGGTTGTCAAGTCTGTGCTTGTGTTCTTCAGCATTTTCTTCTGTTTCGGATCAGGTTGCGCAGCGGAAGCAGTTTGGGGATGTTTCTGTTTTCTTTTTTCGGATAAGAAGAAGTTTGTTCTGTCTTCTGTTGTTGAGAAGCAGGGTTTGTGTTCTTGGTTTTTGAGTGATCTTGAGGAGATCATTGGATTGTTTTGATCCTGTCTGTTTCTAGAAGCATCAGCAAGAGTTGAGCTGATGTGGAAGGATGTTGGTAGCCCAGGATCGTCCGAAGGGTATTTATGGATAAGAGATGAAGGAATTTGGATTCTGGAATCAGAGATTTGATTTGGGATAAGTTTTTTCTCTGATCCAAAGAGCTATAAGTTTGGGAAGCTAGCTTCGTAGTGTTTTGGTTTCTTCTATGTTTTGGTAAGATCAGTGTTAGGTTTTCTAGAGTTGAATTGCCAGTTTGGATACCGGGATTCTGTGTGTTTCACGTATCTCTGAGGGAGTACGTGTTTGATATTTCTGGTTGTAGGACCAGCAGTTTAGGATAGATTGGTTGTTGAGTCAGACTCGTTTGTAGTCTGATATTCTGTATAGAATTGTTGTTAGGAGTTCTACAGCTTAGTAGTATTGATTGATTGGATTTTATAGAGCGAGTATCCCGATATATATATATATATATATATATATATATATATATATATATATATATATATACCGGGGAAACTCTTGAAAGTTTTATCCAAATTTCTTTTGGATAATTAGATTTGTTCTGATTGTGTGAATTGGTTGCTTAGGTTATTGGCATATGATTAACATATGTTGTGTTAAAATTAAATCTGTAAATAGTTTATTAAATTATCTTTGTTTCAAATTTCGGGGACGAAATTCTTTTAAGGGGGAAGGATTGTAATATCTCGAAATTTTGGACAATACAAATTTAATAATCTGTGTTTAAATTTATATTGAACTGATAATTTTTGTAATAAATTTGATTTGATTTAATAATTTTCTTTATTTAAATATTTGATTTGTGAATTTATTTTTAATAAACTAATAAATTGTTTTCTATTTAATAATGTATATGTATTTATATATATATTTTGAATAGACAAGTTGTTAAATTAGTATAGCATAATTTTAATGTTTTGAAAATAGGAATTGTGATTTATTTTTAATTTAAGCTTTTCAAAAATATTTAATAAAATACTATATGATTTTAAATATATGTAAGATAAATATTTTATTGGTTTAAAATTCATTTTAACTTAAGTTTGTATATTAAAATAAGTTACAAAAATATTTGTGTTATTCTCTTTAAAATATTGATTGATAATTTTGATTTGTAAATTTAATTTGAAATTTTAAAATACAATTTAAAAATATGAAACATATATTTATTAAGTTACAAACTTTTTTATAAATTTATTTTAATTGTTTAAAAGTTTCTCTTTCAAATGATAAATTTGTATTTTGTTGTATTTATATTAACATCTTGCTTTATTCTTTAGAAAATATATACATAACTAAGTATAAGAACTAATTAATTTAATTTAAACATTCATTAACCTTAATTAAATAACAAAAACATTTAAAGGACATGTGTAAAATGTTTAAACAAAGATACTTACAAATGTTAACATTTCATACAAGTGTCATGTCTCAATTTTTATTTTTCTTTAATTTTAACTCAAATCAAAATATTGTTATTTAACTTGCATCTTTTAATTTCTTTTCCTTTTCTTCATTCTTCATCTAAGAACTTTTCAGTTGAAAACCTTTTCCTCTAAATACTCTTCAAATTCATTACCTTACATTGCATTCAACTCCTCAACATACAAATATGCAACATTTCATCTTCTCAAACCTGCAACTTCAAATGCCTAGCAAACATGCATTGCATTCAACTCCTCTTTTTCAAACATTCAAAACCTGCAAGCAACAAAACTAAAGCATGCATGTAATTTCTAATCTGCATTCAAAGTAAAATCTGCATTTCCCAAAATACAAACCTGCATGCAACCATGAAAGCAAACAAACCTGCATATTTCTTTGTTTCTTCAACCTGGAAACAAAAGGGTCTGCAAGCTTAAGCCTGCATGTTTTCATAACTATCTGGGAACAAATTCAAGTTTGCATCTGCAACTTCTTCAAGTCTGCATTCATGAATTTTCAAATCTGGAAGCATCAAGTTGGAAGCAAGTTTTAAAATGCATTCAAGCTTAAAGTTTTAAAAAGGCCTTCAAGCAGATTTTCAACAGGATTTCAAAGTTTGTTCTGCATAATTCAATCAGTGCTCTGCATTTTTCAAAGATGAGGTGAGTAACTTTCTTTTATAATTTAAAGGTTAAATCTGTTGCATGCTAGTGTACTAAAAAAATAATATTACATAAGGTCATAATTCAACTTGTCTGATGTACAAATGTATTGATGTGTATGCTGTTGAACTCCCTTATCCTGTTTTGTTTACTGACACAAGTCTTACTTAAATAATCCTATCTTTAATTATTCTTTGTTAATTGTAGGATTTAAACAAGATTTGTATGTTGGTTTCAGAGTTTAGACTGTGAGATTTATTAAAAAATTAAATGAATCTTACTGTAAGATAAGTAGTAGAGCAATCAAATCTTTATAAGTGAAGATATAAAACATTGCAAATCAATGTTTTAGGAGTAGAACTCAATCATGAAGGATTAGGATTTTTAAAAGTAAAATGACAATTTATAGTGCTGTTATATAAAGTGCAGTTTCAAATTGACTGCATTTTACATTTGGGTCAAGTTCAGTTGAAGCTTGCAATTATTTTGGGTGAATTTGATTCTGGAGATTGTATAGCCATCAAAGATTATAGGAAAAATATTGAATTGGATTAAAATTCAATCTTGGTGTTGCAATTTGGGTTTCCAGGTTTAGAACCCTAGTTTTCTGGGCTGTAAAGATTTGAACTTTACTGCATCTTTAGTGGATCGAGTTCGATGTTGTTTTGGGGATTGGAAGACGATGGTTAGTCGAAGTTGTCGCCGGAGTATGGAAGTTGATGGTGGTCGGTGATGGGAAAATTGGCGTTGATAGGCAGACACTGAAGTGGGGAAAGTGTTTTCCAGGTTCGGTTTAAAAACTTGAATTTAAATTCAAGTTGAATTATGGGTATTTGAGGGTGGAAGTGTGATGAGGGGTCACTGGTCGATGAAAGGTGGCCAGAGATGATAGCCAGTGATGCCGGAGTTGGGAAGTGGATGTACAGGGGTGTTGTGCATGTTGATGATGATGGTAGTGTTGTTTTTGGGCTGCAGGGTTTTGGTTGCTCGGGATTGTCTCGAGAAAATTGGGAAGTGACTCGAAGCAAGTGTGTTTCTGACCCGAAGTTAAAAAATAGGGTTGTTCGAGTATTTAGTGTTTCAGGTTTATCATATAAAACAGTACCTGTTTACAGTTTTTAAAAATTAAAAAGTAGAGTTTGAATTTTAAACTGGAATTTAACTTAGACTTTAAAACTGAATTTAAATATGAATTCAAAGTTTGAATTCTGGGTTTTTGTAATAATTTGAGTTTTTAAAAAAGGTAAGTGTTTCAGGTTTTAGTATTTAGACAGTAATTTGTTTCCAGGTTTTATCAAATTGATGTAAAAGAAAATGCAAACAAAATCTGAAAATAAGTTTGAATCTAGAATTTAATTTAAATTCAATTAGTTTTAAACTTTAGATCTTTGAATTAAATTTGAAATGCTTTTAAAATTCAAGTTTGGTTTTAAACTAAAAACAGAAACTGTGTACTGTTTTAAAATTTAAGGTAAAATTTCAAATAGTAAGTTGAAGTTCAAACTGGAATTTTTAACCTGAAACTTAATTTTGAATTTAATAATTTAAATCTTGGATTTTTGAATCATTTTTGAATTCAAATTTAAGATGTTAAACTAAAACAGAAAACTGTTTTTCTGTTTTAAATTTAAAAGCAAAATTTTAAAATGCAACTGAAAATTTAAAACAAGTTTTAAAATCTGGAAAAAACAGAAATATGGAACCTGAGTTTGAATTTAAATCTGGAAAGTTTAAATTTAGATTTTAAACTTTTTTTTTAAAGTATAAAAGAACATTGATTTGAGTTAAAACTATAAGTTTTAAATTTATGAAATAAGGTTTAAAAAAGGTTAAATTCAGTTTTAAACTTGGAATTTGATTTTTATGATAGTTTTTAAAATTTAATAAGTTTTAAAATTTAAATTTGTTTTAACCATTTTTAGGAAAGGTTAAATAATTTGAATTTGAAAATGAAGATGGAGATGTAAGTAAAGTTTTAAATTTTTAAGGTTTAACCTAAAATTAAAATTTGAATTTTGATTCAGTTTGAAATTTGAAAAGAAATTTTTAAATTTGAATTTTTGTTTGAAACAATTTGTTTAAAATACTTTGTATAAAGAAGAATGCTTCTTAATTTTGATCTTAAGAAAATTGATTTCATTTAAATTATTAAATTAATTTAAATGGAATATTAATTATTTAATTAATTAATAATGTGGATGATTAATTAGGTAATTAATAACTTTTAAGTTGATTAATTAGATTTGAGATTAATTAATTAAGGTTAATTAATCTAAAATTAAGGATGGTTAATTAAATTTTAATTAATAATTAAGATTTATTTAATCAGGTGATTAATGATTAATTAAGATTTTAATTAACACTTAATTAATTAATAATTTGAGATTAATTAAATTGTAATTAAATATTAATTAATTGATAATTAATAACGATTTGTGTAAGTTAATTTCTTAATTAAGTAATTAAGAAATGTTAATGAAGGTCAATAACTTAAGATTAATTAACAATTAATTAATGTGATTAATTCTTGATAATTAATTAATAATAATCGATTGTTTAAGTTTAATTACTTAATAAAGTAATTAATTACTTAGTGTAATTAATTTGATTAAGGTGATTAGTTTAGATTAATTAAGTTAAATTAATTTAAACATTTGAGGATTGATTGATAATTACTTATGTAATTTATGGATTGTAATTACCTAGAGAAGTAATTAATTAATAATTACTGAATGTAATTAAGGATATTTATTATAGAAGTAATTTAAATTTAAATTTCTTTGAAAATTAATCAAGTGATTAATAAAGATAATTAATTAAGAATAATTAATTTATAGGATGAGTAATTAAAGTAGTTAATTACTGAATGGTTATTAATCATGGGTGATTAATATTTATATGTGGATTAATTTTAAAATAATTACTTATGTAATTAATTTATATTTAGAGATTGATTAAATATAATCAGAAATCATTAATTGATTAATTAATAATGTAATTTGGAGTTGATTAATTAAGGTATAATTAATAATGAATAAGTGATTAATGTAATTAATTTTAATTAATTAATTAAGTAATTACAAGTTAATTATTTGCAAAGAGTTTAATATAATTAACTTATGTAATTAATATTAAAGGCTAATTACTCATTGTAATTAGAGATAGTTAATCAATAAGGACTAATTGAAATGAATATTGAGATGATGATTTATAAATTGATTTGTAATCAATTAAAGATTAAGATAAGCAGAATTTTAATGATGAAGTAATTAATTTAATTCATTTTAAATTAATTAGAGATGAAGTAATTAATTTAATTCATTTTAAATTAATTATAAATGGTGTGATCCTTAGATCATTGCTTATGTGTGATGATTGATATTAATTGCCATGTATGGTTTGCAATCTCAGTTATGAGATGAGAAATGTTATGTGATATAGATGTGTTGATTGCTTTTTGATGATAGTATGAATTATCTGATTTTGATATGAATTATCTGTTGATGATAAGGTTGATTATCTATTGTGATGAATTATCTATCTGTGTATATTTAGATAATTAAATTGAATTAAACTTTAAAACAACTTGGACCTTAAAAGACACGCTTTGGATTACGATGAGACTGGGATCGGGTTTCCATATTTGGATATCCGAAAACCACATCGATTCTAATTAAACGTTAGGTCGTTAAACCAAGTGGAGCGAGTGAAGACTCGAGGTGTAAGGGCTATACGTCAGTATAACACTGTGGGTGATTCCGTAATGAGTTTGACGGAATAGTACTTATAGATTCGAGATGGTGGTTTAGAGTGCAAGGGTTATCGTCGTTAACTCTGAGGGTGATTCGAAAACGAGTGTAACGAGATAATGCCTTCGGTTTCGTTCGAACCCGGAACGAACTTGTATGGATTGAATTCTTTCAAAACATCGTCAGGTGGAAGATGAGCATTCTAAGTGATATGTCCTATAAAGGTAATCGTAGCCTCAAGCCTCATCAACCGGGAATGGCTAAAACATGGGAGGTGAAGCAAAGCTTCGTGGGTAGCCCCCACTTGAGAGCAAGATTTATCCCTGTCTAGAGGTCCCTTTATTTTCGGCTTAGTGGTGCGGTTGCTGATCACAACTGCGGGGTTGTCTTGTTTGGAACTGTTCAGTAAGGAACGGGTCCGGCTTTGTGTTGCAGGGGAGTTAGGGTGGCTCCTCGGTACGGTGATCTAGGCCACGTACTGTGACGGGTGGTACCCCAGTAGCCCAGCCATTGATGGAATCCAAAATCCAATAAGTGCCAACGGTTTTGATTGTATTACCCACTTTTGTGGCTAGTAGCTGGAATTTAATAGATGTAACAATTTCGGCTATTTCTTAGTTACTTGAAAACCCTAGACACTATTATAATATCATCGGATTTCCTATCAAATGTTTTGGTTAGCGTAAGGTAAAAACTTTTCCATGTTTATGTGTGGGAATTCTTACGTGATACCTTCTCTTTTCAAAGGTTTTTCAAAGTTAAGCAACTTTAACCTGTTACTCACACCAGACCAATGTCTGACATGGAGTTATTTCTGTTTTTCTATAACTCTTGGGTACTCAAATTTTTACGAGTAGCCAAGGGAATTCAGGTTAGGATTCAGGTTAGCTTTGACGAATGGTGGAGGAGCAATGGAGCAGGAGGCTTCTGCGTATAGTTATATAGTTTTCCGCTGTGTTGGTATCTTTGAGTGTTTGTCTGTAATGTATTGAGTTGTAATAACTAGACAGGTATTTATAACTGTCTAGTATGTGTTGTATTGACTGTGTAACTCTGATATTTGATGTATACTACGTAATACTTATGTTATTAATATAATTTATTCGTTCCGCTGTTGAGATTCTAGTGTTGTTTTCTTCTTTCTCTTCTTTCTTTTCTCTTTTCTATCCCTTTCTTTCTTAAGGATGATACGACTTTTTGTGGAGAAAAAGTCGGGTCGTCTCACATTTGTTATTTATGCAAATTAATATAATTACTTCTAGAATCTACACTATCATTTCATGCAGATCAAAGTTTATTACACTAATTATTCATATGGTTTTTCACTTGTCATTCAATTTCAATTTTATACTACAACAATTAATCCAATATACATTCAATGGTTCAAAGTATAATTATCACTATTCTACGTGTCGGCTTATTTAACATTTACAAGGGGTCATATTTAACTAATCAAATTTAACATATAAATTCACTTTAAATTATTAACTACCCTATAGCAAATTCAATTATCACTTTAACAATAACAATTAACATCCAATTTCAACATCACATAGCAATCATTCATCAACCAAAATTGTATAAGAATATAAGTCATGAAAATTTATTTCACCTTTCGTGGTTAGAGAATGAACGGCGAAGCATGAAGAAGCACGAATAGAAATGGCACAACACGAACAAACGGAACACTGCAATTATCGTCAAAAGAGAGACGATATTATTTTAAGTGAACATTTATATACAATTTATAAAATTATATAGATGCGCTTACCGATGATAGAGAAAAGAACGAAAGCTGAAAATCGATGCTGCTGCAAAAAGAAGCTTAATCGGTTGCTGCAACAACAGAAAAAAGAAGCGGTTACTATATTTCAGTAACAAAATAGATGTTGCGTAAATATTCTTTTTAGCAACCATTGGAAGCGATAGTGCACTGCTACTATTTCCCAAAGCAACAGTACACTGTCTCTTCATCCTTCTTTTTTTTTATAAACACGCAACTCACTTTCAAAACCGACCCATATCACTCACGCATACACACGCTACCCACACGCGCAACATAAACATGCACACACACAATTTTTTCCTATACACGACACGCGTACACAGCCCATCATTCTTTCCCCCTTCTTCTATATGCTTCAATCCTTTACTCCTTAACTCACGTAAATTTTCTTTTGTTTTTTTTCTCCTTTACAGAACAAAGCAACACCCCACATCAACTCACACGCAAGTACCCATCAACCCACAGCCCAATTATGCCTTCCCCCCTTCACCATGCAGCAACGCCCCCCTGTGCACACCTCACACATACACGCACACGTTTTCACATTTATATGCACGCACCCCCCTTTATTGCAACCCTCCCTAATTCATCCACAAAACACATGGCATACCCAGCCTAGGCACGGCTGTAGGTGATGGGCGCCGAGGCAGAGTGAAGGAGGTAAGTGAGGGTGAAGGCTGAGGGGAGTGGGCGAAGTGGAGAAGGAAAGTGGAGCTCACGTTTCGGCCATCTATTTCTTTTTCAAAAAAAAAAAAACAATATACAAGGAAGAAGAGGGAGGAGGGGTGGAGGCTATGGAGGGTGGTTGCGGTCTGGATGTTGAACTGGAGTGTTGAAGTGGATGGAATTGTTTCGGCCTTGGTGAATGGAGAGAGGAGGTGAGTGCGTGCTTTGTTCGGCCATGCTTTTTTTTTGTAGAAAGAAGAATGAGAAGAAGAAATGGGAGAGGGTGTGGTGTGTTACCTGCAGCTTGAGGCGTTACACAGTGAAAATGAGAATGAATGAAACAGTGTTATTCTTTTAACTTTAAAATTTTAGTAATAGTAATTAATTTCTGTTGAATTTCGAAAAGTCACGTACAATCCCAAAGCCAAATACTAGCTTCCAGCTACCACCATAAATGCATCAGTTGAATTTATTTTCAAATTTTCTTTTGGATACGGACTAAAGAATTTGGGCTGAAATTTGTTTAGCCGGTCCGTTCGGAACGGTAAAATTAATGCGATTATTTTTACGTCGGACTTCGATTTACATGAATGAATATACCATTTTGATCAGTGCGACAATGCGCTTCCAACAGTACACAGATAATTGCGATACGATAGTTTTATAAAAATTCAAATTCACGCCGCTTAAATTATTCGATTTACAAAGCAATTTAAATGGGACTGGCGATGACAGTATTTGACGAAACGAATTATGATGTCTAGAACAGAATAATTTTTACAACATTACTGTGCGAAAATATTTGGATTCGAACGATAAATTTTACGCAGCTTTAAATGAACTGATATACAGTAAAACACGAATGAATTTTACTGTAGTATTTTGCGACGAAACTTTTTCTGTATTCATAACTAACTAGACGCATCTTATAATTAAAGTTTGGACGTTAATTGAGATCGTTTATAAATTCCAAATTTTTATGTAAAAACGATGGATTTAAAATATTAAATTGGGTCGGAAATTCAGGGTCGTTACACACCCCTTACTCCACCCTGGGCTATGTGCCCCCAAGCCATCTCAAGTCTTGGTCGAGAAATCTAGGAGCAAAAATTCGAAGAATAGTGAGTTTCGGAAACCAAGTAGCGGAGCTATAGTGAATTTTAATTAATCGTTTAAAACTTAAGGTGAGAACTCCTAAACTATTATATTATACATTGGATGATGATATGATGTTAAATATGCTTTGATCATTAATTTTTGATTTTTTTATATGAATATTTAATATATATGCAAGTCATGGAAATACACATCGATAAGCACAAAGGAAATCATCCTTGAATTAATGAAATGGTGTGTATGTGTAACATCACCGGATTTTAACCCAGTTTAATTCGATAATTGAATTTATTTTTTAAACTAAAATTGTGAATTAAGTTGAATTTTTTCCAAATTTTATAAAGATATGTGTTTGGTTTGTGTTTATGTACGTATATATAATATATTGAAGTTTAATTGGACTTCAAGAAAAATTTATATTTGAAACAAAAATATAATAAGTATGATTACTTCAGTTTAAAATGAAAATTTTAAAATAAGTATTTGTTAATAAGTTTAGTATCTTAAGTTTAAAAATATAAATGTATTGAAAATAAAAATTAAATTTACTAACTTATAGATATTTATTAGTAATGTATAATTTAATTTCAAACCATTTTTCTTTAATTTGTATAAGTATAAGTAATTGAAATTATCCTTTGAAAATAAATAAGAAAAACATGAAAACATGATTTGTAAATAAATAAATAAAATGAAATAAGGTTTAAAAACAAAATGTATAAATTAATTTAAAGTTAGGATTTAAAACTAAATTTTAAAATTAATTGAACTAAAGGACTTAAACATAAATATGAGAAAATTTACATGTGTAAGCATTTTTACAATAAAAATTTACATTTGTAAACATTTTGTCAAGCATTAATACAAGTGTAAATATATGATACAAGTGGAAAAAGTAAACTACTTTCTTAGAGAACAAAGAAACGCAAAAAAAAATTAAAGCAGGCTGTTTTCCATTTTTTCTCAAGTTCTTCTCACGCCTAAGAAAAAACAAAAGAATTCGAACCTTTCTCAAAATTCAAATCTAAAACAAAGATCAAAGAAACAAATCACAATTGGAAAACAGAAGATTAAAACCTGCAAAATAAATTCTGAAGCAAAAGCAAGCATTAAAGAAAACTGGAAATTTGAAAATGTGAAGATCTGGAAAACAAAGCAACTTCAAATCTAAAGCTATAAGATCAGATCAAGCATGCAAGATAAATATCAAACTTTCAAGCTTCAGACTTAGCTCAGTTTCAAACTGGGATCAAATTCAAGCAACATCAAAACAGATTTGAAAGTAAGCAATGAAACAAACAAAACAAAGAAGAAAGAAAATTTTCAAAACCTGATCCTCTGTCTTCATTTATAAGGTGAGCAAATTCATTTAAACCCATCTATATATCTTGATATCTGAGTTGATGTTTGAAGTAAATTGGGAAAAATGATTGTTGGTTGATAATTATGTCAGTATGCATGAATGGAATGTATGTTGCTTTCATCAGGATGCTCTCTGCTTTCACCTTCCAGTATGCAAGTTTTGATTTAAAATTTCAAATCTTGTGATCTTGTCTTTGTTTAAATTTAAGTTTCAAAAGAAACTTGTTTGCTTAATCATAAATTTTAGTTTTAAATAGTACTTAATTAAAACAATATGTGAATGTCTCTGGAACTATAACAGATGATCACACCTTAAAATAAGTAAAAATTTAAGTATCACAATCTATTGCTTTAGGGTTAGGATCTGAAAAAATATACAAAATCATGATTTTTAAAAACAAAATCACAATTCCTCGTGTTGGAATTTGGAAGCAGTTCTACTTTGTCTGTATTTTGCTTTTGGGGTTACCTGTGATGATCTCTGTAACCGGATGGGTTGGGTTTTCTCCTAGAGGTGGAGGAGTGATTAGTGAAGTGGGGAAAAATAACAGGAAGATAATCAGGAAGTTATGGAGGTGGTGGTTGTGGTTTGAAGGTTGGAACCCTAGTTTTAGATGGGTAGAATGAATCGATTTCCACGGTCTGTTGGATTGATCGAGTGTTACGAGTTTTTGGGGGTGATAGTTGGGTAGCTTATGAGTACGTGGCCGAAGTCGCTAACGCAAAAGTGGCCGGAGTTGAAGGAGCGAGACGTTGATAGGTTTGGGTTGAGGAGGTTCGGCTGTTTTCAGGTTTGAGTTATCATCTCGAATTCGACTTCGAGATTTGAAGGACGATCTGATGATCGCATTAGAGTGTATGGATGAAGATTGGTATGGGAAGATCATCATTGATGATCTGAGGCGATCAATGGCACCGTGCATGCGCATGGTGCACTGTTGTTCCAGTAAAGATGATTTGGGTTTTGGATTGTGCTCGCGTTAATTTATGTTGACTCGGAGTGTTGTGACATTTTTCTCGGGGAAGTTTATCTTGTGGCTCGAAGTAGATTAAGCTGCCTCGGGGAAAAAAAATGATGTTACAGGTTTTTGACAGAAACCTGTAGTGTATGTTTTAAAAGATCTAAACTGAAGTTTAAAAATGAAAACAAAGTGTAAACTAAGTTTGAAACCTAAGTTTGAATCTGAATTCAAGTAAGCTGAACTTTAGTTTTGAAATAATTTAAGTTTTTGAAATTTAAACTTGTTTTAACACCTTTAAGTATTTAAAGTGTATTTAGCTTGAATTTAAAAACTGAAAAGTTTGAACTGTAAAGAAAAGGTTTAAATAAGTTTAAATATAAGTTATAAAATTTGGAATGTGAGTTTGAACCTCAGTTTTTAAAATAAAATAAAATTTTTAAATTTAAATTGTTTAACTACTTTAAAGATGATTAAATGATTTGAAATTTAAAATGAAGTTTAGATATAAGTAAGTTTTTGAATTTAAGTAATCTAGAATCGAAATTTAATATGTATTCCAGTTTTGAAATAAATGAAAGTTTTTAAAATTTAAAATGATTTAAACAAATTTGTTTGATAAAGTGTATTTTTTTAAATTGATTTGAATTTAAAAATGAATTTGGTTTTAATTCTTTGAACTTTTTTTTAAATGAATATTTCTTTAACTTGTGAGATAAAAAGGTTTTTGAATTGTTTTTAAAACTTTGTATAAGTTAAATTTGTATTCGTTTTAAATCTTAAATTTAAAATGAAATTTAAAGTAAATTTGAAAGCAAATTGTTTTTAAATGCTTTGATTAAGTAAAAAATGTTTTATCTTGAAGATAAATAGAATTTAATGATTTGGCTTCATTAAATTATCAAGTTAATTAATCAAGTAATCAATGAATGCTTAAATAAAAATAATAACCACTTAGTGAAAGTAATTAAGAGTAGATTAAAGATTGATTAATCAAATATTAAGAGTTAATTACTTTAAAGCATGATGAATTAATGTGGTTAATTAATTAGGGTAATTAAATTAAGGATAACCAATTAAGGAAAATTAATTATAATTAAAATTTAATTAATAACTAAGGATTTATTAATTAAAGTAATTAATTAAAGGTTAATTAAATAAAGAAGTTAATTAAAGGCTAATTAATAAATTAAAAATTAAAGGTGGATTAATTTCTAAATTGTTAAGGTAATTAATTAAGGTAAATTAATTGATAGTTAATTTATGTTTAATGATGACTAAGTGATTAAGAATGATCACTTATTTTAATTAATTATGGGTAATTAATTAATGTGATAAATTAATTAAAGGTTAATTAATTTATGAAAATAATTAAGGGATGATTATTAGTTAAGGATTAATTAATTAAATTTTTGTAATTGATTAATTAATCAAAGGATTATTATTAATTTAAGGTTAATTAATGAATAATTAAAGAATAATTAATAATAATGGTTTGTAATTAATTAGTTATTAGTCAACCATGATTAGAAATTTATTCATAGGTAATGATCTGGTTTTAAATTAATCAGATGACTTGATGATTATACTTATGAATGTATGGATAGTATGGAATGCTGTAAATTATGTTGATATCCCTTATGTGTAATGTTATGTGATATGTTTGTGCTGTGGAATGTAATTTATTTATCCATAATACATTTATGTTATCGATCTGTGATTTTGTGTATATAAATTAGCGTTATAGGATTATACTGCTTATCGATATTGTTGTGATTGTATCTGTGATGATTAATGATATGATGGTTGGTGATGTTGCACTAATATTGTGTTAAACCCCTGGACTACACTATACACACACAAATATGGATTTCACGTGGAAATCGGTTAAGTCACGAATTTTTGAAAATAATTTTTAAATTGAATTTTTTTGAATCCAAATGGTTTAGATATGGATTGGGTTTAAAGTGAAAAGCTTTTGGAAAGGAATTTCAAAGATAAAAGTTATTTTTGAATAACTAGATTTAGTTTTGAAGTTTGGTTTAAAATTTGAATCCAAAATTTGAAATTGAATTTTATTTTGAAAATTGTTTTGAAAGCTATGAAATGAGTCTTTGATTTAAAGACCGGATGAGTTAATCTAATTTGAAATGGAATTGTTTTGAAAGGCTATGAATGAATCTTTGGAAATTTTTGGTGAACCTTTTTTTTAATTTAAAGGGGTCTTAAATGTGAATATTTTGTTTACAAGATTTAAGTGTGGAAATAGTTTAAACCATTGAAGGTTTTTGGAAATGAATCTTTTTGTTTAAAAGATTGGAAATGGTAATTTGTTTTAACCATTTGAATGAAAGGTTTTGGCTTTAATTTGTGATTTAACTAAGATCCCAATATCCATATGTTTTTAAATATTGCGCTCATTATTCGGTTTAGCCGGGAGAGGACCTTGTGTCATATAACCCATTACGAATAATGATACGTCGTTATGGATAGCATTTGAAGACCGAGTATTTACGAGAATGATAGGATAACCTATCGATTGTCTTCGCGCTGAGTAGCTACGGTATAGAGATTCCCTAAGTGATGGGAAGTCCGATCGGGATTGTGAATATCCAGATTGCTAGGGCTTCTTTGGAAGTGCTTTCAGTTCTGTTCAAAATCGAAACAGACTAGTATGGATGTGTGTCTGATGTTACACTTTGAGATGTAAAGCTGGTTTCTATCAAATATATTTCTGTTTGGTGGCGGATATTTATTCTCTTAGCTTAACACCCTTCTCTGAGACGTACGAGCTCAGATGTTATGTAGTTGATGGTTGCTAGTGATACATTCCCAATTTGGCAATGTGGCATACAAAGTGCTGCTGATCATTTGTTGATCAAAGCATGGCTTTGTAAAAAGCGTAGCTTTGTGGATGAGACTTCGTCGAACTTCACAACCCGGAATGGTCGAAACAGGAAGAATGCAGCAAGGTTATTTGGGGGTAGCGCCCCCTGAGGGTACGTTCATTTCCTTCTGGATAGAGGTGGTATCATGGTATGGAGCCCAGATACTTAACCAATGTGATTGCTGCAAATTTATTACTTTGTGGTTGTTGGTGAATCCCGGGATAAAGGTCGGTTACGACCGAGGGATGGCATACTTGTGTCAGTAGTTACCTAGTTACAGAGGTAACCCGGCCTTATGTTGGCAGAGATCCGGTTAGGTTCTCGGAGCGTCCCTCCAGAGGCGTACCCATGTGGCAATGCGAAGTTCCTTGGCCTAACTACTTTTTGGAAATCCAATCATCCAATACGCGCCTTGTACGGTTTTAGTTGTAAAACCTGCCATCTAACATGGTAGCTATAGTAAGCGTACTATAATGGTACGTATGCTGGCCAAGATTAATATTATACTTTCGAAATGTTTTCCACTGTGCAATAATAATAATATCAAATGGTTTTCGCGTATCAAGCATGTTTGACTATCATAAGGAGAAATCTTCCCCAAGTGTGCGATTGCATGGTGTGTGTGCCGGGAGGCCTTATGGTAGTTTCATTTTCCAAAAAGCATTGCAGATTTCAAATTTAAATTCTTTTGTTTTTTTTAAAGATAAATGTTTTTTGTTTGCTCATACCAGTCCCACGACTGACCCGGAGTTTACTGTTCCCTTCCTAAACTCTGGGTGCCCACAATTTTCCACACGGGCAGTCTAGAGTTGGGTTTTTTAGATAGTAGATATAGGATCGATTCTGTAGCTTTCGGCTTTCTCTTTGGTATTCTTTGACGACTTTGGATATTGAAGTATTTAGTTAGGATGATGGACCAGAATTGCTTAGCTTGGTGCAACTTGATGGTGGTTCGAGCTATCTATGGAGATTGCTGATATTGGTCTTTTTCTGGAGTTTCAAGTTCTGTTTGTTTCCGCTGCTAGTTCATTGGGTTTTCCGCTGTAGCATTATTATCTTGTATCTCTGATATTGATTCATATTGTATCATTGTTGTATCGAATGTTGTATATCAATGATATTCATTTCTTTTCTTCCGCTGTGTTGTTATACTTGGTGTGTTATAAGCTCCGGCACGAGTCAAATTTCAACATTTGGATCTGCGGCATTCGACTACGAGTGAAGTACGGGTGCCGATTTTCGAACGCTGGAATTTGGATCGTGATAGTATGGAATGTTAAACCTATTTAAAATGATTTAAAATGAGTTTGAAATGTTTCATAAACATTGAAAAGTGTTTTGGTGAAGTTTGAAAAGAAATGAAAAATTTAGTTAAAAATAAGCGTGTCGCGTAATGGCAATTCGCGATTTCGCGCCATAAAAGTCAAAAAAGTGTAAAAGCTGGAGTATAGCTCAGAATTCTTTGAGATAAGAATTTTCTAGGCTATTATATTCATATTTTTCCAACGAAGAAAGAAAATCGGGATTTCTATAAGTAGATTTTGAAATATGAGTAAAACAAGTTTTGGAAAAATCGTGGTTTTGCAGTTCAGAATGCAAAACTGGATTTCTTTGGAAATGATGTTTTAAAATTGTTTAGAAATATGGAATAAATCTTATAAATGTTTTAAAATGTTTTAAAAGTGTTTTTAGTAATAAAAATGAATTTTCAAATACTGAAAAGCTGTTTTGATCAATATAGCTTAAAAAGCACTTTCCGCAGCACTTTTTCGCAGCACTTCTCTATAACTTTTGAAATATAGTTTTAAACTTAACAATTTTCTCCTGTTATATTAAAAATATTTTTAAATGATTAATAAATTGTTTTAAATATGATTTGAAGGATTTTTGGAATGATTAAAGATTGAGTTGATCAAATAACTTGATCGCCTTATGGGTGGCAAAGAGATAATGTCTAGATTTGAGTTTGGAAAACCAGTTTCCTGCTCTCCCTGGCTATCCGGACTGCCCTGACGGAGGGGATAGTGAATTCATCTTACTCGAATCAATATATTCCTAAATGAAATGATTTCAAATTCACTCTTAGTAAAAAAGGAGTTTTAAAGTTATCAAGGGATTTTATAAGAGAGGTTTAATATCTCCATATACACCGAAAATAATGTTTTAGAAATGTAAATTGCCAAAAGAGATTTTGATAAAAGAACTTAATAAAGTAAAGCATGATTTCATATTCACTTGACCACTTTTATCAATGATTGGTTCGGAGGAAACGGATTGGATTTGGATAATTCCTATCTGAAGACCACTTCGAACCATTTTACGTATTAGAAGTGAAGACGTGTAGATAATTGTGGAAGATGGAATACAGGGCTACTTGTCACCGACCCTTGGAGGAAATTTCCCATATTAGATTATGTGGCAGTAGTTCTTAATTTAAGATCTTCGATGCAAGGACTTCTCGCTACTAGTTCTAGGATAAATTCCCAACAGGATGCGACGAAAATAGATCTTGTGGAATAATATTGAATATTTGACAATACATTCCATACCCTGTTATAAAACCCATCCTTATTTACCAACCACACATTGTCTAACCAAATCCAATTCTCTCTCGATACATTCCTTAAAAAATCAGATTTGTGCTGATTCTTTCCCCAACCAACGAAGAGATCTTGGCGAAATTGCCACATATGAAATTGAGCATAATTTTGCAAAGAAATACTCCACTTGTTTCTCGAGAAGAGATCAGAAACATGCCCAATATCATTTGATTGAATAGTTTCCTTGGCTCTTTGTTGTTTGTAGAAACTCTCCTCTTCAATTAGTCTTTTTTCACGAAAAGCAGAAGAGTGCCTTCGGTTTCGATCAGTCCCAAAACGAACTCGTATGGACGAATGTCTGGCATTGCATTTCTAGTTACATAAGTGATCTCTATGAACGTATTATCTACTTGGTGGTGGAGAAGGCAACTTCTCTTAGCTTAACACCCTTTCCTAAGACGTATAAGCTCAGGAGTTATAAATTTATAGAGATCAATTGTGTCACCATGGAATGGCAGTGTGGCATTCAAAGAATGATGATACGCTATGTGAAAGGTAATCGTTACCTCAAGCTTCACACTCAGAAATGGCCGAAATACAGTAGATGCGGCAAGGCTATGTGGTTCACAACCATTAGAGTATGACATCCTCTTCTAGATATATTTCTACCCGCTATGACGTTCGGGTTTAAATTATTATGCGGTATGCTAAGATACGTCTCGGGTAGGTCGGTAACGACCGAGATGATGACATATTTGGTACTATCTAGGAAGAGGTAGGTCGGTCTTGTGTTGGTAGAGGACCGTCAGTTGGGCCTCGGTACATTCCTTTAGAGATGTACCGCTGGAAGGTAGTCCCTTCAACTAGCCATTTGAATGGAAATCCATTATCCAATGTGCCTGCCATTTTGTTTGTAGAGCCTTGTATGCTAGAATTTAATAATGGTAACAATTTCGGCTAAGATTGATAAGTTTACTTGCAAATTTTTTCAAACATACTTCATTAAAAATAATATCGAGTATTTTTACATAAGATGGTTTTGGTTATCATAAGGTGAAGGCCCTATTCATGTTTATGTGCAGCATGGTCTTTTGAGATACCTTTTTGTTTTCAAACAACATATTTTGAGTTCTCATACCAGTCCCATAACTGACCTGGAGTTTATTTTGGTTTCCTGTTAAACTCTGGGTGTCCTATTATTTCAAGCAGCCAAGTAGTTTGGATTCTGTTTGGAGTATTTTGGGGAAAAGCATGCTAGAAGAGGTTTTTAGAGCATGGGGCCGGAGCACCTGATGTGGATGTCTATCTATCTATTTATTTTTTCCACTGTGTCTAAGTTATTTAATGCCAGCAAGTGTGGGAGCAGGTAGTTATAACTGTTCCTGGCTGGGTTAGTTCATACAAAAACTCCGATGTACCATAGTGAGGGTGGTTGTATGTGCTATCTATTTTAACGTAATGTGAGAATTTTTGTTTCTATCTTTTACTTTACCCCTAAAAATACATCTCCCGACACTTGGATTTGTGGCACGTGAATACCGTGGATGTATTAGTGTCGATTTTCAAGAGTCTGGGAGATGGGTCTTAACAGCTAGACTATAAAACTTAGGCTCTTGTGATTAAAGAAACTGGTCCTTCCAGCTATGACACATGCTTGTAGATTGGAAGAATAGAAGGATAAGAGGATGTTATGTTGCAAACGGGAGCTGCTATATTGAAACTTCTCAGAATGCAAAGGGAGCTGCATGGATGTACAAGAATATAACTTGGCGGGCATAAGACATGAGGTCAGTCTCCACTAGTCTCTCAGTTCTTCTTTAAGTAGGAGTAAAACCTATGAAAGATGACTATCTTTCGCTGGAGTGTTAAACGTTATATGATCTAGATGAATTCTCCAATCCATGTGCATTATAGAGGCTCATGTCCAAAGTGAGATATCTTAAGCAATAAAATATAAAATAGCAAAGGGTTCCTATATGAATTGTTGAATAGCCATTGATTTCTTTCATTCCAAAGTCCTCTACATGTTATAGAATGGATTGTGTCTAAAAATTTCCTAAGTGAACCCTTATAGTTAAATCTGGATTCAGTCTAATATTCTTGTGAGGTTGGGATATTAGTATTATGTTAAGGTTAAAAAGAACAAATATATTATTGATTATATGATGAGTGAATTGGCATTCGAAGAACAAGTGTGTAGTGGCTTCGGCTGTTGTGTTATAAAATCGGCAAGGATTATAGTTGGGGTTATTTACTAGTTTAGTGTGTAGTCTAGCAATGGCGTTAAGTTTATTGTGTAATACAATCCACATGTGAATTTTAATTTTATGTGGAGCATCAATTTTCCAAAGGAGTTTGAAATACCATATGGTTGATTTTTCAGATAAAATTAAGAACCTACATAAAGATTTTGAAGTGTACTTTTACTTTTTGTCCCAACACCATACAAGCTGGTCTTGCTGTTCGTCGATATTAGATCTTGTTGTTCATCGATATTAATAATATCAATAATATTTATAAGTCATTGGAATTGTCTAAACACATTCTCTATTAAATTTTGACTAAAAGAGACATTCCAATTAAATATATCATAAGTTCTAAATACGTCTATAGTGAGATGATTCTTGGTATTACATGCCATGAAGAGTTCATGAAATTCATGTTTTGACGAGGTTGGGGAAGCCCAGGGATCTATCCATAAGGATGTTTTATTTCCTCAGCATTAAATTGAAGACCTAGTTCAAATATGTGAAATAAGTTGGAAATATTTTTCCTAAAGGAGTAAAGCAAGTGCATATTTGATATATAAATTTTTTTAGAACCATTGTAGTAGAAGTTACTAATTATCTCTTTCCATATTGTTATATCGTTATGTAGAAATGTCAAATCCATTTACATAGAAGTGAGGTTATTTATTTACCTGAAAATTCTTTGTGATAAATTTAAATTCAAAATTAATCAAAATATTGAATTAAAGTGTTTAACTAAATAATATATAAACTAAAATTTAATCAAATAAAATGTATACATATGTTGATATGTACACATAAAGAAACTATAAATGTTATAGTCGATTAATCATATTAAATAGTTTATGATGAATGATATAAAATTTTAGAAGTTTTATATAAAATAAATATTATTTAATTAATTGTAATTTAGAATTAGTCAAATAAGATTTAATTAATAAGATATATGTATATACTATATAGGTGAATTACATTACAAAATGTCATAAATGAAATAAACTTATATAATATGAATGTATAAGACACAAATGAAACTGTAACAAAATCAACTTAGATTTATGGAACAAGTACATGCGTATTGTACGTATGCCATGATTTTAGATATGTTTGACACTTGAATCACGAGGGGTATTTCATAAGAAAAACATTGTTCGTTAAACTAGTATCACTCGGTATATATATAAATAACTATATATATATATATATATATATATATATTAAAGTGTATGAATCCTTAATATATATAACTTGTGCTCTACCATTTATATATTAATAAATTACCTACATACTCTTTGGTTATTGAGACAATTCAAGCCTGAGATGTTATGTATGGTACTATTAATATAATGTCAGACAAGGTAAGGTACATGTACTTATTTGTTAAGAAAACACAAGGTATGTGTATTATACTTAGGCCGTCGTGGAATGATGGGTATGAATGAATAATCTCTCTTAATTTGTTGAGCAAACTCAAGGTCGAAATTGAGATTAGGACAATGGGATTAGGAGTTGTATATTATCAACCAATAACCTATATCCATCACTTGCGGTCCTATGATCTCTTGAGCAAACTTAAGGTAAGAATCCTAAGGCAAGCATGTCCTAACACCCACTATAAGAATTGAATGATTTCTATGTTTTTCTTAGGATTTTGAGAAATATAAAAAATCTAAAGGGAGCCTTAAAAGAAAAATGAAATGGTAACATTTAACCTTTCTAATATTGTTGAGCATATGCTATGTGAAGTTAGAACAAGTCGATAAATTTAAGCAGCTGTTGAAAATCGATAAAATGTTTATCAATTAAAATATACAAATGAATTGAATTAAGATTGACAAAATAAATATAAATGTACACATAATAATAAATCATTTTTGTATGTTGCCACTTCAAGACTCATGCAAGAGCCAAATAATACAACTATTAAATACATTGGTACCATGATCACTTAAGAGTTTATTTATCTGAGACTGTGCATTGACTTTTATGAGTTTCGAAATCCTAAGAAATAAAAGAATATGCGTATTTGGTCCATATTCGATCACTTATAAACAATATATGGTAAGTAGTCGTTATTCGTAGCATGAAACTTCGATGAAATTAGTTCATTCGAAGTAAGTAAGCCATAACGCGAGATCGTGCATTCAACGATTACAGTAAGGATTTTTTCATGTTAAATGTAACACTAAACCAAGATCTACAAGACCTACCTAGGAATTTGATAAAATTGAATGTCAACTTAATCAATTTACATAAAGTGCAACTTATTCGATATCCTTAAATGTTAAGGATGATCGAATGTATTTTTGTAAGGAGTTCGTTATGGTCTTGTAGTAAGAATTTTCTTCCGAATAGTTTGACCACTTATAAGAAAAGTGAATGTATGAGAGTGACGTAACTTTGAATGGTTGGAATGAAGAGTGAATGTTCAACTCTACTTCATGAAGAGACATCGAAAATGAGAACTATATAAAACAATAAAGAATACTTATTATGGAATGATAAATGTGACGCTATCTCAAATGTATTTTCATATAGAAAGTTGTTCTATATGATTTCATCCCCATTGATCTCCAAAACCAATCACAACCATCGATTTCAACTTCTTTAGATTTACACCAAACTATTGGGGATGGAAGAGCATATTATGGTGAAGCTTCGTAGAAAATTTAGGGATGATCTAATGTAACAATCCTCATATTTTACGATTATATATTTAAATGTTTTATTTAAATGTAGCACCGTTAGATGAATTTATAGTTTGAAACGTGATTTTTTGTAAACAGTCGAATCCGTATTCGAGACCACTTTCATTGAGTTCAAAACGACATTTACAACTTGTTGAAGTATAAACATCGATGTGTTTGGAGTTGATTAGGATTTTGGTATTTTTATTTGGACTCCTATTAACCCAATAAGCTAACCCAAACGCTTCTACCAAATACCTTGACTCCTCTCCCCATCATTCATTCTACTTATAGTAATTCCTAACACTCGAGCTAAACGAAAAATGGGGGAAGAGAGGAGATTAGAAATTCCTAAGCCCTAGTTCTCCTAGGAAATTCAAATTCAAGTTCCAAAATCAAGGAGAAGCTTAGGTCAGCATGCTCTTCATCTTCTCCATCTCAATTCGTCTTCAATTCTTGATTTTTCCTATAACCTAACTTAGGAAATTCATTGCATGTGATTATAGATTGAAGGTTCTTGAAGTGAAGTTGAAGAGAGATTGATCTTTCCTTGTTTTAGAGCTTTTCATTCCTTGTTTTTGAGTTTGAAGGTGAGTTCTTGAACTCACATCTATGTCCACAGCTTTCAATATTGTTAGGCACGTATTCCTAACATCTATTTCATGTTCGATTGCTTTTGATTTAAATTGGTTTGGTGAATTTTCAAATTTTTGTTTCGAAGTCAAAATTTATAAAAGTTCTACTATTGATGTTTGGGCATGTCGTTTGGGGTGTATCGAAGAGCCTATAGGGTTGGGTTATCACTTGGGACAAAACCCTAGCGTCCATCGCTCGTTCGATCAATTTCGAGTTCATTTGGCTATCAATGGCCTAAGCAAATTTTTTCCCAGCACAGGAAACCAGACGTCTGGGTTGAAAAATCCAGACATCTAGTTGGGGCTCCTGAGAAAAAAAAGAAACGATAAAATAATAATAATGGCAGAGCCCATGACCAGACGTTTGGTTGTACCCAACCAGACGTCTGGTAGGCTTTAGGAAATAAAAAGAAAAAGGAGAAGAAAATATATAAATTTCCAAAACCCAGGGTTAGACGTCTGGTTAAACCGGTCAGATGTCTGGTCTTGTTAAATTTTGCCCATTTGCCTAATTTTGAGTGGTTTTCCAATTTTTATCGATCTTTGACGATCCGAATGTTATTGTCAATCAATACCGACTTTGATGATTTCTTTTTTGGATTTTTGGTATTTCCATTTGATGGATTTGATATCGATTTCCATGATTTTAGTTCACGTCGCCGAATTTGGATTTTCAGTGATAGATTGTTTTTACAATCGTTTCTGTGATTTGTCACTTTAAAATACAAAGTTTTTTTACTAGTAGTAAATACTAAAACTCTTTCACAAAAAAGATTTCAACACTATTTTTAATACAAAACTCGTTTTAAAACCGTTTTCCAATCTATTAGTATATACAAACCTTTACCTCATTCGTATGAGAATCTAATTAAATGACTTAGAAAAACAAATGGTATGAAATGCTTGCATTTACTTCATTGGTTAATTCTTGGTATTTTTTGATGGAAATCTCATGACAATTTTCGAGTGGAAATCTACAATCCGTTCGTAAATATTTAAGTTAAGCTAGTGGTTATGGGACATGAAGCTAAACTCATTTATTTACTAGCTTAATGTAATTTACACTTATTGATCAATGATGATCATTTTGTAATTTAGACTAGCAATGTGCGATGTCCCTTTGTCCGCAAAGGGGGACTATACCCCGTTTCGGTGGAGCTTCGGCTCAATTTGTGGGGTAGCGACCTATGGTCTTCAGGCCGTTTCGGTGGAGCTTTGGCTCAAATTTTATGGGTTAGTGACCCATAAGATAGCGTCCCGTTTGTGATACACGTGTTGGTGAGTTTTCATGCTCCCGTTTATGATAGGCCTCCCCCTTTGTATTTTCTGGATTTCTAATTATTGATTTCTAGAATTTGGTTTTCAACAATTTTTGTGATTTACATTGATGTGTTTGTCAATATTTGAGATTTGGGGAATATGCTAAAGAATATGATATACTTTTTGGTTATTTGAAGAGATTCATGATATTGTATAATTTTCATTGTTATCAAATACCTACTTGTGTAACGACCCAAAATTTTCGACTCTGAAAATTCGACATTAATACGTTCGCTGTAGAAATGTCGAGCAATTGAACGTCGGAAATTCCATATTGTTAGGGTAAAGAAGAAAAGAGGTAGAAGAAGAAACAAAAAACAGAATCTCACACTCGCATCGGATTAAAATATAATATCAAACAATAGCATTTATACAAAGAAAAGCTGTATCTGCCAATTTACATACAATACATCAGAGTACAACCATTCACACAAAAACTGGACAGTTATAATTAACTTGTTCCAGATAAACAACTCCAATACACAGCGGAATATACTCCAGACGTCCCTGCCATCTAGCTTGCCCCCTTGAGCTTCAGAACGTCCTAACCTGAAAATTTGTAATACTCGGTCTGACCCGAGCATTACAATAAAGTAACATCCGAGTCAGGCTGGAAACTATTGTGAGTAAAATCTAATATGAAATACTAAGTTATAAAAACATGCTTGCTAACAAGAGTAACTCGTACCTCACTACGAGTTCTTACTTATTATAATCAACACTTATTTCACAAAATATCTAAGTATCACTACTAAGTTTAAATGGCCAAGTTACTTAATTTATTCCATTCCAGCCTATTTGATTCTAAAATCAAATATGTAAAGAATTATTGTTGATTATTAATCGAAGTGGTTTCGGGTATTTACGGATACCCGACCCCGATCTCTTCGAATCCAGTACCATCTTTAATCCAAGATGTTTAGGTGAATACAATTTGATTTTAAATACAGGGTATCACATCTACACAGCAATTTATCATTGATAGATAACCCACATTATCACAGTTCAACCCAAACATATCATACCACAGAGCATCACAAATTACCATTCTAGGGATTATAATCAATTCAAGCATTCTATAACATTTAATCATCCATAAGCAAGATCGATTAGTTATACAATTCCTAATTAATTTAATTTAATCACCAAACAAATTAAATTAATTACTTTTAGATCCTGCTTCATTAACTTTAATTAATTATAAACCATGCACTATTATTTTAATTAATTAATGAAATTAATTAATCATCCCTTAATTATTCACATTAATTAATTAACCTTTAATTACTTACATCAATTAATTATACTCTAATTAATTACATTAATTAATGACCCTTAATTAATTACATTATGTAATTTTCCTTTAATTAGTCAAGACCGTAATTAATTAAAAACAAGTCATTTACCTTAATTAATTTCTTAATTGTCATTCAAATTAAATGTTTGAATTTGACTTATACAACTTACTTGAGCCCATTGATCAATCAAAGTTTGATATACTTATCTTAATAACTTAATTAATTCAATTATTATTGAATTCCATTTGAAAATACCTAGGAAATTAATATAATTATTTCAAAACCAAATCAATTAAATTCAACACACGTTTGACTTTATAATCTAAAATTTTAAAATTGTTTGATAACTTGATAAATATTTCTACTGAAAACTTGTTAACTAAACTTATGCTTTCCAAAACCTTCTTAACATACGAAAGCCATAAATTCCCCGAGCCCAACACAATAAAATCCCAAGCCAAACCCTAACTTCCCTATCTCTCTTTCTCTCCCTTCTTTATTTCTTACAACTTGATAATAAACTTATGCAACCTGATACTAACCCGAGCCAATCCCCAGTTCAACCCGAGCTAATCTTCTTCCTTTACTCTCCTATCTTTCTCTTCCTCAAAACACAGAAACACACCAATACTTGTGCACATGCACACCCTCACCCCGCTGCTCTAACCGTCACTGTTACCTCCAGCAAGTCATCGTTGAGTAGCTAATTTGCTTCGACCACCCAGACTTCCCTCCAAAGCCCCAAATCAAAGTCTCGAACTCAAGACCACAACCCAAAGATGACCCGACCTCCAACTTTCGCCTCGACCAACCACCTCCTGCCACCGGAGCTTCCCAAAACCCATCGGTGGACTCGCCGCACCCTAACTTCCCTTCTCCCACGATGGGTCCATCCCGATGCCATTACGAGCTCGCAATCGCCGTACAAACAGCCACATCCAAACCAAGGCCTAAAACCCTAATATGGCCTTGCCGTGCCACTACGACGACTAAGAAATTTTACCAACATTTTTCCCACAACAGCCACCTCTCCAGCCTCCCCTGACCTCAATCCCAAAGCCCAAAGACTTTGCGTTCGCTAGAAATTGCTCCATGACCACTTTCCATTCATCTTGCATATACTCATCATCCAAAAACATAAAAAATTTGATGTGACGCCCCACCTCTATGCTCACAATAACAAATGTTATTATAAGGAATAACGTCTACTATTGCAAAGATTAAGGCTTGTTAGAAGCGACCATCTGTAATTTATGTCTTGGACGAGTTTTGATTACATCGATAGGAGTTGTGTAAATTACTACCAAAGATATAAATTCAATCCAAATCTAAAACGAAACTATGGGGGCTAATGAAAATTCAGAACTCATAATAACAACAACACTGATAAATATAATCACATCAGAACAGAAATATCAGATATATAGCGGAAGACAAGTCTGGATATATGCTACAACAATCGATATTTCACATGAACCAAATGTACATATACATGTCATCAACATACATGAGATGAGAATCAATACACCAAAAGTACTCCTCGAAGTCTAGACAAAAGATGAAGTGAAATCCCAAAAGCTGAAGTAGCAGCAGAATCAGAGATAGCGATTATCCTGAAATAACTCGGTCTGACCCGAGTATTATTTAAAAAATAAAATAAACGGATCGGTCCAATTTAATCCTAGAAGTGAATGCATCATAAATAACATCTAAGCAAAATAATCATAGTCTCGAATGAGATTGTACAACATAAGTAATCAACATAGTTTAAATGAAGAAATCTCATTCAACTTCATCAAATTCAACTCATTAAACTCCATCAAAATCAACTTTCAAATTCAAAACTGAATTCAAAGCAGCAATTCACAAAATCTTGAAATAAAAATAGATAACTAAAAAAATCAACATAAAAGTGGATCGATCCCATCATATGCCGACTCTAAGCTACGCCGCACGTGCATCAACATATGGCCGAAGCCTACCAAGTATTGTTATCATAATTTTGGCGCCCAACAAATGACCCGAAGGTCCAACATATGACCCGAAGGTCTAGTAGTGGTAATTGACCCGAAGGCCCATCATATGACCTGAAAGTCCAACATATTGGCTTGAAAGCCCAACAAAATCATCAAAATCATTAAACAACAAATGCACAACGAATATTTCAATTAACGAGTCCGGGATTAACCGAATTAGTAAAAGCGTGGTTCCATATTCCACACTTTTGCTAACTCGTTTAAATCTCTTCATCGTTTCCTTGAAAGTGCAAAATTGTGTATTTTTTATAAATAAAATTTACGTTCTCAAACCGACAAGTCCGAAATTAAGCGAATCAGTAAAAGTAAGGGTTCATAGTCCTCAATTTTGCTGAAGCATTTAAATCGCTTCCTCATTCTTTTGAAAGTGCAAACTGTAAATTTTTGGAAACAATCTTATTTTAAAACGATTTTTAAAACACGTGATTAAAACAGCAACAACTATAGCAATTTCGACGAGGATATTGCGCTTCACAAAACACCGTAAAAACGGATACCAAATCAGTGTTGCGGGATAACCGCTTAAAATTCACTTTAAATTGACGGTTATTGAAGTCAAAATAACAGTAATTTTTATTCGTCAAAATAGTCGTCAAAACAACATGCTTCAAAAATTTTACACCGGCGTAAAAGTTCCGTTATAAAAATAACGGCAACAAAATACGTTTTAAAACGTAACACCGGTTCGATGTAAATTAAACTGTGGACTGTACCACTATATTTTCATCAAAAATATTGCACTGCTTCAATATACACACACAAATAACAAAGTTGCAAATGACCTACATACGCACACATGAATTGAAGCATATACTGGACCAACTTTTTTTATGCTACACTTTGCACCAAAATTGAAATAAATTAAAATAAAAACCTGGAATGCAAGTAGTAAAGATGTAAATAAAATGAAATATTAGGACCACACTTAACATACTTGCTGACACGCACACTAGAGGTCTGGGCTTTGATACACATGCAAGGTGTACATGTATGCAAAATGAAGTGCATAAAAATAAAATACAATAAAAAAAGACTTGGAACTTGGTTTTCAAGCTTCACATATAACACACGTAACCAAAATAAGTGCCTGAACACAAAACACTATTTTTCACGCAAATGGTGTAAACCAAAACTAGGCCTGAACTCATCATATTTCAAAACCCTTTTGCCCAAAAATGAAATTGACCATATTATATACACGCACAAAAGCAGCATATACACAATATAAATGAATATAAATGACCTTACACACATTGTGAACCGCACTACTACTCTACTTGCACACGAGAAGGCATTGAAGGACCTGGACTGTTTCGCATATTGAAGGACCTGGACTGTTTCGTATATAGCAAACACATATGCTACAAAAATGCATACAAATGACATAAGATTTGGACACTATTTTCCTTTGTACGCAATTTGGAAACTTGATAAAAATGGATGATTCAGGCCAGGGTAACGCACAAAAATATAAAATGACTTGGAACCTTAATTCACGCACGCATGAACAAAAATCTGGCATAGTTTCTTTGCAAAATAACTTACACGCGCATGAAGAAACTAAGGTCTGGTCCACATTTCTATGCAATAAGATATACACACAACATGTATGCATGAACAGGGTGTTGCACGCGATATATGAAGTAAGAATATTTGAACAGGCTAATTTTTGAGTACTTCATGCATACAATTTTTTTTACAAAATATAAGGGATGGGCAACAAAGCTAACACCTGGACACTACTTGTATATGCCAACTTTGCACGCACGGGCAAAATCAAAACAAAGGAAAAAATCTGGGAAATAACATTTCACGCAATAAAATGTTTCAAAACATTATAAACAACCAAAAACAATGTATCAAAACGGGCAACTTATTTTACACGAAAAATATGAAGAAATAAATAAATTAGAAATGTGAGTTTTAAACTCGCCTTTAATTCGTTTCAAAACCAAAAAGCAACTTAGATCCAAGAGGAGCTAGAAATTAACCGCCATTAATATGTTTCTCTGAGCTATTGGAATTAGATGAGCGAAAGAAAGAATTGATGCAGCTTTTCACTTTTATTTTCTAAAAAATATGTATAAGTCAATAAAATATGCATGCTGGCAACTTTGGATACAAATGCATTAACTTGAAAACGTGCTGGCCAATATTTAAGTACACGAGCATTGAAAGCTAGACGTGTCTCAGAGAAGTAGTACACGGCCTGTACATAATTGTGATGATTGAAACAAAGCAAAATTTTCGCTTGTTTTGAAATTGGTGACAGTAAATTCATCTTTGCTTTATAAATAGGGTGACAGCTAGCCAAAAAGAATGATGGTGCAAAGTGCCCACTTGCATTTAAAATGGACCATTTTGTTTACACGTGAAGGCCAATTGAAAATATAACACAACTTAGTTATATTCAATGCAACATGCAATTTGCAACTGACTTTGCAAATGAATTTGCATCATTATTTTTTTCATTCCAAAACTCAATTTAAAATTTCTATTTTAAATATTTATTTCGACGGTAATAAAATCACGGTTGTTACAAACTCCCCCTTATAAAAATTGCATCCCCGCAATTTTATACTAGAAGTTGTTTATAACACAAATAATTCATTACAACCAAGATTAAAATAAAAAAGATGGATAAGAATGCTCACCCCCACCCAAAGAGGAGAGAAAACCAGGATAAGAACGCTCGATGAATTCTTTGGTTTCCCAAGTGCAATCTTTGGGTTTTGCGGACCATTGAATTTTCATAAGCGGAACTTCTTTATTCCGAAGGCGTTTAACCTCGGAAGCTAGCACACGAATAGGATTTTTCACCATAGACAAGTCGGGTGAGATCTTAAGATCTTGCAGCATATGAGGATCAATAATAGAATCCGAATCTCGAAGTCACTGATGAAGCTGGGATACATGAAATACGTCATGAATTCCCGAAAACTAAATAAGAGCGATACATGACAAAACAGGGCCAATGCGTTTCGTAATAGGAAATGGTCCAATTATCGAGGAGCCAATTTCCCGGAGCTACTAAAACGCACCACACCCTTCATCGGAGAAACACGAATGAATACAAGATTTCCAACAGAAAATTCCAAAGGCTTCCTACGATGATCGGCATAAGATTTTTGCCTATTCTGAGCCTCTTTCATTCTCTTTCTAATAATATCAATCCTCTCAGAAGATTCACGAATATAATCGGGGACGAGAGCTAACTTTCTCCCGATTCCAACCAACAAGATGGTGATCAACACTGTCTTCCGTAAAGGGCTTCGAAAGGTGCCATACCGATACTGGATTGGAAAATGTTGTTATAAGAGAACTCAACAAGAGATAAGTGGTCTTCCCAACTACCACCAAAATAAAGAATACAAGCTCGAAGGAGATCTTCTAAGACTTGATTAACCCTTTCAGTCCGACCATCAGACTGTAGATGATAAGCTGTACTGAGATTGAGCTTAGTGCCCAAAGCTTTCTGAAGACTCCGCCAGAAACCACTAGTAAAAAGCGGATCTCTGTCACTAACTATAGAACTAGGCACACCATGAAGTTGAGCGACTTCTTTAATAAAAAGCTTAGCTAGCAAAGGAGCAGTCCGATTGGACTTGATAGGAATAAAATGGGCTGATTTGGTCAATCTGTCAACAATCACCCAAATACTAGTATGGCCCAACCTCGAACGAGGTAGATCATCAATGAAGTGCATAGAAATCTAATCCCATTTCCATAATGGAATCTCAAGAGGCTTCAAAAGACCACTAGGACACTGGTGTTCTGGTTTAACAAGTTGACAAGTCATGCAACGACTTACATAACTTGCAATATCACGCTTCATACCCTCCCAAAAGTATAAGCGTTTCGTATCAGCATACATCTTACTACTATCCGGATGAATAGTATATTTAGAACGATGACAGTCCTCAAGAATGTCATTTCTATGACTAGAAACATTAGGCACAACCAAACTACCCTTCTTCCGAATACAACCATGAATATCAATATCGAAATCCTTTAGATCATCACTTCGGGATTCCGATCTACAACTCTGAATAAGATAAGAGATATCTAGATCCTGTTTCTAGGCATCGGCAATTCGATCCAACAAACTAGGACGAGCTTCCATGCTAAATAAAAGCACGGGAGAATCAAAAACTGAAGGACGGTCTCTAATATCACAAAGAGATAAAGCTTCCAACATATTCCACTCTGCTAGCATCATGGAAATAACAACTTGCTGCTTTCGGCTAAGCGCATCAGCAACTCGATTACTCTTACCAAGGGTATACTGAATATCGAAATCATATGAAGCAAGAAATTCGAGCCAACGCTGTTGCCTCAAATTAAGTTCGTTTTGAGTGAATAAATATTTCAGAGACTTGTGATCAGTGAAGAGAATAAAACGCTCGTCCAACAAATAATGTCGCCAAATCTTTAAAGCAAAGACTATAGCGGCTAACTTCAAATTATGGGTAGCATAACGAATCTTGTTAGGCTTTAGTTGTCTAGAAGCATAGGCAACTACTCTATCCTTTTGCATGAGAAACAGCACCAAGTCCATAACCACTGGCATCAGTATAAACAACAAGATCATGATTCCCTTTGAGAACCACTAAGATAGAAGCATGAGTAAGGAGATCTTTTGACTTCACGAAAGAAGTCTCACACTTATCCGACCAAATAAAAGGAACAGCTTTTCTCGTGAGAGTGGTAAGCGGTAAAGCAATACGAGAAAATTCCTTAATAAACCAGCAATAATAACCCACCAATCCAAGGAAACTACGGCTCAGTAACGGTCTCGGGCCTCTTCCAATTCTAAATAGATTCGATCTTGGAAGGATCGACAGAGATACCATCGGAAGAAACAATGTGACCGAGAAACATCACCTTATTCTCCCAGAAGTGACACTTGGAGAATTTGGCATAAATTTGATGCTGATGAAGAGTGCTCAAAACAATCTCCAAATGATGAATATGATCGGCTTTAGATTTGGAATAAATAAGATTATCATCAATGAAAACCAAGATGAACTTATCGAGATAGTCTCGGAATATCCGATTCATAAGATCTACAAAATATGCTGGAGCATTCATCAAACCGAATGGCATAACAAGCCATTCGTAAGAACCATAACCAGTAAGGAATGTTGTAAGAGGAATACTATCTTCCGCAACTCGTAACTGATGAAAACCGATAGCAAGATCGAGTTGGGAGAAGAGCTTAGCGCCACTTAACTGATCGAACATGTCGTCGATCCTAGGTAATGGATACCTATTTTTGATAGTGAGCTCGTTAAGCTTGCGATAATCAATGCAAAGCCTAAGAGTACCATCTGGCTTCTTGACAAAGACAACGGCGGCGCCCCAAGGAGATGAGATAGAATGAATAAATCGCTTGGCTTCCAATTCAGATAATTGTCGCTTGAGTTCCTCATTTTCCTTAGCAGACAGCCTTGTGGGAGGACGACTGACAGGATGAGCACCATAGATATGATCAATACAGAACTCAATTGCCCTCTTCAGCGGCAAACACGAAATAGGCTCGAAGACATTAGAAAAATCACAAACAACCAGAATATTAGCTATGACATCCTTCGATTCGAAGGAAGAAATGAGAACATTCAAAGTATGATCCATGCTTCGAAATAAAATAGATAATTGCTCGATAGCATCGGGATGCTTGAGATATGAAGTTCTTTCGGGACATATGATTTGAACTTCATAACGGACGAGCCAATCCGTACCCAAAATCATATCAAAACCAAGATGATCCATAACATGCAGATTCGCATGAAAGGAGAAACCACAAAGAATTATCTCAACATCAAAACATAACAAACCAAGAGTAGCGGATCCACCAATAGGATTCACAATCCTCAAAGGGTCACAAAGAGTAATAACATCCAAAGGAATAATATCAACAAGCTCCTTTGACACGAATGAATGCGATGCACCCATATCGAAAAGAACTCTAATAGAACGACCATGAAATAAAATAAAACCTTCAAAAACAGAAGGAGTAATACCTTTGGGCTTAGAAGAATCACCAGAAGCTTTAGCAACATTAAGCTTTCCAGATTTGAAACCCTTAGGAGCAGTAGGACAATCAGAAACCCAATGACCCTCTTTCTTGCAATAGCGGAAAATGCGAGGCTTAGGACAGCTACGGAGAAAATGATCCAAAGAACCACAATTATAGCACGCCCTTTGAATACAAGGTGCACTACTAGGCTGAGAACTAGAGATAGCTTGCTTCTTCTTGTTGTTGGAAGAAGAATTAGGCCTATGAAATGGAAACCTCTTCTTGTTGGGGTTCTTAGAAACCTCAACCTCATCACCACTATCACATTCCTTTACGATATCTTCAAGGCAAAGTGCCGAATCAACAAGTTCCTCAAAAGTAAGCTTAAGCTGAAGCAAAAGAACTTTCTTCAAATACTTCTTCAAACCATCAACAAAACGAAGATTCTTCTTACACGAAGTGTTAATGAACTCAACTCCGTATTTGGAAAAGGCCTCGAAAGATGCAACATAATCAGAAATAGAGGACTTTCCTTGCTTCAACTCAAGGAAACTACGAGCAAGATTAGCCTTTTCTGATTCAGGAACGAACTTAAGTTCGAAACATTCCTTAAACTGAATCCACGAGAGAGAGGACTCATCAACTTCCGCAATAAAAAGCTCATACCAATCAAGCGCACGCTTTTGCAACATGCTAGATGCCACGAGAACGCGATGATGATCAGAAAGATCCATCCGAGAAAATATACGCTCACAAGCGCGCAACCAAGTCTGAACCTCCAATACACTTTCTAATCCCTTGAAAGGCTTGCCTCCAAGGTGGGAATAGTCACTACACATGCGGACGAAGGCAGACTTATGAGAGGGAGCTGCGGGAGTAGCAACAGAAGGCTGAGTACCCCGAAATAGCTCCATAAACTGATCAGCTGACATGTAGACACCGTTCGGATGCGAACCACTAGACGAGCCTGTAGAAGAACGCTTCCCTCTACCTCTTCCAGCCATAGGCTGAGAAACAAGAGAAGGTAAGGATTAGTTAAAACAACACACAATTGATAAGAATTTTAACAAATGGAATACTACAGAATATGAGATTTATCCCTAGACATACTCCACATGTTAAAGTGGAAGGAATATATTAGAAAGGCACGAATAAAACCCACGAATCGCTGTAACGCATGTTCCATTCTGCTTCTGTTTTATCTTTATTATAATTTGTTCTGAATCTCAGCTCTGATACCAAGCTGTGACGCCCCACCTCTATGCCCACAATAATAAAGGTTATTATAAGGAATAACGTCTGCTATTGCAAAGAATAAGGCTTGTTAGAAGTGACCATCCGTAAGTTATGCTTCAAACGAGTATTGATTACATCGATAGGTATTGTGTAAATTACTCCTAAAGATATAAATTCAGTCCAAATCTAAAACGAAAGTACGGAGGGTAATGAAAAATTCAGAACATCTCATATTAACAACAACACTGATAAATATAATCACATCAGAATAGAAATATCAGATACATAGTGGAAGATAAGTCTGGATATATGCTACAACAATAGATAGTTCACATGAACCAAATGTACATATACATGTCATCAACATACATGAGATGAGAATCAATACACCAAAAGTACTCCTTGAAATCTAGACAAAAGATCACTACAAGGGGAGGGGGGATTTCCGACGGCTGAAAACCGTCGGCGGCCGTCGGAAGCCGTCGGCGGCCGTCGGAAAAAGCCGTCGGAAATGAAGGCGTCGGGGAGCAGTATTTCCGACGGCTACCGACGGGTGATGCCGTATACATTATCGACGGTTTCCGGCGGTTTCCGGCGGTTTCCGACGGCTTCCGACGGCCGTCGGAAACCGTCGGAAACCGTCGGAAATCAGGCCAATAAGCCGTCGGAACCCGTCGGAAACCGCCGGAAAATTTCGACCAATAAGCCGTCGAGAGCCGTCGGAAGCCGTCGGAAACCTGTTGTTTTTTTTTAAAATCTGCTGCAAATAGAGCCTTCCAACCACATTTCTCTTCCAAACACTACAATATCAATACTGCACAATCAAATAAACAATAATCCAACCAAACATGCAAACCAATACTCCAAAATATTCAATAGACACAGAAATAAACTAAATTAGAATAAAAATAAAATACAAAATATACATAACATTCCAACATTAACAATAATACTAACAATAACTGTTCTAATCATGCATATCCTGATACAGCTACAGAACCAAGTGTATTATACATAATTATACATATCAACAATTAATTGTTCCTTCTACCAAATCATTGTAAACTAAAACTAAACATACCTGCACGAACGAATTAGAAAGCAATGAATCAATCTGCCCCAGATCCAGAGCCAGCCGATGAAGGGAAGCGGCCACCAAACTGCTGCATGTACTCAAATAACTGTGCCGTCTGCATGGCCTGTTGGCGGTTCTGCTCCTCCAACTGCTGAACTCTAGTCTGTAATTCTTCTATACTTGCTAGCTCGCTCTGAGGTCTACTCCGCCGTCTCCTACTCTGACTACTGGACTGCAATAATTGAAAAATAAATAAAATCAAAGTTTATTGTTTTGAAAAGGTAAGAATATCATATTTTAAGTATTTTAAGAAAAATTAAATTATTTACCGCTAAATTGCCAAATCCGTATCGTCGACCATGCTCTGGTGGACTCATAACGGACTCAAAAATAATGTCCTCTTCATCGGTCGTCAGCTGCTCTCGACCCGTATCAGAAAGGAGTTTCTGTCGCTGCTCCATAAACATCTCCTGCATTGACAAATTAATAATATCATATCTTATTTCATAATAATTTGACAACTAAAACAATTACTAATACTGAATAAAATGAAATATGCTTACATGGCTTTTACTGGATTTATCGTCCTGCCATGTGTACGAAACAGTCCCGTCTGGATTAACATGCTCAACAGCATGCGTACGGGTGAACACGTCCATATAGCTGACAGGACCATGTGCCTCGGCTTCCTGAAGTTGATTGTTACATACAATTATTATACATTTAAAATCATATAGCATAAACTATTTACATTTATTATTCAGTAATTAAATTTACCAACTCCTGCCGATACTGCTGAAACGACTTCGATCCTCCGCGATGAGTAACGGGATTCTTATTTCTATTTGCAGAGTTTCTATCTGACTCTGCCTGTACATTCAAAATTTGATACATTATTTTTCAATCACGTTAAATTAATAATTGAAAAAAAATTAGTATACTTGCCTTCGCCTCGTCCGTCTCCCAGTAGCTCAACCAAGCTTGCCACACGCTCTCCCCCATCCACCGTGGTCTCTTCCCGGATTTCTTAACCTCAGATATCGTGTCTCTGTAGTTCTTTCGCATCTTCCTCATCCAGTATGCTCGTGCCAGCTGCATATCATCTGTCTGGATGTCTATCTCAGCCTGTGTTAAAAAAAGATTACACTTTAAACGATAAACGGTAGAAAAACGACAAAAACGAATTAAAAATGGAAAACATAAAAATTACACATACTAGGACATCCTGCCATATGCACTCTATGATGTGCGGAGGGATGGTATCCCACTTTGGCCAGCACGCACTCATCCTACTACGATATGCTGCTCTGGAGACGTCCAACACTACCTTAGTGGGTAGTAGCTCGAACCCCCTGTTTTTAAGTACGATACAGATAAGTACATACGTATAGTATAGAAAAAATAAGATGATGAATAAGATTTAATTTTTACCCATCTGCTTTGGGGGCTAACGTAACAACTGGACGGTGTGGCGCTTGCGATGGGCCACTGCCATCGCCTCCTGAAGAACGGGAAGAGCTCCTCCCTCTATGTGACATAATGATAAACCTGTGACGTTTACACATCATTATATAAGAGAATAAAAACATGATAATGAAATATATTTCATATGAACATGACATCAATGGTATAAATTGCTTAATTATAATGACTGAAATGTAAATAGACATGTAAGTTTGTTATACCTGATTCATGATGGGTGTACTCTTCCTACGATAAGCAGAGTTCATTGCATTTTTAATAAAAATTGCTAAATAAATGACAAATTGAAATAACATAAAACAATAGTAAACGGATTTAGTTTCATAGTTACATCAATTTCATAATACATCAAGAATTCAACATAGTTACATCAATTGCAAAAAAACAGATTCAAATTTATATCAGTCATCATCGTCTTCTGATTCAGATTCGGTCTCGTTTTCGACGATATTTTCCTCTGCACTGTCAAACGCTTCTACCAAAACATTTGATTCATCGATCAAAGGACCAAAATCTGTATGATCGTCTGTAATTATTATTTCGTTATTTTGCTCAAGATCTGCCTGATAAGCTTGTTCGTCCGGAATATTCTTCCCATCGAATGTGAATCTGGCCTTTGTTTTAAAAACTGCAGACCAATCTGCTTTATCTCTTTTTAGAGACGGATAAGGAGCGTAATAAACTTGCAATGCTTGTTTGGCTAGTACAAAAGGATCATACTTGTGATAGTGCGATGTATGCTTTATTTCGATAAGATTATAATCCTTATGCACATTAATTCCAGAACCTGGAACATTGCTAAACCAATTGCATCTAAATAGAAACACCTCCTCCGCGGGTCTTGAGAAATATGTCAGTTGCAAAATTTGTGTTAGAACGCCATAAAAATCATTTAAATGGTTTTCTGGATCGTCACTACCTTTAACAAATACACCAGTATTATTTGTTAATTTTTCTGCACCGTATTCTTTAGTGTTAAATTTGTATCCATTGACGAAATATATTGGATATGTCTTGACCACTCTTTTTGGTCCCATTGCAAGATGTTTCAACCCTTCGTCAACAACACAATTTTTCGGCTCATAAACGTAATTTGAAAACCAACGGGAAAATTCTTTACTGAGATCTCCGTTCGGATGTTCCCGTTCATAAACACTGTTTATATAAACAAATTATTACATTAGGTTATACACGCGCATGCATTACAGAAAAGAATAAAACAAAAATTATTATTTCAGATTACCTAACAAACGGTGCAACCTCGGCACAATTTAGAAGAATATAAGTGTGTGCTACACGAAGATCTCTATCGTCTAGCCATATTTCCACACATTTTCCAGAAGGCCGACCATGTTGTCTAAAAATAGATAACATTGCTTGAGAGGACTCTTGTTCGTCGCCTTCATCATTACGAGGAACACTTTGAAATGAAATATTCACATGGTCACTGAAATAGTGAGAGAAAAAGAACGAAGCTTCTTCTTCGATGTAAGATTTACATATCGAACCTTCAACTCGTGCTTTTTGTCTCACTTTTTTCTTCAGATGATTCAAATATCTATGCAACATTAATTTATATTAACTTCATCTTTCAAATGCAATTAAATTACGTTATAACATATTACATACCTCTCAAATGGATACATCCATCCGTATTGGACAGGACCTCGAAGTCGTGCTTCAGATGGAAGATGAACAGGTAAATGTTCCATCACATTAAAAAAACCTGGCGGAAATATTTTCTCTAATTTGCAAAGCAATATAGGAATGTCCACTTCAAGTTTACGTAAACGTTGCACTTTTAAAGTAGTCGAACAAAGCTCTTTGTAAAACATACTAAGCTCCGTTACTACCTTCCAAACTTTTAACGGCAGTAGTTCTTTAAACATAACGGGAAATAAATTTTCCATCATTATGTGACAGTCGTGAGTTTTCATTCCGCTCAATCTACTATTTTTAAAGTCAACACAACAGCCGTAAACCCAGCTTCAGTGATGTTGTATTTTGACTTCATCGCAATGTATTCTGCGATTACTGACAGCTGCGTGCCGCTTTTACAACCATCCCAAATAGGTTTTTTAGCTGCATCTAGTAAATCATAAATTTTCTTAGCTTCAATATTTGGTTCTTCAACATTTACATCATCGTCGTCAACTTCAACCATAGGAAACATTGATCGTGCTGCATCTTCGACCATATTTTCTATACGGGTCGTTGAAACTATTTCGTTAACGACACTTTCAGACTCTACAGAAGTATTTGCTACAACTTCTCCATGCCGATCCCAAACATAATATTCGGGTGTGAAACCGTGTTGGCACAAATGAACTTTCACAATATCTGGTAACAAAAACTTCAAATGTCTACACCTACTACACGGACAACGAATTTCTGGATCGTTTCCGTTATTACTTAAGGCGAATTCAACAAACACGTTTATACCGTTATAAAAATCTTCTTTTATTGAGCCCCTCATTCCTTTTCTTTGGTACATCCATCTCCTTCGATCAACAAAATAATCAATCATTTTTCCTATTTGACAAAATGAGAAGTTCAAAATTTAATATTTATTTTGAAGAATACACATTCGAAAAAGATTATTTTCATGTTCGTATAATATTTTGAATTTAAAGAACAACTTCACAAATTTAAAAATATTTTCAAATAGGGCACATTTCATTTTTTAACGTACGTAACGATTAAAAATATATAATTTTTTTTCATTGGTCAGACATCCTACCTCCCATTACAAACACAGTAAGCATTTACATTTCGTATATTACTTCGTCCCAAACGATTCAATAAAATTTCGGCAGCATTTCCCTTTTGTTCCCTGCATTGTACACAAATGCGTGTACGCAGGAAACAAAAAAGAAAAGTTAGGGCGAAATTTTATGAACCGTTTGAGACGAAGTAGTATACAAAATGTAAATTCTTACTGTGTTCATAACTTGTCCAATACAGGGACAAATCCGACAAACATTGTACCAGATGAATATAAATGGTCGTTTTTCGAAAAAAACGACTATTTATACAACGATCATGTACAACACTCGTCAGACGGGGCCAAAAACTCTCTAAGGGACATTTGTCGGTTAACATGCGCGCATTTTACTCAAAAATACAGTTTTACTCACTGTTCACATTTATATATTAATTTCACACATTTATTCGACGTATTACGCATCAACTTAGGGCTGGTTTAACATTTTGTCATTTTTCAATACACACAATTATAATTTAGAGTAATGCATTTTTTTTGTGTCATAAGTAAAAACGTGCACAATATAATACTCCTAGTTCATTCAATCATTTTATCTTATTCCAAATAACGTATACAATCGTCGAATCAAGGCATACACAACAAAATACATATACATGAACATGCACAAATTATACGTGTTTATCACAATTTCACGATAAAAGATGAAATTGGTATACCATGTGATGCTATAAACCGTTATTACGCTAGTGGAAACAATTGCAATCATTAATTCGCCCTAATTTATCAATTTATGCAAATCTATAATTAGGGTAAAAACTGAATTTTTCATAAAAATAAGAGATTATACCTGAGATTAAGAGTACTGAAGCTTGATTAGAGTGCGTTGGAAGATCCGGAAGCTAAAAATTAGGGATTGGAAGCTTAGGGGTTGAATTTGGGGGGTTTTTTGGGTTTTTTTCGTATGAAATGGAGGAGGAAGAAAGGGCTCGGCTGGCTGGTATAATCGCAAATTTGCGACGGCTTCCGACGGCCGCCGACGGCCCGTCGAAAGCCGTCGGAAAATGGCCGTCGGAAGCCGTCGGTCTTGGCTGTCGGTATTCTGCCTTTTTCTTGTAGTGGATGAAGTGAAATCCCAAAAGCTGAAGCAGCAACAAAATCAGAGATAGCGATTATTCTGAAATAACTCGGTCTGACCTGGGTATTATTTAAAAAAATATAATAAACCGATTAGTCTAATTTAATCTTAGAAGTGAATGCATCATAAACAACATCAAAGCAAAATAATCATAGTTTCGAATGAGACTATACGACATAAGTAATCAACATAGTTTAAATGAAGAAATCTCATTCAACTTCATCAAATTCAACTCATTAAACTCCATCAAAATCAACTTTCAAATTCAAAATTGATTTCAAAGCAGCAATTCACAAAATCTAGAAATCAAAATAGATAACTAGAAAAATCATCATAAAAGTGGATCGATCCCATCATATGGCGAGTCTAAGCTACGCCGCACATGCATCAACATATGGCCGAAGCCTACCAAGTACTGCATCATAATTTTGGCGCCCAACAAATGACCCGAAGGTCCAACATATGACCCGAAGTTCTAGTACTGGTAATTGACCCGAAGGTCCATCATATGACCGGAAGGTCCAACATAGTGGCTCGAAAGCCCAACAAAATCATCAAAATCATCAAACAACAAATCCACAACGAATATTTTAATTAACGAGTCCGGAATTAACCGAATTAGTAAAAACATGGTTCCATATTTCGCACTTTTGCTAACTCATTTAAATATCTTCATCGTTTCCTTGAAAGTGCAAAATTGTGTATTTGTATAAATAAAATTTACGTTCTCAAACGGACAAGTTCGGAATTAAGCGAATCAGTAAAAGTAAGGGTTCATAGTCCTCAATTTTTCTGAAGCGTTTAAATCGCTTCCTCATTCTTTTGAAAGCGCAAACTGTAAAATTGTGGAAAAAAATTTATTTTAAAATGATTTTTAAAACACATGATTAAAACAGCAACAACTATAGCAATTTCGACGAGGAAATTGCGCTTCACAAAACAACGTAAAAACGGATACCAAATCTGCTTTGCGGGATAACCGCATAAATTCACTTTAAATTGACGGTTACTGAAGTCAAAATAACAGTAATTTTTATTCGTCAAAACAACACGCTTCAAAATTTTAACACCGGCTTAAAAATTCCGTTATAAAAATGACGGCAACAAAAGTACGTTTTAAAACGTAACGCCGGTTCGACGTAAATTAAACAGTGGACTGCACCACTATTTTTTCATCAAAAATATTGCACTGCCTCAATATACACACACAAATAACAAAGTTGCAAATGACCTACATACGCACTCATGAATTGAAGTATATACTGGACCAATTTTTCATATGCTACACTTTGCACCAAAATTGAAATAAATTAAAATAAAAACTTGGAACGCAAGTAGTAAAGATGTAAATAAAATGAAATATTAGGACCACACTGAACATACTTGCTGACACGCACACTAGAGGTCTGGGCTTTGATACACATGCAGGGTGTACATGTATGCAAAATGAAGTGAATAAAAATAAAATACAATAAAAAAAAGAAGACTTGGGACTGGGTTTTCAAGCATCTCATATAACACATGTAACCAAAATAAGTGCCTGAACACAAACATTATTTTTCACGCAAATGGTGTAAACCAAAACTAGGCCTGAACTCATCATATTTCAAAACCTTTTTGCCTAAAAATGAAATTGACCATATTATATACACGTACGCAAGCAGCATATACACAATATAAATGAATATAAATGACCTTACGCACATTATGAACTGCACTACTACTCTACATGCACACGAGAAGGCATTGAAGGACCTGGACTGTTTCGCATATTGAAGGACCTGGCCTGTTTCTCATATAGCAAACACGCATGCTACAAAAATGCATACAAATGACATAAGATTTGGACACTATTTTCCTTTGTACGCAATTTGAAAACTTGATAAAAATGGATGATTCAGGCCAGGGCAATACAAAAAAATATAAAAAGACCTGGAATCTTAATTCGCGCACGCATGAAAAAAAAATCTGGCATAGTTTCTTTGCAGAACAACTTACACGTGCATGAAGATACTAAGGTCTGGTCTACATTTCTATGCAATAAGATATACACACAACATGTATGCATGAACAGGGTGTTGCACGCAATATATGAATTAAGAATATTTGACCAGGCTAATTTTCGAGTACTTCATGCATGCAATTTTTTTTACAAAATATAAGGGACAGGCACAAAACTAACACCTGGACACTGCTTGTATATGCCAACTTTGCACGCACGGGAAAAATCAAAAGGAAGAAAAAAATCTGGGCAACAACATTTCACGCAGTAAAATGTTTCAAAACATTATAAACAACCAAAAACGACGTATCAAAACAGGCAACATATTTTACATGAAAAATATGGAGAAATCAATAAATTAGAAATGTGAGTTTTAAACTCACCTTTAATTCGTTTCAAAACCAAAAAGCAACCGGGATCCAAGAGGAGCTAGAAATTAACTGCCATTAATATGTTTCTCTGAGCTATTAGAATTAGATGAGCAAAGGAAAGAATTGATGCAGCTTTTCACTTTTCTTTTCTCAAAAATATGTACAAGTCAATAAAATATGCATGCTGGTAACTTTGAATACATATGCATTAACTTGAAAACGTGCTGGCCAATATTTAAGTACATGAGCATTGAAAGCTAGACGTGTCTCAGAGAAGTAGTACACGGCCTGTACATAATTGTGATGATGGAAATAAAGCAAAGTGTTCACTTGATTTTGAAATTGGTACAGCAAATTCATCTTTGGTTTATAAATAGGGTGACAGCTAGCCAAAAAGAATGATGGTGCAAAGTGTCCACTTGCATTTAAAATGGACCATTTTCTTTACACGTGAAGGACAAATGAAAATATAACACAAATTAGTTATATTCAATGCAATTTGCAACTGACTTTGCAAATGAATTGCATCATTATTTTTTTTCTTTCCAAAACTCAATTTAAAATTTCTATTTTAAATATTTATTTCGACGGTAATAAAATCACGGTTGTTACACATGAAATTACAATCAAAAATCATCATACTCAAGTACGATTTAGTTTATATAATCAAAACTTGGAATTTTAAAAATTAAATTTTTGACTTGAATTTATCTTCTCTGTCATTTCTTATTTTTGAAATAATTACACAATATATACACTTGGAAATATTTTTTAAATATGATATTACATCCATATAATCACTTTTCTTTTATAGATCATAGCTTAAATTTGTTTAAGCGGAGAGATATGAATTTATTTGGAATGTTCTTGAGCCTGTTATACAAACAGAAGCATATGTATACCCATACACAGACATGCACAGAATAAACCACATTTATATACTTGCAAACACTTTAATCTATCCATCCAAACATTATTCCAATTGTTGATCACATGCAACAACCTATAAATAGATTAAGCTTTAAAATAAAATGATTGTTTATTCACAGATTATGTTTAAACAGAGAAACAGAGTTTTCTTCTTTGATCTGGATTTTGATTTTGAACAAGTTGAATTGATCTGATCTTTGAAATATTTGAGTTGAAATTTGAATTTGTTGCTTGCTTTTGCTCAGTTGAAACTTGCAGTTGTTGTTTGGATTTTTCTTTAGTTGATTTCTTTCGGTTTTATTTAAGAAGATGAGAAAAAGTTGGGAAATAGAAATGTGAAAACTTTGATCTGTATACAGCCTCTTCTCTCAACATTTTTATTTATATTTCAATTTGAAAAGGAACCCATTTTCCACTTGTACACATTGTTTATTCCTAAGCTTACAAATGTCCTTAATCAATATTTTTTATTTTCTTTATGTTTTAAATTTATTTATGTTTTGGGTTATACATACATACATATATATATATATATATATATATATTTACTAACTATGTTTATCTCATGTATTGTAACAACTCGCATATTTATCGATTTTATATTTAAATATTTTATTTAAATATTTTATCGTTAGTCGGATTTTAGTCCGAAAAGCTACTTTTTGCATACGGTCGAATTAGGGCTCGGGACCACTCCCATTGAGTTTAAAATGCCGTTTGCGACCTTTTTGAGTATAAGCTTCGATATGTTTGGAGAAAGTTGATTTCTGCTACTTTTTACTTTGGGTTTGGTTTTTGGGCTCAACCCTATGTTAACTTATGCTCAAATCTGAGCCACTCTTCCCCACTCACCCTCATTCTCTTCTCATTTCAGTTTTTAGAGTGTTAATGGTGGGAGAGATTGGAAATTAAAATTCCAAAACCCTAGTTCCTCTTGCAAATCAAATTCCTTGCTCCAAACTCAAGAAGAACCCATTGGTAAGCTTCTCTTCTTCTTCTCCAACTTATTCTCATACCAATTTCAGAAATTCCTAAACCTAATCTTGGGAATGTTCTTGTTTTTGAGCTTAGATTCAAGCTCATTTGGGTTGTGTTGAAGAGAGGTTGATTCTCCAATTGCTTTCAAGCTTCTTCTTGTTCGATTTTATGAAAAGGTGAGATTTTTATCTCACATCTATGACTACAATTATCTTTGTTTGTTAGGTATGAATTCCTAACACTTCTTCATGAGAATTTGCTCTTGATTTGGATTGGTTTTGTAAATATTCCAATTTTTGGGTTTTAAGTCAAATTTGTGTAAAATCCTTTTATGGATGTTTGATCATGCTTTTGGTGATGCATCGAGGAGCATATAGGGCCGGGTTGCCGATTGGCATAAACCCTTAGAGCTAATGTTCGTCCGATTGCATTTTGGAAGAGTTTGCTCTTCATTTGTATAAGGCTGAAAAACAGCCCAGGCATGATTCAGTCGACTGAAATCTCTGTTCAGTCGACTGAACCTGAAACCCGAGAGTTTTCAGGCATGATTCAGTCGACTGAAAAATTCTGCACAGTCGACTGAAACTGGAAACAGAAAGTTTCCTGAACCTGGAAAATTTCCATGTACAGGGTCAGTCGACTGAAAATCTCTGTTCAGTCGACTGAACCTGCTGTTTGAGTCCAATTTGCCTTTTTGGATTGAAATTCCGATTTAAATCGATTCGTGATAATCCTATTTGTTGTTATCATCTATTATGACTTTGATGACTCTTTTTAGGGATTTTTGAATATCCATTTCGATGGATCCTTTATCGATTTCGTTGGATTTTATTCACGTCTTCGTATGTGAATATTTGTGATTGATTGTTCTTACAATCTTCTTCGTGATTTGTCACTTTAAAAATATAAAGGTTTTCTATACTAGTAGTAAATATCAAAACTCCTTCCTCAAACGATTTCAATACTATTTTAATACCAAATTCGTTTATAAAACCGTTTTCCAATCTATTAGTATATACAAACCTTTACCTCACTCGTATGAGAAATCTAATTAAATGGCTTAGTAAAACAAGTGGTATGAAACGCTTGCGTTTACTTTGTCAGTTAATTCTTGGACTTGTTCGATTGAACCTCTTGTGATAATTTTCTAGTGGAGGTTTACAGTTTGTTCGTAAATATTTAAGTTAAGCAAGTGGTTATGGGACATGAAGCTAAACTCATATATTTACTAGCTTAGTGTAATTGACACTTCTCGTTGATCATGACGATCATCTTTGTGATTTAGACTAGCAATGTGCGATGTCTCTTTGTCTGCGAGGGAGACTAAACCCCGTTTTGTGGAGTTTCGACTCAATTTGTGATGGGGTAGCAACCCATGGTCTTCGGGCCGTTTGTGGAGCTTCGGCTCAATTTGTGATGGTTAGCGACCATGGAATTAGCGTTCCGTTTGTGATACACGTGTTGGTGAGCTTTATGCTCCCGTTTGTGATAGGCCTCCCCCCCTCTATTTTTGTGATTTCTGGATTTCTTGTGTAGATTTCTAGAATTTGTGTTTCACCAATTTTTAGTGATTTCCATTGATAAGTTTTATCAATATTTGTGCATTGGTGAATTTGTGTGTCATTGACTTTAGTGGTTTCTGGATTTCTTGTGTAGTCTTCTGGAATTTGTGCGTCTTTGACTTTTGTGATTGACATTGATATTGTCGTCAATATTTGTGGTTTGATGAACGAAATAAAGAGTATGACACTTCTTTGATTCTTGTGTAGATTTGGTGACATTGGTTAATCTCTTGATGATTATCAACTAAGTATATATATATATATATATCACAGCTTGGCATTGTGATTATTATGTGTTTAGTCATATCTCCTATCCTATATCATGTTATCTGATATTTATAGTTAGACTGATCCATTTATTATTTTCTTATAAATAATACTCGGGTCAGACCGAGATGTTACAGGTGCTTCTGCTTGACTTCTCATCCGGGATTAACTCCTTGACTTTTGGGTTAACTACTTACATTAGTGGTTATTTTGTTGTATACATTTGAGATATAGACTCCTTAATGTATACTTATTCTTTTGTGTAGTTCGTGTAACTATTCTTTTGTGATATTGTGGATCTTTTTAGACCACTGCTCTGATGTACACTTTCTAGTGTAGTATTCATATCTTATTCCGCCTTTGTGATATGAATTGTCTGTGACTGATTTGTGTTATGCTTATTTCTATATTTGTTTTCCGAAGGATTTATATAGCCACCGTGTAGTAGCTTTGAGTTTGTGTCGGTATGTCGGATTTCCTCTTGAAATAGAATGCATGTTATATTATCTGACATATCGGTGCTCGCGCAAAGAAATTACATGGATGGTCGCTCCTCAACAGCCTTATTCTCCGTGCTAGTCGACAGCATTCACCGTAATGTTCTTGTCTAGCGTGGGTATAGAGGTGGGGCGTCACAGCTTGGTATCAGAGCCAAACTTCGTAACAATATGGAATATTATAACAAGGATCATCGTCCTAAGTCTTTCTTAGGAGTCGTGCTTTAGGATTTTTATTCGGGTCTACGTACCGTTCTATCCTATTTTCTTTTATGATTCCTTGTTTTGTCTATCAAGATTGCTTGATATTCAATTTGGTGAATGACCTTTTTATTCCTCTTCTTTCTTTCTAAAGGAAGAGAAATGTCTAGACCAGGCCGCCTCAGAGCCGTGCCATCTAGCACTCCGCCCCAGGATGGAGTTTTTATGACTGCTCAACAGCTTCTTGATTTAGTGACAAATGCTTAAGCAGCTGGAGCTAACCCGGAACCTACTCACCCAAAGTCGGGATTTGCACGCTTGTGTAGCGATTACACTAATTTGGGTGGGGAGTCATTCAAAGGTTTCGAAACTGTTATTGAAGTACAGGCTTGGCTAAGAACATGCGATCGCATCTTTTCGCGCATGAATCTTATTGACCTTCACCGAGTTCAGGTGGCCTCTAGTATGCTCCAAGAAAGAGCATTGGACTGGTATGAGCTTCTTATTTCTGAATCTAATGAAGCAGATCTCACCTGGGAAAAATTCCGAGAACGCTTCGAGTTGAAATTCGTACCGGAAGCTGAGAAAGTGACATTGGCTCGACGATTTATAGACCTTGTTCAAGGTGAGTCATCCGTGACTGATTACGTCGCCTCCTTCGAGTCGCTTTCCAAATATGGGGTTGAATACATCAGTACCCCTCTTAAGAAGAATCAGAGATTCGTCTATGGCTTAAACAAAAGTCTCAAGAAGCCATTACTTCTAAAGTTAGAAGTTTCTTTCGACCAACTCGTTGACATCGCTCTTCGTCTTGAAGAGGCGGATAGAGAGAATGACGTTGAAGTGGTGGGTTCCAAACCAAACTTCAACAACAAGAAGAGGCCAAACAAATCTAAAGGCCCTTATCCCAATAAGAAAGGGAAGCAAGCAACCTCCGTGGCAAAGACTTCTTCCTTTGGTCGTGGGGAATGCTATAATTGTGGTTCGAAGGACCATTATGCGAACAAGTGCCCAAAGTCTCTTTCTTGTCGCTACTGCAAAGTTCCCGGTCATGTTATATCTTCATGCCCCAAGCTTCAGGGCAAGAAGGAGGGAAAGTTAAATGTTGCTTAAGCCCCTGGCAACACATCTCGTGGCCAAGGTATTTCTCATTCTATTCTAGATGGAATTATTTTGTTTCGTGATCATCCTATTCGAGTTCTTTTTGATACGGGTGCGTCCCATTCTTTTATATCAAAAGAACTTGTTGATACCTTTTCTTTGGATGTTTTGTGTTTAATGACTTCTTTGAGAATTGCGAATCCAGTTGGTGGATCCGCAACAATCAGTTTATTGTGTAAAGATGTCGAGATTATTTTGTGTGATTTTCCTTTCCGAGCCGATTTGCATGTCATGCGTTATTTAGGCTTTGGAATGATTTTGGGAATGGGTTGGCTTAACCATTATGAAGCTCATATCCTATGTCCTGAGCGGACTATTCATCTTCGACATCCTCAATCTGTTAATCAGGTTTCTGTTATTCTCAAAGATTCAGATTCTGCTTTGGTTGCATCTTTATATTCTTTAAATCCTCGTGATGACGATGATGATGATGAGGGTGATATTATTTCTCTTATTCACGTCGTTTGTGAATTTTCCGACATATTCGAGCCCGTTTTAGGATTACCACCTAAGCGAGCAATTGAGTTCAGAATTAATCTTATTCCAGGAGCTCAACCTATCACTCGTCCTCCTTATCGTATGTCCAATAAAGAAAACGAGGAGATGCGTAAAAATTATCTGAATTGGAAACGAAGCAATTTATTCGCTCTAGTTCCTCGCCTTGGGGAGCTTCAGCTATTTTTGTGAAGAAATCCGATGGTACACTTAGGCTTTGCGTTGACTACCGCAAGCTTAATGATCTTACTATCAAAAATAAATATCCTTTACCTCGGATTGATGATCTATTCGATCAACTTACTGGTGCTAAAGTCTTTTCACAATTGGACTTGGCTACCGGTTTTCATCAGCTTCGTATTGCAGAGGATAACATTCCTTTGACATCGTTCCATAATCGGTATGGATCTTATGAATGGCTTGTTATGCCATTTGGGTTAACTAATGCCCCGGCTTATTTCGTTGACTTAATGAATTGAGTTTTTAAGGACTTTCTCGACCGGTTTGTTCTCATCTTTATCGATGATATTCTTGTGTATTCTAAAACTGAGGAGGAGCACGAAAAACATCTTCGGATTGTGTTGGAAACTCTTAGGAGTAATCAATTAAAGGCAAAGTTTTCTAAGTGCCATTTTTGGCAATCTCGTGTGAAGTTTCTCGGTCACATCATTTCCGAATCCGGAATTTCCGTGGATCCTTCAAAGATTCAAGCGATTCAAGATTGGAAGAGACCGGAGAGTGTGACAGAGATTCGTAGTTTTCTTGGATTGGCGGGCTATTACCGTCGTTTCATTAAAGACTTTTCTAAAATTGCCGTGCCTCTCACTAGCTTGACGAAGAAAGGTGTTAAATACATTTGGTCGGACAAATGTGAAGCTTCTTTTCAGAGATTAAAAGAACTTCTTTCTGATGCTCCTATTCTTGTGATTCCCGATGGGAATCAAGATTTCGTTGTTTATACCGATGCTAGTCGCATTGGTTTGGGTGCCATTCTTATGCAAAAGGAACGTGTTATTGCTTATGCTTCTAGGCAATTAAAGCCTGCTGAGACTAGATATGCTACTCATGATTTAGAGCTCGCGGCTATTGTTTTTGCTCTTCGGGTTTGGCGTCATTATCTCTTAGAAGAGAAATTTGTTCTTTACACAGATCATAAGTCTTTGAAATATTTATTCTCTCAAAAGGAACTTAATTTGCGTCAACAGCGTTGGCTCGAATTTCTTACACCATATGATCTTTATATTCTTTATACTCCCGGTAAGGGTAATCTTGTCGCCGATCCTCTTAGCCGTAAACAACAAGCTGTTGTTTCTATGATGATATCCGAATGGAACGATCTCGAGATTTTATCCACTTGCGAAATTCGAGACCGTGTTTCCTATTTATGCTCATCATTTGTTTTATGTAGCCTTGAGGCTCATCCTTCTCTTTTAGACCGCATTCTTGAAGCTCAAAGGCTAGATACTGAATTGGTTCTTCTTGGCCAAAATATTAAGGATGAAATTGATATTGAAGGTTTGAAAGACTTTAATATCAATTCTCGTGGCGGCATTCGGAGATTTGGTAGGCTTATCGTGCCAAATGTTAGGGATCTTCGTAAAGATATTTTAGAAGATTCTCATCACTCTAAATTTACCATTCATCCCGGTAGTAGTAAAATGTACGCGGATATAAAGCGACTTTATTATTGGGAGGGAATGAAACTTGACATCGCTAACTTCGTTAAACGTTGCATGACTTGCCAACTCGTTAAGGCCGAACATCAAAGGCCCCGAGGGTTATTGCAACCTTTAGAAATTCCAGTTTGGAAGTGGGATCAAATTTCCATGGATTTTATAGATGGCCTTCCCCGTTCTCGATCGGGTTATGATAGCTTATGGGTAATTGTTGATAGACTTACTAAATCCGCCCATTTTATTCCCGTTCGGTCTAACCGAACCGTTCCTCTTTTGGCCAAACTCTTTATTAAAGAGATTGTTAAATTGCATGGGGTTCCTACTTCAATTGTTAGTGATCGTGATCCATTGTTTACTAGTGGATTTTGGAAGAGTCTTCAAAAAGCTTTGGGAACGAAGCTTAGTTTTAGCACCGCTTATCATCCCCAGTCCGATGGACAAACCAAGCGTGTGAATCAAACTCTTGAAGATCTTCTTCGTGCTTGTGTTCTTGATTTTGGTGGAAGTTGGGAAGATCATATTTCACTTGTTGAATTTTCCTATAACAATAGCTTCCAATCTAGTATTGGTATGGCACCTTTCGAGGCACTCTACGGAAGGCCATGCCGATCCCCTTCTTGTTGGCTTGAGGCCGGTGAGAAGCTGGCTTTAGGTCCAGATTTTATTCGTGATTCCACAGAGAAAATTGAACTTATTCGTCATAGGATGAAAGAAGCCCAGAGTAGACAAAAATCCTATGCCGATAACCGTAGAAGGAAGTTAGAATTTTCTGTGGGAGATCTGGTGTTCATTCGTGTTTCACCTATGAAGGGTGTTGTACGTTTCAGTCAATCGGGAAAACTTGCGCCTCGATATATTGGGCCATTTCCTATCACCGAACGTATTGATTCCATGGCTTATCGCCTTTTATTACCGGCTCAGTTTTCGGCTATGCATGACGTGTTTCACGTTTCTCAACTTCGGAAATGTCTTCGAGATTCCGATTCTATTCTTGAGCCCGGTGTTGTGGAAGAGATTGAAGTTTCGCCTAATTTAACTTATGAGCAACATCCTATTCATATCATTGCTTCGGAAGTCAAACGACTTCGAAATAAAGATGTTCCGCTTGTTAAAGTTCAATGGTCTTCAAATCCTAAGGATTGTTCTTGGGAATCTAGAGAGTACATCGAGCGTACACATCCGGACTTGCTTTCTCGTGCTCTTTGAGGTGAACTTCTTATTTCAAACTTCTTTTGTGTTGAATATGCTTTTATGGTTGTTACTATATATCTTCTTCTTGTAATATTGCGAGGACGCAATTTCTTTAAGGAGGGGAGTCTGTAACAACCCACATATTTATCGATTTTATATTTAAATATTTTATCGTTAGTCGGATTTTAGTCCGAAAAGCTACTTTTTGCATACGGTCGAATTAGGGCTCGGGACCACTCCCATTGAGTTTAAAATGCCGTTTGCGACCTTTTTGAGTATAAGCTTCGATATGTTTGGAGAAAGTTGATTTCTGCTACTTTTTACTTTGGGTTTGGTTTTTGGGCTCAACCCTATGTTAACTTATGCTCAAATCTGAGCCACTTTCCCCACTCACCCTCATTCTCTTCTCATTTCAGTTTTTAGAGTGTTAATGGTGGGAGAGATTGGAAATTAAAATTCCAAAACCCTAGTTCCTCTTGCAAATCAAATTCCTTGCTCCAAACTCAAGAAGAACCCATTGGTAAGCTTCTCTTCTTCTTCTCCAACTTATTCTCATACCAATTTCAGAAATTCCTAAACCTAATCTTGGGAATGTTCTTGTTTTTGAGCTTAGATTCAAGCTCATTTGGGTTGTGTTGAAGAGAGGTTGATTCTCCAATTGCTTTCAAGCTTCTTCTTGTTCGATTTTGTGAAAAGGTGAGATTTTTATCTCACATCTATGACTATAATTATCTTTGTTTGTTAGGTATGAATTCCTAACACTTCTTCATGAGAATTTGCTCTTGATTTGGATTGGTTTTGTAAATATTCCAATTTTTGGGTTTTTAAGTCAAATTTGTGTAAAATCCTTTTATGGATGTTTGATCATGCTTTTGGTGATGCATCGAGGAGCATATAGGGCCGGGTTGCCGATTGGCATAAACCCTTAGAGCCAATGTTCGTCCGATTGCATTTTGGAAGAGTTTGCTCTTCATTTGTATAAGGCTGAAAAACAGCCCAGGCATGATTCAGTCGACTGAAATCTCTGTTCAGTCGACTGAACCTGAAACCCGAGAGTTTTCAGGCATGATTCAGTCGACTGAAAAATTCTGCGCAGTCGACTGAAACTGGAAACAGAAAGTTTCCTGAACCTGGAAAATTTCCATGTACAGGGTCAGTCGACTGAAAATCTCTGTTCAGTCGACTGAACCTGCTGTTTGAGTCCAATTTTCCTTTTTGGATTGAAATTCCGATTTAAATCGATTCGTGATAATCCTATTTGTTGTTATCATCTATTATGACTTTGATGACTCTTTTTACGGATTTTTGAATATCCATTTCGATGGATCCTTTATCGATTTCGTTGGATTTTATTCACGTCTTCGTATGTGAATTTTTATGATTGATTGTTCTTACAATCTTCTTCGTGATTTGTCAATTTAAAAATATAAAGGTTTTCTATACTAGTAGTAAATGTCAAAACGCCTTCCTCAAACGATTTCAATACTATTTTAATACCAAATTCGTTTATAAAACCGTTTTCCAATCTATTAGTATATACAAACCTTTACCTCACTCATATGAGAAATCTAATTAAACGGCTTAGTAAAACAAGTGGTATGAAACGCTTGCGTTTACTTTGTCAGTAAATTCTTGGACTTGTTCGATTGAACCTCTTGTGACAATTTTCTAGTGGAGGTTTACAGTTTGTTCGTAAATATTTAAGTTAAGCAAGTGGTTATGGGACATGAAGCTAAACTCATATATTTACTAGCTTAGTGTAATTGACACTTCTCGTTGATCATGACGATCATCTTTGTGATTTAGACTAGCAATGTGCGATGTCTCTTTGTCTGCGAGGGAGACTAAACCCCGTTTTGTGGAGTTTCGACTCAATTTGTGATGGGGTAGCAACCCATGGTCTTCGGGCCGTTTGTGGAGCTGCGGCTTTTGTGATGGTTAGCGACCATGGAATTAGCGTTCCGTTTGTGATACACGTGTTGGTGAGCTTTATGCTCCCGTTTGTGATAGGCCTCCCCCCCTCTATTTTTGTGATTTCTGGATTTCTTGTGTAGATTTCTAGAATTTGTGTTTCACCAATTTTTAGTGATTTCCATTGATAAGTTTTATCAATATTTGTGCATTGGTGAATTTGTGTGTCATTGACTTTAGTGGTTTCTGGATTTCTTGTGTAGTCTTCTGAAATTTGTGCGTCTTTGACTTTTGTGATTGACATTGATATTGTCGTCAATATTTGTGGTTTGATGAACGAAATAAAGAGTATGACACTTCTTTGATTCTTGTGTAGATTTGGTGACATTGATTAATCTCTTGATGATTATCAACTAAGTATATATATATATATATATATATATATATATATATACATATATATATCATAGCTTGGCATTGTGATTATTATGTGTTTAGTCATATCTCCTATCCTATATCATGTTATCTGATATTTATAGTTAGACTGATCCGTTTATTATTTTCTTATAAATAATACTCGGGTCAGACCGAGATGTTACAGGTGCTTCTGCTTGACTTCTCATCCGGGATTAACTCCTTGACTTTTGGGTTAACTACTTACATTAGTGGTTATTTTGTTGTATACATTTGAGATATAGACTCCTTAATGTATACTTATTCTTTTGTGTAGTTCGTGTAACTATTCTTTTGTGATATTGTGGATCTTTTTAGACCACTACTCTGATGTACACTTTCTAGTGTAGTATTCATATCTTATTCCGCCTTTGTGATATGAATTGTCTGTGACTGATTTGTGTTATGCTTATTTCTATATTTGTTTTCCGAAGGATTTATATAGCCACCGTGTAGTAGCTTTGAGTTTGTGTCGGTATGTCGGATTTCCTCTTGAAATAGAATGCATGTTATATTATCTGACATATCGGTGCTCGCACAAAGAAATTACATGGATGGTCGCTCCTCAACAGCCTTATTCTCCGTGCTAGTCGACAGCATTCACCGTAATGTTCTTGTCTAGCGTGGGTATAGAGGTGGGGAGTCATATGTATAATTTAAAAGATATATATATTTAAAACTTTTTACTTATACATTTCTTTAATTTTATACTTAGCTTCAAAAGAAAATGATATAAACCTATTTATTAATTTATAACTATATATATACTTAGTGTTTAAAAAATATAGAGTTTAAAATCTAATTAATTCCTAAGATATTTACTTTTGAATTTCAAATCCAAATTCCATTTATAGTCTACTTATATATATATACATAAACAAATAAATATTTTATTTGCTTTTGAAAAGATAAAATTTTCCAATTTAAATAATTATATCAGGAGATTATCAAATTAGTATTTATATCTATATATTCTTAATTATAAGAATTCTATTGGTTCAACTTATACATCAGTATTTTCAATAGTAAAAATCTGTTAATTACCTATTATCAGATGCCCAAAAATCTGGGTTATCACATTCCTTCCCCCATTGAATCTTTTTGTCCTCGAAAAGGAACGCAGCCAGAATTTGTTAAAATGCTTATTATTAGTTAAATTACTCTTGAAGATTTTTAACTAAAAACTCTTTTATTTTCTTTTTAAAATACATTAAAAATCTACATAATATTACCAAAATAGTTTTCATAAAAATACTTTTTATAACCCGATGTCTCAACAAGTCCATCTTCGTTCTCATAGATATTCGGTCGTACGTTGATCAGGCGTACGACTAAAAATCTATAAGTACTTAGCAGACCCGTTTTCAACACCCAGTGAAAATACTTAGAAAGCATTTTGTGAAAATATAGAAAACATTTTTTTTGAAAATTATCAGACATTTTTGGTGAGAATGCTCTGGAAATCATCAGCCCCTCCATGGTCGTAGTTAACTCGATGGTTACGTTGCCATCCTTGCAAAACCATAGAAAACTGTAGGCACTCTGCGCCCCTCGATTACACCATGGAACCCGCCACAGATCGTAGCTACACCTAGGTTTTACATCGCCATCACGGCAAAAACCCATGTAACTGCAGGCATCAGCGCCCTCGAATTTGGCTGCCAAATTAAACTTCACCACTCCCACATAGATTGCAGAGTACATCAATCGAGTCCCAATATATCCTGTAGGCACTCACTACCACACAACTTTTGCTATGTCTTCATAGATCGCAGTCTACCGATGTTACGTTGCCCTCACGATGAAATCAAACGTAGACTGTTGGCACTAACTGTCACACAACTTCTGCTATGGTCTGTAGTAGATCGTTGTGAAATCGAGTTACACCATCATCATAGCATAACCCAATTGTCTCTATACGCATCAGCGCCCTCGACTTTCGCTACCCACACACAATCCTCAGGAACTTCAGTTTGTCCGGACTTCCTCCCAGGATCAAATTTAGAACCCCTCTTAGGGCTCAAGGCAGAACCACCCCGTGGATCTTCTACTAGAAGTTCATTTAAATGGGAGCGCCTTTTTCCCCAGAGCCAATCTCAAAATACTTTATACTACACATATAGTATCAACCAAATCATACTCTTTATGTGTATCACATATAAATCTCCTGTACACAAAATCGATAATTTTCAAACTTGGCTTTCCAAATTCTCAAAATTTGATTTTTCCCAAAAATCAAAAGCCTTTAAAAATCAGTGGATTCCAAAACCGTTTTCCCAAAATCATTCTCATAAAATCCTTTAAATATATAGATATATAGTTTATTCTTTTAATTAGAACAATTTTTTTTTCAAAGATCCTTTCTTCTGTTTATAGATTCAACAAGGGGAGTTTATCATATAACCAATATAAATATATATATATATATATATATATATATATATATATATATCTTTATTTATGACAAATCAAATGTTCAAGTTTGATTTCTTTTGTGACAACCCGGAATTTTTGGATGTTTGAAATTTGAATATTTAATTGATTTTAAATATTTAAAAGTTAATTTTTAACTTGAATTCAGATATTATTATTATTTAGCAATTAAGTTATTGGATTTAATAAACTGAAATTGGGTATTTATTGAATTTTCAGTTTTAAGCCCGTTAGAAATAATTTGAAGGCTTGTAAAAATTTATATTGATAATACTGAAGATGGTAAAAGTGTTAAAATTGAATTTAAAGGTGATTTGTTCAGTTTTGAAAATATATCGTTTAAATCGATATTTAAAAATAGCCTTCCGAGGCACAGTCTCGGAATTTGACGAAACCAGTTTCATTGGATCCATAATATTGTATTATTATCGGATTTCAATTTTCGTAGTGTTTGGAGTGACCGTTTGGCCGTACGATAAGTAAACGCGCTGATAATTAAATCGAAATTTAATATAATAACTGGGTTCAAAAAGCTATCTTCTCCATACGATCGAATTAGGACTCGTAATCTGTTCCATTGCGTTCGGAATAGGGGTATAACATTATAAACGCCTAGCGGCATGCCTCGATAGGGATTCGAAATTTTAAGTTGCATTTAGCGAGATAATTTGAATTTAAAATTTAAAATATTTATTTTTTATCATGGTCAACTTCAGCTGAATTTACAGCACATCAAAACTTTTTGGTCTCCTCAGCAAATCACAGTAGCTTACCCTACACGACACCCACCACGTACGAAGGATACCCTTTCATCTTTTAAATCGTGTCCATCCCCTTTCTTTGAAATCACGCCTACTTCCTTTCTCTCAGTCAAAAGAAAACATGAAATCATCTTCTTAAGCAAAATCTAATCGTTCGAAAAATGGTCGAACTAGATTTATAGATCTCCCTCTTCCTGTTCAAGTACTCGAACCCTTCCTCATATCTAAATCGAAATCGAACTCTCTGCTTGTTTAAATCTGGGCTCAGTTCGATGGGAGTTCGCGCGGCGATGTGGGAAGGAGCTCGTTTGGGGTCGGCGTCGAATCCTCGCCAACCAGAAGAGATGCGAATCCCGATTTCGCGAGGGAGTGACTGACGCGTTGTCGTTCATGACGGCTGGGTAGGCATTAGTGTCGCATGAGCGTGCGGTCTTGTTTCGAGCAGGGTAGTTCAGGCAGTGGAGCACCGCTTAGAGTTTTCGCGGCGATTCGAGAAGGGTTCACGAAACAGCAGTAAGGCGGTGGCGAACGAGTGCAGTGGAGGCTCAAGTCGTGTTCGATAAAGATTATTGCAGTAAGGTATATTTTTATTTATCCTAGTTTACTTTAGTAAATTATATATATGTATACATATTTGAGAAACAGAGATATATTTATAAATCATCTACTTACTGTTTAAGATATAGAATATGTACATAGATAGATATTTTAATTTACCAGGTTATTTTAAAATAATTTATTAAGAGTGTTTAATTTTAAATTTTTTATGCAATAAATATATATACAGGTTGAAAATATTTATATATAAAGTTAAAGCAGAAAAATTTTTAGGGGGAATATATAAATATGTATATGTAGTTAAACTTAGATTTTTGGAATATGCATAAAAAATATTTACCTATGCATGTAAATAAACAGGAATAACAGTATATACCTATAAATAAGATTTTGGGAATGGAAATTTAAATGTTGAGGAGTTTATATAAAATTAGATCCATATAGATTATTTATAAAAATATATGTAGTACCAAAAGGAAAACTATTGGTTTAAAATTAAAACATCAATTAAATTATTAGATGCTTATGGACTATTCGATTAGTTCAAATGGTAATAAACCGTGTAAATGTTATACAAGGTCTAAAAATCATGGAGAAAACAAGGCAAGGTTGGATCGTATTGCAAATAAAATCAAAGGTGAGTTAATCTCACTCATCTGAGTTTCTACTTAAATTTAAATCGTTAAATTTAAATAATTGGTTGAATGATTGAATTGATTTGATGTGCTATATTATATATAGTAGTATATAGTATATATATTGGAGTGATTGATTCCCCCATTATATAGCGGATGAGACCTTATGTGCCGCATAATAGCAGATGATATTATATTTAAAACCCATATACCGCGATATTCCACCTCGAAGTGGAATTGGTATTTTATTCTGCTAACGTCTGTGGATGCGGGGAAACAGGTTGGAGGAATCCAACTGGATTCCTCAAAATATTTAGTTTTGTTAAAATATTCTATGATATAATTATTTGTATCCTATGATGAATTATATTGATAATTGGAAATGTTGGGTACTATGGTTGGTTTAGAATATATCGGTGAACTGAGTTATCAAGATCTATAGAAATGGGATTTCTGAAAAGAAAATAAAAGAGTGAATTTTGAGTAAAATAATCATAGAAATTGGAATAAATTAAATGTGAATTGGAAAAAGAATAAAAAGTGATTTTTGAATTCCGATAAATAAAATTTCAAGTGCGGAAATGAGATTTTGAATAAATGGGAATAAGCGGTTTTATTTTTAAAACCCAAATGATATTATTTCAAGAAATAAAGAATTTATTTTGAAATTCAAGGTTTAAATTTATTTGAAAGGATAAAGAAGAAATTTGGAAAATATGAAATTGGTATTTTCAGTTAAAAGATTTTAAATCATAATTAAGGAATAAAAATCCGAAGTCAATGGGTTTTGAAATAAATGAGTAAGTAAAGGAATTTATAGAGTAAATTGGAAATCAAATTGGAAATTGATTTAAGTGTTTGAAATTGGAAATTTAAAGGAGAATGTGACTATGAAATTTATAAACTGGGTTTATAAAAGTGAAGTTATATATCAGTGGATATTTGAAAGAACAAATTCAGGTGGGAATTTATTAAAAGAATGGGTAAATTTGTTTAAAAATAAATAGTGATTTATTTCTAAAAGATGTGGAAGGGAAGCGTATTTCCCTGAATAGCCAAGTACGTTTCAAACAAATTTTAAGTATAAGTAAAAAGTTTTAAGTTATTTAAAAAGTATGTTTAGAAAACTTATTATTTCTAAATGTTTAAATTCTAAAGTAAGTATTTTATTTTAATCTATTATAGGAGTAATTATTTAACGGTGGCTTGGTATTATGTTTTAAAAGTTAGAAATTCAGTTTTATATTGTACAAAGTAGCTTTATTTTAAATATTCTTAAAGTATATATTTTGAATAAGTGTTAAAGTACATTTTTAATTTAAATGTTTTAAAGTATATTTTATAATAAAGTGTTTTTAAATTATTTTAAAAATCTAAAGTTTTGTACTTGGTGTTTCAGTGGAAATAAATATTTAGGAATTTATCCCATGAGAAGAGTATGGTTTGAAAACTGTTTTCAAAAGGGTTGAAAATAGAAATATATCTTGCGAAGATATTTTGAGGATAATAAATAATTTGGGAGATTATTTATTGTTTGATGGATGTTAGTGAATGTTAATTGATAGTTAAATAACCGACAATCAATATTGGACAATGCGCTGATCGTTTCGAAGAGATCGGGATCGGGATTTAATTTCTCGAAAACCACTTCGATCCGATTTGTACGTTTTCATGGAAAAACAAGTTCGGAGTCGAAGATGGAGCAGTGAAATACAAGGGCTAATCGCTACTAATCCTGAGGATGATTCCAAAATGGATGTAGTGGGAGTAGTGCCTTCGGTTCCGTTCGAACCCGGAACGGACTTGTATGGATGAATGCTTTCGGAACATCGTCAGGTGGACGATGGGCATTCTAAGTGAAATGTTCTAAAAAGGTAACGCTTAGTCTCGAGCCTCATCAACCTAGAATGACTGAAAATCAGGGGTTATGCAGCAAGGCTAAGTGGGTAGCACCCATTAGGGTGAGGTCATCCCTGTCTAGATGTCCCTTTTATTTGGCTTAGTGGTGCGGTTGCTGATCCGAACCGTGGGGTGATCTTACTCGGGATTATCCAGTAAGGGTGTTGCAAGGGATTAGGAGTAATCCTCGGTACGGTAATCTAGGCCACGTACTGTGACAGGTGGTACCCCAGTGCCTAGTCATTAGTTGGAAATCCATTCTCCCTACGTGCCTTTTACGGTTTTGTTTTTATTACCCACGACTGTGGCCAGCGGTTGGAATTTAATAAATGTAACAATTTCGGCTATTTTAATAAGTATTTGTAAATAGACCCTATTATGATATTGGAGGATTTTAATAAAAAGTGTTTTGGCTATCGTAAGGTAAAAACCCGACATGTTTATTTGTGGCATGGTCTTACGAGATGCTTTTGTTTTCAAAAGAATTTTGAAACTTTAGTAATCAATTTGAGTATGATTTTCTCACGCTGGTATTTCAGACCGACTCGAATGTTATTTCACTATAATGCTCGAGTCAGACCGAGTATTATAGAATACTGAAAAGGATGCGGTGGAGCTCAGGAGACGAACTGAATGGCGATACGTACTTCCGTATTTGTGTTAAATATTCCGCTGTGTATTCAGATAGTGAGGACAGGTTATGATTACTGTCTAGTTGTGTGTTATGTATACTCTAATAATGTAATGTATAAACAGATGTATTTGTTTTTTTGTAAAGATCATTTATTATCTATTATATTTTATTCCGCTGCGATGGTTAGATTCTGATATTGTTTTCTATTTTCTTCTTCTACCTCTTCTTCTTTAACCCAAATGGATCGTATTTTCGTACATCTTGAGTTGATTGAGGGAGAATAGCGTCGACTCTAGGGGTACGGATTTGCGGGTCGTTACATCTTTTATAAAGTTATTTACTACCTTATTACTCTTCAAATAATGAATTTCAATAATAGAGATATTCAAGTTCTACTTTTAATCAATCAATTTTCTCAAAATATACTTTTCCTTTCAAAAATCACTTTTTTACTTTCCCTTAAAATATCTATTCCAATCAAGCACGTACAATGTACGCATATCATCCGTATGCAATATCAAATCTGATCGATCACTCGATCACACAATTTCACTTTCGAACTAGTATCGTCCACCCGACTTCCTAGTGCGAACTCAGATCTGGTTTCTTGATCAGAAACCGTCATTCCCCTTGCATAGCCCTAACTATAGTAGAGAATTTCCAGAATCAATCAAAAATCCATTTCTAGGGTTCACCGTCGAAAATCGAGTGAAAAATCCCAACTCGTATCGATATACTATCTCGAAATTCTATGCTCGAATTTGGATCAAATCATAGTGCGAATAGAAATAACATACGTACATCCTACATTTTTATCTTTATTGATTATCAGCCAAATAAATTTTCCTTTTTGCTTACATTCATTTTGATTCTGTTCACTTATTCACAATTGCTTCCATTTTCATTTGAGTTATTACTTCAATTCTTATCTCAAATGGGTATTTAATCATAAACAGTTTGCACTCTGACCGACTTGAAATTAGAAAATAGCTTGAAAAATTTAAAATAGATAGTTACAAAATAGTCATTAGTTGCAAAATAGCTGTAAATAGTTAAGTAGTTATAAAATAGTTATATGGTTGTAGAATAGTTAGATAGTTGCAAAAATAGTTGTAAAACAGTAACAAGTTATAAAGTAGTTGTAAAATTGTTGTGAAATAGTTAAACAGTTCCAAAAAGAGTTGTAAAATAAGTATAAGATAAGTTTGGGTTTTAAAAAGAATGATTGTATAGTAAATAGCTAGGAAAAATAGTTTTAAGAAATTTTATATTAAAACAATTTATTTTGAAAATAGTCCAGAGCTTAACTGTTCAACTTCCCAATCTCCCATTCCAATTAATTCAACTTTAAATTTCCACTTTCATTTAAATTGATTCAATTTAAATTCAAATTAAATAATCTTTAATTGATTCAAAACAAGTTTCAATTTGAACTACTTTCAATTCCAAACTCAACTTTAAACCATCTCGAATTATATAAATTCGAGTTAAAATTGTAAATGTTGACTTAATCCCTTAAATCAAATTAACCTTTACTTTTAATTTAACAACCTAAGTTTTTTGAGTCCAAATTTCAAATATTCATTTTAAATTATCTTCACTTAACTTATTTCAAGGTTTAAGTAGGTGTTTAAAGTTTTTTAAACAATTAAATTTTCAAAATCCCATTTATTTCCTAATTTTAATTTCAATTTTGAAACCAATTCTTAACATTTTTAGTTTGCCAGTTCAATTCTTAACATTCAAATCCTAAGTTCAAAGTAATTTCATTTTCGTAAGTTCAATCTTTATCTCAACAAAATCAAAATCTTTTAAATGCTTTCAAAAAAGTTTAATTCCATTTAATTTCGGTAATGGATATATATTATCTCAATCTACTTCTTAATTCAAAAATAATCCAGTTCACAATTTATAGATTAATAATAACAACTGGATGATAGCAGGATATGTCAAAGTAGATAAACATCCAAATTATCTAAAAGATCCATCAATATCATCCATTACCAATTTCCGAAAATCAAACCCGTTTTGAGATCACACATAACTCCCATTCAAACCAACCATTTAACTCCCCAAGTTAAATCTCAATTTCATCTTGAAATTTCTAATTCAGGTTATTCGTTCTAAACTTATTTAACTTTGATTTTATTCCTAGTTAATTTAATTCAATTTCAAATTTCAATTAATTCATTACAATTTCACCTTTGAATTAATTCTAATTCTATTCTTAAATAAATAAAGATAATTTTACATTAGATTGTACTGCCATAAAATATTCCATACATTGATAGACTACACACTAGTGGTTCAAACATCACGTCCATTTATCCAATATAAGAGTCTTACAGAAGTCATAAATCTAGACGCCTTCTCCATTGCCTAGGGGTTTAGAAAAGAACAGAGCCTTATTATTCATACAAGAATCTAAGGGCTCCCTTCCAATGGACAAAGCCCGTACATGCACTTTTCAACAGGATGTCCCCACCAATAATATTTACCACAAAAGGTTTCTTCCTTTCCATCCATCTGGATAACCCTTACGCTTCCTGCAGGACGTTCCATAACCTTACTCTTCTTCCGTCTCTCGGGACAATTCCTAGCGATGCGTCTCGACTTCTTACAATGATAGCAAACAGTTGACTCGCTGACAAGTTCTACAGGTTTACGCTTCACCTTCCTCATTTCAGGGTAATGGTTTAGGAAATGTCCTTTCTTATTACACTTAAAGCACAAGATATCAGAGCGAAATCGTTGGAATGTACCCTTCAATTCCTCTCTTGTTTTACTGTACTTGGCTGTGTAATGACCCTTATTGAAACATCTATAGCAGGTGACATTATCATAAGGCCCTGGTCCAGCCCTTTCCTTAACCTGTTTCTCATACTCCTGAATTGATTCTTCTCGATCCTTACGTGCAGCTGCTCTTCGCTCTCTGCGTCTAGCCTTCTATTCTTCACTCTTAGCCATCTCTCTCTAAGACTGGATATAGTGGGACACCCTAACCTATACTAGACTTAATTAGTAGAATTCCAACTTATGTTCTTATTATCCTATTCAATTTCAATAACCAACAACCAATTTCCTTAATATATATATATAATAATTAGAAAAAACTATTTCTTTATATCAAAATATAAGTTTATATTAAAACTAATTTTAAAACCGTTTTAAAATCTTTATATAAGAAAATAATAAATACGCTCTCATATATATATTACACTCAACTCATTCTAGGGTACTACTGACCCTATCTTAATGAGTAAACCCACCAGAGCCAAGGTTCTCGCTTAACCTGGCTCTGACACCAAAATGTAACGATCCGAAATTTTCGACTCCGAAAATTCAACATTAATACGTTCACTGTAGAAATGCCGAGCAATCGAACGTCGAAAATTCCAGATTATTAGGGTAAAGAAGAAAAGAGGTAGAAGAAGAAACAGAAAACAAAATCTCACACTCGCAGCGGATCAAAATATAATATCAAATAATAGCATTTATACAAAGAAAAGATGTATCTATCAATTTACATACAATACATCAGACTACAACCATTCACACAAAAACTGGACAGTTATAATTAACTTGCACCAGATAAACAACTCCAATACACAGCGGAATATACTCCATATGTCCCTGCCATCCAGCTCACCCCTTGAGCTTCCGAACGTCCTAACTTGAAAATCTATAATACTCGATCTGACCCGAGCGTTACAATAAAGTAACACCCAAGTCAGACTAGAAACCATCGTGAGTAAACCCATATAATATGAAATACTAAGTTATAAAAACATACTTGCTAACCAGGGTAACTCGTAACTCACTATGAGTTCTTAACTTATTATAGTCAACCCTTATTTCACAAAATATCTGAGTATCACTACTCAGTTTAAATGGCCAAGTTACTTAATTTATTCCATTCCAGCCCATTTTATTCTAAAATCAAATCTATAAAGAATTATTGTAGATTACTAATCAAAGTGGTTTCGGGTATTTGCTGATACCCGACCCCTGTCTCTTCAAATCCAATACCATCTTTAATCCAAGATCTTTAAGTGAATACAATTTGATTTTAAATACAGGTGTCACATCTACACAGCAATTTATCATCGATAGATAACCCACATTATCACTGTAACGACCCAGAATTTCAGTCATTTGAAATTTATATATTTAATTGATTTTAAATATGCAAAAGTTAACTTAATAAGATGAATAATTTATTTTTGAAGTATAGCGATTTAATTGGATAATTTAATTGTTAATTGAATATTTGAAATTTCTGTAATAATTGAAAAATGAATTAAATGTGAATAAAAATGATTTGTAAAGTGATATTAAATTATATTTGAATTAGAATGATGTTAGAAAACTTTTAAAATTGAATTAAAAGTCAAGTTGTAGAAATTGAATATTTTAATATTTAATTAACGAGTGAAAATGGTCATTTTTCAAATAGTCTCGAATTTCGACAAACTAGTTTCATTGGATCCATAATGTTAAATTATTATAAGATTTCAAATTTCGTGTCAATCGGATTAACAGTTTGTCGGGGGTAAGCTAAAACGCGTAGGAAATCGGTTTAAGTGAATTTTAAATTTAAATTAGTCGATTCAAAAACTTATATTTCAAATACGATCGAATTGACTCCCGATATATATTCCATTGCGTTCGGATAGGGGTAAAACATTATAAATGCCAGGCGGCATGCTTTGTTTGGAGTTCAAAAAATTTCCGGATGAATAGTGTGGTCAAATTTTCTATAAAAGGACAAACTATTTTTCTATTTTCACTGAAACCCTAGGGTTAGGGCTAGCAGCCACTAAACAAACAATGGCTGAAAATATTCATTCCTTTTCCTCTTAATTTCTTCAAATCCGTAAATCAATTCAAAAAACTTTCAACTCCAATTTTGAAAAGAACGACGAGACCTTTAAATCCATATGGTGATGATCGGGTTTCGTGGCGTGGATCGATGGCAATTTCGGTTCAAAGGTGGAAAATTCATGCATGATTTTCGAGATAAAGTGGCGACCGAGCTTGACTTGCTCGCGGTCATGGATGGAGACAGAGGTGGGCTGTCGAACGGTGGTGTCCGATCAACATGAAGATGTTCATATATGGTGCGAAAATTCAACGACAAGCGGTGGCTCATAGGTTCTTGCGTGCGTTTATTTACTGGAAGAAGAAGAAACAAAGCCATACGGCCGAGATCTGCTTGTTTACAACGTGCGGCCAGATTTTAAGCAAGGTTTAAAAAAAGAAAAAGAAAATAGTAAATTAATTTATATTAATTCGTTTAAATTTTAAAATACCATAACTTTTTGATACGAGGTCCGTTTCGCACGAAACAAATTGCTTTGGGTTCGTATTGACGAGCACTACAGTATGAAGCTGGATTGAGATTTATTTGAGCTAGTGAAAATTTTGATTGAAATTAAATGCTCGTTTAATTTTAGTCGGAATAAATCGCTATCACGACGACTACAAGCAATGTGAGTACAACTCACTCTTCTGACTCACTGATATTTTATATAAGTGAGAAATAATTTAATATATGATTGATGATTGTTTGGATGATATATGCTATATTGATTGGTATTTGGATATATACCTGCCTAGTGGAGCAGATGACCCGATACGTTCCCGTGTATAAGCGGATGACCATCTATATGCGCGTTTGTCTCGAAGCGGACATTGTACACATATTCTAGTTTGTATATTTGTTGCAGGTGACAGGTTGGAGGGATCCAACTGGATTCCTCACCCGTATTGATTTATTTACAGATATTGTGATATATTCTGTTATCATATGATATATGATGTTTTGGATGCCGTGATTGTTGTATTTAGTGTTGTTGCAGCATTGGGCCTATTTGGAAATTTTAAAAGTATTAAAGTGATGATTTCTATTTAAAAAGGATTTTCAAATGATTTTGAAAATAGATGTTTTATTGAATTTTGAATTTTTAAAAGGAATGAATTTATTTTAAATAAATAAATGTTATAATTTTTATTGTTATAAAAATTATGATTTTTGTGAAATAACACTTAAGTATGATTTTTGGAGTTATATAAGTTTTAATAATGATTTGTAAATTATTAAAAGAATAAGTTTATACAAATGGATATTTTATAAATCAAAATGATGGGATTATAAAGGAATTTTGTAAGAGTTAAAATGAGGTTATAAATGGATTGTATAAGTAAATATGATTTATAGATTTATAACGGAAGCAATTTCAAAAAGAATGATTTTGGAAATAAATAGTTTATAAGTAATTAACTTATAATTGGATTTTAGCATGTAAATGAGTTATATATAGAATTGGTTAATAAAAAGGATTTTAGAAATGGAAGTTTTTATTAAATATAAACGTGATTTATAAACATTGTTTTATAAATTCGAATCAACTATATTTTGATAAGAAAATATAGAAGTTTATTTAAAGGAACTGTAACAACCCGCATATTTATCGATTTTATATTTAAATATCTTATTTAAATATTTTATCGTTAGTCAGATTTTAGTCCGAAAAGCTACTTTTTGCAAACAGCCGAATTAGGACTCGAGACCACCCCCATTGAGTTTAAAATGCCGTTTGCGACCTTTTTGAGTATAAGCTTCGATATGTTTGGAGAAAGTTGAATTTTGCTACTTTTCACTTAGGGTTTTGGTTTGGGCTGAGCCCACTTATGTATTCAGTCCCAACCCCTCTCCTCTTCATTCACTTCTTTTCTATTTTCCTAACACTCAAGCTCAAGAAAAAATGGGGGAAGAGAAAAAGAATTAGGAAATCCTAAGCCCTAGTTTCCATTAGCAAATCCATCTTCTAGCTCCAAACTCAAGAGAACCCATTGGTAAGCTTTCTCTTCATCTTTCCAACTCATTCTCTCTTTGATTTCAGAAATTTCCTAAACCTAATTTAGGGAATGTTTCTCTTTAAAGCTTAGATTCAAGCTTGTTGAGTTGGAATTGAAGAGTGATTGTTCTTGCCATTGCTTCATAGCATCTTCTTCATTCGTTTGGGTTCAAAGGTGAGATTTTTAATCTCACATCTATGCTTATAATTCTCTTCTATTGTTAGGTATGAATTCCTAACACTTATTCATGTGCATTTGATTTTTATTTTGATTGCTTTTGTGAATATTCCAATTTTTAGTGTTTTGAGTTCAATTCGTTAAAAATCCTAACTTTGATGTTTGAACATGTTTTTGGTTATGCATCGAGGAGCTTATAGGACCGGGTAGTCGATTGGCATAATTCCCTAGCGTCCGTGCTCGTTCGGTTGCGAATTGGAGGAGGTTGCATATCAATAATTGGGCATCAAATTGCAGAGCATCGGTTCGACCGACCGACCCCCCTGGTCCGGTCGACCGACCTGCTAGTAAGAGTGCAGTGGCACTCTCTGTTTCTGGTTCGGCCGACCGACCCCCTGGTTCGGTCGACCGACCTGATGCCCGAGGAGTTTCCAACCTCTGGGTTCGGTCGACCGACTCAGGGAGTCCTGTCGACCGACCTGCTACTATTTGCCAGATTAGCCTATATTGCTAATTCGTTTGAATATCCAACTTTAATCGATTCGTGTTGTCTCCCTTTTGTTGTTGTCATTTATTATCGACTTTGATGACCTTTTCTTTGGGAATTTTAGATATATCCACTTTGATGGATTTTATATCGATTTCTTTGGATTTTATTCACGTCTTCGAATGTGAATTTTTATGCCCGATTGTTTCTACAATCACTTCTATGATTTGTCACTTTAAAATATAAAGGTTTTCTATACTAGTAGTAAATATCAAAACCCTTTCTTCAAATGATTTCAACACTATTTTATTACAAAGCTCGTTTTCTCAAACTGATTTCCAATCTATTAGTATATACAAACCTTTACCTCGCTCGTATGAGAAATCCAATTAAACGACTTAGTAAAACAAGTGGTATGAAACGCTTGCGTTTACTTCGTCGGTTAATTCTTGGACTTGTTCGATTGAAAACTCTTGTGACAATTTTCTAGTGGAGATCTACAATTTGTTCGTAAATATTTTAGTTAAGCTAGTGGTTATGGGACATGAAGCTAAGCTCATATATTTACTAGCTTACTGTAATCGACACTTCTCTTTGATCATGACGATCATTTTAGGTTTTAGACTAGCATTGAGCAATGTCTTAGAGATTTTGGTTCATCGAATGTCTCGCTGTACGACGTCGTTGTTCCCTTTGATTGTGTTTTGGTTCATCGGATGTCTCGCTGTACGACGGTTCATCGGATGTCTCGCTGTACGACGTCGTTGTTCCCTTTGATTGTGTTTTGGTTCATCGGATGTCTCGTTGTACGACGTCGTTGTTCCCTTTGATTGTGATTTGGTTCATCGGATGTCTCGCTGTACGACGTCGTTGTTCCCTTTGATTGTGTTTTGGTTCATCGGATGTCTCGCTGTACGACGTCGTTGTTCCCTTTGATTGTGTTTTGGTTCATCGGATGTCTCGCTGTACGACGTCGTTGTTCCCTTTGATTGTGTTTTGGTTCATCGGATGTCTCGCTGTACGACGTCGTTGTTCCCTTTGATTGTGTTTTGGTTCATCGGATGTCTCGCTGTACGACGTCGTTGTTCCCTTTTATTGTGATTTGGTTCATCGGATGTCCCGCTGTACGACGTCGTTGTTCCTTTTTATTGTGATTTCTGGATTTCGTGTGTTGATTTCTGGAATTTATGTTTCACCAACTTTTACGATGGGCATTGATAAATATGTCATTTATTGTGGCTTGGTGAATGAAATTAGGAGTATGACATTCCTTTTTATCTTGAGTAGATTATTGTGATATTGATTAATCTCTTGTTGATTTTCAATTACTTATTTATCACAGCTTGGCATTGTGATTATTATATGTTTATGTCATATCTCTTATTATATATCACTTCATCTGATATTTATAGCTAGACTGATCCGTTTATTATTTTCTTCTTAAATAATACTCGGGTCAGACTGAGATTTTACAGGTGCTTCTGCTTGACTCCTTATCGGACCATCTTCTGACTTTTGGCTAACTACTTTAGTTTAGTAGTTTTTTGTTGTATACATTTGAGATACAGACTCTATGATGTATACTTATTCTTTTGTCTAGCACTTGTATCTATTCTTTTTGATATTGTGCATCTTGTTTGACCACTACTCTGATGTACACTTTCATGTGTTATATTCATATCTATTTCTGCCTTTGTGATATGAATTGTCTGTGACTGATTTATGTTATGTTTACTTCTATATTTGTTTCCGAAGATATTATAGCCGCTGTGTAGTAGCTTTGAGTTTGTCTCGGCATGTCGGATTTCCACTTGAAAAGAATTGCATGCTATACTATCTGACATATCGATGCTCGCACAAAGCAATTACACGGATGGTCGCTCCTCAACAGCCTTATTCTCCGTGCTAGTTGACAGCATTCACCGTAATGTTCTTGTCTAGCGTGGGTATAGAGGTGGGGCGTCACAGGAACTATACTCACGATTTTGGACAGTGGGTAATCCTTTAATTTAAATGTGCAATAGTAATGAATTCGGTAAATGGGTATATTCACGATTTTGGACAGTGAATTATCTTTTGAAATAGATGTGTAGAAGTGTTGGAATTTGTTAGAGAACTTATATCCACGATTTTGGACAGTGAATAATCTTTCGAAAATAAATAAATGTTTTGGGAAGTGATATTTTAAATGGAATAAAATGGTTTAAAGATGTTTTAAAATGTATTAAGGATCGAAACCATAGACTTCAACATTCATTTTTGAAATAGACGTTTTTGAGAAATAAGGAAATGATGGACTATAAGACTGTTGTTATAGTAAATGATTTTCGAAAGGAAATGTTTTTGTATAGTACTGGGGTTTATATATCTATCTTAATTTCGAATCCCTATACTATTGATTTTGGGTTGTCGTAACAATGTTTTACACAACATTTGTTTTGACCCAAATAAATGTGTTTAAAGAGAATCTTTTCCTTAAAGAATAAATATATACTTAATCATGTTTTAAGTATATAGAATATTTTTCTAAGTGTTGAAAACAAAGAGAATTGTGAATTACTTATTATTAAATAAGTATTTGAAAATGTTTTCCAATGTTGAAATGATTTGGAAGATATATCTTTTTAAAGATAATTTGAGGTGAATATTTGGCAAATGGTTTAATTAATGAAAGATTAATTAAAGGGCCCAGTGATTGTTATGGTGATGAATATTTGTTTATTTGTTTTGATAGTTAAATAACTGACCATCAAATTGGCCTAAATTTTAGTTCCTCGACTTGATGTGGGAACTATTTAGTCGTGCACTTAGTACGTAGCCTTCTGTGTAGGCTTGATTATCATTTGTGTTGAGGATGTTGATTCATATAGTGCGGAGTATTACTCCAATCTATCGAGCTTCCTTCTTGTCCCGAAGGATAGCAAGTTGAAAGGTGGAGACGTGATAAGTCTATGAGACTTAGTTTCTGTGTGAGGTTGAGAAACGCTTTTGCGTTGTTGGTGCGAAGAAACCGGGATCAGATTTATTTGAAAACCACTTCGGACCAACGTATATGCGACGATTGTGCAGGTTGCTTGTGATGATATTGTTATTCCGGATTTTCATAGTGGGGGACTTCTTGTTGATCATTTGGGGTTAAAATACCAATATACATCCAGTAGCAGTGGTCTCTTTATTATGAAATATCCAATGCAAGGACTATTCGCTACTAATCCTAGGGATTTCCCAACAGGATGTGGTAGGAAAGTACCTTCGGTTTGTCCTGTTCCTAGACAACTTGTATGGATGTTTGTCTAACATTGCATTTCTATATATTACGTAAATTGGTTTTTAAAACGTACATCAGTGGTGGCGGAGAAGGAAACTTCTCTTAGCTTAACACCCTTCTTGAGACGTATGAGCCTAAGGGTTGTATTTTTGTGGAAGGCAATTAGTAGTCAATGGAAATGGCTATGTGGCATTCCAAGTGATATGATATGTGATATGTGAAAGGTAATCATTACATGTAGCCTCATCAACCGAAAATGACCAAAACAGGGTTAGATGCGCAAGGCTAAGTGAGTCGCTCCCATCAGGCTATGATCATCACTTTTTAGATATATCTTTACACGCTATGACGTCATGTATCTGATTATTGTGGTTTGTATGCTAGAGGGCCCTCGGTAAGGTCGGTAACGACCGGAGGATGATATATTCGGTACCATCTAGGTGTAGAGGTAGGCCGGTCTTGTTTTAGTAGAGGATCCTTTATGATGGTCCTCGGTGCAATCTTCTAGAGATGTACTACCGGAAGGTAGTCCCTTCACCTAGTCGTTTGTATGGAAATCCAAACTCCACTATGTTTTTGTTTCATTTTGATTGACACTACTATAATATAAAAAGAGATTTGATGTGATATGTTTTAGTTATCGTAAGGTAAAAACATGTCTGTGTTTATGTATGGACTTGTCTTACTAGATACTTTTGTTTTGATAAAGGAAAATTTTGGTAATTTAATAAATTCAGTTGAGTGTGTTTCTCACGCTGGTTTACCAGACTGATCTGAGCGTTCTTCCCTTTCAATGCTCGGGTCAGACCGAGTATATTTACAACTTCATATTTGATGCTTTTGGAGCTTCAGTAGGCGAGCTGGAGATCTTCATTTCGTATAAGCATATCTGTTTTGATTATTGATTATCTGCTTTGTTTGTTGTTGTATATTATCGGCGATTGTGGGAACATGTTACTATAATTATTCAAGATGATAACTATTGATTGATTGTTGAACTCTGATTGATGTATATATACAGTTTCTATTTTGTAAAGATCATTGATATGATATTCTATATTTTCCGTTGCGATGTGAGATTTTGTATTGTTCTGTTTGGTTCTATCTTCTCTCTTTCTTCTCTTCTCTTCTTCTCTTCTCTTCTTCTCTCTTCTTTTCTTTCTCTTGACTTTCCATCAATTTGTGCTTTTTGGGTCATACATGTGTGGATTATTGTCAATTCAAAGGGTATGGATTTGCGGGTCGTCACAATTACAGTTCAACCCAAACATATCATATCACAAAGCATCACAAATTACCAGTCTAGGGATTATAATCAATTCAGGTATTCTATACAATTTAATCATCTATAAGCAAGATTAATTAGTTATACAATTCCTAATTAATTTAATTTAATCAACAAACAAATGAATTTAATTACTTTTAAATCCTGCTTAATTAATCTTAATTAATTATAAATCATGTATTATTATTTTAATTAATTAATGAAATTAACTAATCATCCCTTAATTATTCACATTAATTAATTAATCTTTAATTACTTACATTAATGAATTATACTTTAATTAATTACATTAATTAATGATCCTTAATTAATTACATTATGTAATTATCCTATAATTAGTTAAGACCCTAATTAATTAAAAACAAGTCATTTACCATAATTAATTTTATAATTATCATTTAAATTAAATGTTTGAATTTAACTTATACAACTCACTTAAGCCCATTTTCAATCAAAGTTTGATATACTTATCTTAATCACTTACTTAATTCAATTATTATTGAATTCCATTTGAAAATACCTATGAAATTAATATAATTATTTCAAAACCAAATCAATTAAATTCAAAACGCGTTTGACTTTATAATCTAAAATTTCAAAATTGTTTGATAACTTGATAAATACTTTTACTAAAACTTGTTAACTAAACTTATGCTTTCCAAAACCTTCTTAACATACAAAAGCAAACTCGAGCCCAAAACAAAAATTCCCCGAGCCCAACCCAATAAAATCCCAAGCCAAACCCTAACTTCTCGATCTCAATTTCTCTCCCTTCTTTATTTCTTACAACTTGATAATAAACTTATGCAACCTGATACTAACCCAAGCCAATCCCTAGTTCAAACTCGAGCTAATCTTCTTCCTTGCCTCTCCTATCTTTCTCTTCCTCAAAACACAGAAACACATCGATATCTGTGCACATTCACACCCTCACGCTGTCGCTCCGACCATCACTGCTACCTCCAGTAAGTCATCGACGACTCGCTAATTTGCTCCGACCACCCAGACTTCCTTCCAAAGCCCGAAATCAAAGTCTCGAACTCAAGACCAAAACCCAAAGATGAACTGACCTCCTACTTTCGCCTCGACCAACCACCTCCGACCACCGGATCTTCCAAAACCCAACAGTGGACTCGCCATGACCCTAACTTCCTTTCTTCCACGACTGGTCCATCCCAATGCCGTCATGAGCTGGCAATCACCGTACTAACATCCACGTCCAAACCAAGGCCTACAACCCTTATATGGCATTGTCGTGCCACTATGACGACTGAGAAATTGAACCATCATTTTTCCCACGACCGCCACCTCTCCAGCCTCCCCTGACCCCAATCCCGAAGCCCAAAGACTTCGCATTCGCCAAAAATTGCTCCACGACCACTTTCCATTCATCTCGCGAATACTCATCATCCACAAGCAAAAAAATCATGAAATTACCATAAAAAATCATCATATTCAAGTATGATTCGGTTTATAAAATCAAAACTTGGAATTTTAAAAATTAAAATTTTGACTTGAATTTTTCCTCTCTGTCATTTCTTATTTTTGAAATAATTGCACAATATACACTTGGAAATATTTTTTAAATATGATATTACATCCATATAATCACTTTTCTTTTAAAGATCATAGCTTAAATTTGTTTAAGTGGAGAGATATGAATTTATTTTGAATGTTCTTGAGCCTGTTATACAAACATGAGCATATGTATACCCATATACAGACACACATAGAATAAACCATATTTATATACTTGCAAACATTTTAATCCATCCATGCAAACATTATTCCAATTTTGATCACATGCAGAAACCTATAAACATATTAAGCTTTAAAATAAAATGACTGTTTACTCATAGATTATGTTTATACAGAGAAACAGAGTTTTCTTCTTTGATATGGATTTTGATTTTGAACAACTTGAATTGATCTGATCTTGAAATACTTGAGTTGAAATTTGAATTTGCTTCTTGATTTTTCTCAGTTGAAACTTGCAGTTGTTTTTTGGATTTTTCTCTATTTTAATTTCTTTTGGTTTTTATTTAAGAAGATGAGAAAAAGTTGAGAAATAGAAATGTGAAAACTTTGATCTGTATATAGCCTCTTCTCTCAACATTTTAATTTATATTTTAATTTGAAAAGGAACCCATTTGCCACTTGTACACATAGTTTATTACTTAGCTTACAAATGTCCTTAATCAATATTTTATATTTTCTTTATGTTTTATTTTTATTTATGTTTTGGGTTTTTTTTAATAACTATGTTTATCTCATGTATAATTCTATATATATATGTATAACTTTTTATTTATACATTTTCTTTAATTTTATACTTAGTTTCAAAAGAAAATGATATAAACCTATTTATTAATTTATAAATATATATATACTTAGTGTTTTAAAATATAGAGTTTTAAATCTAATTAATCCCTAAGATATTTACTTTTGAATTTCAAATCCAAATTCCATTTACAATCTAATTATATATACACACATAAACAAATACATATTTTATTTATTTTTGAAAAGATAAATTTTGCCAATTTAAATAATTATATCACGAGATTATCAAATTAATATTTAAATCCAGATATTCTTAATTATCAGAATTCTATTGTTTCAACTTATACATCAGTGTTTTCAATAGTTAAAATCTGTTAATTACCAATTATCAGATGCCTAAAAATCCGGGTTATCACAACTTGTGACAAGATGGTATTATTGTTATCACATATTTTTGTCATATCACTTATCCTATCTCATCTTACATGATAATTGTAGCTAGACTGATCCATTTATTATTTTTCTTCTTAAATAATACTCTTGTCAGACCGAGGTGTTTCAGGTGCTTCCATTTGACTTCTTAGCAGGGACAAGCTTCTGACTATTGGCTAACTACTTTAACTAAGTAGTTTTTGCTTTTACACATTCGAGATAGAGACTCCTTGATGTATACTTATTCTTTTGTGATGTTGTGGATCTTGCATGACCACTACTTTGATGTACATTTCTATGTGTTATATTCGTATCCGATTCTGCCTTAGTGATATGTATATTTGTAACCGATTTATGTTATGCTTATTTTATATTTTTTTTCGAAGGTCACTTAGCCACTGTGTAGTAGATTTAAGTTTGGATTGGATATGTCGGACATTTGTATACTCAAATCAATTATATAGTTGGTTACAACTCAACATCCTTATTCTTCGTATTTATTGACGGCATTACCTAGTAGTGTCCTTGGTTAGTGTGAGTATAGAGGTGGGGTGTCACATCTAATGTTGGTATCTTGAGATATCAAGGGATGACAATTGGTTTGTGGTGTAAAAAACTAGAAGTTGCTTTGAGTTTAACTAAGGGAATTTGGAGATTTACTTTAGGAATGACCTGTAGATTTTCCAAGACAATTTGATGGTGGTCCCAAATTGTTTCGAACTTCGACACATCTTATTTGGGTTGGGTTCTTTGAGTGCGAAGCAGTAGTAGGACTTAGTGATCATCCAAGGAGGCACATTCGATGAGAGGAAGCAATAGAATGGGACATAGTGTGTTCTACTATCGAGTCGTGTGCTGAAGGAATTGATGATAACTATGGATGTGATGTTTGTTCATGGGGCAAGGTTATGCGAGGATACTCACCTATGTAACTTGGGCCTATGTGTTGGTCCAGCCTGCCTTAGTGAGGTTAGTACCTATGTGATGGTATATGATCGAGTACCGAATCCAATTGCAACGTAGTGTGTCATCGACCTATGTGGTGGTCATAAGAGTGATCACGTATCGAAGAGCATCTTAATGGTGATGTGAGTCCCTGGTGATGGCTATGGTGGGATAGGACCTAGGTGATGGTCATAATGGTGCTATTCCTTTGTGATGGTAGTGATGGTGCTATGATGATGCGAGACCTTAAAGTAGGTTGCATCAACATAAAATCTTAATAATGGTTTATTTGTGCTACCTTAGTGGTGGTTGTTTTTTGTTTGCTATGTGTTTGTTGTGATGCTATGATTGGTATGATTATTGTGGGACTAGATGGATGTTATATGAATATAGGTATTGTTAAATTAGGTACTCTGACACCCGATATTATACTTAGTGTAGTATACCCATATACTGATAGTGTAGTATATTTTGTGTTAAATGCTAACTAGTTGGATACAGGAACAGGTCAGGTATGATTTTTCATACTCGGTGTTTCCATTTTCCTATGTCGATGGTTATAGTGTTTTGATATTATCTATCGCTTACACCAAGCTGTTGTTTGAGTAGACTTGAGGTACTATGCTTTGCTTCTTATTATATTGGGTAGTCTTAAATGAGTAGACAAGATAGCATGTTTAAGATTAGTGCATATAGCCATTAACTGGACGAAAAGAGACTAACGCTTATATATATATATATATATATATATATATATATATATTAAGGTTTATTACTATTCTACTATGCACCACCATGGAACTCTTATCAGTGCTTATGACTGTATATAGAGACAAATTTCCCTTTTATTTTGAGGACATTCCCTCAGTTGTATAAAAACTGCGAACCTTAAGCACTCTTATATTTACTTTGGTTCATTTAGTTCTACTTATTTGTCTTAATTATTTTATATCAGTGTTCATATTATATTTTATTTGATGTACCATAAAATATGCTACATATTATGCTTGGAATTTTAGTTATTTCACCGTTTACATTGTCCTACATCACCCGAGTACCATTGCAGCACAGTATAAAGGTATAATAGGTACTAGAGGTGTAGGGTGGTCGTCACAAGAGATGCTCTTGCATACTTTACTAAAAAACTATTTCTCAAATAAAATTATTTTCAAATATTTCCATTAATAAACTAATTTCTCAAAATATCCTTACATAATCAACTATCTTTACGAAAAAATATAGCTTTTTCGTAAAATATCTTTAAAATATATCTTCTTTAAATCATATAATATTTATTATGAGGAATGCTTCATTTTTTCAAAATAAGGGTTTCCACTAAATATTCCCAGCAATTTGCGTTCGACAAACAGTTTCAAACAATGATACTTTTATCAAAATAGTCTTTCCACAAAACATCCTTGAAATAAATACTTCATAAATACTATAATATTTATTAAAATATTCTTCAAAAAACATTACTTTAAAATGTTCCTTAAAAAATATTTTTAACAAAGCATTCTAAAACATAATGAGGTTATGAAAATATCTTTTACCACATTTTCCAAAGGATATTTCCAAATAAAAAACAATTATATTTAATATAACTATCTCAACAAATCCTATTTGATTAAAATTTCAAAAAAAAGTGGTGCTATTTTTTAAGGGTTTGTAGGTGTTAAATAGGCAATATTGACTAAGTACAAGTTAAAAACGGTTTTAACTTTTTTTGGATGGATAGGCAATCCTCATTAAAATTCATCAACATTATTTGGAGTAAAGTATATATATCATAGCAAAATAGTTTAGAGTAAAGCTAAGAACATATTTTCCTTGTATAAGTATGATTTAAAAGATTAAATCGTTTTGAAAATGTTTTCAAGGAAAAAGATGATGGGTAGTTAACCCTAAGAAAATGATTTGGACAGATAATCCATTTTGATTCGGACAGTTAGTCCAGTTTGCGGACAGTTAGTCCAGTTTGCAGGAAGTCAGCCCAGTTTTTGGACGGATAGTCCATTTATTACTTGTGAACAGATAGTTCATTAGTTACCTGATTATAACTTAATGGACTTAGTTATTATTATCATTGTTATATCATTTTAATTAACAAGTTTGGTTGCAGGAAAGGATTTGCACAATATATGTTTTAAAGAGGATATTAATGAGGGGAAACCCGTTCAGCTAAGCGGCATGGTCTCACTTAATATCAGCAAACCGAGCTGTAACAGTATTATTCATGTAAGGCTTTATGTCTAACTTGATGCTTTTGTTTCCCCTTAAAGTCTTAGGTGCTCAAAATTGATTTGAGTAGGCTGAGGGTTAAGGTTTTTAGTTTTTGGAAATCTTGGCAAATAAAGCTTCTAGAGACAAGTAAGTGGCGGACGGATAGCTAATTAGGAGTTATAGTTTATTTTGGTTTGGTTCTTCTATGTATATTAAGTAAGATATGACTATATTGACTCTGATCAACCAAGAGGGCATCATCATATGTCGCCCTTGGCATATTTTGTAATGAGTATGATTAATCTTTACCTGGGAAATGGTTATGGGATTATGTAATTTGGATATGAATAGTTTTAAAATGTAACCTGTGAAATATTGTTTTTTGAAATCTATGACTTTGTCCATATTCAATTACTTATGATATTATAGATACCATTAGCATTACCGTATTTTGTCACCTGAAGTTAATACCATGGATAACTGCAGCATCTCTAATGCAGCTTTTGGCCTCTGGATATGGGATGTTACAACTTGGTATCAGAGCATAGGTTTATGAAAAAATGTAAATCAAAAATGATTTTTTGAAAATATAATCCTGAGGAATTTTTGTAAGATTAGGGTACGGGATAACACTACAGTAACGTACTTGTATTTGCCATAGATAAGAATGCGCTTTATCTCTGGTCTCCTATCTTTGTTAGGTCATTTCTCTTTATCTCATAAGGTATGAATAACACTACAGGATAGGAGGGCACCGATAGGAATGCCCGATCTAATGCAAGGAGGACCCAAGGTTAGGCACATGCAAAGAATGTGGTGTTGTAGTCCCGCAAGTGGACATGGGAGCTATGTATGATTTTTTTGTATATATGATGCAAGCTGGTATTGCAGCTGGAGTGGTAGGATGAGATGTTGTAGGGGCGGGAGTTCCTAAAGTTTCGGTAGTGAATCATTATGCTAAGCTGAGCAAAGATTACGCTAAGCTTGGAGGGAAGCCATTTCTGGGAACAGAGGATGCTATAGAGGTGGAAAATTGGTTGCTGCACTATGAGAGAATCTTGGTAGACTTAGGGCTCAATGATGAGCAGAAGAGGAGGCTTGCTTTGAGACAGCTCCAGGGAGCAGCTTTGTTTTGGTAGGACAGTGTGATGGCTGGTGTGGATGAGGATACCCCGACATAGGCAGATTTCAAGGGAAGGTTCCAGGAGAGGTTTATTTCTTCGACGGCACAGTCTTCTCTGATCAGAAAGTTTGCTGAGTTAGAGAAGGGAGAGATTTTTGTTTTAGAGTATGCTAGAAGGTTCGAGGTATTGGACAGATATGGGTAAGCCTCAGTGGATACGGTAATGAAGAGGAATGAGAAGTTTACAGGAGGTTGAAGCTTGAGTTAGAAAGGTCTACATTACCTCATATTAGACATCCTTCTGATTTTGTAGTAGAGATGGCCTTAAGTCATGAGGAGATTCTTGATTGTCCAGAGAAGAATAAGGCTAAGGAGGTCCAGATTGGGCAGAGTCAGAAGATGAAGTTCTTTCCTAAGAAGGGTGCTCAAAAGGGTGGAGCTGCTAAGAAAGTAAAGTCTGAGATTGTTTGCTTCAAGTGCGACAAGAAGGGGAATTTTGCTAATGAGTGTCGTGTGGGAAAGGCAAAGAAGGTAGCAGGGAAGAAGAATGTTAGGTACTTCCATTGTGACCAGATTGGCCATTATAAGAAACTGTGCAAGGAGCGCGATAAGGATGAAAAGGGCGAGTTTTATGCATTGGAGCCTGCTACTTCGAAGCCAACGACTCAAGAGAAAGGAAAGGCGGTTTTGGGGTGAACGCTTCAGATTCATGGTATGTCTGTTAGCGTTCTATTTTATACTGGTGCATTGCATTCTTTTATATCTAGATCTTTGATAGATAAGCTTAACCTAGAACCCACATATTTAGTTACTTCCTTATGGGTTGTGAATCCAAAAGGAGGGTATGCAACTCTAGGATTGAGATGTGACAAGTTAGAGTTATACTCGTTAGGTCATGCTTTTGTTTGCAGTTTACATGTGTTTGATTTTGTGGGGTTCGGTATTATTCTTGGGATGATTTGGTTAAGTGAGTACGATGCTAGGATATTTTGCCAGGATAAGAAAATATCGCTTAGACACCTTGATTGTAGTAATCAGATATTTTCTACCGTAGAAGGTTCTAACGGTGGGTGAATGCTTTGTTGGGTGTTATGGGGTTAGATGATGAGCTAAGTCGATTTTCATGGTTAGAGAAATCCAGATATTTTTTAGCCTGCAGTTGGATTGCCGTCGAAATGAGCCATTGACATTCTGATAGATTTGGTTTCGGAAGCAGACCGAGTGAGTAAGCCAACAAGCAGGATGACCTCTACAAAGATGAGGGATTTGAAGGTGTAATTGGTGGATTTAGAAGGAAAGAGTTTTATCAGGCCGAGTAGTTCGCCTTAGGGAGTAGCCACAGTGTTTACTAAGAAGCCGAATGGATCATTAAGGCCATGTATCAATTATCGTAAGTAGAATGAGAGGAAGATAAAGAATCGATATCCATTGCCGAGGATTGACGATTTGTTCGACTAGTTGAGTGGAGCCAAGATATTCAGTAGTTGGACTTGGCGAAAGTTTTCCATTAGCTCAGAGTAGCAGAGGATATTATACCTTTGACGACGTTTAGGACCAGATATGGATCGTACGAATGGTTAGTTATGTTGTTCAGACTGATTAATGCGGAGGCTTTCTTTGTGGATTTGATGAACCGAGTTTTCCAAGAGCATTTGGATAGGTTTATATTGGTTTTCATAGATGATATCTTGATATACTCTAAAGATGAAAGAGGGCATGAAGTTCATTTTAAAGTGGTGCTTGAGACGCTGAGGCAGCATCAGCTAAAGGCGAAGTTTTGAAAGTGTCATTTTTGGAAGAAGGATTTGAAGTTTCTGGATCATGTAGTCTCAGAGAAAGGGTTGTCGGTAGATCCGACTAAAACTGAAGTCGTGAATAGTTGGAAGAGACCTGAGATAGTGATGGAGATAAATAGTTTTCTTGGATTAGCTGGGTATTATCGAGGATTCATTAAAGATTTTTTATGGATAGCAGCATCAATGACCAAGCTAACGAGAAAGGATGTGAAGTTTGTGTGGACCAATAAGTGTGAGGAAGTATTCCAGAGTTTGAAACACTTGTTGACCCATGCACTAGTTTTGGTTATTCCGAAAGGGAATTAGGATTCGGTGGTCTATACAAATGCATATGGAACATGATTAGGAGATGTGCTAATGCAGAGAGTTAAATTGATTGCCTATGCTTCTAAACAGCTTGGACCGCATGAGGTCAGATATCCGACGCATGATTTGGAATTGGCAGCAGTGATTATTGCATTGAAGGTGTGGAGACATTACCTTTTGGGAGAGATGTTTGAGTTATATATAGATCATAAGTCGTTGAAGTATTTGTTCTCTCAAAAGGAGCTGAACTTGGGACAGGAGAGGTGGTTAGAGAGTATCATTTCTAATGATTTTGGGACTGAGTGTACACTGGGGAAAGGCAACAAGTTTGCGCAGATGCACTTAGCAGAAAACATCAGAATGCAGTGTCGGCGATGATTGCCGAGTGGAATGATTTGGAAGCATTAACAGATTGCAGAGTGCGGTGGAGATCTGAGGTTGGGTCAAGCGGAGAAACCATAGTGTTATCTTGTTTGAAATTTCTACCATTGATGATCAAAAAGATTGCTTCAAAACAGGAGGAAGATCCGGTAATAGCTGAACGGATCAGGAAGTTAAGAGATGGAACTGAGAGCGATGACTTAAAAGATTTCAGTCTTGACTAGGATGGGAGGTGGAGAAAGAAAGGAAGATTATGTGTTCTAAATGTAGGAAACATAAGGAAAGAAGTCTTGGAGGAATGCCACCATTCAAAGTTCTCTAATCATCCAGAAGGAATTAAGATGCATCACGACTTAAAGAGGAGTTTCTTCTAGGAAGGAGTGAAGTGGGATATTGGCTTATGGGAAAAGCAATGCTTGATTTGCCAACAGGCAAAGGCTTAACACAAAAGCCAAATGGTTTGCTTCAGCCATTAGATATTCCGGTATAGAAATGGGATTTTATTTCGATGGATTTTATTGACGGGTTTCCAAGGTCGAACAGGGAAAATGATAGTATATGGGTCATAGTGGACAACTGACCAAAAATGCCCATTTCATTCCAGTTAAGTCAACCAGAACGACACCTGTTTTGGTAAAGTTGTTCATGAAGAATGTGGTTAGACTGCAAGGTATTCCTAGTAGCATATTTAGTTATAGGATTCCTTATTCACTAGCGAGTTTTGGAAAAGTCTACGGGAAGTTTTCGAAACGAAGCTCAAGATGAGTACCTCTTACCGTCCGCAACCAGATGGGAAAACAAAACGAATTAAAAAAGTCTTGGAAGATTTGTTAAGAGCTTGTGTTCTAGAATTCGAGGGATCATGAGAAGGCTATCTGCATATAGTCGAGTTTTCATATAACAATAGTTATTAGACTAGTATTGGGATGGCACCATTTGAAGCTTTATATGGAAGGCCATGCAAATCTCCCGTATGTTGGTTAGAGACCGGGGATAGGTTAGTTCTTAGTCTAGATTTGGTCATAGAAGCTATAGAAAAGATTGTGGTCATTCGAGCTAGAATGAAGGAGGGTCTGGCTAGGCAGAAGAGTTATGCAGATAAGAGACGGAAATATTTAGAGTTCTCGGTTGCTGACCAGGTTTTCGTCAAAGTGTCACCGATGAAGGGTGTGATTAGATTTGGAAAATCGGGAAAGTTAGCACCGAGATTCGTTGGACCTATTCCTATTGTTGAGAGGATCAGAAAACTCACATAATGAGTTGAGTTACCAAGCAGTTTGGCAGTAGTCCATGATGTTGTCCATGTTTCTCATCTCAGAAAGTGTGTTAGAGACTCGGAGACTACTATTACACTGACTGTGATAGATGACTTAGTAGTAGAACTAGATTCGACTATAGTGAGGAAGCATATTCGTATTGTTGCGAGGGAAGAGTAGATGCTTAGAACCAAGATGGTCAGATTAGTCAAAGTTCGGTGGAGCGATGATGACAGGGACTGTACTTAGGAGATTGAGAGCAGGATTGGAGATACTTATCCTGACTTATTTTATGGTATGTTTTACCTCTTTGTTTGATGTGTTGGATACCTTATCGTAATTTCAAGGACGAAATCCTTTAACAAGGGGAGTTCATAACACCCCATATTTTTGGTAACATTATTTAGGATATTTAATTACTTAAACAAAATAAAATAATGCGTTGATTAAGGGATTGATATTTGATTGGTAGCATTTTTTAGGATATTTAATTACTTAAAAAAATAAAATAATGCGTTGATTAAGGGATTGATATTTGATTTAATTAAAGGATAGCTGTGCCATTTATTCTATGAATTAGAATAAGAGTTGAAATAGAGGAAGGGTAAAATAAGAAAGAGGTCATCCTATATCCCTTAAACTTGGCCACGTATTCTCCTATACACATTCATTTCATTTTATTGAATTTTTTAAACCAGAGGCTGACCACCAATAACAAGAGAAAAGGGAAAAAGATAGAGAAAAGCTGGGAAGGAGCTTAAGCAAATCAAATCCGTTCACATCTCAATCTCTTTGATCTCTAAAGCTTAGGTGAATAATGTTTACATCTTATATTTGTTTTGTTTTCCACTTTAAAATGAAATCCAAAATATTTTCACTGATTTGCCATGATTTTGAATGATGGATTATATATACTTGTTGATAATATATGGTTGTTCAAATAGATTTTATGACATATTTTGATATGAAAACCCTATTAAATGACATCCAAATGCCTTGCTAATTTATATGTAAACTAGAAGTATTACTTTGGAGATGGGTTTCAATTTTCAGAATTTTTAGAATTTTTATGGATTTTATATGAGTTTCCTAGTAAAGAAAATGTTAGTTTGGATTATAAATTATTTATAGTTAAATAATAAATAGTTTGGGTTTGTAATTTTTATATGTTGGAAAACATATTAAAAGAGATTTTCTGGAATTTTTATAGATGTTTCCTAAGTTTTTTAGTGGATATACAAAATTATTTAAGATATGGGACTTAAATATTTTATATATTTACAAAAGGAGAACGGACTTTTTACAAATAATCCAAATAGTTAGCTCTGAAAATTATAGCACTTTTTAGTGGTAAAGAAAAGACGCAACCAATCAAAACTTGACACATAAGTAGGTTAGGTGAAAAGAACAATTTGCTACATACTTTTTTACTGTTTTATGCTTTCGTTACCTACTTCTGCCTTGGTTAGCTTTCGACTAAGTCCCTCCGCCTTCAATACTATCGAAACTAATGCTCATGTTATCAATATATTGGTATGTAGCGAATTGGATAGAAGGCGAAAGGCATGAGGTCGAAACCATGGGTTTCGAAGGGATCGAAGCACCACTTTGCTTTTCAATTAAAAATGCGCCTGCTTGATTTCGACTAAATGGCCATCAACTGAGTAGCTTTCGACTTGGTTAGCTTTCAACTAGGTCGAATAGAATATAAGGAAATGGTTTCGATTGCGTTGTGGCCCTGTTTTTAAACAACCGCTTTCAACTAAGTCGAAATCTTTTACTAACGTCTTTTTACCTTTGGATCTTGATGGTTTCGAAGGGGTACTTTGTTTTCTAAAATTTGGCCACCTCTCCAATGCTTTCGACAAGATGGTTTCGACACCATCACTTCTTTACTTAGGAAATGGTTTCGAAACAAATGCTTTTGACTTAAATTTTTAAAGACCCTTTTTCTATGATTGAAGTGAAACCCAAAATGGTTTCGAAAGAGACAGTTTTAAATGGCTTCGGAACAGATGCTTTCGACTTAAGTGGGTTTCTGATCCTTTTGCTCTACTTGAAGGCATAATCCAAAGGGTTTCGATCGAGATAGTTTTCAAAGGTTTTGAATGGGTAAATTTTTGATTGGTTTTGAAAGGTTTCCACTTGTTTTAAATTAAAATCAAAGGCTTACGAATGGTTTAGCGTTTTAATGCTTTCGGAAGGGTTTAATAAATGGTTTCAAAAGGGTGCTTCCCTAGGGTGTTGAAAGGGTTGAAGGGAAAGGTTTTCCTATTTTTGCGAAGGGAAATATTTAAAGGTTTTAAAGAGGGATATCTAATGTTTTGAAGCTTTCGAAGGAATGATTTTTAATGGTTTTGAAAGGTCCACTTTTAATAGTTTCGAAAGGGTGACCTTCAAGGGTTATTTAAGGGTTTTAAACAAAGGTTTCGAAGGTATTAAAAAGGAAATATAGCCAAAGTATTTTCAAGTTAAAAAGGGTTTTAACTTATTTTGGAAGGATAGCTAATTCTCATTAAAATTCATCAACATTATTTTGGGTAAAGTATATATATCATGGAAAAATAGCTTAGAGTAAAGCTAAGAATATATTTTCCTTATATAAGTATGATTTAAAAGGTTAAATCATTTTGAAAAGGTTTTCAAGAAAAAAGATGAAGGGTAGTTAACCCTAAGATAATGATTCGAACAGATGGTCCATTTTGATTCGGACAATTAGACCAGTTTGCGAACAGTTAGTCCAGTTTGCAGGTAGTTAGCCCAGTTTTCGGATAGATAGTCCACTTATTACTTGTGAAAAGATAGTTCATTAGTTACTTAATTATAGCTTAACGGACTTAGCTACTATTATCATTATTATATCAGTTTGATTAACCAGTTTGGTTGCAGGAAAGGATTTGCAAAATATATGTTTTAAATAGGATATTAGTGAAGGGAAACCCCTTCCACTAAGCGGTGTGGTCTCACTTAATATCAGTAAACCGAGATGTAACAGTATTATTCACACTAGGATTTATGTCTGACTCGAAGTTTTTTCCCCTTAAACTCTCGATGCTCAAAATTGATTTAGTAGGCAAAGGGTTAAGGATTTAGGTTTTAGAAATCTTGTTGAATATAGCTTTCAAAGACGAGCAAGTGGCCGATGGATAGCCAATTAGAAGTTATAGTTTATTTTGCTTTGATTCATATGTTAAGTCAGATATGACAATATTGACTCTGATCAACCAATGGGGCATCGTCATATGTTTCTCTTGGCGTATTTTGTATTGATTATAATTAATCTATACCATGAAACGATTATAGGATTATGTAATTTGGATATGAATTGTTTTGAAATGTAACCTAGTGAAATATTATTTTTTGAAATCTGTGACTTCGTTGATATTCAAGTGCTTCCAATATTGTGGATACCATTAGCATTACCGTAGTTTGTCACTAGAAGTTAATACCATGGATGAGTGCAGCTTCTGTAGCGCTTAGCTTTTGACCTCTAGATACAGGATGTTATATGTATTGTGCATAGGGATACCTAGACACCTCGGACGGTTTACATAGTTTGGAGCTGGTATTATGGATGGAGATACCTAGGCACCCTGGTAGTTTACTGAGTATAAAGTATCCGTTTTATGATGTTATAGAGTAGCATATTATCTATGTTGTGTATTGACTCTTTGGTTGCAGGTACAGGTCAGGTATGATTCTTATACCCTTTATTTTATATTTTATATCGACTTTTATAGTATTTTGAGATTGTTGATTGTGCACACCAGACTGTTGTCTGACCAAAGACTTTATGCTTTGTTTCTTATTATCTCAGGTACTCTTAAACGAGTAGGATAGAGAGCAGGTGTGGATGACATATGTAGTTCTACAGATGGACTTGTAAAAGGTGACGGTTATTCATACTTATAATTGAGCTTGTTACTGTATATTCTGCTGTATCACACTATGGAGCTTGACAGTGTTTGACTTACTATTATCAAAGACAATTATCAATTGGTTTTATTTATCGGTTGTATAAACTCTATTACTCTCTTGTTTAATTCTATAGATATTATACTATGAGATTAGTTCACATTGTTATTACTATCTCGACTATATTATATATGCCTTGACTATTATATTTACCTAATGCGATGTGCGATATACGATAGGCTATTTAGTTATTCGATGTTTCCTTTTTCTTCTTTTCCAATCTCTTCTCTTGTATTTTGTCTTCTTATTCCTTTTCTTTCTTTTGTCAACCATTCTACACTATAGGTGTAGGGTGATCATTACACTAATAAATGAGCTTCTCACTATACTAAAGTTAGTAATCGATCGGTAATAGCGCTGCCAGGACCATCCACCCCTTAGGAAATGGTCACAAGAGTGGAATTCGATAAGTGTAACGACCGGTATTTTTTTGACAATTAAATATATTAAATTAAATAAGATTTTGGAATTTAATAATGGAAGAAATTAAAATTTATGATTTATTAATGAGAAAAATAAATAGAATGTAATTTAATAATGTTGATTTAATTTAATTAACTATTTTAATGTAACCTCAACCAATTGAAATAATTGTAAAGTTAAATTGGTTATAAAATTGTAAATAAAGAAATAAATTAAATGTTGTATTTAATGGTGAAATTGTGTGTAATAAATTGAAATTGGTTAGTATAGAATATGAAATCAGTGATGTGGTAAGTAGTTATAATCTTTGATGTAAACAATAAATTTATGAACGTGATTAAATTACTTAAAAATAACAATGGTTTATTTATCATCTCATTATTTAATATGTTGGAATTAATTTGGAAATCAACGAAAATTAATCTAATCAGTTATTGTAGTTAATATTGTAAAAGATGATAACTGTAGAATAAGAATGTAATAATATGTAAACTAGTGTCAAATGAATTCATATGGTATTGGATGATTGAATAATAAGAGAGTACATTGAAATAAGGAATCTGATTGAAATTAAAAATATAATTATGTAACAACCAGGTATTTTCAACCATTCGCATCCATTATAAGTGTATAGGTAGACACTCATGCTGGAGTTGAATTGCTCAAAATACCGCATTGTAAATAAAAATTTGACAAATCTCAGAATATGCAGTAAATAAAAATCACAGATCAGAGACACAGAGTAATAATAATGCAGCGGAAGTAAAAGAGATAGTAGTTCATGAAGCTACTATATAAATATATCAGAGTTACATAAGATACAACAGAAGAAATAAAGTACAAAAGAAGTCTCAATACATAGAAATCTATAAATACAATAGCTGGAAAGGACCAACAGACAGAAGAGATAAAACAAGACAAGCAGATAATCTCCAGCGATTCCAAATCTCCAGAAAGTGGAAATCCAAATCTGTGAATATTCAGGCTGACCCGAGCGTAAATAAAAATACAAACAGTCGAGTCAGGGCATACATACTTATACAATGTAAACCAACTCAAGTGAACTGTAGCAAAGGTACAAGTAACTTAGAGAATGCTTGGGACCGCCCATCCTCTAAGGATCCGGTAAACTATTTACTATGTAGTATATTGCGCTATATACAGTAGTGTCTAATCAGTAAAGTATAATCATATAGAAAATAGCGTTAAGGGGATGGTGAACCATAACGCGGTCGGATCTTTAAAACCAAAATCGTAGTGGGCTCGATATAAGGAGACGACACGGCACACGAGGAAATGCCAGGGTGGATACACCGTTTGCACTCCCGGACCGGTGGTGACGGCAATCCAGCAGCTTCCGTCCACCTCGAAAAATACCCCCGAATCAAAGTGGCGCCACATATCGAATCGCAAAAGTAATAGAATGGTTTTCGATGGAGCATGCTCGATGAAAGGGTGCGACCCTTTGTGTAGCCCGGTATAGCTCCTGTTTTAGTCATTTATGCCAACTCACGAGAGTTGGGTCCACGTAATATACCTCGAGAACGTCGCCACCATCCTATTTCATTCTGGAATCTCCACCGCGTACACAGTTGTTAAAGTGCTTTTCGGTATTGGCCGGCTATAAGACAATATCTGATCCTGGTCTCTTTAACAACCAATCGTTATTATAACCCGTAGTTATAACTTTAAAAAAAAATTATACTTCAAAATAAAATATCATTTCAACCCAAATCTTTATCAAAATAAAGATTAAATTATTTCCAAACCATTTGAATATATCATCATACCATATCTTTCGATTCAAATATTTATCAAAATAAATATCAAGTCATTTCTAACCATTTCAATATATTAAATTATCATATCCTTTCAAAACTTCCTTTAAAATCATTTTAATATATCAAAATATCATAACCTTTCAAAACTTCGTTCAAAATATCTTATCTTTCAGCACTTCCTTTCAAATTATTTTAATATCAAAATGTCATATCTTTCAAAACTACATTTTCAAATCATTTTAATATATCAAAATATCATATCTTTTCAAACCACATTTAAATCATTTAATATATCAAAATATCATCTCTTTTCAAAACCACATTCATTTCAAATCATTATTCATTTTATTCAATTTAAAATACCATTTCAATTCACATTTCAAAACAGTTTATATTCAAAAAAATCATTTTTAATCATTAAAATGAAGTTATTATGTTCAATAATTAAATTATTAAATTTCCAAAATTATCAACTTCCAAAGTTCGTTATTCACTTAAGTTTCTCAAAACAGTGAAAATTCACTTTTCGTGGCATTTAGAAAACGCTACGGAAAGATACATTCAAAACAGTTCAATTTAACAAAAGACAACAATTTAAAACGCTGTAATAGGGTTTACTTAAATGTCAAATAAAATTAGTTAAATTCAAAAATTATAGCACTTGCAAAAATTTCTATAATAGCTTTTAATTCAATTTAGCTTTTTAGTTCATTATCATCAACTACAACATTTACAAATGCTGTAATATCATTTACATTGTAATTAGTAGCATTTCAAAAATGCAGTCAATTAACTTCAAATATTCAATATAGTTTCTCAACCAATTATATTTTTTTATTTAAAACATTTTTAACTCATAAAATCATACATTTTCACATTTATAAACATCATTTAATTTTCCTCAAGTTCATGATTTTATAAACTTAAATTTCCATTCAAAAATCAAGATTTAATAATAATTCACTTATTAAATTGCAATGTTCAATTTTAAATTCATTGCATTAAATTTCAACTTAACACTTAGGTTCAAATTCTCAAATATAACTTAGTTTTATTTTTATTTACTTAACTAAAAGTTCACTTTTAAGTCAATTTCATAAATTTCCAATTTTAGTTATATTTCAAAATTTCAACTTAAATATTCATTCATTTCACATTTCAACTTTATTAAAAATCATTAATATGATATAAAATCACTTTAAATTCATTTAAATTCAAATTATCATAAATTTATTATAATTTCATATTCAATTTGATTTCTAATTATAATTAAATCAAATTTTCCAAAATAACTTACATTCAAAATTTTCTAACTTTTCATTAATTCATTTCACTTACAATTATTCGGAAAATCAATAATATTTTACAAAAATCCTTTTTAATTAGATTTAAATCAAAATATTTTAATATTTACATTTCTAAAATAATTTTAAAATTTTTAGAAAACATAAATTAACTACGGGTCTGTATATAATTTTCTACGCTAGGTAAAGTGATACGGGTAATATATCATTTCAACCCGTAATATACAAAGAAAATCCGGGTTTTATCATTTCAAACCCGCAGTCCCAAGTAAATGAAATAAATTCAAAATCATTCAGGCCTATCATTGCAGCCCATAACAATTTTCCCTTATTCTAAAGTCCGTTCGGGTATGTATCATTTCAACCCATAGTGATTTCTAATTTACAGGGAACTTGCAGTGTGATAAACTGATAAAATAAACAGAATAGCATGAAATAACAGTAACATATAATATAATAGGTGTAATAACAGGTGTGAACATCATATGATAATAATATAAGCAGTTATAACATGATCATATAGTTCTACAGATTCACAGGGTGTCAATTTACTACTTATATAAGTACATAATGTCTGGTGAGAAATACTCACTTGTATTAGCTGGAGATGACAAACAACTACACACAACAAAGATCTTCGAAGGCATGAAAGCATGAATATGATTTGAGAGTGGAAAGCCAAAGATTTATAGCCTTGGATACATTCAAACAAAACAAATATATGAAACATAAGTTTCAAAAACAAGATATACTTAACAATGTTAGAAATAGATGTATAAACAAAACCAAAGACTTTGCACTTGCTTCTTATGCTTGTTTGCATGGCCTAGGGGATTAATAAGGTTAGGTTTGAGCATGGTTTGGATCAGGTATGGGTAGGAAAAGGCGCGGTTAAAAGGTGATGAAGTGGGTAGGAGTTTAAATGTAGAGAATATAAAAGATTAAGGCATATATAAGAGTTTTTGTGAACTTTTTGGGCTCGGCTAAGGCATGTTTGGGCTCAGCCTTTCAGGTTTTAGATCTGGACAGTAGCTTAGATGATGGGTGGTGGTCATATCAAGGTGGTGGTGGTGGCCTAAGGTGGTGGCCTTGGTGGTGGATGAAGGTAGTGAAGCAACTAGGCTAGGCTAACATGTTTTTAAGGAGTTTTCAAGGCTTTTGTGTGGAGTTTTGTCAAGGGGGAGGGTGCGGCCTGGTCAAGTCAGAGGAGGAGATGATGTTAAGTGGTGGATGGTGAAGAGGAGAAGGTGTTGGAGGTGATGGCCAAGGCTAGCTAGTGGTGGCCGAGTAAAATAAACAAAGAAAACAAGGCAAAAACAAGCAAAAAGGAAGGAGAAAAGGTAGAAAAATATAGAGAAGCCATTACCAATTTTTCTCTAGCCGTGAAAATGAGATGAGGAAGATGTTTTCACGTGAAAATGAAGAAAAAGAAGTCAGCTGAAGATAGTATAAGGAATGGCCAATAACTGATGTATTGATTGAAAGAGAAACGGTTAAAGAAACGGTGAAACGACTTTACGTTTCTTAGCTTTTAAAACCTTCCATAGTTCCTTTTCTTTTAAATCAAATAAAAAAAATTCTGTAAGTACATCTGAAAACCAAAACAAAGTGGAAAAAATAAAAATATATAATTAAATTTAAAGAAAATATAAAAAGAATTAAGGAAATTGCTTAAAAATTGAAAACAGGGTTCAAAAATTACAATTAAAACATCGATGGCTTTGAAAAAATATCTACTTCATTTTAAAAATATTCTAAAGCAAAATTTTGAAATAAAATAATTTATTTATCATTTATAAAGTAAAATAAATAATTAAATTGGAGAAAAATAGAAAAGAACTAAAGAAAATGTTTAAAAATTGAAAACAGGGCATGGAAATTACAAGAAAAATACTACTAGCTCTAGAAAAATTCCTACCTCACTTCAAAAATATTAAAAGACAAAAACATACATAAAATAACATATCAATACATATTAAAATAAAATATGACAAAGAAAAACAAAATTTATACTATTTAAAATAACAAAATTGTAGAATAAACAAATTACACTCAATATTGAAATATACATAACTTTCACAATTTAAATCCGTTTCCAACGAAACAAAAAGCAGTGTTCCTAAAATTTTATGTACTTTCATAATAAAAGATAAAATTTAAATTTTCAAACTTTTAAAAATTTAAATTAAAAGTCAAAGTTTGACTATATTGACCAAAAATTCACTTTTTGGAAAATATTCTTTTTAGTCATGCTTTGGAATGATAATTCATATCAAAACTAAAGTTTATCATTCAAAATAAATAAAATAAGTTTTTTTTAAATCAAAAATTTAATTAAAATAATTAAAATATACAAAAAAATAAATGACAAAATACAGGGTTGTTACACTATCCCCCACTCAAAACTTTTCGTCCCCGAAAAGGAATGAGGTACGAGAAAGCACATAAAAAGATAGAGTGAAATAAGATTAGGACAAGATGACAAGGAGATCGAAATTATACGTGATGGCTATTGTTATAGGTAAGTTTAACAAGGTGGAGATGATCTTTCCAAGATTCTCCAAAATTAAGAACACAAGCACGAAAAGGTGGATTCAAAATGATTACCAAAGATCCATCAAAGATTATAGAAAGATGCCTATACCAATCTATAGCAAGATAAGGATGATAAGGACAACCAAAAGATAGTTTGGAAAACAAAATAAGGAAATAAATTTGAAAGCAGGGAAATTTCAACTAAAATAGAGAATAAATCTGTACACAAGTTAAATAAATCTTAACTATCTCAAATTCCATTATCTTATTATCCAATCATCTTAATTTAACAATTTTTAAAACCAAAGGGTTTGAAAAATAATCATTTATTATACTCATAATGTACTTAATACATTTAATTCTTCTTTATTCCTAATTAAAATTAAATTTATTCCTTTCAATATATTTATTACTTATGTTAAATATACTTACACTTATTATAACTGCTTTGTTTTAATCTTAGTTCTTTTAATATATTTTTTATTATAAGTTATTCAGTTACCCTTTATTATATTTACCTCTGTTAATCTCTTTTTATAATTAAAATTTAAGTGTATAACATTTATTATAACCACTCAAATTTTATTTATTAAATCTTTTATATTGTATATTATCCAATTACATTGTTAACTTCTGAAATTAAGGTAAGTTATATTGGAATGCAATTGAGTACTATACAAATAAAAATTTCCAATTAAATCATTTCATCCTTGAATATTCATCTAAAAATTTTATTTTCTTTTTATAATTGAAATTATTCTTAAAAATAAAATTTAAGAATTAAATTTCCGATTTCTTCAAACCATTTAGAGATAACTAAAGGTATGTACATAGTTTATCAAATCAAATTTAAATCATGTCTATATATATTATAGATCAAGTCATATTTTAGAAATTCAAATCAAATTGATTTCCAAAACAAAGCTGTAGCAAGACTACAGAGCGGTCTCTTCACTTCGAAACTCGAAAATAAATGTCGATGATGCTGCAGTCATCACCGAAGTTATTTTCCAGCGACAAAGAGAAGAGCACTAATTTTAAACTTAAAATTCTTTGGAAACAAATTTCTATTTGAAAATACTTTAAATATTATAACCTTTTAGAACTTTAAAACAAGGTTTGAAACCATCGGAAATTAAATTCTCAAATTTCTTGTTCAAAATTCATTTCAGTTCCCAAATCAATTTATAAACAACTATCTATAAATTCATTTATAGAACAATAAATGATAAATTAAGTATTATCATTTCATATAATCAAATTTTAAATCAATTTATTAAGTTCCATAAATTTACTTATATATCAAAATTTATTTCACTAACCAAATTTTAAAAATATATTGTGTTAGTTTGTTATGTCAATGTGTTTTAGAAATCCTATCGATAACGTTGATCAAACGAATTGATCAGAAACCCAACTCAACATCAACAACTTAAACAACACAATATATAAAAAAAAACATAGATATACAAGTATGATTCAAAATGTTTGGAAGAATAGATTGGAAACAAAAGACAAGATGATTTAATAACAGAGTAGGGAGGTGGGTAAGCTTAAATAAATCGCGGGCAACCTTAACCGGGTCAACCATGACTTAAATAATATGATCGATGTGGATTTTCTAGGGCAAATGTACATTCAATATCAATAGATAAAATTTGGAATAACAAAATATATTAGCATCTATACCAAGGATAGATATAAATCTCTGGTGAATCGATGCTAATTGTAAAGGCGTTTCACCCCTTTACAGTTTAATTTGAAATTGGCGTGACCACCGACTCACTAGAAAGATCATTCGAAGCGGAGTTATGGAATACTCCAAAGTCAAAAGAAGATGAATAGTGAGAGATACGAATGGATTTTGGAACCGTAGGGAACATTCCAAAATTCAAAGGAATCGAGTCAAAAAGGAAGAGATTCAAAATCGAATGAAAGTGATTCTGTAAATACATTCACTCCATATGCTGAGTTTTGCCTAGTGCTACCAAAGCTCTGATACCAACTGTAACGACCAGGTATTTTCAACCATTCGCATCCATTATAAGTGTATAGGTAGACACTCATGCTGGAGTTGAATTGCTCAAAATACCGCGTTATAAATAAAAATTTGGCAAATCTCAGAATATGCAGTAAATAAAAATCACAGATCAAAGACACAGAGTAATAATAATGCAGCGGAAGTAAAAGATATAGTAGTTCATGAAGCTACTATATAAATATATCAGAGTTACATATGATACAACAGAAGAAATAAAGTACAAAAGAAGTCTCAATACATAGAAATCTACAAATACAATAGCTGGAAAGGACCAACAGACAGAAGAGATAAAACAAGACAAGCAGATAATCTCCAGCGGTTCCAAATCTCCAGAAAGTGGAAATCCAAATCTGTGAATACTCAGGCTGACCCGAGCGTAAATAAAAATACAAACACTCGAGTCAGGACATACATACTTATACAATGTAAACCAACTCAAGTGAACTGTAGCAAAGGTACAAGTAACTTAGAGAATGCTTGAGACCGCCCAACCTTTAAGGATCCGGTAAACTATTTACTATGTAGTATATTGCGCTATATACAGTAGTGTCTAATCAGTAAAGTATAATCATATAGAAAATAGCGTTAAGGGGGTGGTGAACCTTAACGCGGTCGGATCTTTAAAACCAAAATCGTAGTGGACTCGATATAAGGAGACGACACGGCACGCGAGGCAATGCCAGGGTGGATACACCGTTTGCACTCCCGGAGCGGTGGTGATGGCAAGCCAGCAGCTTCCGCCCACCTCGAACAATACCCCCGAATCAAAGTGGCGCCACATATCGAATCGCAAAAGTAATAGAATGGTTTTCGATGGAGCATGCTCGATGAAAGGGTGCGACCATTTGTGTAGCCCGGTATAGCTCCTGTTTTAGTCATTTGTGCCAACTCATGGGAGTTGGGTCCACGTAATATACCTCGAGAACGTCGCCACCATCCTACTTCATTCTGGAATCTCCACCGCGTACACAGTTGTTAAAGTGGTTTTCGGTATTGGCCGGCTATAAGACAATATCCGATCCCGGTCTCTTTAACAACCAATCTTTATTATAACCCGTAGTTATAACTTTAAAAAATATATATTTTATACTTCAAAATAAAATATCATTTCAACCCAAATCTTTATCAAAATAAAGATTAAATTATTTCCAAACCATTTCAATATATCATCATACAATATCTTTCGATTCAAATATTTATCAAAATAAATATCAAGTCATTTCTAACCATTTCAATATATTAAATTATCATATCCTTTCAAAACTTCCTTTCAAATCATTTTAATATATAAAAATATCATAACCTTTCAAAACTTCGTTCAAAATATCTTATCTTTCAGCACTTCCTTTCAAATTATTTTAATATCAAAATGTCACATCTTTCAAAACTCCATTTTCAAATCATTTTAATATATCAAAATATCATATCTTTTCAAACCACATTTCAATCATTTAATATATCAAAATATCATCTCTTTTCAAAACCACATTCATTTCAAATCATTATTCATTTTATTCAATTTAAAATACCATTTCAATTCACATTTCAAAATAGTTTATATTCAAAAAATCATTTTTAATCATTAAAATGAAGTTATTATGTTCAATAATTAAATTTTTAAATTTCCAAAATTTTCAACTTCCAAAGTTCATTTATTCACTTAAGTTTATCAAAACAGTGAAAATTCACTTTTCGTGGCATTTAGAAAACGCTACGGAAAGATACATTCAAAACAGTTCAATTTAACAAAAGACAACATTTTAAAACGTTGTAATATGGTTTACTTAAATTTCAAATAAACTTAGTTAAATTCAAAAATTATAGAACTTACAAAAATTGCTATAATAGCTTTTAATTCAATTTAGCTTTTCAGTTCATTATCATCGACTACTGCATTTACAAATGCTGTAATATCATTTACATTGTAATTAGTAGCATTTCAAAAATGTAGTCAATTAACTTCAAATATTCAATATAATTTCTCAACCAATTATATTTTTTTATTTAAAACATTTTTAACTCATAAAATCATACATTTTCACATTTATAAACATCATTTAATTTTCCTCAAGTTCATGATTTTATAAAGTTAAATTTCCATTCAAAAATCAAGATTTAATAATAATTCACTTATTAAATTGCAATGTTCAATTTTAAATTCATTGCATTAAATTTCAACTTAACACTTAAGTTCAAATTCTCAAATATAACTTAGTTTTATTTTTATTTACTTAACTAAAAGTTCACTTTTAAGTCAATTTCATAAATTTCCAATTTTAGTTATATTTCAAAATTTCAACTTAAATATTCATTCATTTCACATTTCAACTTTATTAAAAATCATTAATATGATATAAAATCACTTTAAATTCATTTAAATTCAAATTATCATAAATTTATTATAATTTCATATTGAATTTGATTTCCAATTATAATTAAATCAAATTTTCCAAAATAAATTACATTCAAAATTTTCCAACTTTTCATTAATTCATTTCACTTACAATTATTCGGAAAATCAATAATATTTTACAAAAATCCTTTTTAATTAGATTTAAATCAAAATATTTTAATATTTACATTTCTAAAATAATTTTAAAATTTTAAGAAAACATATATTAACTATGGGTCTGTATATAATTTTCTACGCTAGGTAAAGTGATACGGGTAATATATCATTTCAACCAGTAATTTACAAAGAAAATCCGGGTTTTATCATTTCAAACCCGCAGTCCCAAGTAAATGAAATAAATTGAAAATCATTCAGGTCTATCATTCCAGCCCATAACAATTTTCCCTTATTCTAAAGTCCGTTCGGGTATGTATCATTTCAACCCATAGTGATTTCTAATTTACAGGGAACTTGTAGTGTGATAAACTGATAAAATAAACAGAATAACATGAAATAACAGTAACATATAATATAATAGGTGTAATAACAGGTGTGAACATCATATGATAATAATATAAGCAGTTATAACATGATCATATAGTTCTACAGATTCACAGGGTGTCAATTTACTACTTATATAAGTACATAATGTCTGGTGAGAAATACTCACTTGTATTAGCTGGAGATGACAAACAACTACACACAACAAAGATCTTCGAAGGCACGAAAGCATGAATATGATTAGAGAGTGGAGAGCCAAAGATTTATAGCCTTGGATACATTCAAACAAAACAAATATATGAAACATAAGTTTCAAAAACAAGATATACTTAACAATGTTAGAAATAGATGTATAAAACAAAACCAAAAACTTTGCACTTTCTTCTTATGCTTGTTTGCATGGCCTAGGGGATTATTAAGGTCAGTTTTGAGCATGGTTTGGATGAGGTATGGGTAGGAAAAGGCGCGGTTACAAGGTGATGAAGTGGGTAGGAGTTTAAATGTAGAGAATATAAAAGGTTAAGGCATATATAAGAGTTTTTGTTAACTTTTTGGGCTCGGCTAAGGCATGTTTGGGCTCAGCCTTTCAGGTTTCAGATCTGGACAGTAGCTTAGATGATGGGTGGTGGTCATATCAAGGTGGTGGTGGTGGCCTAAGGTGGTGGCCTTGGTGGTGGATGAAGGTAGTGAAGCAACTAGGCTAGGCTAACATGTTTTTAAGGAGTTTTCAAGGCTTTTGTGTGGAGTTTTGTCAAGGGGGAGGGTGCGGCCTTGTCAAGTCAGAGGAGGAGATGATGTTAAGTGGTGGATGGTGAAGAGGAGAAGGTGGTGGAGGTGATGGCCAAGGCTAGCTAGTGGTGGCTGAGTAAAACAAACAAAGAAAACAAGGCAAAAACAAGCAAAAAGGAAGGAGAAAAAGTAGAAAAATATAGAGAAGCCATTACCAATTTTTCTCTAGCCGTGAAAATGAGTTGAGGAAGATGTTTTCAAGTGAAAATGAAGAAAAAGAAGTCAGCTGAAGATAGTATAAGGAATGGCCAAAATAACTGATGTATTGATTGAAAAAGAAACGGTGAAACGACTTTACGTTTCTTAGCTTTTAAAACCTTCCATACTTCCTTTTATTTTAAATCAAATAAAAAAAATTCAGAAAGTACATCTAAAAACCGAAAAAAAGTGAAAAAAATAAAAATATATAATTAAATTTAAAGAAAATATAAAAAGAATTAAGGAAATTGCTTAAAATTTGAAAACAGGGTTCAAAAATTACAATTAAAACATCGATGGCTTTGAAAAAATATCTACTTCATTTTAAAAATATTCTAAAACAAAATTTTGTAATAAAATAATTTATTTATCATTTCTAAAGTAAAATAAATAATTAAATTGGAGAAAAATAGAAAAGAACTAAAGAAAATGTTTAAAAATTGAAAACATGGCATGGAAATTACAAGAAAAATACTACTAGCTCTAGAAAAAATCCTACCTCACTTCAAAAATATTAAAAGACAAAAACATACATAAAATAACATATCAATACATATTAAAATAAAATATGACAAATAAAAATAAAATTTATACTATTTAAAATAACAAAATTGCAGAATAAACAAATTACACTCAATATTGAAATATACATAACTTTCACAATTTAAATCCGTTTCCAACGAAGCAAGAAGCAGTGTTCCTAAAATTTTATGTACTTTCATAATAAAAGATAAAATTTAATTTTTAAAACTTTTAAAAATTTAAATTAAAAGTCAAAGTTTGACTATTTTGACCAAAAATTCACTTTTTGGAAAATATTCTTTTTAGTCATGCTTTGGAATGATAATTCATATCAAAACTAAAGTTTATCATTCAAAATAAATAAAATATTTTTTTTTTAAAATCAAAAATTTAATTAAAATAATTAAAATATACAGAAAAAATAAATCACAAAATACAGGGTTGTTACAAATTAACTAGGTTTATTACACTTATAATCGAGCACTGAAATTTATGAAATATTTAAATCTTGGGTTTAATAAGGAAAATTTATTTTGAAAGATTATTAAATCTCTATGTAATTAAGAATGATAAAATGGTTAACTTGTAAATTTGAAATTAAAGCTGATTAAATCAATTTAATAATAATTTAATTAATTAACGTGAGAATTAGCCATTTTGGTCACTGTCTCAGATTTTGATGAACCTAGTTTCATCGGATTCGTAATAGTGAATTATTATACGATTTCAAATTTTGTAGTGATTGGACTTTCCGTTTGATCGTGCGAGATCGAAATGCGTAGAAATCAATTAATGGAATTTAAATTTATATAATCTAATTTTTGAAAGCTAACTTCTGGACACAACGGAATTAGGATTTGAGACTTGTTCTATTGAGTTCAGAAATATCGGGAAACCTCACTTTCGATATATAGAATGCAATAGTTTCGTTCAGGTTGGAAATGTGCTTTTCGGGCCTGTGCAACCATTTGGGCCCAATTGATCATATGCTATGAATATATGTTTATCCTAGCACATTCTATTATCTCTTACCCTAGCAGCCTTTCATTTTAGTCTATAGGTACATCAACTTCTTATCTATTCCTCTTCTCAAATGGCAGACATTCCCTAACCCTACTTTCAATTTCAAAATGAATTTCAAACTTTCAAACTCTCCAAACCCTATCGTCTTATATAACGTCTCGAAGCTCTTGACAATATGAATCTATAGCAAGTGTTCATTTTTTTGAAACAGTGCATAAATCGATCAAAAATCATGATCAAAGGTTATAAATCGCGAACCTTTATTTTCGATTTGGGCGTTTTTGATTTCGGCCACGATTGATGAAATTGGTTGAGGGGTTTTATAGAGCTCATCGATAGGAGTTGAATGGCGGTAACCGGTGGTCTGATTACGGCCTGTGGTGGTTGTACATGTCGATCTAGGGTTCAACAAACCCTAGAAATAGGCGGCGGAGGCATTGCCTTGGGCGGCGGGCCATGATGGTGCTGGTCGGTGGAGGAGAGGAGGGAGAGCACGTTGATAGTGGTGGCTTGGTCGATGGAGGTCTCAACTGGTGTGCATGGGCAGTTAAAGTTGGGGCCTATAGGTTTAGGCAAAAGCGTGGTGAGCTGGTGGAGAACGTGAGTTTAATTTTATTTTGTTTATTATGTTATTTATTTTTATAATATAAATCATATAACTTCTAATTATTATAAGTTTTGCATGAGAGCTCGGATTAACACACGGTTTTCTCCGTTGTGATCGTATCAAAATTCCGGACGATATGAAACAGTTTAGTTGCATTTTGAGACCGTTAGAATTTTGAGCTTTATTTGGATTTTAAATCAACTGAAAATCTAAGGTGAGTGTTTTAACCCACCCACATATACTAAACTGTCTTATGTTAATTAAATTAAATGTATAATGTGATTAAAAATTTGATTGGATGCTGTTATGAATATTTAAATTGTCATTCAAGTTTAATTAGAATCTATATTGGATGTAATTACCATTTGAATTAATACTGAAATTAATTTCCAATTAGATACCTGATAATGATAACTAGTTTATTCGTTGTGATTTATTGGTTGATTTGAATGATGATCGTGATGGATGCTTATTTGTTGATATTTTTGCATAATTTGATGTTATATTTATTTTATATGTTGTTATCACACGGCAAGTTCTCTTAGTTATTGTTAGGAAAATCACTATGGGTTGAAATGATACATACTCGAATGATGTTATAGATTAGGGAAAATCATTATGGGTTGAAATGATAAACCCTAGCGATTTATAGATTTGGAAAATTATGATTTGGTATACGGGTTGAAATTATATATATCCGAAAATTTGAATTTATTACGAGTTGAATGATACATATCTATACCACTTGATCATAGGGTAGAAAATTACATACAGACACTCGATTGGTTAAATTAAATGATTTTAAATCCTTAATTTTTGAATCCAGTTGAATGATATTATGAAATAAAATTAGATTTATATGAACTGAATTATTTTCAAAATCCAAGCTTTAAGATGTTGAAATTGAAATTGGTTTAAATGAACTGTTTAAAGAATTTAAATTGAACCCTTAAAGTTGAATTTTGAAAGATAAATTAAATTTATCAAAATTGGGTTATTTTAAACATTTGGATATTTAAACTTTGAAACCTACTGAATTTGAAGCGGTTTAAACTTGTAGTTCGAACATGGATTTGAAATCGAAATAAATTGAAATGGTTTTTAGTGAGAAACTGAATAGAATCATTGAATTGAGATTGATTTAAATTGAACTTTTGGAACTAAAGTTGATTTGAATTGATTTGTAAAATTGGAAGAAACAATTCTAATTTGAAAGTATTTTCGATATAAACTCTTTTAATATACAAACTCTTTTAACATATAAACCATTTTAGTATATTAATAATTTTTAATACATTAACTGTTTTTAATATATAACATATTTTAATATGTAACCTATTTCTAATATATAAACTATTTTAATCTATAACCTATTTTCAAAATTTAAACTATTTTAATATACATTATTTTAAATTTATAATTTTTTTAATATATTTATTATTTTAAATTTAAAAACCAATATATATATATATATATATTTGAATATCTATACTATATTTAATGTATAACTATTCCAATATATAAACTATTTTCAATATTCAAACTATTTAAAGTTGGAACCGTGATGATTTAGATTTAATTGATTTAAATGCAAATATTTTGATATGATGGTTTAACCTAATTTGTGATTATGACTTTGAAAATGAATATAATTTAAAGAAAATAATGATTTCGAAAGTGAATATGATTTAGAAAGTGAATATGATTTCGAAAGTGATATGATTTTGTAATGAATATGATATTTTGATAGTAAGTTATGAATCGATTTTGGAAATGTGAAAGAACCAACCGGTGTGAAATAAGCGTTTGGTTGTAAAAGAAACTAGGATCGGATATTGTCATACTCTCCGCCAATACCAAAAAACAACTTTAACAATTATGCATGCGGTGGGGAATCTAGAATGAAGTTGGATGGATTGAAAAATGATACTGGAATGAAGTAAGAGAATTGTGATATCCCGAAATTTATGGCAATATCAATTTAATAATCCGTATTTAAAATTAAATTGATTTGATAAATTTGGTTAATAAAATTTGACTTGATTTAACAATCCAGTTAAATAGATATTTAATTGGTGAATTTTAAACTTTTTAAAAACTAATAAAATATTTTCTATCTATAATGTATATACATTTGTATATATTGTAAATAGATAAGCTTTGTTTTAAATTTAACAAATAAAATCTTGTTTTAAATTTCTAATATACATTTTGATAATTTGGGAAATTATGATTTAATTTAATATAACTTTTCAAAGCTAGTTAATAAATAACTATATGGTTTGTAAATACTTAAGGTAAATATTAATTTGTTTAAATTATATCTTAGTTTAAGTATAAATTAATAAAAGGTTTATTTTATCTTCCTTTTAAATATTACTTGATAAATATGATTGTAATTATATATGAAAGTTTAAAATACAATTTACATATTAAAACATTAATTCATTTAAGTAAGATAAGTAATAAGTAATTTATAATCTCTTCTATAAATTATTTAAATTTGATAAATGTGTTATTTTCAAACAATAGTAATAAATGTATAAATATAGATAGGTTTTAAAAGACAATATTATTGCTATTTTTAAATTAAATATGTTGATGTAAATTAGCTTTAAATTGGATTTTTTAATTTATGATTGGATTTGAATTTGAATTAATTTTGAATTCAAAGGAATAAACATTTTTAAATTATTTGGCTAAGCTTTCATTTTTATAACTTGTTTTAATTCATTTTCTTTAAGAAAGAAATGCACATATACATTTACATATGAAAATAATTTATATACATATATAAGCATTTAACAAATAAAGAAAAGGGTTTTATTTACTTTTAAATTAAATAAAAACAAATAAAATTACTTATAAGACAAGTGTTAATATCTTAAGTGACTATTGAGACAAATATGAACTAATAATCTACTCTATTTGACAAATGTAAAAATTTAATACAAGTGTCATATTGTTTTATATTTTTCTTTTATTTTTTAAATATATCATTTTAACTTATATAAATATGTTTTCTTCATCCTCATTCGTTTCTAATCTTTATTTTTCAAAGTTAAGATAAAATTTCAGCTGAAACAAATCAGTTTCTAAACTATCAAAAACCAAAATCATGTTCAAATCAAAAATCTGGAAATTTCTCCTCAAACCAAATATAAATCAAAAGCCTGCATGTTTTAATCCTGTAATCCACTGTAAAAGTCAAGAGCATGCAAACACTTCCTCAAAACTGGCAGTTCATTTTCAAATCAAGTTTGCAAAGCTTTTCATCAACCTGCAAACCAATTTTCCAAAAGTAAATCTATAACCATTCTCCAATAACCTGAACTCAAACAAGAACAAGCCTGCATGCAAGCCATTTTTCAAATCAAAACTCCAGCCTGCATGCAACTACAGTTGTAATTCAAGCACTAAAGTTTTCAAAGGCATTCAAGTTTTATATCAAATTCAAAGAAGCATTCAAGTTGAAGTTTTAAAAGCAAAGGCACTCTGGTTTTTAAATTCAAAGCAAAAGCTTTTCAGAAAATTTGGTGCTCTGATCATCATTGTTTCCTGGTGAGTAACATCACTAATTAAAAGATTAAGTGTATGATTCTGTTGCATGTTTTCCCTCTGAAATAAGTATGTTTTGTGTGAATGTATATAGATGAATTTCTGTGCATTTTGGATGTATGATATATGCATATATGTGAATGTTAGTAAACATCTCTGTTCCCAGTTTTTAAGAAGAGAAGAAAAAAAGATACTCAAGCTTTGATTTAAAATTCTTATCTCTAGACCTAGTCACTGTTAGGATTTGTATTATAAACAAAAATTGTATGTTTAATCTTAAATCAAAGTTTAAAATTTTATTTGAGTCAAAATAAATTGGATATTGCACAGGAAACCAAAATGGGCAGGGAGGTTTAAGTTTGGGGAAAAATTCAAACTCTCGAATTCATTAATTCAGGATTAAAATCTGAATACTTATACAAAATCATGATTTTTAAAAATGAAATCACAAATTTTAATAGTGAATTGAATGAGCAGTTCTGGTTTTACTAGAAATTGGTATTTGAGGGTTTGCTGATGTTCTCGATGGTCAGGGAGGTCGAAGTTTCTTCTGGTGATAGTGGAAGGATCAGTGATGATGGGAAAATTGTCAGGGTGGTGATCAAGGAATGGCGGCGGCGGCGGCGACTGTTTTAAATTTCTAAACCTAGTTTGGGGTGCTTTGGAAATTTTGATCGACATGATCTCTCTGAGTGATCGAGTGCGATAGGATTCAGGTATATGATAGCTTGAGTGTTGAAGAAGGGTTGGACGGAGTTTCAAAGCCTCCGATGGCCGGAGAGTGAGGACGAGGAGTTTCTGGTTTTGGAGGGGTGGTTCCAGTTTAGCTCCAGGTTGTGGTTTACATGTTATATTTTGAATTCGTGATGTTTGGGTGGTTCTGATGGTCGATGTTGGATCTGACGACGATCGACGACTTGCTCAAGGCAGTGATGATGATCGAAGAGGATCGGAGCCACCGTGCATATGCATGGTGCAGTGGTGTGTATGGTAAAGAATTGGGGGTTGTAGGATTTTGGACTCGGGTAATCCTCGAGTGATTCGAGTTTTGGCTCGAAGAGATGAAATATTTTACTCGAAGTAAATAGTAGGGGGCTCGGGTATATGAGTGGTTACAGATTTCTGTGGAACCTGTTTGTTTTCCAAATTCAAATTTAGTTTAAAATCTGAAAGCAAGTTTTAAATCAGATTTTAAAACCCAAAATTTAAAGTATGGATTCAAAACTGAGTTTGAATCCTAGTTTTAAATTTAAATTAAGTTTTATAAATTAAATTGATTTTAACAACTTTAATTGTTTAACATGTATTTTAAATGGTTAGAATTTAAAAGTAAATTTGGTTTGAATTCTTTAAGTTCTTTTATAAGTTGTGTATTTCTTCAACATATGATTTTAAAAGTTTGTAAATGGTTTTTAAACTTTATTAAGTTAAAGTTGTTTTCATTTTAAATTTTATATTTGAAATGAAATTTGAAAGTTGAAAGTAAAATGTTTCAAATGGGTTTGTGAATGATAATTGAATCATTTATAAGAAAAGGTGTTACTTTAAAATTAACTAAGACTTAGTGATTTGAGATAAATGGAATTATTTAGGGTAATTAAAGAATAATTAATTAATTTAATTTTTTATATGATTTGAATTAATTAATTTAGGTTGAAGTTAATTAATTTAGATTAATTAATTTGAAAATAAGATCATTAATTAGATAAGTTAAGATTTTAATTAATGATTAGGAATTAAATTATCAAGTAATTTAAGATTAATTAAATCACAGTTAAACTTAATTAAATAATTAGAGATTAATTAATGGGTTATTAAGGATAAATTAATTTGTTATTAATAACGAATAATCTAAGTTAATTACATAAGAAAAAGTAATTAAAGAATTGTTGATTAGTTAATGAAGGTCATTAACTTGAGATTATTTAATAATTAATTAATGTGGTTAATTTTGATAATTAATTGGATTAATTAATTTAGATAATCATTTATGGAATTTGGTTGAGTATGATTACTTTACGAAGTAATTAAAAGTATTAATTACTCAAGGTAATTAATTAAATAAATTTGATTAGTTTAAGTTAATTAATTAAGTTTAATTGATTTGGAATAATCATTGGATGGGTTGATAAGTAATTACTTAATGTAATTAATGACGAATAATTACTTAAAGAAGTAATTAAGATGAGTAATTACTGAATGTAATTTATTGAAGTATGGAAGAGTTTTGGGATTAATTGCTTTAAGGGTAATTACTTAGTGAAAGAAATTAATAATTAATTACTTAGTGTAATTAATTTAAGAATTGTTTAATTAAGTCGTTTGAAAATAATTAAGTGATGTGATTAAGTAAGGGTGATTAATAAATATAATTAATTATTAAATGTAATTAATTTAGGAGTAATTAATTTACTCAATGAAGTAATAAAGAGTAGTTAATTACTGAATGTGATTAATCAAAAGTGATTAATAATTTTGGTTTAATTAAGGTTAATTACTTAATGTAATTAATTAATTAAAATGTAATTAAGGATCATTAATTTATATAATTAATGATGTAATTAAGGTTGATTAACTAAGATTAATTAATCAATAATAAGTGATTAATGAAGTAATTAATTAATTTAATTAATTAAGGATTAATGTAATTAATTATAGTTAATTAATTAATGAAGTAATTAAAGGTTAATTACTGTTTTTGGTTAAGGATAATTAATTTGTGTAATTAATTAAAGGATAATTACTTGAATGTAATTAAAGGATAATTAATCAAGGATGATTAATCAAGGGGATTAATTAGAGGTTAATTACTTAATTGATTGATTTGTAATTAATTAATGGTTATATAAGCAGGATTATAGAATGAAGTAATTAATTTAATTTACTTTAAATTAATTAAAGATGAAATAATTAGTTTAATTCATTTTAAATTAATTATAAATGGTGTGATTATTAATCCTTGTTTATATATGGATGATATAGATTTTCTTGAATGGTTTGAATCTCAGATATGAGATATATAATGTTGTGTGATATGGATGCTTTGGTTGCATTGTGATGATATTATGAATTATCTATTTGTGATGATAATATAGATTATCTGTTTATGATGATAATGTTGATTATCTATTGTGGTGATGTGAATTATCTATCTGTGTGTATATAGATAATTAAATTGAATTGTTTTAAACTTTAAAACAACTTGGACCTTAAAGATGGCGTTTTGGATTTCGATAAGACCGGGATCGGGTTTCCATATTTGGATATCCGAAAACCACATCGATCCAAATTAACGATAGGTCGTGAATCTCAAGTGAAGATGAAGATTCAGAGTGCAAGGATTATCGTCGTTAACTCTGAGGGTGATTCCAAAATGAGTGTAACGAGATAATGCATTCGGTTTCGTTCGAACCCGGAACGAACTTGTATGGATTGAATGCTTTCAGAACATCGTCAGGAGGATGATGAGCATTCTAAGATAGATGTGTTCTATAAAGGTAATCGTAGCCTCAAGCATCATCAACCGGGAATGGCTAAAACAGGGAAGGTGTAGCAAGGCTAAGTGGGTCTTGCCCAAGTGGGACGAGATTTTGCCCTGTCTAGAAGTCCTTTATTATTCGGCTGTGTGGGCAGTTGATTCGCGGCCAACTGCGGGGTTGTCTTGTTCAGGACTGTCCAATAAGGGATGGTTCCGGCCTTGTGTTGCAGGGGATTTAGGGTGGATCCTCGGTACGTTGATCTAGGCCACGTACTGTGATGGGCGGTACCCCAGTAGCCCTGCCATTGTATGGAATCCAAAATCCAATAAGTGCCAACGGTTTTTATTGTATTACCCACTTTTGTGGCTAGTAGCTGGAATTTAATTATGTAACAATTTCGGCTATTTCATATTTACTTAAAAACCCTAGACCTATTATAATATCACTGGATTTCCTATCAAATGTTTTGGTTAGCGTAAGGTAAAAACTTTTCCATGTTTATGTGTGGGAAGTCTTATGTGATACCTTTCTTTTCAAAGGTTTTTCAAAATTTAAGCAACTTTAACTTGTTACTCACACCAGACCCATGTCTGACCCGGGGTTTATTTCTGTTTTCTTAAACTCTTGGGTACTCAAATTTTTACAAGTAGCCAAGGGATTCAGGTTAGCTTTGACAAATTGTGGAGGAGCAATGGAGCAGGAGGCTTCTGCGTTGTTGTTATCTAGTATTTCGCTGTGTTGGTTTCTCTGAGTAGTTTCCTTGTATTGTATTGAGTTGTATTAACTAGACAGGTGTTTATACCTGTTTAGTATGTGATGTATAATCTGTGTAACTCTGACAATGGTTGTATACTATGTAATACTTATGTTATTAATATAATTTATTCGTTCCGCTGTTGAGATTCTGATGTTGTTTCTTCTTTCTTTCTCTTTTCTATCCCTTTATTTCTTATTCTTTCTCTTTTCTATCCCTTTATTTCTTCTTTCATGATGTAGTGGAAGACGGATCATAACAAGAACGATAATGGAAAGCCTTGACTTTTAGGTCATAATTCAAATGACTAAAACATGAGCTATACCTAGGCTAAGTGGGGTTGCTCCCCCGATCAAGAAAGCTTCTTCGAAACCATATCTATTACTTTATGATTTAATTTGGTAGCCACCCTTTGATTTGATTACGGGAGTGTGTCTCTAGGTTGGTGGTAGTAACTGCTATGCATTACCACCAGCCTGGTTCTGCAGATTGGTATTATCCTACCCTGGGCATTGCCTCGTGTGTCTTGTCATATTTATCATGATCGAGCCCACCACGTCTTTGGTTTGTATCGTACCTATGGAGTGCTTCCTGAGTATCCCACCGGTTTGGTGGAGCTTATAGTGTTTGTATAGACTATGGTATTTATATAAAAATGTGTTAAGGGAGATATGGGTAACGCCTTAACATTATTTTAATACTTTACTGTAGACATATTATAATAGTGTATTGTTTTTTATATATAGATAGTTTAAGGGATCCTTAGGATATGGAATACAGAAAATCTCTTAAGTTATTGCATGCACATTAGACACTGGATAGGAGATGTAAAACCCCATATACATCTCTGAAGCCATTATACGCATATTTACTTATTTCGGTTTAACTTACATAAGATATTTTAGTTCTGACTCGAGTGTTTTGTTTTTCATTACGCTCGGGTCATTCCACTACATCATGTTGTTCCGCTACATTATTTATTTATTCCTGCTATATGTATAACTTTCATTTGTATAGTAAAAGTGTAATCGAATGTTATTCATAAAACAACTTCATGAACTGTTTATTTGATCATTATATTTTGTAATTCCGTTGTGAGATTCTGTGTTTTGTTTTTCCTTCTTTTATATTATTTTCTTATTTTCTCTATTAACAATCCTCACTTTTGAATGGTTTGAGTTGACATATGTGGTTTATTGTCGATTTGAACCATCCAAAAAGATAGGTCATTACAATAAGATGATAGGGTGGTTGAATCAAAGGATGGAAGATAGTTAGAAGGCTCTATTAGACAAAATGTGTGCTAGCATAGCCTTGCTAACCCGATAGTCATAGGTGATTAGAAGGAGCTGGGAAGATGCATCATCTGTTTGATCTGAAGAGGAAAATTCATTTGCTTTTGATCAGAATAGAAGAGATGGAAAGAAAAAATAGAAGGAAACGACTACTTAAGTAGCAGGGAGAAGTGATGGAGGAACTGGAAGAGCCTGTGACAAGGGGATTCGGATCGGTACTGACCATAATCCGATCGGTAATGACCAAAATCTAAGGTTGTTAAAAGGGCAGGAAGTCGAGGCCATCAACTTGTCTGATTCTGAGGACGATTTACAACATGTTGGTGATGACGATGGACTGGATGTTGAAGTTTGGGACGTTGTTATTCAAACGACCACTATGAAGCCAATTAGACGTCAGAGAACGACTAATGGAGTGGTTCTCCCAAAGACTGGAAAACTTAGACGTCAACGAGAAAACCGAGATCGTTTGCAAAGTCAAACACTTGGCGCGGTTCTTAATGGTCGTCCTTCTGAGTACCAAGCAAGTGAGGAGGATATAACAGATATAGTTAGGGTACTTTTGGCATAGGTCCTTATTAAGTTTCAAAATTCACGAATAGTCCTTCACTAAATTTCAGTGTAAATTAGGTCCCTGTTTTTTATTCATGATTATTGCAGGGCATGATGCAACTTTTCATAAAAGTTGCTGACATTTCCGCAACTTTTCTGTGCACTGTGAACTTAATGTATGAAAGTTGCTGAAATATCAGCACTTATTTATAAAAGTTACTGACATTTCAGCAGCATTTATGTACACTGTAAACACAGTGTATGAAAGTTGTTGAAATATCAGCACTCATTTATAAAGTTGCTGACATTTCAGCAATAATTTTTCTTCGTTGACAGAAAACAGGGACCCTCTTTACAATGAAACTTTGATAAAGACCCGCTTTACAATATGAAAGTATGATAGGGATGCCTTCCTAATTTCCACATATAGTTAAGTGTATATTGAAGGAAAATAGGTGGAGAAAAAAATGAGGACTAGGGTTCGATGCCTAGTAAAATTCCATTCATGGAGAATATTCTAAGAGAGGAGTATACTAGAAAATTTAGGGTACGAACAGTGTCATCATATAACGGGACTACTGATCCCAGATAGCTTTTTTGCATAAGGATGGCGGATGGTGCCTATAACACTCTATAAAATCAAATAAATGAACTGAGTGATTTAGATTAAACATGATAGGTTAAAATGGAAATTTTATAAAATTTAGAATTTGACCATGAAATTTATTCCGTTGCATTCGTGGTGAAATGCCGGTCTATTTCCATACATTATATGCTGAGAAGGAGCTCAAACGAAGAAGTTATGAATGTTTGAAGTTTTCGGACTTAAATTAATTTGGTTCGCATTCAAATTCAAATGAGCATTTAATTTTAGGGTTTGAATTTCAAAAATTAATATTGGATTAGTTGGGGGTTAAGTTAAACAATTAACGTTAAAAGTTAATTAAGCAATAAAATAAAAGAACAATGGAAATAAGAGGAGCGAGCGACCTATAAGACCCAACCAGTAGTCCACTAGCAGTCGATCGGTCGAGCATATGCGATCGACCGCTGCCTCACAGTGGCAGAAAGGGTTTTGTGATATTAAACACGCTAGATTTATCTGTTTTTGGTCTAGTTTTGTCCTAGGTTCTGGTACATTTCAACTCTCAACTCCTATACATAGGACCCTATCCTCTCCACTTTTGTTGATTAATATTTGGAGAATATCTCGAACCTTTGCCATTTTCACTCTTCGGTTAGATATATAAATTCAATTAGGAATTCATGTAAGGGTTCTAATTCTTTTCTAGTTATTTGTTTAATCTATTCACTACTCCTACATCTTCTTTGGATCTAACAAAGTTATATATATACCTATCCTTTGTTGTGTATATAAATCAAAAGAAGGATCTGGAAAAGAGTTTCTTTGGCATTGCAAATCCATACAAGGAAAGTTTAGGATAATCTATGAGTGCAAACCTTAGTATTTTTATTTCAGCAATTGATTAGTATACTTCTATGGATTTGAATATGCCTTAGGGATTTTGAGATTGCGAAAAAAATAGATACAATCTCCCAAAATTTCTTTTTATTTCAAAATATCAATTGTAACGACCCAGAATTTCCAACCCCGAAAATTCGACACTAATACGTTCACTGTAGCAATGCCGAATATCTGAACGCCGAAAGTTCTCGATTGTTAGGGTAATGAAGAAAAGAGGTAGAAGAAGAAACAGAAAACAAGTCACAGAATCTCGCATTCGCAGCGGATCAAAATATAATATCAAATAATAACAGTTATACAAAGGAAAACTGTGATTGTCAAATTACACTTTAATACATCAGAGTTACAACATATACACAAACACTGGACAGATACAATCATGTCCCAGGCAAACTACAATATATCACAACGAAATACACTCCATACGTTCTTGCCATTCAGCTCGCCACCTGAGCTCCAAAACGTCCTTACCTAAAAATATGTAATACTCGGTCTGACTCGAGCATTGCATCAAAGTAACACCCGGGTCAGGCTGGAAACCAGCGTGAGTAAACCCATCTAACATGGAATACAAGGATATTAACTTTATTTGAAAGACCCAGGGTAACTCATACTTCACTACAAGTTTTAACTTGCCAAAGTCTAATATACATCCTATAATCATCTAAGTATCATTACTCAGATTAAATGACCAAGGTTACATTATTTATTCCACTTCAGCCTATTTATTCCAAAGTCAAATTCATAAAGAATTATTATAAATTACAAATCAAAGTTGCTTCGGGCATTCACTGATACCCGACCTCGGTCTCTTCGAATCCAATGTCATTCTTAACCCAAGTATTCAAGTGAATACAATATAAATTTTAAATACAGGATGCTACTTACACTGCAATTCATCATCGATAGATAACCACATGATCACCACCCAACATATCATATCACAAAACATTTTATATCAGAGATATCAACCAACTTAAGGCATTCATACAATCCAATCATCCATAAGCAAGATAAATTAGTCACGCTATTTCTAATTTAAATTAAATAAATTATTTTAATTAGCTTTAAATCATGCTTGCTTAATATTAATTAATTACAACCAATTAATTAATCATCTCTTAATTATATGTCTAAATTATTCATCCTTGATTAATTATCCTTCAATTACATTAAGTAATTGTCCTTTAATTATCCATTCTAATTAATCATTCTTGATTAATTACTCTTTAATTACACTAAGTAATTAACCTTTAATTACCCCATAGATTAATTAGCCATATCCATTCACATTAACTTTTAATTAATCTCCTTAATTAATTAATCACATTAATTAATGATTCTCTAATCACTTAATTAAAGTAATAACTTAAGAACTAATCACCTAAACCCCGCTTAATCAATCATTAATTAATTACAAACCATTTAATTAATTAATCATTCCTTGATTACCTTACAAATCAATTAATTAACCTTTAATTACCTAATTAATTACGTCTAAATTTTTAATTAATTAGCCTTGTTTATTGATGAACGTATTTCTCTGCAATTTAAACCGTTTATTTCATATATTTTTATTTTAATAAAGCGGTATTATACGGGTATTTTGTTGTGGTTTTGTAGATTATTGATTCCAAAGTGCAACGTTGAAATTAATCGGTTATGCCATCCATTGGTTCAAAAATCACGCAGCAAAGAGTGCAACATTTTGAGAATTGAAATAAATCAAAGAAATATGGACCAATTCAAGCAATGATGTGGACGTATATATGTTCTCTTCACTAATTCAAGAAATGGACCCAGTCAGTACAATTATCTTGGCAAATACTAAGAATAGAACCGGTCCTATTGCTAAAAAGATGGACTGATTTTAGGGGTTGAAAGCCTATATATACAGCATTATACAACACCTTGAAATCATCTCTTACCTCATCACTTTTCTTCAAGTTTAGATTTAAATTCAGCACTGTTTTTATTTTCGAACAGAATACGTAGGATTGTTGATTAGATTTAGCAATTTATTTATTCTTGTTCTTAGTTATTTTCTGCACTCTTTTCAGTTAGTTAATAATTATTTCAGTTGTTTGCTCCGTTATCTTCTTTTCCGCAATTTCAATTTCTGTTCTGATTTTTTTACAATTCTATATTTTGGTTGCAATTTCAATTAGTTTCGAAACCGATTCGGAGTATATTATTGTTTTTATATTCTGTTCAAAATTCACCGTCGAATTCGTTTAACACGCCTAAGATTTAACTATGGATTTTAATTGTTTTAAAAGACAATTCCCTGTGTTCGACCTGCATACTACACGCCTGTGCGCTTGCAGAATTTATTAAAATTTGTGCTTTTCTAATCAATAGAAAAGTCGCAACATTTATTAATTAATAAAACTTAATTACAAATTAATTAATCTCTAATTAATAGTTAATTCAATCTTAAATCTCTAATTACTTAATTAATTAATACTTAATTACAACTTAATTGATTGATGCTTAATCATTAATTAATTATCTCTAATCATTAATTAATTAATTTGTAATTATCTAATTAACAACCCTTAATTTCAAATTAATTAATCCTTAATCATTAATTAATTAAATTAACTAATGACTCTTTAATTACTTCATTAATTATCAAAACCTTAATTATTATAAGATAAAACATTCCCTTTATTAATCACCTATCACATATGTTTAAAACATTTATCCCTTAATTATTATTTTTAAATTGAAATGGTTGATGATAATAATTTTTTTCTACTAGAGCAAATTTGAACTTAGAAACTTGTTATTACTCTCTTCCAAAAACCTACTAATATATAAACCCAGACCAACATTCAATTTCACCTAGCTCAAACTCGAGTTTCACACCTCTTCTTCTTCCCGACTATTTCTCGATTCTCTCGAGTTCATCCCGACTAAACTTCATCCTCCTTCACTTTCAAACCACACAAATACGCTTCCTCTCGCATGCACGTGTATGATTGGCCAGGCCACTTTCGACCATCGACATCTCCACCGACGAGTCAATCTAGACCTCCTCACACGATTACTACCACCAGATCACCATAACTTACCCAACATCAAAATCGATCAATCTAGCTTAAAAATGGAACTTACTCGATCATCAAATTTCACCTCGATACGTCGCCACCAACCACCAATGACCTTGAAACTGCGACTAGAGCTACCTCACCTATCCACACAACGACCCCGGCCTTCGCGATCCACTCCGATGCGCCATAGATGTCAAACGAAGCTCAATATCAACCTCCACAACAATCGATCACTAAACCCTAGATCGCCCCTATTTGACCACCGTGCCCAAGGATAAATCACCTTACCATTTTTCCTATGTCCATCGACCGCCACTCTACCGCCAGCACTGATCACATCGCACCCCTCATCACCTGTTGACGACAATCGACCAAAACACCAAAACCGATCATCTCAAAATTTCCAGTATAAACAAATCTTAAAATCCAGATTATAATATCAAAATTCATAACTTTCAACCACGAATCAATCTATATAATCCAAACATGAATTCATTAACATTGATCTTTGACTTAAATATGATTTTCATTGTCATTCTTTATTTTCTAGAATATTTACTATATATTCCTGCTTGAAAATATTTTTAAAAATAAATTTACCTTGTTATAATCATTTTTCATTCAAAGATCCAAGCCTACATTTGTTTGTATGAGTAAATATGAAATTTAACGGAAATTCAGAGACCTGTAAATCGACAGAGACTAGAATTCCTATACATACACACATACTCGCAATATATGCATATTAGTTCAAATTATATTTAAGCTGAAAACATCCATGCAAACCAATATTATCTCACAGATTATATCATACATTAAGAAATTCAAGATTCCTAGTTTAAAAGCTTTTGTTTACTCACTGTATATTGTAAACAGAGAAGGCCTGAGATGCTTAAAAGATGGAAGTTTGATCCCAGCCACTAGAAACTGGAATTTGATTTGCTACTATGATTTGAATCCGAGCTTGAATCTGATGTTGTTGAGTTGATCTTACTTAGCTTCAGCTTGAAATTTTGAAGGAGGTTGTTTTAAATTTTGGTTTTGTTTACTGGTTATAGTATATAGGATTTTGCTTTCTTTGTTTTGAAAATTGAAGATATAAAAAGAATGAGACAGAGTGGAGTGAGGTTTACATAACTTAGTTTGTTTTTTCCATTTAAAATAAAAAGAAAATAAATGACACTTGTACCATTAGTTTACACTTGTAATTTCATGTGGCATTTAGTTTACATTTGTAATTTTGAATATATATATATATATATAACTCACGTTTGTAATTTCATGTTTTAATATGTTTTTGTATATATATTTATAGTATTTTCCCTCTTATTTATATTTATGCATATTTAAAGAAAAAATGACTAAAAATCAAACTAACCACTAATAAACATATGTATACGTACATTGATTTATTACCAAATTAAAATTATATTAATTTGTAATTTGACATTATAATAGAAAACATATTCATTTGTGTGAAAATATAAATTTTGTCAAACTAAATTATTATAAAAGAAGATCATTAAACCGATATTGTCAATTATATCAGGAGATTATTAAATGAATATTTATTTCTATAAAATAAGTATCTTAATGGTAAAAATCAGTAAATTACCCAATTACGAGATGTCCAAAAATCTGGGATATACATTCCTTCCCCCTTTGAATCTTTTCGTCCTCGAAAAGGAATGAAGCCAGAATTTACTCCATACTTAAAATCAGATAAATCACTTTTTTTTATCATTTTTAAATCACATTAAAAAAACTATATAATATTACAAAAATAGTTTTTTATAAAAATACTTTTATAACTCGATGTTTCAACAAGTCCATCCTCGTTCTTACAGAATTTCGGTCATACGTTGATCAGGCGTAGTACTGAAAATCTATAAGTACTGGGTAAACCCGTTTTCAACACCCAGTGAAAATACTTGAAAAATAATTTTATTGAAAATATAGAAAAAAATTTCAAAAATAGAGGAAACATCTTTTTGTGAGAATGATCTGGAAATCATCACCCCAATCCATGGTCGCAGTTAACCCGATGGTTATGTTGCCATCCCGGAAAAATCCATTGATAACTGTAGGCATTTCGCACCCCTCGATTACATCATGGAACCCGCTACAGATCACAGCTACATTTAGAGTTACGTTTCTATCACAACAAAAACCCATATAACTGTGCATAATATAGGAATTCAAATTTAGTAAAGTTAACTGGATTAAATTGAATTGAATTGAATTTAACTTAAGGGAAGTTAAATAAGTTTAGAACAAACAACCAGAATTGGAAATTTCAGGATGAAATTGAGATTTAACTTGGGAAGTTAAATTGTTGTGTGATCTCAAAATGGGTTTGAGATCTGGAAATTGAAAAATGGATGGATGTTTTAAAATAATTTGGATAATATCATCCTATTGTTATTAATAATCTTTAAAATGTGAATTGGATTTGTTTAAATGAATGAAGAAATGGATTGTGGTAATATATCCATTATTGAGATAAAAGAGAAATTAAACTTTAATTTGAAATTAAGGATATGGAGTCACTTTGAAATTAAGATTTGAATGATAAGAATTGAATTTGTAAATTAAAATTTCAAAGTTGGAAGATAAAAATTTAGGAAATAAATTGAATTTGAAAGATAAAATTATTTTAAACACTTATTTGTACTTTGAAATAAGTTAAGTAAAGATAATTTAAAATGGAATTTTGAAATTTGGACTCAGAATTAAATTGTTTAAAGATTTAGATTGTTGATTTAAAAATAAAAGTTAATTTGATTTAAGGGATTAAATCAACATTTAAAATTTAACTCGAATTTATATAATTCGAGATGGTTTAAAGCTGAGATTTAAATTAAATTAGTTCAAATTGAATTTGATTTGAATTAATTAGAATTGTGACCGAAGATGGATAAGTTTAAAATTCAAATGGAAAATTTGAATTGGATTAATTTGAAATGAAATTGAAGTTGAATGAGTTCAAATTCAGATGGGAAGTTGATTTGAATTTGGGATGAGAATGGAAGTTAACTTAATTTGAATTGGAATTGAAAGTTATCTAGAAATTGGCAATTGATTGGAAATGGAGATTGGGAATTGAACAGTTTAGCTCTGAACTATTTTCAAATAAATTATTTTAATGTAAATTGTTTTTAAATCTATTTTTCCAAGCTATTTACTATACAACTTTTCTTTTTAAACCCAAAACTATATTATACTTGTTTTACAACTACTTTTGGAACTATTTAACTATTTTACAACAATTTCACACCATTTTATAAACTGATTTCTATTTTATAAATATCTTATAACTAATTACTATTTTACAACTATTTTGAAATTACTTAATTATTTTTCAACTATTTTACAATTACTTAACTATTTTCCCTCTATTTTACAAACTAATAATTATTTTGCAGCTGCTTATCTATTTTAAAATTTTCAAATTATTTTCTAAATTTAAGCTGGCCAGAGTGCAAACTATTTATGATTAAATATCCATTTGAGATAAGAATTAAAGTAATAATCCAAATGGGGATTGAGGCGATTGTGAATAAATGAATAAGAATCTAAGGGAATGTGAATAGAAAAGAGAAATTGATTTAGCTAATAATCAATGAGGATAGATACGTAGGATGCACGTATATTATTCCATTCACATAACGATTTGATCCAGATTCGAGCACAGAATTTCGAGATAGTATATCGATCCGAGTTTGGATTTTTCACTCGATTTTCAACGGCGGACCTGGATATGGATTATTGATTGGTTTTGGAAATTCTCTATCATAGTTATGGCTATGCAAGGAGAATAATGATTTTTGATCAAGAACCCAGATCTCAGTCCGTACTAGGAAGTCGGGTGGGTGATACTAGTTCGAAAGAGAAATTGTGTGATCGAGTGAGCGATCAGATTGATATTTGCATACGGATGATATGTGTACATCGTACGGGTTTGAATGAAATTGATATTGAAAATTTGTGGATAAGAATTGTAATTGTTTTTTAAATGAAAAGTATATTTTATGAAATATAAGATGAAATAAAGCGGAAACTGGATATTTCTATGGTAAAACATTACTTTATGGAAGTAAGTAATATGGTAAGTGAGTTTATAGAGTAATTAAGCTGGAATATTGATTTGGCATAAACAAAGTTATGTATCTTTGTTATATATATGATAAACTCCCCTTGTTGAATCTGTAGCCAGAAGAAAAGGGTTTTTGAAAGGTATTTGAAGTATAAAAGGGAATTTATATGAGTATGAAGTGATCTAAAGATTTTCAAAGTTATATATATATATATATATATATGTATATATATGTATATATATATGAAGGATTTTATGAGAATGATTTTAGGAAAAAGGTTTTGGGAACCTATGGACTTTGGAAAGGCTTTTTGATTTTTTTGGGAAAAATCAATTATGGAAATTCGGAAAGCCTAGTTTTGAGAATTATCAATTTTGGGGTAATCGATTTTGAGAAATGAGATTTATATGAGATTCATACTAAGTATATGATTTGGAAGATACTATATGTGTATAGTATAAAGTGTTTTGAAAAAGGCTCTGGAGAAAAAGGCGCTTTGATATTGAATTTTCATCAAGATTTTTTTTAAACCTGTACAACGAGACAGAGCCAAAATTCTTTATGCACAGCCATATATTCAGATAATATACATACAATTTATATAAACAATCATGCAACAATTTATCACACTTTACTACAGATATTAATTGCATGCATCCAGATTTAAATCTTTTAAAAGGAATTGTTTACTCACCTGATTTGTGTTGAACAGAAAACATAGCTTTTATTCTTAATTTGGAATTTTGGCTTTGAAATATCTGTACTTGTTGAGTTTGAATCCTAGCTTGATACTTGATTTTTGAATGATCTTGAAACTGATCAATTGGTTGCTTTGGTTTTTAATCCTTCGGTTTTGGATTGCGCCAGGTTAGTTTCATTTCGTAGTTTTACATCTAGGTCTAAAAGAATCAAGTAAAAGATATTGAATTTTCATCAAGATTTTTTTAAAATCTGTACAACTAGACAGAGCCAAAAATCTATATGCATAGCCATATATTCAGATAATATACATACAATTTATATAAACAATCATGCAACAATTTATCACACTTTACTAAAGATACTAATTGCCTGCATCCAAATTTAAATCATCTCATCATCAAGATTTCTAGTTTCAAAGAGATCACAGTTTTCGGTTTTCAAAATCAAAGCTCTGTTCATCTTTTTAAATAGGTGAGTAAACCATTATTTTAAAAACAGTTTGAAATCTGTGATATGAACTTAAATGATTGTGATGAATTCTTTTAGTAATATGGGTTGCAATATATGATTGAAGTTGGATGTATGTGTACTAATTTGGTTTGTCTGTACACATGAATATAAATGTACAAACCTATTTCTATGTTGAATGTCAGGTTTTAACCTTCCTTAATAAATTCCATATCTCTATATAAAATAAAATTTTGGATAAGGTATTTGAAGAACAAATGATTATATGAATGTGTTATAAATTTTAAAAATAATAACCAGTATTTAAATTCAGTGTATATTTCAAATTTTAAAGACTTACAGAGATAAACAAATTCAAATCAAAAATCGATCATGTTAAATTGAAGTTTTGATTATATTATCAGAATCGTATTGTCAAACGATGAATTTAGGAAGAAAATCATGATTTTTTTAGTGTTGTAATTCTTGAGAAATTTTGGGATGATCGGAATTTACATTTTTGTCGATTGCTGTTGATCGATGGCAAGGGGAAGGTCAAGATTTAGGGTGGAGATGGATTGGAAGTGGGGGAACGCAGGAAAAATAGATTGGGATTTTTCTGATGGCCGTGGCGTTCTATCGGAGGTGATCTAGGGTTTTGGTTCTGGTTTCTGTTGAGTGGGATTTCGAGGCGATCTCAATGACTGTGATGCATCGGGCCGAATCGCGAGGGTGGAAAGGTTCGTTAGAGTGTGGCCTGACTTTGGTGAAGTCAGCATGGGTTCGCGGGGATGAGTTCGCCGATGATTGGTGGATTTCCGATGGGGATAGTTCAAATTTTTCAAACGATGGGTTTGATTTTGATTCGCTGGCAAATCAACGAATCTGGGGGATCGTGTGAACCAATAGGGTGGTCGTCGACTTGATGAGGGTTACGGTGGTCGAAGCGACCATGCACGTGCACATGTATGTTGTGACAGGCGGTTGATCGTTGGGTCTATGGAAGAAGAAGCTACCCGGGGAAATCTCAAAGCATTCCAGTGTTCAACTCGAAGTAGGGGATGGAGAGTTGTTTCGTGAGTGTATTGATGTTTTACCCAGAAGTTTACTCGAGTTTTCTTGTGATTTTCTCGAAGATGACTCGGGTTTTGATTTGCTTGAGCTCGGGTTGGTTTCTGTGTTGTAACCTGTTTTTAATTTTAAAGCTAAATATGTACAGGTTTTAAAAAGCAATGTAATTTAAATTAATTAACTAAGTTTAAGTAAAGGAAAATGTTGAAAAAAGTTTAAAGCATAACAAAAACAAGTTTTTTCCCATGTTAAATTCTTTTATAAAAAATTCCAAAGTGAATGTTTAAACAAGTTTAAATAAAGATTATTTAAGTAATTTAGTTTTCAAAAAGAATGTTTTGTCAAATTTGTAGTGTATTTTGAAAGATTATGTTTCAAAGCAAAAGATAAATTATTTAACAAGTTTAAATAAGTTTTCAAAGAAGTGTAAGCCATATTTCCCAAAGTAAAATTCATCAAAAAAGTTTGAAAATAAAAGGTTATTAAAGTGATTAACATTTCAAAGGAAGTTTCAACAAGTTTCTAAGTAAGGTTTCAAAGAATAAAATGTTTTAAACAAGTTGAATGTTTAAAATGGTTTTGTTTTAAAGTAAATGATATAATTTTAACTATGTAATAAATTCCTAAATATTTTAAATTTCCCAATATAAAAAAATCTTAAAATCCAGATTATAATATCAAAATTCCTATTTCAACCACGAATCAATCTATGTAATCCAAACATGAATTCGTTAACATTAATCTTTGACTTAAATATGATTTTTGTTGTCATTCTTTATTTTCCAGAATATTTACTATATATTCCTGGTTGAAAATATTTTTAAAAATAAATTTAGGTTGTTATAATCATTTTTCATTCAAAGATCCAAGCCTATATTTGCTTGTAGGAGGAAAAATGAAATTTAACAGAAATTCAAAGACCTTAAATCAACAGAGACTAGAATTTCTATACATACACACATACTCGTAATATATACATATTAATTCGAATTATATTTAAGCCAAAAACATCCATGAAAACCAATATTATCTCACAGATTATATCATACATTAATCAATTCAAGATTTCGAGTTTAAAAGCTTTTGTTTACTCACTGTATATTGTAAACAGAGAAGGCCTGAGATGCTTAAAAACTGGAAGTTTGATCCCTACCGCTAGAAACTGGAATTTGATTTGCTACTATGATTTGAATACTAGCTTGAATTTGATGTTGTTGAGTTGATCTTACTTAGCTTCAACTTGAAATTTTGAAGGAGGTTGTTTTAAATTTTGGTTTTGTTTACTGGTTATATTATACAGGATTTTGCTTTCTTTGTTATGAAAATTGAAGAGACAAAAAGAATGAGATAGAGAGGAGTGAGGTTTATATAACTGTCATCCCGCCTTTTGGCAAGGCCGAGATATCAAGGAACTGGGCGAAAACCAAGGATCTCCCGTCACGAGTATTGAGCATGCACAGGTTCGCTATGGATGACGATGAATTTTGCCCGGGTCCGGATTAGGCCACAATTGATGAGACATGACAAGCGAAGCCATAGAAGCCAGCATTCCAAATTTCAAGTCAATCCGAGTTGGTATGTGCAAGTTAGGATCGATGCAAGTAGGAGGAAATAGCCTTGGTTTCGTATCCATCAATCAACGTTAATTCGAATCGATCGGTTTTCGCATCGATCAGACTATACCATTTCGTATCCATCGACAGGCCCTGCTTCGAATCGATTGGATTCGTATCCATACCCGAGCCTTAGTTCGTATCGATCGGTTTCGTATCCATCGATGAGCAGTATGCTTCATATAGATCGTTCAGTGTCTGATTCGAATCCATCGATAAGACACTTGATCGAATCCACTATATAGCCTTGGTTCATATGCATCAGTTGACCTCACTTCATATCCATCCCAAATATTGTTTGTTCGTAACGATCGGACATGGACAACCTCCATCGATACGAAGTACACAAAATTCATCAGTACGAAGTGGGCAGGCTATGCATCGATACAAAGCACACGTCATTGATGGGTTCAAGCTACACAACGTCTCTCGATATGAATAAGGCGAAATTTAAGGGAAGACGTAGTCGACTTGGAGTAAAGGGTGGATCGATGTAAGGAATGCGTGCCTCGTCATCACAGAGGCACGTGCATCATCGGTTCGAAGGGGTCTATTCGAAATCATGGATTCGAACCAGACAGCCACCGTGACATTCGAACTCGTATCGGTCATAACTTGAGATCCACCGATCCAAATGCTATGAAATTTTCACAGAAGACTACGTGCAAGCTAAAGATTATTCTCGCCAAGTTTCACCTCCATTGGATGCTGTCTCGATCAATACGAATTGAGTTCGTATCGATCGCCAAACGAGTCGAAACTCTTCGGGATCGATCGCGTGGGCCCCCTCACATGCCAGAAGGAGTCTCCTGAAGTTCGAGCGAAATATCAGCCTCCTACACCGATAAATAGAGCCCCGGAGCCTATAGAAAAAGGATCTTTTGTTTCTCAAGCGCCCAGACTCTACCGGATCGAGATTTGCATCCTACTCTTGCTGTTGAATTCGAATTCTAAGCTGTAGTTTACTGTTGTTCGCTGTAATCACGTGTAATCGTTGAAAGAGAATCAATAAAGTCACAAAATCTTCATAGTGGACGTAGGCAACACGCCGAACCACTCTAAATTGTTTGTCTGTGCATTTATGTTACTGTTTGTTGGAGTTTTTGTTAAATAATCTTCATTTTAAATTTATATTCTTCATTTTTATCTCTTCAAAAACTTCCGAAGAGTGTTGTGCCCATTTTTGGTACAAACACTTTGGTGCTTTCATTGAGAGTCAACCCAGATATTCTCCTGCTCTTTGGATCCATCGTCGATACCAGATTGCATAAGTCTAAGAGGCAGATCCATATCCCTAATACAAATTTCTTCCATCCTATTCAGATTTGCACAAAGTCTAGGAAAGGAGTTAAACCCTCAAGATGGTTATTACAAGGACCGCCTCTCATGTCGTCGATCAAGAAGGCCGGGATAGACAAAATCCCACGCAATTACCGTCATCCAACCAAGATGCTGTCGGATCCTTAGATTCATCGGACCCGGTTACCAGGCAAGAGTTCCAGTTGTTGCTAAAGGAGTTGACACAGAGTCGCCAACAGCTAACAGAACAGCTGCGCGCAAATGCCGAGCTGACCAACCATTTAAACCGCCAGAAGCGCAGAAGATCTAGAAGAGATCACGTTTCGCACTCCTCCACAGAAAGTTCTGGCTCGTTAGGCTACAACCACAAATCCATTCGTCCTCGACCGGACGAAGGCTACACACGGGCCGCCAGACATCAGCCCGCATTGACCGTTGGGCAGCTGAGAGTTGGCCCATCGGCCAGCTTCCATACTGGACCCTCTTCCTGGGGAGGAACTATTCCTTATTACACCACATATAACCGTTCCACTACCGCCACAGTTGAAACAGGGTTTGATGCTCGAAATCAGCATGGACGCACTCCTGAGTCTTACATCCCAAAAGATGTTGAGACAAGGAGGCGAGACATGGACCATCGACAGCTCCCGGTCCAACCTCGCAATGAGGAACCTGACCACACCTTGGCTCCGCATGCGCAGAACGTTCAAATGCCAGACCTTCCAGCTATGATACGTCAAATGATCCACGAAAGTCAGGGTCGTACTAACGAAGACTGGGGAATCTCTCGTAGTCACACCCCCTTTACGAATGACATACTCTATGCCAAACCTCCTCGGCGGGTCAGAATGCCCACTTTACCAGTTTATGAAGGGAATTCAGACTCAACCAGCACATCCTGAAGTATGAGTGGTTGATGAATGCTGCAAGAGCGGATGACGTGGTAAAGTGCTGTAGTTTTCCTATCTCTTTGGTGGGGCATTGCCACCATGTGGTTTACGCGATTGCCGCCCCGATCCATTTCTTGTTTTGATCAAATGGCCACGAAGTTTGTAGAACAGTTACGTATGCACGTCGCTAGGCCTAAGGATGTTAACACTTTGTCTAGCGTCACTCAAGATCTAGGGGAGATGCTTAGACCCTACTTGGAAAGGTTACATGCTGCATGCGTAGAGATAAGTAACCCCAATGGTAATTCGATCTTAATGGCGTTGACTAAGGGAATTGACCCTGACTCTGAGTTTGGAAATTGGTTAGCTGGGAAGCCTCCCGCGTTGTTGGACCGTTTCTACTCCAAAGCCACCCAATTCTTAAGGCGAGAGGACACGAAACAGTATAGGAAGCAGGACGACGTGGGACCCAGTAGTGAAGGGATTCAAAGCAATGTGGCAATTAAACAGTTGGGTGAGAGTTCTAGGAAAATATAGCTGAATATACAGAACAAGCAATCTCAACCGAGAAACAATGATAATCAGAATAAGAAACGGGATCAAAATTGTGGCCCGCGACGTAGGGCTCCAATGTTTGATTACTATACACCATTGAATACGTCGCTGGAGAACATGTATCTACAAACCTGCAATGCCATGCAGTATAAGAAGCCTGCTTCAAAGCCATTGCCGGAGAGGCAGATTCAGACGGAAAAATTCTATAGATTCCATGACAGTTATGGCCACAATACCAATGAGTGTAGACATTTGCAGGACCTCATTGAGAAGTTGATCAGGGAGAGAAAGTTAGATCGGTTTGTACGGACGTTGCAGTCTGGTGGTGCAGGCCCATCAAACCAAAGTCGCGCTCAGAATCAAGAAAGACGAGAAGAACCCGCTCGTACGTGCAGGAGGTTGGTAATAAATACAGTCAGTGGTGGTCCCCATCCAGCAGACCGATGCTGGAGAGAAATGGAGTCGTATGCCAGCTCTATCAGGCATGCGGACTTCGAGTGTTGTAGTAGTTTTGATGAAGGGGCTCCAGCCAAACAATAGAGAATGATGGCAGATGACATCGTGTTCAGAAGCCGGGATGTTGATGGGGTGGAAGCCTTAACTATTGACCCACTAGTCATATCTTCCCAGGTTGGTCCTGCTTGGATGAAGAAGATCCTGGTTGACAGTGGGAGCTCTGTAAATATTTTGTTCAAAAGAGCATACGATCTGATGAAAATGGAAGCCAAGGATTTAAAACCTTGTCAATCTAGAATCCACGGCTTCAATGGAAGTGCTAATGTACCCACTGGAGTGGTGGAGTTGCCAGTGGAACTGGGAGTTGGGGAGCGACGGAGAGTACAAATGCCACAGTCGTTGTTTTAGATATTCACTCCCCATATAATGCTTTTTTGGGCTGATCGCCCCTTGCTGAATTTAGGGCAGCAATTGCCCCATGGTGTTTAACTCTGAAATTCCCCATTGATCGTGGGATCGGAGTCATTCAAGGAGATCAGGCTGCTATGAGAGCCTGTTATGTTGCTGAGTTGCGCGAGGCGCAACGAAGAGAGAAAGGAAAGGGCGTAGAGGAATCTATCTGCGTCCGTTTTGCAGATAATTGACAATTGGTGCCTGGGCATCGGCCCGAGCACCACAACCAATTCCAAAGGGATCTCGACCCTAGAGATAATGAAAACATGGATGAATCTATAGAAAGTCAAGCTTCTCCGATCGAACTGACCATCGATGTTCTGATCGATGGTGATGATGATGATTCGAGGATGTTAAAGATTGGGTCTCAGTTGAGCCAAGAGACACAGCTGGAGTTGGTTGAATTTCTCCGAACGAATCTCGACGTGTTCGCCTGGACACACTCTGACATGTATGGAATATCGTCGGACATCGCGAGCCATACCCTGAATATTGACTCGCGGTGTATCCCGTTCAAACAGAAAAGGCGTGGTATGGATCCAAAGAGATCTGCCGCCCCTAAAGAAGAGGTCGATAAGCTAAAATCAAATGGTTTTATTTGAGATGCTTTATACCTGGAGTGGGTATCCAATCCCATACTTGTTCGAAAGCCAAATGGAAAATGGAGGACATGTGTTGATTATTCTGATTTAAATAAAGCTTGTCTAAAAGACAGTTTTCCACTTCCCAGGATTGATCAGCTTGTAGATTCAACGGCTGGACACGAATTATTATCTTTCATGGATGCTTATCCCGGCTACAACCAGATACCCATGCATGTACTCGACCAAGAACATACCAGCTTCGTAACCGATCTGGGACTCTACTGCTACGAAGTCATGCCCTTTGGACTAAAGAACGCCAGAGCGACATACCAACGTCTAGTCAACTGGATGTTCGCCAACCAGATCGAGAAGACCATGGAGGTTTATGTAGACGACATGCTGGTGAAATCGCAGTTCTCTACTAATCACATCAAAGATTTGGAGTCAATGTTCAATATCCTTCGAAAATACAGGATGAAGCTCAATTGGAGTCGCATCCGGAAAGTTCTTTGGATTCATTGTCAATGCACGAGGAATAGAAGCCAATCCCGAAAAGATCTAGGAAATCAGAAACTTGCAAACTCCAAGAATAATAAAGCAAGTCCAGAGTCTCAACGGGAAGGTAGCAGCACTGAGCCGGTTCATTTCAAAGTCCGTCGACAAATGCATCCCCTTCTTCGATCTGATCCGAAAAGGAAAGCGAAACTTCGAATGGACTACGGAGTGCGAGGGCGCATTTCAAGAACTGGTTCTACATCTTTCCACACTACCGATTTTATCAACGCCTATTGACCATGAGCAGTTGTACCTTTACCTGGCGGTGTCAGAAAATGCGATCAGTGCTGTCCTTGTTCGGGAGGAAGACCGAGTGCAGAAACCGATCTATTATGTTAGCAAGCGACTAACCGGAGCTGAGAGAAACTATCCAAAGCTAGAAAAGTTGGCCTACTGCCTAGTCATTTCCTCGAGAAAGCTCCGTCCATATTTTCATGCTCATCCTGTCATTGTGTACACCGATCAGCCGTTACGACAGGTCCTTACGCGGCCTGAGACGTCTGGTAGGTTGCATAAGTGGAATATCGAACCGAGTCAATTCGATGTCAACTATATCCCAAGAAGAGCCATTCAAGGTCAAGTCCTAGCAGATTTTATAGTCGAATTCACCATCCTAGAGGACTTGCCCGAGACCAGTAAATCTCTCGAATATATCTGGAAGCTGCATACCGATGGTGCATCCAACGATCGGTGCTCGGGTGCTGGAGTAGTACTTGAAACCCTCGAGGGTCGATCCATATGCTATGTTGTGAAATTTGAGTTTCGCGCGACCAATAATGAAGTTGAGTATGAAGCTTTACTTGCTGGGTTGAAGCTAGCCCGCGATCTGAGAATTATTGCTGTGGAAGTTTACTGTGACTCTTAGTCAGTTGTATGCCAGGTTCGGGGTGAATATCAGGCCAAGGATCGAAGACTAGCTGCTTATCTAGCTCGAGTCCAGGAAATTCTTGATAAATTTGATTATTATGCCATTTTATACATACCCTGCGAAAACAATCAAAAGGCTGATTCCTTGGCAAAATTAGCAAGTATGGGCGAAGCACAGCAGATGGGGCTCGTTCCTGTTGAAACTTTATCCTCACCAAGCATTGATCAGATGGAGACCGACTCCGTATTTGAGGCTACTTTCGGAAGGGAATCATGGATGACTCCGTACCGAAATTACATCGAACATGGAACACTGCCTGAGCATAGGAGTAAAAGAAGACAGATTCTTCGAAAAGCTTCACGGTTTACCATTCAGAATGGAGTCATGTATAAAAGAGGATATTCCGTCCCTCTCCTCCGATGTATCGCACATGATGAAATCAAACGAGTGTTACATGATGTGCATGAGGGAGAATGTGGCGATCACACCGGGGGGCAAGCTCTCACCAAGAAAGTACTCCGATATGGATATTATTGGGTGACTGTGAACCGTGATGCAACAGACTATGCAAGGAAATGTGATAAATGCCAGATACATGCTCGAATTCCGAGAGCCCCACCTACTGAGATAACCCAAATGGTCAATCCTTGGCTGTTTGCAGTATGGGGCATTGATATCATTGGTACTCTACCACTTGCCAAAGGCGGAGCGAAGTATGCCATCGTCGCAGTTGATTACTTTACCAAATGGGCTGAAGCTGAAAATCTTACGACAATCAGGACGAAGAAAGTAATCAATTTCGTAGTTCGCAATATTATCTGCCGATTTGGTCTCCTGCATACCATTATCACTGATAACAGAGCCTAATTCGACAGTGTTGAATTCAAGAATTTCTGCCAACGATTCCATATCCATAAGAAATTCTTTGCGGTTGCATACCCTCGGGCGAATAGCCAAGTTGAAGCTGTTAATAAGGTTATCAAATCTATTCTGAAGAAACGATTGGAAATGGCCGGGGGCAAGTGGGTTGATTAACTACCTATGGCTTTATAGGCTTATCGAAAGACCCACAAGTCCACGACTGGACACACTGCATTTTCTCTATCTTACGGCTCAGAAGCCGTTATTCCAGTCGAGATGGAAGTACCTTCTCATCGTGTGACTTATTATGACCTGAAAACTAATGCCATATTACTTGCTGAATCTTTGGACTTACTGGATGAGAAGCATGAAGAGGCTGATTTGAGGGCAGCCGCATATCGAAACTGGGTCGCCCGATTATACAATGCCAAGGTTCGACCACGGACCTTCGAACTTGGCAATCTTATTCTGAAAAGAATTTATCCAGTTCCTTCACACATGAAGCCAAATTGGGAAGGACCGTATGTGATCACCCAAAAAATCAGAGACGGCACGTTCAATTTATCGACCGTTGACGGTCTTACTTTGCCGAGAGCTTGGAATAGTGAAAGCCTCCGTCTCTACTACGTATGACAAGCTTTATTTATTTGATTCATTCTCTTATTAGCAATTTTTTTCTGCATTTCGAAATTTGAATTTGTAATAAGGCAACCGACTTTGCCATATTTTCTCATTTCAGCAATAAAATGCCATCTCTTCGAGCCAGAGCTGTGATTTATTGAGTATGACGTACGACATCACGATGCACGGAGAGCTAAGTTCCATCAAGCGGTGGAATTTATTCAAATAGGGAGTGACTGTGATATGACCGGTCACTCACTAAATGAAACCTGAGCTTGGGAGTAAGTCACTACGCTAAAATCAGAGAGGATTAATACAAGACAATCCTTAAAACAACTCCAAACTCCTAGAGTGTGAGTCGGAGCATAAAAATCCTGAATACGGTTTTGGAGAGGGCAGTCTCATCTGCCTGACGACTTCGACCGTATCCTAACATAAGTTAGAGGAGGATGGACCCGTCCATCTAATGACCTCGCTTGTTAATTTGGGATGGATGTGATCCGACCATCCACGATCCCGATAAATCTATCGTTCCCAGAGTGTGAACGACTCCTAAAAAGTCTAAACTGATGTGACTGACCATCTGTCGACTAACTCAAATTCTCGGAGTGCGAATTGGAGTATAAACATCAACTCTAGGTTCCTGGAGTGCGAACCAGATTATAAACACTAACTCCAAATTCCCGGAGTGCGACTGGAGTATAAACATCAACTCTAGGTTCCCGGAGTGCGAACCGGAGTATAAACACTAACTCCGAATTCCCAAAGTGCAAATTGGAGTATAAACGTCAACTCTAGGTTCCCAGAGTGTGAACCAGATTATCGATCATGAATTATCCTAGTCCCCAGAGTGTGAACGAAATATAAAAACAACTCGGGTGCGGATGGCCACTCGTAAATTAGCTTATGTCCCCGGATTGTGGACATGTACGTAAAAACTTCAATAGATGTGATCGACTGCCGAAGTGCAAATGTCGATCCCTAGAGTATGGATGCGACTATTCCTAAGTAAGCGAATACAATGCAATCGATCGACTTACACTTGTTTCTACATCAATATGACGATGTTAAATTCGAAAAATAGAGACAAATCACGATTGCTAGCTGATCTTTACAACTTGTTCCCGAAACTGGGGCCAGGGCTTAAGTGCTAACCGCTGGCTGAAGCAGTATAATGTCTAAAGTCCAACTTGATTTCTCGTTACAACCTGTACTCATGATTTTCAGACATGGCAAATAAAGAGAACTCAAGGGTTGAAACTCCACGAGTACATGGAACCGAGATCCAAACACTACGACACTTAAGTATAAAAGACAGAAATTAGAGTTGAAGCAATAAAAACAGAGTTTTATTTCAACTAATCAAAAGCAAAGACTTAAGTATATGTTCTCCCAAAAAAATTCCTGTTAACAGGGGCCGAACCCGCATCTATATATGGCATATGAAAGAAAGACATGTTCTTAGCTAACAAAAATTTTCACCGGAGGGGCCTATCTACTCCTTAGCCTTATTCGGCTTCCTCTTAAGTGTGGATCCGCCAGAGCCACCAATGATTTTTCGCTTTGAGCCTTTAATCTTTGGCGGATCATCTCCAGATGGAGGCAAAATATCAACATCCTCCTCCGAACTTGAATCTATGGGAACGCTCCCTGCAGAAGGAGTCGGAGGAATAGGATCTACGACCGGGGGCGGAATAGACATACTAGTATCAACAAGCATACCCCGGGTGATATCATTCAATGTGGAGTTGGGCCAGATGCCGTCAATCCACCCTCAGAACCACCGCCATGTGCCGCTGCCACCATCTCTACATTAATTTCATCTAGTATCTCTGCTTCTCGAATAGCACCGGCTTCGCTAAGGGCAGCAGTGGACTGTGTTGAAGCGCAAGAAGCAGGCGGAAACCCATTAAGGACGAACGGTATGTCCGCAAAAGGGTAGCTGTGTCGGCCTACGAGCTCATTCATCATCTGTTCATCAAAGGAAACTGAGCTTCCCTGTGTCACCTCGATTGGCACGGTTGCAATCGTGGTAATCACCTCGGTAATGATAGCCTCCTACACTTGATGTGATTCCTGGATTGTAGGAGGCGCTGTCAATGTATCTTCAGTCACTGGACAAAGAAGGAAAGAAGTTGTTAGGACACACTTCAAAACAAGTCTTTCATTTCGAATACACATGAGATTGGTTCAGAGTACCTTCCTCAGTTTGACCTGCGGTTGGATGAACGGCTTTAGATGAATGCTCCTTAATAGGAGAAAGGCATGGCTGTTTTGGATCGTAAGCTAGGCTGGGGCTCAGTCACTGGAGCAGGCTCGGATTGGGGTGAAGTAATAAATTCTGAGCTTGTAGCATGATGCTCAACTCCGAAGCCTTCCCCAACTTCTTGGTGCTGGGTGCCGAGTCTTTCTGTTGGGTGAGAAATCGTAAAGTCATGAAGAACCTTCTTCTCATCATCATTCAGTATGCGGTTCTCCAGCTCAAATTCGTCGAGGGTACCACCCAATAGCACCGCTTTCTCCTCCTCAACCAGCAGGTCCAGGCATTGTAGAGGTGTGTTGGGTAATCATCGAGCCAGGCTAGATCTCTATGCCTCAACACGTTGGCATTGTAAGTGACAAGGAGCTCCTCTACGTCGGCCTCAAGCCTGGTTTCCGCCAGCCGAACTTTTGCATCAACTTCAACCTCAACCTCGCGGACATTTTCCACGGCCGCATCTCTCTCCCTTCGAAACAAGACCGCTTGATCGCACGCTTCTTGTGTGGAAACATTAGCAGCGTCTCTCTCTTTCATGATTTTCGAGACTTTGGCCTTAAGCTCGTTTAGCTCTTTCAGGGATGCATCCCGCTCAACGATAACGATGGTGTTCCTGTGGCCCATGTCCTTCACCGTGGTGTAGTGCTCCCGTTTCATTCTATCCATCGCCGCATGGCCCTCGTCGGCCTTCTTAAGAGCTTCAATCTTAGATTTATGAGAAGACTCAGCCTCACTATTAAGTGCTTGAAGGATCTGGTCTTTCTGGCCAAGTTCTTTCTCCAGCCTTTCAATCGTGGCTGCTCGGTCGAAGGCCACCATTGTGGCCTTTTTCACAGTTTTCGACCACTCTTGATATTGGAAGAATATATCCACGACATAATCGTGCACCGTATTTGCGGCCGACACTGGGATCCTTTTTAAGCACGGAGCAAAGATGAACCCATCAAAACAAATGTCAGGAAAATCCTTTCTCAGCTGAGCGAGCCTAATCGATCCTTCCCCAATGGGCTCAATGAGGGCCTGTGCAGTAGTGGAGGGGTCTGTAACTTTAGTTCTACGTTGAGATTCAGGCCTAGATGATTGGGAAGATGGTTTGTGCCGCGGAGCTTGAGAGGGTCGTGAAACGTGAACTGGCGGCGGTACCGGAGCTCTGGGAGGTGGCGTACGGGAGCAAGACCGATGCCTATACCCCTTATCTCTGTCAGACCTTTCCTGACTAGAGTACCCCTGATCATAGTCTCTATCTCCTTCTCTCCTATGCGATTTATAGTATGACGAAGATCGGCGTTTGCTGCGTAGGCTACCAAGCATTGAGCCTTGACCGGACATGGTATCTGCAAAGCAAAACGGAGACAAAAAGTTAGTAATATTTCACAGTGGGCGTATTACAGTCAGAAATCGTGTCGTGTCGTGAAGTGTGAATGTATGTGCAACCCCCCGACCAACCGGATGTGTCGACTACGCTAGTGGGAGGAGACTCGCTTAAAACTAAGGCGTGTTGGAGTTCATCCAATCCGGCATCATGCTGCATGGACACATCGTCCGAAATTGGAAGATCGGCGAGCCCTTCGTAAAGATTTTTCTTCCTTGGGGGAGACATCTTTGAAATTCTAATTCCAGAGGCGGGCTGGGACATGACCATAGATTTCCATCTCCCCGTTTTGGATTGCTTAAAAACGGTTGCCTTGCCTTTTCTCTTTTCTTCAGAATCCTGGATTTCATCCGTAGGGTCCGCCAAAGGTTCGTCGTCAGTATGGGTTCTTTCAGAATCAGCCTCCTCAACTATGACAACTCTGGGCTTCTTACGCTTAGCTTGTTCCCTTGAGATAGTCCTTAGTGCAACTTCAAACCTTATACTTTGTCTTCGCTCAATTAGCCCAAGAATCCTAAGGTTCCTATCCGTCAAGACCAAGTCGATGTTCCTTTCTTCGCTTGGGACCTCTTGGAGAACCCGAACTATCTTCTTGTAATATCTACCTTTGGGTCACTGAATTATCGCTGTAAGGAAAAAGAGATATGAGTTTGGCTTCATCTATAACTATCTTATCAACTGTCCGGGAAGATGGCAATACTCACGTCTAAATAGCCACCGACTAGCAAATCCTAGAGGGCATCTGACATAGAACCACTCCGTCTTGAAGTAGCTCAGCCTGGTCCAAGACCCCGTAACTATTTGGCAATTCCTTACAGCCTCTAGGAATATGAAAGATGGACTGTCTATTCGACTCTTGAAGTTGAACAAGTATCTTATCTCGGTCAGACGAGGTGGTCGATAGAGATATTCCATGAATACAATGAATAAGCTATTCAGTAAAGCATATCCATTTGGGTGTAGCTGAGATGGGGCGATCCCTATTAAAGACAACACTTCGTGTATGTATTGATTGAAACGGGAAGCGTCCCAGCTGCGCACGCATGTCGATTGAATGCGGTATACCCCTCCGGTGGATTATGTGGTCTGTCATTTGGTCCCGGCAATATTAGGTCGTCCATTGACAAACCGTGCCTTAGGCATATTCTTCCTAGCATATCTTCCAAAAAGTTGGACGGAATGGAGTCTGGCAGACTATTGATAAAAGATGCATTTGGTGCCTTATCCGAGGCTGGATCGATGACTTCGGCCTCAATCTCTGGTATTTCAAGCATGGGAGGAACTGAACTCTGAGTTTCCTATGGCTGCGAGCTTGGAGTTTCCACGACTAGCTAACTCACGAGAAATCATCATTAGACGACAAACAGCCCGTGTGTTCCCCTCGTGTAAAGTGTGTGTTGTGCAGCGCAGTGCTGTGCATTACTCGAAAAGATTTTGCAGAGTTCAAGAAAAACTTGCAAACGACGAAGATAATCGAAATCCAGTCGGAGTGACCGTCATCGCTGACCGTCACCACCATACCATCTAGATGTTAGCGACCGATCCAAATTAAAATTTCTTATCGTGTTGTTAAGTTATAGTTCCATCAACGAGCTTCGAAAGGCAGTCAAATATGCAGTTCTACGGTCAAGTCCGATTATGCAAGGCAGAAGCTCATTGGAGTCGAATGTTCAAATGTGCAGAAGTTCTCTAGATCAATCAAACTCCAGCTTGGGATCGATCGCCATAGCTCAAATTAGTGACGAGTCAGGGGCCTCCTTTTCGTATCGATCAAATTCGAAATGATATGTTTCGTATCGATCGAATTCGAATCGATACGCTTCGTATCGATTAAGTCAAGCCAACTTCGTATCGATTGCGACTCGAGGACTTTGCATCGATTACATTCAGAACTATCGAAAATGACAGAGTTCGTATCGATCGTTTGCTCGGAATTTCATATCGAACATGCTTCTAATGGTTTCATATTAAATACTTTAAATCTATATGAAGTGCATCCACCAAGGATCGATAAGGACCCCATCGCTCCTCATCAACAATACATTGATGCGAACCCCACATCCCGTCATTGATACGAAATCAAGTCACGATCTTCCTTTCCATCGGTACGAAATGGAGGCCGAACAACCATCAATCGATTGCTCCATGTCCTGAACCCTTCTTCTCCAACCTACACGAGCATCGCCATGGCTACTCTCACCCAAACTTTGGCCCAGATCTGGCCTTAGCGCTTGCAAAATTGGTAATCGGCAAATATTGGATGAATCTAAAATTCTAACTTCATCACGTGAATTTGGTCATAGCTGATTAATTACCAAGATTGAAGTTGGAATTCGAAGGATTGAAGGGCAGAATTTGATCGATTCGAAGGTAGTATGCAGTTCCTCTCTTTTCTCAAGTTCGTGGATCGATGCGAAAGTAGAAAGTAGAGGGAGCAACAGTAAAAAGTGAAAAGTGAAAAATGGCCAAAGTCTGAAGTATTTATATGGATCCTAGGGATAAAGAGGGCCGATTCGCCTCCCAGTCAACATGACCGGTCACTACAAGTCAACACTCCAATCGAGTCGAACGGTAAGTTCGAGTCCATCGGCCCAAGCTCCTATCGATTCGAAATGGTAAATAGATCCATCAATACGAAATACACGATGAAGATTGCTCTGGAAGCAATTCAGTTCCATCGATTCGAAGTCTTTACTCGCATCGATAAGTCTACAGTCATGGTCCATCGTTACGAACTATTCTATTCGAATCCATCGGTTTCATCGACACGAAGGATCATCCTAAAGCAACCGTTAGGTGTTGTTACAACACGAACTTCTACATCGATTCAGGAGAGGATCGATACGGAATTCGATAGAAGAAAACTGACAACTACTCGTGGACGTGCAACGTTAACGAGAGTCAGATGAACATGTATACATATATGTCGAACTAATATTCAATTTTCAGCATTAATAGGAATTGGACATTCATCTAACTATGATTACGGCGACAAAAAACTAAGCACTATTGTGCAACAATCAGTTACGCAACGCAAGATACAACCTTCAACCAAAAAGGAATAACTGTTCAGAGTGAGGACTGCAGCTTTTCAAAGCACGTCTTGTCTCCACAAGACGTACTTTGGGGGGCAAATGTCATCCTGCCTTTTGGCAAGGCCGAGATATCAAGGAACTGGGCGAAAACCAAGGATCACCCGTCACGAGTATCGAGTATGCACAGGTTCGCTATGGATGACGATGAATTTTGCCCGGGTCCGGATCAGGCCAAAATTGATGAGACACGACAAGCGAAGCCATAGAAGCCAGCATTCCAAATTTCAAGTCAATCCGAGTTCATATGTGCAAGTTAGGATCGATGCAAGTAAGAGGAAATAGCCTTGGTTTCATATCCATCCATCAACGTTAATTCGAATCGATCGGTTTTTGCATCGATCAGACTATACCATTTCGCATCCATCAACAAACCCTGCTTCAAATCGACTGGTTTCGTATCCATACTCGAGCCTTAGTTCGTATCGATCGGTTTCGTATCCGTCGATGAGCAGTATGCTTCGTATAGATCGTTCGGTGTCTAATTCGAATCCATCGAAAGGACACTTGATCTAATCCACTATATAGCCTTGGTTCGTATCCATCAGTTGATCTCACTTCGTATCCATCCCAAATATTGTTTTTTCGTATCGATCGGACGAGGACAACCTCCATCGATACGAAATACACAAAGTCCATCAATATGATGTGGGCAGGCTACGAATCGATACAAAGCACACGTCATTGATGGGTTCAAGCTACACAACGTCTCTCGATACGAATAAGGTGAAATTTAAGGGAAGACGCGGTCGACTCAGAGTAAAGGGTGGATCGATGTGAGGAATGCGTGCCGTGTCATCATAGAGGCACGTGCATCATCGATTCGTAGGGGATCGATTCGAAATCATGGATTCGAACCAGACAGCCACCGTGACGCTCGAACTCGTATCGATCATAACTCGAGATCCACCGATCCAAATGCTATGAAATTTTCACAAAAGACTACATGCAAGCTAAAGATTATTTTCGCCAAGTTTCACCTCCATCGGATGCAGTCTCGATCGATATGAATTGAGTTCGTATCGATCGCCAAACGAGTCGAAACTCTCCGGGATCGATCGCGTGGACCGCCTCACGTGCCAGAAGGAGTCTCCCAAAGTTTAAGCAAAATATCAGCCTCCTACACCTATAAATAGAGCCCCAGAGCCTACAGAAAAAAGGATCTTTTGATTCTCAAGTGCCCAGACTCTGCTGGATCGAGATTTGCATCCTACTCTTGCTGTTGAATTAGAATTCTAAGCTGTAGTTTACTGTTGTTCACTGTAATCACGTTTAATAATTGAATGAGAATCAATAAAGTCACAAAAAATTCATAGTGGACGTAGGCAACACGCCGAACCACTCTAAATTGTTTATCTGTGCATTTATGTTACTGTTTGTTGGATTTTTTGTTAGATAATCTTCAATTTAAATTTATATTCTTCGTTTTTATCTCTTCAAAAACTTTCGAAGGGTGTTGTGCCCATTTTTGGAACAAACAATAACTTAGTTTTTTTATTTTATTAAAATAAAAGAAAATAAACGACACTTATACCATTAGTTTACACTTGTAATTTCATGTGACATTAAGTTTACATTTGTAATTTTGAATATATATATATGTAACTCATATTTCTAATTTCATGTTTTAATATGTTTTTGTATGTATATTTATAGCATTTTCCCTCTTATTTATATTTATGCATATTTAAAGAAAAAATGATTCAAAATCAAACTATCCACTAATAAACATATGTATACATACATTGATTTATTACCAAATTTAATTTATACTAATTTGTAATTTGACATTATAATAGAAAACATATTTATTTGTTTTGAAAATATAAATTTTGCCAAATTAAATTATTATAAAAGAAGATGATTAAACTGATATTGTCAATTATATCAGGAGATTATCAAATGAATATTTATTTCTATAAAATAAGCATCTTAATGGTAAAAATCGGTAAATTACCCAATTACCATATGTCCAAAAATCTGGGACATCGCATCAATCCTCTATGGCGATTTTCAATTATTATGTTAATTTGATTGGATTTATATTATTTCTACAATTTTTGATAATTTGATAGACTATACCACTTCTCCTCTTTCTTTGATTAAATTCTATTCATAGTTTACACCATTCCACACAAAATTCCTTCATTTTTTTTTATAAACGAGGACTTGAAAAGAATATGAAGCCAAGATTGCAATTCCTATTTTTTAGGATATTCCATTGAGTTAATGTAATAAATTGGGTTACTATTTCTTTTTACAGGTCTATTTATTGCAGTTTTAGATATGAATATATAATCCTTGTTATGGATAATGAAATATTAGAAATCTAAAGGGAAAGGACTTGTATTATTATTGTGGTTAAAAGTCTTGATATTTAACTCTAGTTTAGGGCATATGAACCGTACAATTAGAAGTTATTAGGCACGAATATATACTTATTTATATTAGCGTAATACACACATAATTATAGCATATAAGTGCATAGTTAATTAGGTAATAATCATCATTGATTCCCCCTTAGGAAGGGAATTAATACTTTAAGGTGTAATAAGGATTTTTCCTTGTAAAGCTTTAATTATGGAATGATGAGATGAGTATTACATACAAAGAGAGTGTTTAAATTATAGCAAAGTCGTAGGGATGCGAGGTCAGTCAAAAGACTCACATAAGTCTGCCCAGTCAATCTGGCTACCAATAGTGTGACTTTGGGGACGATGTGAGACATCTCTTATGATAAATGTTTGTGACGATGCAAGGTTAGTCCCAAATTCTATCGAGTAAATCTCCCTGGCTAATCTGATTACCAGTTCTTATGAACATTCAGACTAATGTGAGATGTCATTATGAGTATGAGTCATAATACGAAAGGCCTGCTTTAGAGTCTTAGGCATTAAGTAGTTGTTTGAGGGCCTGTTTCCTTTCCCCAAATGAAGCATTAAATGGCCAAAGGGCTGCTTATTAGGAATGATAGGTGGAATCTCGACAGGGGTCCGTTTCAGGATAAGGTATTAAGTGGCCGGTTGAGGATCCGCCTTTCCATAAAGAAATATTAAGCGGCTCAAGAGATTCCATGCGATGCCAGCTAGGCACCGATGAGAAGTCTACATTGGGAATAGGTATTAAATAATGGGGTTTGCCTCGATGGAGGTCTTAAATGGCCATAGTTTACATTTTTCCAATAAAATTTATTAAGTGGCTTGCATGCTATCTTTCATGTTGTTAGAAATTTATGATGTGAGATTTGAGTTGTGGGATTTAGAAACCTGCTTTGGGAATGGAAGGTATCAAGTGGTTGATTGAGGACCTGCCTCCTTTCCTTATAAGAATTATTAAATGGTTTTATATATGCAAGACATATTCTTATTTTAAAACATAATGTCCCAGTACTGAAATGGTAAGACTCGAGATTTTTATTCATCGGACATTTGTTGTTCAGACTCCCTTCTCATTACAACACAGGTTAAGGATGGAGTGACGATGGTGATGTTTTCTAAATTAGAGTGGCACAAGCGTGTGGCAGTTATTATTATCTTTTATGATGTTTTATGTTGTACCCATGTACTTTGGATAAATAATGTAACAGATTTTCCTTGACAATTTGATTATGTTTTATATTATGACGTTTCAAATGGTTTTGAAATAAATGGGTACACTTTGCTATTATATTTTATTCCATCAGCCGTGAGTTCTGAAAAAATAGTGATTGCTCTATATTGTTACTTCATTTTCCAACCAACAACCATCCTTAGAATGGATCTAAATTTTGATGGGTATTTTCTAGGTCGAAATTTAGGCCTATTTCGAGGTGGGTTGTTGCATTTGGTATCAGAGCTTTAGTTACCCGATCAATAGGGAAACTATATGTATGGGTGACATTCTTGTTATTTTTGAAAAGGTTTTCAAAAAGGATTTTAAAAATTATTACTATATACATGCATGTATTTATGCCCCTATTTCTTTGAATACATGCGCACACACTAGGCAACCTTTTTTTCCAGCATATAGTACTATCTTAGGAAATCATCACTAAAGATTCAACATACAAATAGTTGATATGGATGATAATCAATCTTCTTCCCAAACTAGGATCCCTGCTCACGGAAGACCTCTCATTCGTGGAATGCCCGAATGGTTAAAACAATATCTTAGGACCATTGAGCAATTTCCTACTCCTCCAGCTGCATCATTGGTACCTGCTGCCCCGCCTATCGATGCGACACCCCATCCTATTGACAATCCTAAATTGTGTAAGTACTTTATTAATATGAAGACATACTCTGAAATCGAGGGATATCTAGTAGCTAAAGCATAGTTTAATGACTGTGAGAAAATATTTTAGGAGCTTAGTTGGGAAGATCAGTTAAAGACGAGGATTTTATCTTGGCACCTCAAAGGAGAAGCTTTAGATTGGTGGAACTTGGCGACTGAGGGAAATGCTTGAAGGATATTCTCATAGGATAAATTCGAAAACAAATTTGAGATAAAGTTTATGTCTATGACAGAAGTGAGTCTACAACTGGAGAAATTCATTCAGCTTAGGTAAGGAGTCTCTACTTTAAAGGAGCACATAGTTAATTTCACAGAGTTGGCTAAATTCAGGATGAGCTTGATGGGTACACCTATGAAAAAATGCCACGAATTTTGTAAAGGGCATAAATTCCTAGCTAGGAGAAATGTTGTTGACCTAAGTACCCATTGGTACCATGTATGAGAGGTTAGGGGAAATGGTAATGCTACATATGTCTAATGTGGATGATAAGGAGGCAGAAAAGGAGAAGGACGCACCAACCCAAAAGCAAGGAAGGACCAAGAAGGGAAGATTTTGTGCTAACAAGAAAGCAAAGGGGAAGTTTAAGAAGGATAGCAAGGTGTGAAGACGATGCCAAAATAAAGGTTATGAGGCTAAAGATTGTTGGTTGAGTCTGATGAAGGAAGCTTTAAAAGCGAAGTGCTTTTGCCACAAGGAAGGGCATCTCGAGAATCAATGCCCTAAGTTAATAAAAGAAGGATCAAATGGACAAGCTTATGCTATTGAAGTCATCCCTCTTGTAAGAAGATCACTGAGAGACCAAGGGAAGGTGGCATTAGAAGGTATAATGCTTATTTTAGGGGTTATAATTCATATCCTATCTAATTCAGGGACATCACATTCCTTTATAGCTAGGTATGTAGTAAACTTCTTAAACCTTAAACCTAGGTTTTCACCAATCCAATAGCGGTCTCAATCCTATTAAGGGTTCAACACACCTCTCTTTTATTTGGAAAGACCTAGCATTTGACATATGCAATGTTGATTTCATATGTAATATGCTGAAAACGGAGGTCAAACGAAGAAATTATGAGCGTTTAATTTTTTAATTTAGTTTGAATTCAAATTCAAACGAGTGTTTAAATTTAGGGTTTGAATTTCAAAGATTAACAATATGATTACTTGGGGGTTAAGTTAAATGTTAAGTTAAACAATTAACATTAAAAGTTAATAAGGGAATAAAATAAACGAGTAACGGAAACAAATCAACGCTATCGAAATAAGAGGAGTGGTCGACCTATGAGATCTAACCGGTCGAACCCTGGTGGTCGACTGGTCGAGCATAGGCTATCGACCGCAGCCTCATGGGGGCGGCTAGTGTTCTATGATGTTATATGGCTAGATTTATCCTTTTTTGATCTAGTTTCGTCTTACAGTTCTGGCACATTTCAACTCCTATAAATAGGACCCTGCCCTCTCCACTTCTCTTAAAAAATATTCGGGTAATACATCAAACTTCAACCATTTTCTCTCTCCAGTAAGATTCAAAAATTCAATTAGAGTTCAGGTAAGGATTCTAAACCTTTTCTAATTATTAATCTTTTCACTTCTCCCCTAGCCTCTTTGAATGCAACAAAATTATATATGAACCTATCATTCAATGTGTTATACATATATATATATAAGGATATCTGAAAAAGAGTTGCTTTGGCATTGTAAATCCATACAAGAAAAGTTATGGATAATCTATGAGTTGAAACATTAGTATTTTTATTTCAGTAATTGATTAGTATATATCACTGGATTTGAACATGCCTTAGAGATTTTGAAATTTTGAAAAAATAGATAAAATCCCAAAAAATTCACTTTATTTCAAAATGTCAATTCTAGAAGGAGATTCTCAACTTATATTAATTTGATGGGATTTATATTGTGTCTGTAATGTTTGCTAATGTCATAATCTATTCCATTTCTCCTCCTTCTTTGATTCAAATTGTGAGTCTTCAAAAATAAAATAAAGGTGTAGTGCATGAATTCTATTCATAGTTTACACCACTTATTCCATACAAAATTCCTTCATTTATTTCTTTATGAAAGTGGAGTTGAATAGAATATGAAGTTAGGTTTGCAATTCCTATAGTTTAGGATATTCCATTGTATTTATATAATTAACTGGGTTTCTATTTCTATTTACACGTCTTTTATTGTGGTTTTGGGTATGAATATTTAATCCTTCTTATGGATATTGAAATCTCGGAAATCTAAAGGGAAAGGACCTGTATTAGTATTATGGTTAAAGGAATTGAATCTAACGCTAGGTTAGGGCATATAAATCGCATGCTTTTAAGTTATTAGGCGAGAATATAGGTTTATTTCTGTTAACATAATAAATGTATAATTATTGCATATAGTTGCTTAATTAATTAGGTAACAATCATCATTAATTCCCTTATAGGAAGGTAATTAATATCTTAAAGTGTAATAAGGAAGATTCCTTATAAGGCCTTAATTATGAAATAGTGAAAGTGAGATGAGTACTATGTATATTGAGAGTATTTAAATTATGGCTAAGTCATAGGGATGCAAGGTTAGTCAAAAGACACATAGAAGTCTGGCCAGCTAATCGGTCTACTAGCAGTGTAACTTTAGGGTAATGTGAGACATCTCCTGTGATAAATATTTGTGATGACACAAGGTTATTCCCAAATTCTGCAGGGTATATCTACCCAGCTAACCTAGCTACCAATTCTTATGAATAGTCGGGCTATATGAGATGTCATTATAGGTATGGGTCATAATGTAAAGGGTTTTCTTCGGGGTCTTGAGGTTTGAGTGCTTATTGGAGGGCTTGCCTCTTTTTTCTAAATGAAGTATTAAATGGCCAAGGGGATGGTTATTAGGCATGGTAGGTGGAATCTCGATAGAGATCCACTTCATGATAAGGTACTAAGTGGCTGATGAGGGTCCGCCTTTTTGTAAGGAAGTATTAGTGGCTCAAGAGATTCTATGCGATGTCAGCTAGATAGTCATTGATGAGTTTTCCACCTTGGGTAGGTATTAAATGATGGGGTCTGGCTCAATTGAGGTCTTAAATGGCCAGAGTCTTCCTATTTTCTAATAAAAGGTGTTAAATTACTTAGGTACTATCTCTCACATTATCGGATATTTTTGATATGGGATTTGGGTTATGGGATTTAGAAATCTGCTTCGAAAATGGAAGGTATTAATTATTTGATTGAGGACCCACCGCCTTTTTTATAAGAAGTATAAAATGGTTCTAGGTACACAAGACATATTCTTATTTTAGAATATACTACCCAAGTACGGAAATAGAAAAACTTGAGGTTTTTATTCACTAGACATTTGTTGTTCTGACCCCCTACTCATTGCAACACAGGTTAAGGATGAAGTGACGATGGTGACGATGCTTGAGGGTGGAGTGGCTCAAGCTTGTAGCAGTTATTATTATCTTTTATGGTGTTTTCTGTTTTACCCATGTATTTTGGATAAATGATGTAACAGATTTTACTTAGCAGTTTGACATTGTTTTGTATAATGACATTTCAAATGGGTTTGATATACATGGGTACAATTTACTATTATATTTTATTCCATCCGTTGTGACTTATGACAGAATAGTTATTGCTAGTACTGTCACTTCTTTATCTTACTAATAGCCAACCTTAAAATGGATCTAAGTTTCGATGGATCTTTTTTGATTGAAATTTAGGCCTATTCCGTAGTGGGTTACAATAGTGCCCAGGAAACAGATGTAGTTTGATGCATATGTTTCCTATTTTTTTGGATGGATTTGCATCGATGTGGTTTACTCGGCTTGCACTGAAATCCATTTCGACTTTTGATGAGCTAACGAAAAGTTTCCGGTGTCGTTCAGGCTCTACACCTCTTGGCCTAAGGATGCGATTTCTAGCCTTCCCTTTCTTAGCGGCCTTAGGGACCTTAGGAGTTATTGAATGAAGAAGTTTAACATGGCAGTTACTGAAGTTAAAAAATTAAACTAAAGTATGGTGTTGATGGCGTTGGTACAAGGAGTACATCCGGACGTGGACTTTAGGAAACGGCCAAGGATGAAACAACCGACGACTATGGATGAATTAAACTTGAAAGCTAATTAGTTCTTTATTTGGAAGAAGCAAGTCAATTTGCTAGGAAGATTGGCGGTGGACAGTTAAAGGAAGTGATTTAGAGCAATGTAACGATTTAAGCAAACTAGCGAGTGCTCCGATAACATGGATTTGAATATGGAAACTTTCTGTAAACAAAGGAAGATAAATCATGACGCTGAAGGTTTGGTAGAATGAAGCCAAAAAGTGGCCAAGGAATATGAGGTCGGATGAGTATACGCCTCTACGAACATATACCTTACCACATACGGGACATAAAGCTATAAAAAGCTGCCTACGAGGGAGGCGGTCGAGGAAGAAAGAAACTTTGGAAAGTTCTGTCGGTTCCATGAAACTCATAGACATAATACAAACGAGTGCAGAAATTCAAGGGATTTTATTAAGGAGTTAATAAGAAAGAATAGATTAAAGCAATATGTAAGATAGCCCTAGGATAGCAGATAAAATACTAGACCTTAAGGGCCGAATGCCCAAGGAACCAATCTGGACCCAACGGAGAGGGGCAGAGACGTACTAATGGAAGGATAGTTATATGAACACCATAATTGGAGGACCCCATCCAGTGGAAGTTGGAATGAAATGGAACGGTATGCGAGTTCATTAACGCCCCTACCATAAGAGAACTACTTTGCTATTGAAGACCGAGCTCCAGCTAAGAAAAAAGATGATGACTGATGACGTTGTGCTTCAAAATAGGTATTCTGATAATGTAGACACGCCAAACTTAGATCCAATGATGATTACAACTGTTATTAGCCCGGCTATGGTTCACCAGGTCTTTCTGGATAGTGAATGAATACTTTATTCAAAAGAACATTTGATCAGATGAGAGTAAGTATTAATGATGTCTAGCCTTATAAATCCAGTATTCAAGGATTTACTGATGAGGCGAAGAAACCTATTAGGGCAATTGATTTTTTCGTGGAACTAGGAGACGGAGATGGTAAGATTGTGCGGGTTTAGAAATTTGTAGTTATGGATGAGTATTCAGTGTACAATGCCCATTTAGGTCGATTGACCCTTGATGATTTTAGAATAGCACTAGCTCTGATGCTTGATGATGAAGTTTTCCATAGTGAATGGGGTTGGATCAATTAGCGGAGACCGAAAAGATGGTCGAGAATGTTATGTCGCTTAGCTCAAGGAAGAAAGCGACGTGAGAAATGGGAGAATATAGAGAAAGCTCTATGCATTAAGAACGCAGATGCAAAGCAATTAATGTCCAATCCCTGGCTTGGGAACCATAGCAGTTTCAATAAATCTATAGATCCCAAGAAGAAGTTAGAGGAAGTGCGGGCAGCACCAGCTGAGGCGACGGTTAACATTCTGATCAATATGGACAATACTACTTAGGCACTCAAGAGTGGATCCTAACTTGATGTAGGATTGAGGAAGGAATTGGTCATTTTTCTACAAGCAGATTTGGATGAATTTGCTTGGATACATTTTGATATGTGTGGGATATCATCAGAGATAGCATGCCATGTAATGAATGTGTACCCAAAATATCCACCGGTAAAGCGGAAGGGACGCAGTGTAGGTACGGAGTGATCCAATACATTGAAGAAGGAAGTAAATAAGCTGAAAGCGAATGGCTTTATTCATGAGGCTTTATACCCTAAATGGGTATCAAACCCCGTGTTTGTCAAGAAAGTAAACGAAAACTGGCGGACATGTATTGATTATTTGAACTTGAATAAAGCAAGCTCGAAGGATAGCATTCCTCTACCTAGGATTGATCAACTAGTAGGCGGGACCCACAGGACATGAGTTACTATCTTTTATGGATGCTTATTCTAGTTATAACCAGATACCGATGTAGGTTTAAATTAGGAGCACACAAGCTTTATAATGAATTTTGGTCTATACTATTACCGAGTAATGTCATTCGGTCTAAAGAACGTAAGAGCTACTTACTAGAGATCGGTGAATTCGATGTTTAAGGACCAGTTGGACGGACAATGGAAGTGTATATGGATGATATGCTCATGAAGTCACTTTGTCAAGGAATCATATGGATGACCTTTTCAGAGATATTCGAAGTATTGCAGATGTACCAAATGAAGTTGAACCCATAGAAATGAACTTTTGGAGTTGCATCAGGGAAGTTTCTAGTATTTATCATGAATTCAAGGGACATTAAGGCTAATCCAGAGCAGATTAATGCCTTAAGGAATGTCAGGATGCATATAAGGAATTACTGAGGCACATGGAAACACCACTGGTTTTGTCCAAACCGTTGGACGAAGAGGATTTATTCATCTATTTAGTAGTGTATGGTCACACATTAAGCACATCATTAATACGTGAGGAGGCAAGGATTCGAAGGACGGTTTACTATATTTGCGAGCGATTTGGTGGAGCTGAAAAGAATTATCAAAAGTTGGGGGAACTCACTTATTGTTTGCTTACTGCATCAAGGAACTTGCGACCTTACATTTAGGCTCATCAGATTAGGACGCTAATGGATCAACCTTTAAAGCAGGTGTCGCACCGACCCGAGGTTTTGGGAAGATGATTGAAATGGAATATTGAATCGAGCTAGTAGAACATCACCTACCATCCAAGGAGAGCGATAAATGGACTGGCCTTGGCGGATTCCATAGGTGAATTCACAGTACCAGATGGTGAAGAGGAAGACGATATAGTTATACTTTCTAAATGAATTTTTTCTGTAGAAGAAGCTTCTAATAAGCGCAGTTCTGGAGTAGGAGTAGTACTCGTGAATCCGGAATGATGATCGATTTGTTATGCGAAGCTAGAATTTCCGGCAACATAACAACAAGGTAAGTACGAAGTATTGATAGCAGGACTAAAAATAGTGAAGGAATTGGGGGTAAGGACTTTGTATATATTTAATGACTCCCGGTTGGTGGCTTATCAGGTAAAGAAGGAATTCTAAGCTCAGGGTGTGAGACTTGCTCCTTACCTAACAAAGGACCCGGAATTGTTGGATGATATAAAATGTTACATAACTATGCACAACCCCAAGGTAGAAAATGCAAAAGGGAAATTAATTGGCCAAGCTAGCTAGTCTTGGAGATGAGTAGCTGTTAGTATTTATTCCACTAGAGGTATTATCTACTCTAACCGTCAATTAGATGGACGTGGATTAGATTTTGAAGGTTGAAGAGGAGAAAGATTCATGGATAACTCTAATTAAGGACTATTTATTTAAAGAAACTATCCTAAAACGAAACAACAAACGACGAAAACTCCTTCGTAAAGCACCACTGTTTGTAATGCAAGCAGGAGTATTATACAGGAGAGGATTCTCGACCTCATACTTTGGTGTGTAACCAAGGATGAGGCTAGGAAAATCCTCATAGATGTCCATAAGGATAGCTTTGGTGATCACACAAAAGGGCGAACGTTAGTGAAGAAGCTACTTCGCTATGGATACATCTGGTCAACAGTAAACCGTGATGCTATTGAACACACCAAACATTGTGATCAATGCCAGAGGTTTGTAAAAGTTAGCAAAAGTTACAAGAGCTCCATTAATAGATCTTATGCAAATGATTAGCTCGTGGCCGTTTTGTGGTTGATTGATATAATCAGCGTGTTACCAATGTCGAAAGAAGGAGCTAAATATGCTATTATTGTGGTGGATTACTTCAAGAAGTGGGCTGAAGTGGAACCACTCGCCACGATCGCAGCATAAAAGATGATAAAATATGTAACGATGAACATTATCTATAGGTTTGGAGTACCTTAAAAAATTATAACGGATAATGGAACTCGGTTTGTAAGTACCGAGTTCAAGGATTTTTGCAATCAATACATGATTGAGAAAGGCTCTACGGCAGAAGCACACCTATAGGCGAGTGGATGGGTGGAGGTGCTGAATAAAATCATTAAGTCCATCTTGAAAAGATGATTAACTAGAGCTAAGGGCTACTAGGATAATAGGCTTCCACTGACATTATGGGCTTATAGGATGATCCATAAGTCTACGGCTGGACATACACCATTCGCTAAGGTCTATGGACTAGAGGCCATGATTCTGATTAAATTGGAAGTCCCTTCATTGAAAAAAGGATTACTGTAACAACTAGCCTTTTCGACCCTCAAAAGTCGACACTAATGCATCCATAATATTCACTTGCCAAGCATCCAAGTGCCGAAAAGAAAGATTATTAGTGTGAAAAAAAGAAAAGATAGGACAGAATCTCACATCATTACGAGTAATATATATTATCAAATGATCTTTACAAAAAGAAATCTTTAATATTCATACAAGAATTAGAGTAACTAACCTATCATCGGCCTTGACAGTAATAACAGCATGTTCTTACAATTGTTGGTAAATACAAACAAGAAAATATAGCGGAAATAAACTAAATGAATACGTCTTGGAGGCATCCAACTCATCTTTTGAAAAGCTCCAAAGCATCCAAAGGTAACTCTGGAAAAATACTTGGGTCTGACCTAAGTATTACAAGAAAAACATTCCCGAATTAGTCTGGTAAACCAGTGTGAGAGACTGAAATCATATGGATTTTTATATATAACCTTTCCAAAAATAAAGATATCTCGTAAGACCACACCGCACATATCACAGATCGGTTTTTACCTTATGATAACCAAACCCTTTCAAAATAAAAAATCCAGTGATATTATAATAATGTTTAGGGTTTAAAATAAATATATAACATAGCTGAAATGCTTGCATATCACATTCTAACATATTGGCATAGAACTAAGTTCATAAGGCACATATTGGAAAATGAATTTCAACAATGACAGGATAAGTACAGCACACTTCTATATAAAATGTGCCAAGGCTACAAACCATGCACCTCTACCAACACAGAACCGACATACCCCTTTCTAGATAGTACAAAATATGATCGCTAACTCGGCTGCCAACTTTGACAAATCGTTCTAAGGGGCCATCATGCATAATTCTTAAATATCGACTTGGATAAAAGTAATGATCATACTCAGATGCTAGCAAACCACATATCCCTGCTGCATCTTCCATGTTTTAGTCATTTTCGGGTGTGAGATTTGAGGCTACGTTTACATGGTCATTAAAATAATGAAATAAAAAGAATGAAGCTTCTTCTCCAATAGATGATTTGAGAATCAAACATTCAACTTGTGCTTTTTTTCTAACTTTATTCTTCAGATGATTTAAGTACCTATCAAAAAAATTATTTCAAAATTAAATTTTACTTATGTCATTAAATTAATATTTAACATACTCAATATTATTACCTCTAAAATGGATACATCTATCCATGTTGCATAGGACCTCATAGACATGCTTCAGATGGAATATGAACTGGTAAATGTTCCATTACATTAAAGAAACTCAAAGGATATATTTTATCCAGTTTACAGAGCAGTATAGGAATATCTACTTTAAAGTTACATAGACATTCAACTTTTAATGTAGTTGAACAAAGCTCCTTATAAGAAAATTAAGTTCTACTCTAACCGTCCAAAATTTTATGGATAATGGTTCTTTGAAAATGACGAGTAACAAATTTTCCATTATTACGTGACAATCATGACTTTTCATCCCACTCGGTTCATTGTTTTTAAAGTCGGCTCATCTACGAAGATTAGAAGAAATCCCATTGGAAAAGCTTATTCCTTCCATCCATTTTAACACAAGTTTCATTTAGTTAATGTCAAAATCACAGCATACTTTGGGTTATTTGGTGTCATTTGACTTGATATGACGCTCAGGACACTTACATAATTCTTCTGTATCACCGCTTGATTTCAAATCGTCCTTAGTCTTTCCATTAACAATCAAAATTGTATTTTAAACACATTATCAAACATGTTTTCTCATTGTGTATCATGTTAATATTAAGACGAAGTAAGAGATCGTTCCAATAAGATAACTCCTAAAATATACTTTGATTGCACCAATTATGAATCGTCGACTAACCTAAAATTTCAATTTGTACTCCAGCTTCATGTATCTTTGGATATTCCTTTAGAAGATCATATATTTTTGTGCTTAACCAAATCGTTGGTGGTTGTCTAGTCTTTGCTCTATTAGCTATAATGTTTTTTATCTCTTCTAGAAGTATGATTAACATGGAGAAAACACCGATGGCAATCAAAATATGAATTTTCTTCCCATGCGGTAAAGAAAATGCTCTTGTCTCTTCCATGCAATAAGGACAAGCTAGATGATCGGCCGTACTCCAACCTGAGAGCATTGCATGAGCAGGAAAATCGTCAATAGTCCCTAACAAAGAAGCAAATATTCGAAAATTCATTTTTTCGAAATGTCATATGTTTCAACTTTTTCATGCCACAATGTTTTCAATTTTTAATCAATGGTTTTAAATAAACATCGATTTTTTATGTCGGATCATTAAGATAGGGACAATAATAGAGAGAAACATATATGGAGTTTTCATACATATCCATGGTGGTAAATTATAAGTGTAACGATAACAGGCCAAGATGAATATTCAGAACCAGATTGAGAGAATAGTGAAAATCCATCCGTACACAAACAAAGTCTAACATTATGGCTCTCTACTGCAAAAGCGGGATAAGTCTTATCAAAATGTTTCCATGCTTCTCCATCAGCTGGGTGTATTAAGTTAACTTATTTCTATGTTCTCACATTGTGTCATCTTATATATGGTGCGGTAACGAAAGATGCATATAATATTTGAAGTCTAGGAGTGATAGCTAAGCAATGCATTCTCTTGTATGGAATTTCCTTTCCCTTTTTTTCTTGGGTTGTATCTTTTCTTGTTACATATTATACACTTCCTAAGATTGTTGTCCTCTTTCCAAAACAATATACAACTATTTAAAAATGTATTTATCTTTTGGTATGGCAAACTAAAAGCAGACGTAAGTTTTTTCAATTCATAATGATTTTTGCACATTAAATTATCGGGTTGCATATGTCATTTTGTAGCTTGTACAAAAGCCGTAAATTCGGCTTCCGTGAAATTGAATTTAGATTTCATAGCAATTTATTTGGCAGTTACTGATAATTGGGTGTCACTTTTACATCCATCCCAAAGGGATTTCTTAGCAGCATCCAATAAATCATAAATTTTCTTTGCTCCAGTATTTGGTTCTTCTTTGACATTTACAATGCCATCAACAACTTCAACCGTAAGGAACATTGATCATGCTACATCTTCAATCATATCTTTTGTGGGATTCATCATAACGTTGTCATTACCCACCTCCTCCTATGACACTATTAGATTAGATGCAACAAGTTTTCTATGACAATCCCACGTAAAATATTTTAACATAAAACCTTTTTGATACAAATGTGTTATAACTATATCAGGTTACAAATGCTTCAAATGTTTAGAGTTACTATACGAGCAATGAATTTCTCCATCGTTTCCATTATTGCTTAAAACGAATTCAATGAATACATGTATACCGTTATAAAGATATTCCTTTAATTAAACTCTCATTCCTTTTGTTGATACATTCAGCTCCTTTGATCGATTAAATAATTGACCATCTTTTCCAATTCCAAAAAATATGATAGTGTAACGACCCGCTATTTTGGACTATCCGCATCCGCACATGTCGGACTTGAATAATTCAAAATACCGAATTGTTAATTTAAATTTGGCAAAACTCAGATATACAGTAAATAAATAATCACAGATCACAGACACAGAGTAATAATATGCAGCGGAAGAGAAAGATAGTAGTTCATGAAGCTACTACATATATATAGCAGAGTTAAATAAGTTACAACAGAAGTCTCGAATACAATAGTCAGATACGAGAATCAGAATACATCACTGGAATCAACTGAATATCTGAAAGCTGGATAGATAGCTGGATCTCCAGGCGAAGCTCCAACTCCAAAGGTGAGTCTCAAAAGCTAAACCACTCAGTCTGAACCGAGCGTAAAGCAAAACACAAAACACTCGAGTCAGAATTAATATTCTTATATCAATAAATCCAATTCAAGTGAAATAACAATTGAAATACAAGTAACTCAAAGGAAGTTGGAATAACCATCCTCTAAGGATCCGTTAAACTATCTACTATGTAGTAGTGTACGCTAAGTAGATAATGTCTATCAGTAATATAAAACATCAAAATAGTGTTAAGTTACCATTATCCCCCTTAACACATTTTATATAAGCGTTATAGTCTATATAGCACTGTAAACTCCACCGTAAACTAGTGGGATATCAGGGAGTACTCCATAGGTATAACACAAAACAAATTCATAGCGGTCGCGTATATAGGGATACAAGTATGACAAGGCACATGAGGCAATACCCAAGGTAGTGAAACTACCATTTGCCTGATCCGGACTGGTGAAAACGCATCATCGCCGAAACGATCACAACACCGCGAAACAACACTCCCAGAAGTACAAGGGTGCACCAATCAATAATAAGTAATGAGTAGTATACGAAGAAGTGTGTTCGCTCGAGATAGCTAACCCCATTTGGTCCGGCACAGCTCCTATTTTAGTCATTTCCAATTTGGCACAAGTGTCAAGGCTATCCATTATCGTTCTCTTTCTTCAGTCATCACGTACATCATTCCAACGACTTCATTCTGGACCACACTCCACGTATAGTTATTAAAGTGGTTTTCAGCTTAGACAGAGTGTATGTCCATAACGGATTCCGGTTTCTTTAATAACTTTCGTAATTATTACACCGATTCATCGTTTAATAAATTTCAAAACCAAATCAAATTAAATTTCAAATTAGAATTTGAAACCAACATTCCATTTGTCTTTCTATATCAATTTTATAATTTACGTTTCAAAACTTCCAAAATACCATTTCAAAATCTTATAATTCAATTTCAATTTGTATTTAAACAATTCAATTATTGATTCAAGTTCGTACATAAGTTTCATTCCAAAATCATTTAAATCAATTTAATTTCACAATCAAATAAATTTAAGTTCATTGATCATTTTCATTCAATATTCGTTAAGTTAATTTATCATTCAAAAATATTTCTATTTAAATTCCAATTCATTAAATCAATTACTTAAGTTCAACTCCATTATATCAAGCTTACAAATTGAATTTAATTAGATTCGTCAAATCAATTCTTTAAATTACAAGTCTTACGTTAATTTCAATAATTCACATTTTATTTCTTGTTAAAGAAATTCAATTTCATTGTTTCGTCACTTAAATAACTTTCCAAAACTTAATAAATAACAAACCCAATTTCTTTTATTAACGAAGTTCAAATTCACTTAATCAAAATTTCAATTTCTCTTATCAAAGAATTCAAATTTTTATTTAATTCTCAAATAATTCAATTTTATTTAATTATTAAATAATTTGAAAACTCAATTATTAAATAAGTTTCAAAACTTAATTAGTAAATAATTTCAAAACTAATTCAATAATTTCTTAAATTTAACAACGATCTTTCATCAATTACTTTATTAATATTTTGTTTCAAATTATTAAATATTAACATTTTCCTTTCATAAAAATTCAAATTCCAACTTCTTTCCAAACCATATTATTTATTCAAATAAAGTCTTTATTTTATTTTTAAATCATATCATTATTGACCAATCGAGTTTTATTTAATTCTCTATCCTAAGTCAAGTTTTTATTTGGGTATTTATAATTTCAATCCGATTCCAATTCAATTCAAAAATCAAAGCATAACAAAGGGAACTTGCAGTGTGATAACTGGGATGGTGTCAAAGTAAATAAACAAACAATAACAACAATCAATAACAATCCAATAATTAATTCAATAATCTCGAAATAATCGTATTGATTCACATTGTTCTTTGTGTGAATTAATATAATTATTTCTAAAATCTACACTATCATTTCAGTAGATTAAAGATTATTACGCTAATTACTCTATGCAATTCTACACTTGACATTAATTATTCAATTTCATACTTCATCAATTAATACAACATAAATTCAAATGGTTCAAGGGTGATTAACTATTGTACTACGTGTCAATTAATTTAAACATTTAAAGGGGTCATATTATACAAGTTCGTCTAATTAAATTCAACATATATATCAATTTCAAGTCGCTAACTATCCTACGTCAAATTCAATTTCATATTTCTATCACTTCCTACATTAACAATTTTTAAAGACCAATATCAACATCAAACAATCAATCATCTATCAACCAAACTTGATTATCATCATATAAGTAACAGATAATGGTGGCACAGGTGAACTGATACAGGTAATAACATATATAATAGTGTAAATAACTAACAGCAGCAAAATTTCAATTCTCGTTTCAATTGAAATCAAATTTAATAAATAAAAGAACAGTAATCGTGAGTGATTGCTCACCTTTCGAGGCTAGAGAAATAGACGATGAAATTGAGTTATGAAATCCAGGCACGAGTTTCCAGAGCAAAGCAAGAGTGACACATGTTTGACGAATACAACTGATAACGGGAATTGGTGGAACAAATCAGAGCTGAATTGATGGTATAAGTGGGCACATATATATAATTGTATATATATACAATCATGCTCTAAATACAACACATTTTTAAATTAAAATATATATACATTACATTTTGAATAAATACACATATATGCTTATATATAGACTCGTTTATATAAAATATATATACATTAGTTACCCAATTTATATAAGGAAGTATAAGACGTATGCGAACTGATGAAACTGTAAAGTATACTTAAGCTGTAAAACATAGTAATTCATTTATGGTTGTATTTGCATTAAACAACTATAAAAAAACAACACAGCGGCACAAATCAATATACATCTATGTATATATATATAAACAGTTTTATAATCGTACATATAAATTTTCTCACACATAAAATAACATATATGTTTATATACTTTCGAACCCATCAATATGTGAGCATGCAAAAATTGTACAATTCGGATCAATTTGATAGGAAAAAATAACATACTAGACCATACAACTTGCACAGTTATAAATAACAGAATATATATACGCGATTAATATAGTATAAAATATTTATATTTAAATATAATACCTTATACATTTCAATGCAAGAAGAAGAAGAAGGTCGAGCAGCTGCTGTGAGTCGGTGATGCACGCGAGGCTTTGCAATGCGAGGTTGCTAGTGAGGTGCACGACCAGGCTTGGGTGGAGATGTGTGGAAAATGAATGACTTCAAATTAGAGAAGGTGGAAGAAAAATGGGAGATAGAAGAAGATTGGGCTTGTTCTTTTTTTTTCAAAAATGTTTTTGATCTTTTTCTTTCTTTCTACTTGGGCACGCAAACCTCTTCTTTGCAATTGAACACATTTAAAGGGGCTAAAGTGAAAAAATCTCTTTTATGAATAGTGGCTTCATCATTTCTTCTTCCAATTTCTTTCTTGCGTGCTTGCTCTCTTCTACCCATGTCATCCCCTGATGCACGTAGGCCCCCTGTGCCATGAACTGCCACACGCAAACCACCTTCCTCTTTTCTTTTCTATCTCACTCACGCAACCATTTTCTTTTGATACTTTCATTTAACAACTCATGTACGTAAGACAAGAGAGTAGAGGAGGCTAGGCTAGCGGGCTACGACGAAGGGAACAAGCGGTCAGTGGGCTAAGGAGCTTCGGCGGCAGGTCTCGGGTTGGATGGTGACTGCTTGGTGTGACGGTGGGTCAGGCAAAGGCGGGTGTTATATGCATGGCGACCATGTGAGGTGAAAAATGGTGAAGCTTGGAGATAAAGGAGGAGGGATGAAAAAAATGGTGTCAAGGAAGAGGAATAAGAGCATGCACAGGTTCAAAAATGTGTACAAGTTAGTTGAAAAGCAAAAGCTACTTTTATTTATAACTTTGTTTTTTTATTCAAATAGAAAGGGAGCACTGACGAAACAGTGGAAAAAAGAGAGTTTTAGAAGGTTAAGGGACCAAAGTCTTACATAATATAACAAGTCTAGTTATAATTATTTTCAAAAGCAACATTAAGAACGAAGTGAAATAAATGAACGGACCAAAATAATTAATTTGCGGTAGAATAGGAAAAGCCAAAAATGTTGATTTCAAGAAACATAAATTACTAGTGGCTGACAGCTTACTCACAAAGGGCAATAAAACGGCAAAGGAAAACCAATGATTCAAACGGGTACCGATACGGTTACCGTTTACAAATTTCGCCGTCCACCGGACGTCGAAACACACATACGAATATACCGTGGAGATCAGCACGACGAGACGGTCAAAATGGTATACAGATATCAGTGATTTGATTGAATCATAAAAATTTGAATTTTCCTACCAACGGAAAATGCATGAAAAACGCAGAAAAATAAGATCGACGAAGCTAAAGATGTCCGAATTTGGAAAAACGAAAAATGACGTCTTGCTCAGAAGATAATTTAGAACTTTTCTATGTAAAAATATATAGGTTTCAAAAACGTTTTATTTTCATCGATTTTTAACTGATTAAATTGAAATTAATTTACGCACGAAAATAAACTTCGTATTTTCGAACGAAAATTTACCAGTTGCTATATTTAACTAGACACATTTCAAATATTAAATTTATATTTCAAAATTTTATCATTTAAATTTCCACAAAATTTCAGTTAATAACGTTATTAAAACCAGTTAAATTTACGGGTCGTTACACTCTCCCCCACTCAAAACTTTTCGTCCCCGAAAAGGAAGGAGGTAGGAGAATAGAACAACCAAAAGAAAATAGACTTGAATTACATTATAAACAATTAATTTAAACAATATAAATTTCAATTTAAATAAATTTATATTCAACGATTGACTTTAAACTCAAGAAATTTCATTAACTTGGTTTTATTTCAATTTATCGTTGTTTGTTACAAATTTCATTTCAAACGACCATTTATTTTATTAGTCCATTTATTATTCGACTAACTTAGCATTCTATTTTTCTCTATTAATCATTTTATAATTAAACTTTAAGCGTATCACATTTATTATGCGCACTCATTTTATTTATAAAGATATTTATATTGTATATTATCTCATTATCTTAAATTAACAATTTCAGAGATCATAAATTTGAATAGTCATTTATTATAATCATATTTTATTCGACAAATTTAATTCTTCCTTATTCCAAATTATTATTAAATTTATTCTACTTAATATATCTTATCACATATATATAAAGTATTATTACATTTATTATAACTACTCAAATTTATTTAAAATTCCCTTAACATTATTTTACACTGTATAATATTCAATTACATAGTTAGCTTTTGAAATTTTAGGTAAGTTATATATAATGCAATTGAGTATTATCCAAATAAAATTTTACAATTTACTTATTTCAAGTTAAGTGTTTAGTCAAATTTTTTTTTGGCTTCATTGAAAATTATCTTTAAATCAAAATTTTAAGAATTAATTTCCGATTAATTTCAAACCATTTTAGAGATAATTATGTATATACTATATATATCAAATCAAATTATATTTAAAATTACATACCCATATATATAAATCAAATCATACTTAAGAAATTTAAATCGATTTAATTTCCAAAACAAAACTATAGCAAAGCTACGAATTCGTCTCTCCACTCCGAAACTCGAAAATGAATGTCGATGATGCGGCCGTCATCACCGAAATTATTTTCCAGCGACAAAGAGAAGAGTACTGATTTAAAACATTTAAAATTCTTTGAAAACCATTTCTATTCGAAAATATTTTAAATAATATACATTTTAAAATTTAAAACCATAGTTCAAAATTATCGAAAATTAAATCCTTAGATTCTAATTTAAATTCACTTCAAATTTCAAATCAAATTATACCCAAGTTTTATAAATTCATTTATTTATATATTCTGACAACAAATTCATTATCAATTTATTCAGAAAATTTGTACTTATATATAATATAATCATTCAAAATTATTTTATTTACCACATTTGAAAACAGTATTGTGTCAGTTTGCTCTGCTCAAGCGTTTTGAAAATCTTATCGATAGCGTTGATCAGACGAATCGATCGAAAATCCAAATCAACCTTAATAACTCAAACAACACAATATATATATATATATATAACATTTTAGTATAAATACAAATACACTCCCTCGCTCAATGATACAAGGATGGATTTCAAAATAAGTATAAGATTCAAATTTGATGGAAATCAAATCAAAGAGAATTTTGATTCGATAATAAGTTCGAAACAGAAGATAAGATTATTCAATTAACAGAATCGGGAGATGGATAAGCTTATTTAATTCACGGGCAACCTTAACCGGGTCGACCGTAACTTCAAGAATAAGATCGATGCTGAATTTCGAGGTAAATCAACATTCATTCTCAAGAGATAGAATTCAGGTACAGCAGGAGATAGATAGCATCGTAAACCGAGGATACAGAAATCTCTGGTAAATCAATGCCTATTGTAAAGGAGTTTAACCCACTTGCAAATAATTCGAAGATTGGCGAGACCGCCGATTCATTATAAAGATCATTCGAAGTGGAGTTATGGAATACTCCAGAATTCAGAAGGATACGAATAGTGAGGGACATCAACGAATTTCGAAACCGAGGGAACGTTCCAAAATTCAAGAAAATTGAGTCAAAAGGAAGAGATTGAAACTCAAATGAGAGTGATTCTGCAAATACATTTACCTTAGATACTAAGTTTTGCCTAGAGCTACCAATGCTCTGATACCAACTGTAACGACCCGCTATTTTGGACTATCCGCATCCGCACATGTCGGACTTGAATAATTCAAAATACCGAATTGTTAATTTAAATTTGGCAAAACTCAGATATACAGTAAATAAATAATCATAGATCACAGACACAGAGTAATAATATGCAGCGGAAGCAAAAGATAGTAGTTCATGAAGCTAATATATATATATATATATATAACAGAGTTAAATAAGTTACAACAGAACTCTCGAATACAATAGTCAGATACAAGAATCAGAATACATCACTGGAATAACCTAAATATTTGAAAGCTGGATAGATAGCTGGATCTCCAGGCGAAGCTCCAACTCCAAAGGTGAGTCTCAAAAGCTGAACCACTCAGTCTGACCCGAGCGTAAAGCAAAACACAAAACACTCGAGTCAGGATTAACATTGTTATATCAATAAATCCAATTCAAGTGAAATAACAATTGAAATACAAGTAACTCAAAGGATGTTGGAATAACCATCCTCTAAGGATCCGTTAAACTATCTACTATGTAGTAGTGTACGCTAAGTAGATTATGTCTATCAGTAATATAAAATATCAAAATAGTGTTAAGGCGTTACCATTATCCCCCTTAACACATTTTATATAAGCGTTATAGTCTATACAGCACTGTAAACTCCACCATAACTAGTGGGATATCAGGGAGTACTCCATAGGTATAACACAAAACAAATTCGTAGTGGTCGCGTATATAGGGATACAAGTATGACAAGGCACATGAGGCAATACCCAAGGTAGTGAAACTACCGTTTGCTTGATCCGGACTAGTGAAAACGCATTGCCGCAACGAACGCAACACCGCGAAACAACACTCCCAAAAGTATGAGGGTGCACCAATCAATAATAAGTAATGAGTAGTATACGAAGAAGTGTGTTCGCTCGAGGTGGCTAACCCCATTTGGCCCGGCACAGCTCCTGTTTTAGTCATTTCCAATTTGACACAAGTGTCAAGGCTATCCATTATCGTTCTCTTTCTTCAGTCATCACGTACATCATTCCAACCACTTCATTCTGGATCACACTCTGCGTATAGTTATTAAAGTGGTTTTCAGTTTAGACAGAGAGTATGTCCATAACCGATTCTGGTTTCTTTAATAACTTTCGTAATTATTACACTAATTGGTCGTTTAATACATTTCAAAACCAAATCAAATTCAATTTCAAATTAGAATTTGAAACCAACATTCCATTTGTCTTTCTATATCAATTTCATAATTTACGTTTCAAAACTTCCAAAATACCATTTCAAAATCTTATAATTCAATTTCAATTTGTATTTAAACAATTCAATTATTGATTCAAGTTCGTACATAAGTTTCATTCCAAAATCATTTAAATTAATTTAATTTAACAATCAAATAAATTTAAGTTCATTGATCATTTTCATTCAATATTCGTTAAGTTAATTTATCATTCAAAACAATTTCTATTTAAATTCCGATTCATTAAATCAATTACTTAAGTTCAACTCCATTATATCAAGCTTACAAATGGAATTTAATTAGATTCGTCAAATCAATTCTTTAAATTACAAGTCTTACGTTAATTTCAATAAATTATATTTTATTTCTTGTTAAAGAAATTCAATTTCACTTATTTCTTTACTTAAATAATTTTCCAAAACTTAATAAATAAAGAAACCCAATTTCTTTTGTTAACGAAGTTCAAATTCACTTAATCAAAAGTTCAATTTCTCTTATCAAAGAATTCAAATTTTTATTTAATTCTCAAATAATTCAATTTTATTTAATTATTAAATAATTTCAAAACTCAATTATTAAATAATTTTCAAAACTTAATTATTAAATAATTTCAAAACTAATTCAATAATTTCTTAAATTTAACAACGATCTTTCATCAACTACTTTATTAATATTTTGTTTCAAATTATTAAATATTAACATTTTCCTTTCATAAAAATTCAAATTCCAACTTCTTTTCAAACCTTATTATTTATTCAAATAAAGTCTTTATTTTATTTTTAAATCATACCATTATTGACCAATCGGGTTTTATTTAATTCTCTATCCTAAGTCAAGTTTTTATTTAGGTATTTATCATTTCAACGCGATTCCAATTCAATTCAAAAATCAAAGCATAACAAAGGGAACTTGCAGTGTGATAACTGGGATGGTGTCAAAGTAAATAAACAAACAATAACAACAATCAATAACAATCCAATAATTAATTCAATAATCCCAAAATAATCGTATTAATTCACATTGTTCTTTGTGCGAATTAATATAATTATTTCTAAAATCTACACTATCATTTCATGTAGATTAAAGATTATTACGCTAATTACTCTATGCAATTCTACACTTGACATTAGTTATTCAATTTCATACTTCATCAATTAAGACAACATAAATTCAAATGGTTTAATTTAAATATTTAAAAGGGTCATATTATACAAATTCGTCTAATTAAATTCAACATATATATCAATTTCAAGTCACTAACTATCCTACGTCAAATTCAATTTCATATTTTTATCACTCCTACATTAACAATTTTTAATGACCAATATCAACATCAAACAATCAATCATCTATAAACCAAACTTGATTATCATCATATAAGTAACAGATAATGGTGTCACAGGTGAACTGATACAGGTAATAACATATATAGTAGTGTAAATAACTAACAGCAGCAAAATTTCAATTGTCATTTCAATTGAAATCAAATTTAATAAATAAAAGAACAGCAATCGTGAGTGATTGCTCACCTTTCGAGGCTAGAGAAATAGACAATGAAATTAAGTTACGAAATCCAGGCACGAGTTTCCAGAGCAAAGCAAGATTGACACATGTTTGACGAATACAACTGATAACAGGAATTGATGGAACAAATCAGAGCTGAAGTGATGGTATAAGTGAGCACATATATATAATTGTATATATATACAATCATGACCTAAATACAACACATTTTTAAATTAAAATATATATACATTACATTTTGAAATAAATACACATATATGCTTATATATAGACTCGTTTATATAAAATATATATACAATAGTTACCCAATTTATATAAGGAAGTATAAGACGTATGCGAACTGACGAAACTGTAAAGTATACTTAAGCTGTAAAACATAGTAATTCATTTATGGTTATATTTGCATTAAACAACTAAAAAAACAGCGGCATAAATCAATATACACCTATGTATATATATGAACAGTTTTATAATCGTACATATAAATTTTCCCACACATAAAATAACATATATGTTTATATACTTTCTAACCCATCAATATATGAGCATGCAAAAGTTGTACAGTTCGGATCAATTTGGTAGGAAAAAATAACATACTAGACCATACAACTTGCACAGGTATAAATAACAGAATATATATATGCGATTAATATAGTATAAAATATTTATATTTAAATATAATACCTTATACATTTCAAAGCAAGAAGAAGAAGAAGGCCGAGCAGCTGCTATGAGACGGTGATGCACGCGAGGCTTTGCAATGCGAGGTAGCTAGTGAGGCGCACGGCCAGGCTTGGGTGGAGATGTGTGGAAAATGAATGACTTCAAATTAGAGAAGGCGGAAGAAAAATGGGAGATAGAAGAAGATTGGGCTCGTTCTTTTTTTTTCAACAGTGTTTTTGATCTTTTTCTTTCTTTCTACTTGGGCACGCACACCTTCTTCTTTGAAATTGAACACATTTAAAGGGGCTAAAGTGCAAAAATCTCTTTTATGAACAGTGGCTTCATCATTTCTTCTTCCAATTTCTTTCATGCGTGCATGCTCTCTTCTACCCATGTCATCCCCTGATGCACGTAGGCCCCCCGTGCCATGAACACCCACACGCTAACCACCTTCCTTTTTTTCTATCACACTCACGCAACCATTTTCTTTTGATACTTTCTTTTAACAACTCATGTACGTAAGACAAGAGAGTAGATGAGGCTAGGCTAGCAGGCTACGACGAAGGGAACAAGCGGTCAGTGGGCTGAGGAGCTTCGGCGGCAGGTCTCGGGTTGGATGGTGACTGCTTGGCGTGACGATTGGTCAGGCGAAGGCGGGTGTTATATGCATGGCGACCGTGTGAGGTGAAAAATGGTGAAGCTTGGAGATAAATGAGGAGGGACGAAAAAAATGGTGTCAGGGAAGAGGAATAAGAGCATGCACAGGTTCAAAAATGTGTACATGTTAGTTGAAAAGCAAAAGCCACTTTTATTTATAACTTTGTTTCTTTTATTCAAATAGAAAGGGAGCACTGACGAAACAGTGGAAAAAGAGAGTTTTAAAAGGTTAAGGGACCAAAGTCTTACAGAATATAACAAGCCGAGTTATAATTATTTTCAAAAGCAACGTTAAGAACGAAGTGAAATAAATGAACAGACCAAAATAATTAATTTGCGGTAGAATAGGAAAAGCCAAAAATGTTGATTTCAAGAAACATAAATTGCTAGTGGCTGACAGCTTTCTCACGAAGGGCAATAAAATGGCAAAGGAAAACCAATGATTCAAACGGGTACTGATACGGTTACCGTTTACAAATTTCGTCGTCCACCGGACGTCGAAACACACATACGAATATACCATGGAGATCAGCACGACGAGATGGTCAAAACGGTATACAGATATCAGCGATTCGATTGAATTATAAAAATTTGAATTTTCCTACCAGCGGAAAATGCATGAAAAACACAGAAAAATAAGATCGACGAAGCTAAAGATGTCCGAATTTGGAAAAATGAAAAATGACGTCTTGCTCAGAAGATGGTTTAGAATTTTTCTATTTAAAAATATTTAGGTTTCGAAAACGTTTTATTTTCATCGATTTTTAACTGATTAAATTGAAATAAATTTACGCACGAAAATAAACTTCGTATTTTCGGACGAAAATTTACCAGTTGCTATGTTTAACTAGACGCATTTCAAATATTAAATTTATATTTCAAAATTTTATCGTTTAAAATTCTACAAAATTTCAGTTAATAACGTTATTAAAACCAGTTAAATTTACAGGTCGTTACAGATAGAAATTCAAAAAAGTTTGTAACCACCCGACATTTCAACCCTCGAATGCCGATACTAAATACATCGGCATTATTCGTGTACCGAGCACCCAAGTGCCGGAAAGTCGAAAAGTTAGGGTAAAATAAAAAAGAGTGAATAGAAAAAGAAGAACATAATATCAGAATTTCACAACGGAACGGTAATATACAATATCAAAGGAACTGTACAAAGGGTTACTCTGAATACAGAAATTTTCGAGTTACTAAAACCTAAGTACTATCATCAGCTGGATCATTATAACTGCTTGTCCTCACAATGCTTATACATGCAATCCTGGAATACAGCGAAAATAAGAATACTATGGTCTAATGATATACATAGGAACTGTATTACGGGATAAGTCTTATTAATTATATAATATGTTATCATTGTACACTAATTTTTTTATATTTTAATGATTTATTAATAATATAATATATTATTCTTTTTACTTTTTTTTTATAAAATCTTATATATTTTCAATTTTAATAAATTAAGAATATAATATTATATTTTCACCTTATGATCTTTTACTTTTGATGGTCGGTTATTCTACTTTCCATTAAAAACACAATAATAAATACATTTCGTAAATCATTTTATTTGAAATGATTCAACAAAATTTGGGCAGCATTTTCTCTTTGTTCCCTGTACCATACACAAATGCGTGTACACAAGTAACAAAAAGGAAGTGCTATCAAAATTTTATGAACCATTTAAGATGAAATAATTTACAAAACATAATTACATTATTGTGTTTGTAACTTGTCCAATACAGGGTCAAATCCGATAAATACTATATTAGATGAATATTGATGTCCTTGTTGTAATAAAAAATATTTGTATAACGATCAAATACAATATTTGTCAGATCGACCAAAAACTATCTAAAGGATTTAAAAAAATAAAGTACATTATACAGTAATTTGTTTATATTAGTATTAACACTAATTTATTATTTTAATTTATAACAATTAAAAAGTAAACAATTTTTTTTCAAAATTTAACTAACACTATTTGAATTTATTACACAGTAACAAAAAAATAACATAATACACTAATTTATTTATATTTCCACATACCGCATACATGTAATCTGGATTTATATATAGTTCAGGGTATAGACTAATAAAGGATAATATAAATAAATTATTATTGTTGACATTTTAGCTTATACATACACTAATTAACACTAAATTATGTTACACTAATAAACACAGTATTAATCAACCAAATTAGCCCTAATTGTACATTAACTATCGGATTTAAATACTAATAACCCTAACAAATATATCTCAATCAACCATATTCAATTATAAATAATCAATGGGCTATTATCAATAGATATAACCCATAAATTAATACTAATTTTACCATAATTCGAATTAATTAGTTTAAGGGAAGAATATACATGGTTTTCGATGAATTGAAGGTATAGAAGGTTGGAGATTTTAAATTGATGAAGATTCTGACGGATATTGACAAGGGGGCGGTGGCCGGTAATGGAGCTTGGTTGAATTTGAGGTGTTTTGGAAAGTAAGGTAATGAATTAGATCAGGCAAGGCTACCGATGGTTATCGACAGCTGCTAACAGCTTTGATTAGCAGCGGTTTTCAATGCTTTTTAACTGTAACTTTAGATGTACAATAAAAATTTCACTCTTTTTAAAATAAATTTAATGTAATTTAGTTTTTTAGAAAAAATTAATTTGTTGCAAATTTTTTAAAAAAGTTTGCGATAACCCACTTTTGTTTCTAACTATTGAAAAGGTTATTTTTATTCGCTATACAATAATTTTTTAACAATTTGATAATCGATTATGAATTTTAAATTTATTTAACATAATAAATGCGCATAAAATAAAATATTTCATAAAAGGATAATTTTTTTGAATCTTATGTCCATCTAAGATATTTTGGATGTATGGTCGAAATATGTTAGAAAAATATACATGTTTAAGGTATCAACCTTGATTTTTCAAATTTATAACCGTCCGTTGACATTCAGACTTAAACCTTTCGTTCGAAGGCCAAACAATCTTCAAACAAGATGAAATTCAAACCATATATACTTTATTATGTATTTATCCAATCCGTATAGTTGGACTTCATCCGAAAAAAATTAGACTTCAAACAAGTCATTTTCATAAAAGTTGTCCTAACAATATATATATATATATATATATATATATATATATATATATATATATATCAATTTTTATACAATTCCTTGGAAAATGATATATTTTGAGCCTATTTTTTTTCCTTTCATTTTTCTTTATTCTAGCTATACAGATTGGTAAATACATTATAAAGTATACGTGACCTAAATTTTGTCTCATTTAAGAATCAAGAACGACACCCTAAATTTATTTACTTTTTTTATATTTTAGAAGCAGGTCCAAAGTGCTTTATATCGACATAAGATTCAAAAACATATTTTTCTATCGAATATTTTCTTTTATGAATTCGTAATGTTAAATAAATTTAAACTTCATAATTAGTTGCACAATGGTTAAATATATATTTAAATTCATAAAATAGTTACACATCATAAATTTCATTGAAGTTGTATAATTAACGGACTGAAAGTTGCATAGATTGATCGTTTGAGTTTGATTTTCAATAAATTTAAATATCGAATTACACTTTAAAAGATTATCAAAAACACTAATTTAATTCTTCACAAACCGTCATAAAACTAAAGAATTGAATAAATATATATTCTTTAATTTTTTGGAATTAAACTGGTGTTTTTAAATAAATTTCCAATTTCTTTAATTAGTAAGTTAAAATAATGTGATAAATTAAATTAATTAAAATAGACAACCATCAAAAGCCATCAAAAAAGCAAGGCAGAGCCATCGGCGACCGCTAGAATGGTCCATTACTATTTAGCTCATTTCTAGTAGTGGGTTGATCTCGGGTAAATGTGTCATCGGGTGAGGCTTGGTATAATACTGATCCATATAGAGACTCACTTTGGCCTTCATATCTTCTTCATCCCATCTTTGATTTTTCCATGATTTTGACTAGTGTTCATGAACCATTTCGATCAATCTTTTATTATACTTTGTCGACATTTCAAGGAGTGTGACTTTAATACTAGTGGAGTCAATGATTGAGTGACTGATGGAAGTTACGACAAATTTTAAGCAAACGAAGGGAGTTATAGATCGATGACAGTGTGCAGCAACTATAGAATGAATATAGAAGTTTATGCTCAATCGAAAGTGAGAGGTGTGAAAGCAAACAAGATGGCTCATACGAGCAAATAAAGAGAAGTACAAGGTAAGTTTTCCAACAATGTGAGTGCCAAGAGAGTGTATATGACTAAAGGCTTGGTATTTTCCATTAAGAGATTAAAATGGTGAATGGTGAATTCTTAATGCTAGTTACTAGGATCCAACAAGTTAATAATAAGTTATTAGATGGTAAATTTCCCTTTGTTACTTGATTGTGTGAACAACAAGTCCGTTGTTAGGCTCTGATAGCATTCGATCATAAATCTAATTACACTATATGTATGGATGTTGATTTAGTGTCGTGGATGTTATGGTTGTCTTTTACAATGTGATTGGTATTATTTGACGTTTCATACCCTTAGACACTCTAATTCATTTCACTATATTAAAGTAACGACCCATATTTTAACTATTTTAAATTATTAAACTTAATATGATGGTTGAATAGTGATGGTTAGAAATAAAAACATTTAACGTTTATTTATGTAATTTATTAAATTTGGATAAAATTTTGAAATAACCAATTTTGATGATTTGGGCAATAATCAGCATTGAAATAGAATTCTATATATTCAGTGGGTTATAATCAATAATTGGAATTGAATAATGAATATTGATGACTGTAAAATGAAAGTAGTTGTTTTATCATTTGAATTCATTTTAAAATTCAGTTTTATAAGTTAAATAACCTATAGTTAAAAATATGGTGATTTATTGAATAATTAAAATTGTTGAAATTTAATATTGGAAATATTTGAATAATTGAATTCTGGATTTAATATGAATAAAAATGATTTCAAAAGTTGATTTAAATTTTATTTAAACAAGAATGAAGATCGTTTACTTTTAAAATTGAATGTAAAGGTGAATAATTTGAAATTGGAAATTTTATATCATAATTAATGAGTAAAAATAGCCATTTTGGCCATGTTTTCGGATTTCGACGAAAGTAGTTTCATCGGATCCGTAATAGTGAATTATTGTAGGATTTCATATTTCGTCGTGATCAGACTTATCATTTGGTCGTGCAAGCTTAAAATGCGTAGAAATTAATTTATGTAATTTAATTAAAATTAAATGATTTTGGAAAGCTACCTTATGAATACGGTCGAATTAGACCTCGATCGAATTACATTATAAAATGTCATAAATGAAATAAACTTATATAATATGAATGTTTAGGACGTAACTAGAACTATAATAAATTCAACTTAGATTTAAGGAACGCGTATATGCATGCTGTATGTATGGCTTGATTTTAGATGTGTTCGACACTTGAATCACGAGGGGTATTTCATAAGAATTACATTGTTCCTAAATCAATATCACTCAATATACATACATACATACATACACACACACACATATATATTTATATATATATTAAAGACTATGAATCCTAAATATATATAAGTTGTGCTCTAGTATTTATATATTAATAAATTACCTACATACTCTTTGGTTATTAAGACAATTCAAGCCTGAGATGTTATGTATAGCACTATTAATATAATGTTGGACAAGGTAAGATATATGCACATATTTTTTGAGAAAACTCAAGGTATGTGCATCATACTTAGGCCATTGTGAAATGATGGGTATGAGTGAATAATCTCTCTTAATTTGTTGAGCAAACTCAAGGTCGAGATCAGGACAATGACTAAGGATTAGGATTTGTATATTATCAACTAATAACATGTATCCATCACTTGCGGGCCTATGGTCTCTTGAGCAAACTTAAGGTAAGAATCTCAAGGCATTGTTTGAGTAGACTCGAGGTTCTATGTTTTGCTTCTTATTATCTTGAGTACGCTTAAATGAGTAGACTAGATAGTAGGTTTAGGATTAGTGCATAGAGCCGTTCACTGGAAGAAAAGAGGCCAGCGCTTACCTATACTTTTGTTTTAGGATTTATTGCTATTCTACTGTGAACCACAGTGGAGGTCTTATTAGTGCTTATGACTATATTTAGAGACAAATTTCCTTTTCATTTTGAGGACATATAAACTCTATTCCCTCGTTTGTATAAAAACTGCGAACCTTAAGCACTTTGATATTTATTTTGTTTCATTTAGTTCTGCTTATTTATCATATTTGTTTTACATTTATGTTGATATTATTTTTTATTTTATTCGATGTGCCATGAAATATGCTACAAGTTATGCTTGGAGTTTTAGTTATTTCACCATTGACATCGTCCTACATCAGTCGAGTACCGTTGCAGCATATTTTAAAGGTATATTAGGTATGGGAGGTGTAGGGTGGTCGTTACAAGAGATGTTCTTGCATATTTTACTAGAATAGCTATTTCATAAATAAAAGAATTTCAAATATTTCCATTAATAAACTAATTTCTCAAAATATCCTTCTGAAATCAAATATCTTTTCGAAAAAATATAGCTTTTTTTAAAACATCTTTAAAGTATATCTTCTTAAAATCATATAATATTTATTGTGAGCAATGCTTCATTTTTTTTAAAAAAAGGGTTCTCACTAAATATTCCCATCAAGGTACGTTTGACAAACATTTTTAAACAATGGTACTTTTATCAAAGTAGTCTTTCCACAAAGCATCCTTTAAATAAATACTTCATAAATACTATAATATTTATTTAAAATATTCTTCAACAAAAACATTACTTTCTAAAATGTTCCTTAACAAAGTACTTTTAACAAAGCATTCTGAATCATAATGAGGTTATAAAAATATCTTTCACCATATTTTCCAAAGGATATTTCCAAATGAATAATAATTATATTTAATATAACTATCTCAACAAATTCTATTTGATCAAAATTTCAAAAAAAAGTATTCTTATTTTTTAAGGTTAGGTTGTACTTGTTGATATGAACAATATTTTAAAATCCAAAAATAGATGAATTTTATATTTGTTGACATGTGTTATGTTCTATTGATGATCATTTGGTTGTTGCAATATTTTAGATATGTGTGCCTCGATTGGATTGTTTATTGTTAATTACTTTGTATGGATGAACAAAGATATATAACTTTGTTCATTTAAAATCAAATATTCAAATTTGATTACTCTTTTTTTTTACAAAGTTATTTCCATCTTACTTATCATCATAAAAATATCCAACTTTCACTTTTATCCATTGTATATTTCACAAAATATACTTTCATTTCAAAAGAAATAATTTCACATTCTTATCCACAAATTTCTAATATCAATTTCGTTTAAACCCGTATGATGTACACATATCATCTGTATGCTATACCAATTTGATCGCTCACTCGGCCACACAATTTCACTTCCGAACTAGTATCGTCCACCCGACTTCCTAGTGCGGACTCAGATCTGGTTTCTTGATCAGAAACCGTCATTCTCCTTGCATAGATATAACTATGATAGAGAACATCCAGAACCTATCAACAATCCATATCCAGGTTCGCCGTCGAAAATTGAGTGAAAATTCCTAACTCGGATCGATATAACTATCTCGAAATTCTGTGCTCGAATCTGGATCAAATCACTATGCAAATAGAATAATATACATACATCCTACGTATTTAGCTTCATTGATTATTAACTAAATCAATTTCCTTTCTATTCATCCTCACTTTGATTTTATTCACATATTCACATTTGCTTTAATCCCCATTTGGATTATCACTTCAATTCTTATCTCAGTTGGGTATTTAATCAATAACAGTTTGAACTCCGACCAGTTTATCTTTGGAAAATAGCTTGAAAATTTTAAAAATAGATAAGTAGTTGAAAATAATTATTAGTTTGCAAAATAGCTGCAAAATAGTTAACTAATTGTAAAATAGTGGGAAAATAGTTAAATAGTTTCAGAGATTTTTATAATTACAAAATAGTTGTAAAATAGTAATTAATTTGTAAAACAGTTGAAAAATAGTGATTATTTTATAAAACAGCTGAAAAATTGTTAAATAGTTCCAAAATTAATTCTAAAACAAATATAAAATAATTTGGCTTTAGAAAGAAAGGTTGTATTTATTAAATAGCTTGGAAAAATAAGTTTATATTAAAATAATTTACATTGAAAATAATCCAGAGTCAAAACTGTTCAATTTCCAAATCTCCATTCTCATCAATTCAATTTAAATTTCCACTTCCATTTAAATTGAGTCAATTCCAATTTAAATAACTTCAATTTCCATTGAAATTGATTTAACTCCAATTCAAGTTGAATTAATCTTGATTTCCTTCCAAATTCAAATCAAATTCCATTTGATTTTAAACATATTCAACTTTAATTACAATTCCAAATTATTCCAATCAATTTGGACTAATATCAATTGAACCCATTTCAATTTCAAATCATTTCAATTCAATCCAATTCAAATTTTACATTTTTAGACTTATACATCTTAATTCTGAATCCATTTCAAACTTATCTTCATTCAATTTTAATTTGGTTGTATTTCTATTACCACTTAATTCCCATTATTAAAATTTTCAAATAATATAACAACCAATTACCTTAATATTTATTAAAAAGAATATTGCTTTATATATCAAAATATATTCTTATATAAAATCATTTAAAACCTTTATATAAGAAAATAAAAAATACGTGCTCATACACACACACACACACACACACACACTCAACTCATTCTAGAGTACTACGGACTCTATTTAATGAGTAATCCCCGCCAGATTCAAGGTTCTTGCTTAACCTTTCTGCTCTGATACCAACTGTAACGACCCGAAATTTTCGATCTCGAAAATTTCAGAGTGTTAGGAAAAAGAAGAAAGAGATAGAAGAAGAAGAAGAAAAAAACACAACGAAGACTCTCACATTCGCAGCGGATCAAAATATAATATCAAATAATAACAGTTTACAAAAAAATTCTGTATCTGTCAAATACATTTATAATACATCAGAGTTATACATATATGCAGACACTGATATACACAATCATCATGCCTCAGATATACAACAATATAATACCGCGGAAACACTCCATACGTTCTTACCATCCAGCCCGCCTTTTGAGCTCCAGAACGACCTTACCTGAAAATCTGTAATACTCGGTCTGACCCGAGCATTACATCGAAGTAACACTCGGGTCAGGCTGTAAACTAGCGTGAGTAACCCATTCAACATGGAATACAAAGCATACAACTTATATAAAACCCGGGGTAACTCGTATCAATTTTTCAAATTCACAATTTGTTATAGACATCACTACTTTCACACATCGAATCTCTAAGTACCAAAAACTTAGATTAAATGGTCCAATTCACTTAAATCATTCCATACGAGCCTATTGATTTCACATATCAATCTATAAAAATTCAAAGTGGTTTCGGATATTTTCCAATACCCAACCCGGTCCCTTCGAGTCGCATTCAAGGCATCCAATACCATTCAATCATCCGTAAGCAAACTTGATCACTTCCAAATTAATTCCATTGATTCTAATTGAATTTCTAACCTCAATCAATTAGATTCCTTCACTTAACATTAATTAATTCCAAATCAATTACTTAATCATCCCTTAATTATCCATCTTAATTAATTACCCTGGATTAATTATCCTTCAATTACATTCAAGTAATTATCTTTAATTAATTTCATAAATTAATTATTCTTAACTAAAATCAATAATTAATCTTTAATTACTTCACAAATTAATTAACTATATTAATTACATTAATCCTTAATTACTTATATTAATCAATTTCTCATAAATCACTTAGTATTGATTAATTATTCTTAATTAATCAATCTTTAATTACATCATTGATTATATAAAGTAATGATTTCCCATTTACATTTCAATTTATCCTAATCTAATTTAATTACATTAAATAATTAATCATTAACTAAACCACAAATATTAATCACTCTTGATTTATCTCATCCTATAATTATCTACCTTTTTATTTACTTCATTTAATAAATTAATTACTCCTTAATTTATTATCTTAATTAATCTCTTGATTAATTACACAAAGTAATTATACCCAATTTACTTCTATTAACAAATCATCTTTCAACTAATTACATCCAGTAATTATTTATTAATTACTTCCCTACGTAATTATATTTTATTAATTACATTAAGTAATTACCTATCAAACCACCCAATTTGTTCTATTTATATTTTAGAATCTCAAATTATACTTATCCAATCATAACATAGCATAATTTAATTCTCAAATTTATCTTTCACAGTATATAAATAAAATGCATCATCAATTATGAAAATAATTTCTATATTGTAAGGAATCCAGTTGGATCTCTCCAACCTGTTTCCCTGCAACCACAGGTGTTAGCACAATACCAATTCCACTTCGAGGTGGAATATCGTGGTATATGTGATTTATATAATATCATCCGCTATTATGCGGCGTATAGGGTCTCATCCGCTATATAATGCGGGAAATCAATCACTCCAATATATACTATATACTACTATATATAATATAGTACATCAATTCAATTCAACCATTCAACCAATCATTTAAATTTAACCATTCAAATTAAATAAAAACCCAGAAGAGTGAGATTAACTCACCTTTGGTTTGTTTGCAGTCCACCTTCATTTCGGTTTGTTTCTTTACTATTTTGACCTCTCACCAGAATCGCAGTCGAGCAGCGTGCTTCTTCTCCGTCACTATCGCATCCCTAACTACGGCCATCAACAAACTGCCTCAACCCACACTCATCGACTATGGCCTCAACATCACCTCTCGACCACAATCCCAGCCTCACGCGACTTTGGCAATCCTCTCGGCCCAACCACCCACTCGAGATCGCATCCCACCAGCCACTCAAATTGACATCACCACGCCTCTAGCTAACATGTCGCGAGCGCGACTACCCTCTAGTGTCGCCGACCCCTTCACCACCAAGCCCTAGCTCGTGACCTCGAATTCAAGCTTGCCCAAACTGTCGAACCTCATGTCTGCACCAAGCCTACCTACGATCGCATAGGATTGAAGACAAAAAGATGCGATTGGGTTTTATTTTGAGGAACAGGAAAAATAGGAATGCGACGTTTTTTTTCTTTTTCTTTTGGCTATGATTTTCGACTTACCTGGGAAACATTTAAGAAGATGGTGACTACAGGTGTTCGCCATTTTCTGATTTCGATTTTGAACTTCGTTAGAATGCTTTTCAGAAGACGAAGAAAAGGGGAAGTGTGTTGTTATATAGAGAAGTGGCTTCGAAAAGAAGATAGCAGCCTCTGACTTTTTCTGCTTTGATTTGAACAAGGGGGGAATAAAGTTTTAACGTGATATAAAGCTGAGGGAGGCGTGTTGGAGAAGGTGAGCAACAGTGATTTGGAAAAATTCTAATATGAATAGTTTTGGATTGGACAACAATATATATTTTATATTTAAATTTGAATTTTAAATCGTCTCGAATTACGCAACCCAGAATCTCGACCTCCTATTGCGGTGTGCCGCTAGGCGTTTAAAACGTTATACCCCTATTCCAAACGCAATGGAAAAGGTTTCAAGTCCTAATTCGATCGTATGGGGAGGATGACTTTTTTGACCAGTTATTATATTGAAATTTTCGATATAAATTTCAGCGCGTATATATATCGTATGCTCACACAACAACTCCAAACATTACGAAAATTAAAATCCGATAATAATACAATATTACGGATTCAATGGAACTGGTTTCGTCGAATTCCAAGACTGTGCCTCGGAAGGCTATTTTTAAATATCGATTTAAACGATATATTATTAAAAGTGAACAAATCACCTTCAAATTAAATTTTAACCATTCTATTATCTTTAGTATCATCAGTATAAATTTTATAAGCCTTCAAATTATTTTTAACTGGCTTAAAACTCCTGATTCAACATTTTACCCAATTTCAGTTTATTAAATCTAATAACTTAATTACTATTAATAATAATATTTGAATTTAAGTTAAAAATTAAATTTTTAAATATTTTCAATCAAATAAATATTCCAATTTAAATTGTTAAAAATTCTGGGTCATCACATAAAGTGTCCAAAAATATTTTATAATTATTCATTAAATCCAGTTTAAACGTTTATCGATATCGTATACCGATACATGTATATATAACTTTTATATATGCTTCTAATTAATTAAAAATTTTACCAAAATCAAAATAAATTTTTAATAATTAGTATTTCACAAATATTAATTAATTTACAAGAATTGTAAATGAATTAAATCGAGTGGTATTTCAGAGTATTTTACATTGCGGTTGTGTAACTCAAATATGTAAATTCAGTTAGCGATTAATATTAAACAATTTGAATATTAACATTCACATATCACCTTAGCTAGTGGTGTGATGGTTTGGCTGAACTAGTCACTTAACAATATTGGTAAAATCCAATTTTACTATTTTAAGAGGTCCCCGATAGAAACAATTTTTTACAATAAATATCTTTGTCAAAACTATATCACATTAGGACTTATGGAATTTGGTATTAGTCAATATTATAATATCATCCACATTCAACGTATATATTCCAAACAAAGTCCCTGGTTCAATAATTACAATTATTATTAACTGAACTGCCCTGGCCAGAAACTTTGACTTTGAGTTGACTTTTGTTGACCATGATACTAACCTCATATAACTAAGGAAATGAACTTTCTATTGAATAGTGTTTCACTTCCATTGCTTTAACTCATACCCAACTTTAGTCATTCGATGGACGTGATACCATGATTTAACTATAATCAAAGGGGAGCTTCCATATTGAAGCCCAACAGTGTTCTCAAGTTGAGAGAATTGTGTAATATTGCCACTTCATTATTTTTTGTTTGACCTTGGTTATATTAACTAATATAAAAATAATATTGTCACTCGATATTTTGTAAATTCATTCCATTATTATTCAATAACTATTAGTCCCTTTGTGCCCTAACGGCCATGAGCACTAAACTGCCTAATATTTGGAGAACTACAGACTTTAGTCTCAAGGGATGTATCGATATCCGGCCTCGATACATCTCAATTAGGAATATTTAAAATGACATGTTTATTTTTATTATGATAAATTTCTCATGCTTACTCACGTTATAACTACTGTCACATAACATATTATTTATGGATTTTCTATTAAATATACTTAAGTTAAATAGATAATTAATATAATACATTATATCAAGTATATAATAGAAGGAAAAACACCTTTTATTTCAAATGAGATTTTATTACGAAGTTAATAATTTATAACAAATTACAGAATTTCTCGTAAGGCATATCCCTGACTCTATCAATCTCCCACTTGCATTAGGGGCCAATTATGGAATTTATATCTCATCCCTTCAATCAGTTTGATGAAAACCGATCGAATTAGTCCCTATGTCAATGAAACTGCGATGTTGTTTTAATTATCTACTTGTTAATCAACACTTTAATGCAGATAAATTGCCTTTTTCATATAAAACTATTTAGAGTATGCTTCTCGACTTCTAATAAGCTCTTATCATTACATTATTATCATATAACAATGATGCAGTACTCTCAATTCTTGAAATGAGTCCTTGCTCAGTTATAAATTTGTGCGTTTATATTTGTACATTGCCTTTATTTTATGGGGCTATTTAAAACAATGTACTTATCCTTTTCGCTGACTTAGCCATAACATTTTGTTTGGAATATTTGCAACTTAAAGTTCCTTAGTTAAGGTTTAAACATAAATTTGATACTGACATATTATACTCAATATCAATTATGAAGTTCGAGTCTAAATACTCATTCGTAAAGAGTTCATATTTCTATAAATAATTCTCTAGTATTTCAAAAATACTAGAGAATACTCTTAATTATTTTTTAGTCATCTTAAGTTGAATTTGATACTTTCTGTAAGTATAAAATACATAAGCAAAAAATGATATTGTAAACAATGTAGCATGTGTGGTACTTCCTATTGGCAATTCATAAGGAACCCATCTTACATGCTCCATATTAAACATTTTAATATGGTTTCTATGCATATCATTTGGGGCATTCCTAACATCCATTTATACTAAGTACAAAAGGTGTTTTTCAAATCCTATATCAAGAATTTGAACAACTAAACTATAATTTAGTTTAACATAGGTACACCTTTAATAATCAACAATATATTGTTTACTTATGGATTAGAAATATCTGTTTACCATTTTAATGTTCTTTCTTACCGACACAGGGTTACTCTACATTTTGACTAAAAATCAAAATATTTAATATTTCTTTTAAAGTACTTGTTTAACTCCGATGCTTGTTGAACGATATTTTGTATCTATTCTCGGATCATGTCTGAAAATCTACAAACTCGTATCGTTGCCACTGACTTCGAGAAATTTTGGTTATTATGTGTAAGTAGTTATTCTAAATCATTATTATAATTTTTCGATTCAATACATACGTACAAAAATAGGATGTCATACCAAGCGATAATTTTGTGATTAAAATCTAAATTTACTTAAGTACATTGAATGATGAATCTATTATGCTAATTACAATAATTGAAATTGATGATATTGTCCTTTTCAACATTTCTTACTATTTTCCAACTGCATTGGCCTTCTTCTTGAAGCCACATATGTGTTGATAGACCATATATCCCTTTAGGTACAATTACCAAAATAATATTTTGGTAGTGTACTTGGAATTCATTCACGATTTGCATATCATAACATATGGCAGATTCAATACTCTTGATGGCTTCATTAACAACTAAGGATCCTATTCTCAACATTGATAAGAAATTCACGGTTTCTCTTAAATATGCATGAATACTTGTTAGACATTCTAATATGATATGTCCGTATAAGTTTGGTTAATTTAATTTCAACCCTCATAATTTATTTTATTTATGGATCATAATCCATTTTACAACCAACGATTTCTAAAAGAAATTCCTTCGCCACGAAATTGGTGTTTCTTGAAACAGAAATTGTTTCTTAATGCAATAGAATAGGTATTCATAAAAATTTTAAGAATTTCCTTATACATAATTGATTTTATTTTAGTTTAAGAAACATATTTCAAAACATAAATTGGTCAATTAATATTGATCGGTCCCCAACTCTTTTTGGTATTCCATACAAGATTCCTCATGAACAGTTATTATGTACAATCTTTCGACTCACACAACCTATCAACTCCTTGACCAAGGATATGTAAGGTTTCCTATAAAATCTTATCCTGTATGATATCATAAACTATGCTTTGGTTGAAATTAATTTTAATCTTCTGCACTACTTTTAAGTACATGACATTACATGAAGAAGTTAACTTCACTTATCATTAATGTACTTTGTCCAACCAGATTCGATTACTTCTTATTGATACATCATTATGTGTCATAGGGAGAAGCTACTTTTGAGACAGAATATTTATTCATTTTTTGGTACGTTTGGAACTCTTTCCAATATACTCACCTATTTGATCAAACTAAACCTTTATTTTCTTTTGCATGTTATGTTATTTACTTTCATTTTATATTCTAAGAACTAATCGTAGACATACTTCATGTGTATCAAATAAAAATATTCATGTTCATGATAATTTATCAGTGAATTTAACGAAGTATATGGAATCATTTTGGTATTATTAGACTTATGGTTTCATACATCTATATGTATTAATTCAAAGAGTTCACGAACTTTTATCTCACTTCCACTGAATGGGTGGTTTGACCTTTATTTTTTGAGATATAATCCACTAATAACACAAGATTCATAATCGTATAATCGATGAATTATTTCTCAAAACTATGGCTTAGTCCACATCCAAAATAATCACAAATAATTTCAGATGCCTATATATTTTCCTATGTATCACCTTTTGTTATAAAAACAATTCCGTTATTATAGTTTTATTTTATAATGAATATTCATAATATTCATATTGAAATAAAACCATGTCTATTTTTCAATTAACACTAAAAAATGGTTATTATTTCATAAATAATATTTGGAATTTTTTACGTAAATATTTTTTCGAACCTGATCCGACCAATGAGTGCTATATAGCATGCTTCCACTATTTTCGTTATTACAGTAACATCATACGAAATACGAAGCTCCATTTAACCGCTTAACACTGGCTATTTATTCCATCTACTGTAGCCAATGTACAGACGAGCTTTTTTAGGTCATATATCTTAAAATCAAAGAAATAAATCTCATAGAAAATAATTTTCTATAAGAAAATACATTTTGAAAAAGAAATCATATTTCTCATTCCATGTTAAGTATATGTTATTATTTTACAATTCTCGTTTTCGATGTCTCTTCATGAAGCAAAGGTGACTATTCACTCTCTTCATTCCAACCGTGCCTTATGATACATCCACTCTCATACATTTGTTTTCCTTTCTAAATGGTCGAATCATTCAAAAAAGACCCCTGCAACAATATCATAGTGAACTCTTTAAAAAAGTGCATTTGGTTATCCTCGACATGTAAGGATATCAAATAAGTTGCATTTTACATAAACTGATCCAAACTGGCACTTAAGTGATTGAATCCTTATATCTATCTTGTACCCTTTTGTTCTAGTGTTACATTTAACATAATATGATCATTATTGTAAGCAATCAAATTGAATACACAATCTCACATTATGGTTTAATTGTTTGTTTCGTATGAACTAATTTCATCGAGATTTTGTATATTATGAATTGTGATAATTCACCATATAACCTTTATATGTGATCGAATATGGATCAAAATCCCATATTCTTAGATTGCTTTTAAAGTTTGAAACCCATAAAGGACAATACAGTCTTGGGGAAATAAATACGTAAGTAACTAAGTCACGAATCTATTTAATAGTTGTACAATTAGGAGCTTGCATAGGTCTTGAAACAACAACATGCAGAAATATTTTTTGGTAAGTATATTTTGTATTTCGATTTGCCAATCTTAATTTAGTTCATTTGTATATTTTAACTGATAAATATTTTATTAATTATATCAATCGCACAAATTTATCGAAGTAGATTAGTTTGATGTATACATAGCTGATGATCTTATAACATTAGTAATGTAACATGTTACATATCATTTTACTAATATGCTCCTACTAGACTTTTATGTTTCTCAAAACCTAAGACGAAACATGGAATTTTTTTGACTTTTCTAGTGGGTGTTAGGACTCACATGCCTTAGGATTCCAACCTTGAGGAAAGTTTAACAAATCTTTTTCTCGCATACGATGGATAACTCCTTATTGATTATGTCATTAACATCTCCTAACCTTGCGGTCTTTTTCCAAATCTCATATTAACCTTAAGGAAAGCTCAAAAAATAAAGAGAGAATATTCATTCATACCTACAATATCCAAACGACCTAAGTATAGTACATACCTTGAGGAAACCTCAACAAATATATGCATGTATCTTACCTCGTCTACTCTATATATTAATAGCTTTGCACATAACATCCCAAGCCTATGGAAAGCTTAATAACTAAAAAAGCATGCAAGTAATCTAGTAATATGTAAATGGTAGATGATTCATAATCTTTAATACAATTAATTAAATGATATAGACTTATGAAATAATGTATTTTTTTATGAAATACCCTTGTGATTTAATTGTTATACACATCTTGAATCATGATAAATTTACCATATGTATGTATTTATTCCATAAATCGAATTGGGTTTTTTACCGTTTCACCATTTATTATGGATTTATATTATATAAGATTAAATTTTGTATAAAATTTTATAATTTAATTATCTTATGCGATAATCTTATGTATAATCTTATATTAATTTTATTAATTAAATCTTATTTAATTAATTAAATGAATTATATAATTAACATTTTAATTTATTTTGTTTAATTCATTTTAAACATTTTAATTTGAATATTTGCATCGTAACATTTTTAGTGATACATATCGATATATCTTATGCATATGTATTATATTATTTATTAATTAACATTTAATTAATTAAAATAGTTTTAATTAATTATAATTAATTTTGAAATATATATATATATATATATATATATGTATCCTAAACATTTTAAGATAACGTTGCATATATCACTCTATATGTTATTTAATTTATTAATTAACTTTTTATTATTTATTTATTTAATCAGATTAATTAATAATTTTTGAAAATAATTATTTATTGTCAAAAAGATTTTGAAAAATTATTTTTTAACATTTATAAAATTCATTACTTATTTTAAATTTAACCTTTTAAATTTAAAGTAACAATTTATTTTAATTTAAACTGTTAAATTTAAAATTTTCAAAATGGGTTTTCAAAATTAGACTAAGGCTATAAAAAAATTTAAACCATTATATTAAGGATAACCTTTGGACTTACCTTATCCTTTCCGGCCAGGCCAGCTGCTTTTAATAAGTACTTAATTGACAAAACTCAATCTTAAACACTACTTTTCTAGATACCATATGGGTAGGCTTTAATAAGTTAGTTATAATACTGCTAATTTAGACCACATTGGGCTCTAATAACATTGTTGGATCTAGGCCAGAACACAACGTGTTGAATAGGTTTAATTTTTTTTTACTATATTGGATCTTATTGGGCTATAAAGTATAAATTGATTTAGATCTAATTAAAAAATATTAAATTAATTTGTTATTTTATTCAATTTATTAATAAATGGATTTTGTTTGATATTAAATATAACATATAGTGTTACACGCATATCATGTACACATGCATGTATACATGCATGTGCAACATATACAATGTGCATGGTTTAACATGCCCATAGCCAAGGGCTAGAATTAACACTACAACTTATATGTTCGCCTCTTTGTATACATGTTTGATGTCTAATTTATAAATTAATAAACATATGTTCTGTAAATAAATATGTCTATAATTATATAAAACAAATATAATTTACGTTTGACTAAATTGACTTTGCTTTAAATTTGAATTCAAATTTAAAATATCTTAAAGGAAATTTCAGATCTAAACAAAATTTAGATATAGTTAAACTCAATCAAAATTTTAATTTCAAATTAAACTATTTTTTTAATTGTAAATAAACAAAATACATTTTTTATTTTAAAATATACATAACTTTATTAAAATTCTAGTATAATAATTATAATTTGTTTTGACTAAATTAACTTTTTTTAAATTTTGAATTCAAATTTAAAATATCTTAGAGACAATTTTAGTAAATTAAATTTAGATATAGTTAAAACCAAATCTAAATTTGAATTTCAAATTTGATAAACTGTTTTCCTAATTGTAAATAGAAAAAATACATTTTTTATTTTTCAAATAAATATATGTATAGCATTATTGTAATTCTAGTATAATATAATTATAATTTGTTATACTAAAATATATTCATAACACTAATTTAAATATAATAATTTTCGTGTATTTGTTATTCGGTGGAAACTAATCTTTTTTTAAATTGGGTCGAAGCCATAAAAAATTGGCTAAAGAAAAAAATCCCATTTTTTTTATAATTTTGGCCAAAGCCAAAAAAACCCTTTGAAAAAACAATTTTCAGAAAAAAAATAATTTATCATTGAAACAAAATAACCAGGCAGATTTTTATAATTTATTTGAATTAGCCGTGTAACGACCTGAGATTTTGACCATTTTATAACGTAAATAACCAGAAATTTTCTTGAAATTTAAATGATAAAATTTTGTAATAAAATTTTGATATTTGGAATGTGCCTATTTAATTATAGCAACTGACAAATTTTTCTGGAAAAATATTAAAGTTAATTTATTTGTGAAACTTAAATTTTAAATATAATCACTTTAATGGGTGAAATTTAAATACCTTCGAAAACTGAATATTTTTATATAATAAAAATGTAATTCTTTTTCTGAGAAAGAAAGCCGTAATTCGTTTTTTCCAATTTGGACTTCTATGGCTCCATTTATCTTATTTTCTGTGTTTTAGCAGCATTTTTGGTAGCGAAAATTCGAGTTTTTATTATTTAATCGTATCATTGATATCTGTGTATTATTTTATTCGTCTTATCGTGCTGATCTCCATAGTATATTTATTTCTGTATTTTGAGATTCGGTACGTGACAGAAGCGATAAAACGGGTCATTGTAACGGTACCATTAATTGTGACTTTACCTTTCCTTCCGTTTCTGTATTTATCATTTTCTGTATATAATTTTCTATCCTATGGTCAAGTGATACGGATATTTATCATTTCAATCCGCAATTTAAAAATAAAATTTTGCGGTTGTATATCATTTCAAACCACAATCCCAAATGAAACGAAAAAATGCATGATAACTTGCAGTTTTATGATATAAAATAAAACATCCATTCATCAACATCATCCATCATCCAAATCACAATCATCATCCAATAATAATTCAATATCAATATATATCTGATAATATATATCAGGTAATAACTGGCGGTTATATTCAAAAATAAATTTAATCAACTATACTAACAGTTTATATTTAGTAATAAATTTTATAACTGTTTACTAGCAGTTCCTATGCAAATAAATAAATTCTAACTGTCAATTAATATGCAATAAATAAAATAAATTAACAGTTAAATTAAATAACGCGATTTAGCAAATATGATGAACAAAACATGCCAAACAGTTATAAATAAATTTCTACTCATATCTAAAATAAATTTAACAAACATAAAAACTTTTAGAAGTTGTGAGTGGGTTAAAACACTCACCTTTTGAATTTAAATCGAACTTATATCCGATCTAAACCCAAAAATTTCACAGTCTCCAAATATGTCCAAACTAGCGTTATCGGATGCGGAATTCCAATACGAACCTAGCGGAGAAAACCGCGTGTGAAACGGATCACATACGTAAAAGATATTCGAGTTAACGCGCTAGAAAAAAATCACAATAAATTTAAATTCAAAATAAAACAAAAGCTACCTACTGCATGCCACGTCATCACAACGGTAAGCTTCTTCTTCCAGAAACTGATCGCGCAAAACACGTTCAGGAACGCAAACAGCCCTATTTGACCAAACTTTGACCGGCTGTAAGCATCGCCTCCGGCTACTAAATGACCGCCGACCACCTCCATTCACCACGTAGCATCGCCCTCTACCCACGGCCAAGACCCGGCCTCCTCTGGTGCCAGCCGCCGCCGCTGATGAACCTAGGGTTCGAACCCTAATCGAATTGTCTCGGCCAATCTAACCGTTAAAACCCCCAATAAGCTGCATCGATGAACTCCTTTCGCGAGTCTCCACAACCCAGTAACTTTGATTTTCCGATCGGGCGAGGTTTGTTACGGCGATGATGAAAGGTCGAAAATGATTTGAATTTTACTGGATGAACGATAGATCCAATCGAAAAACAAATCACACTAGCAGATCACGAACACTGAGAACTATGACATATATTTTTATGGAATTTTTCTGGAGAGTTTGAATTTTAGCTTTGATTTGTAATTGAAATTGGATCTAGAATGCATCCATTGAGGAAAAGAAAGAGATGAAGAAAATGAACGTATAGACAAATGATAGAAGATGGAGGCTAGGGTTTATAATCGTCTATTTATAAGTAGGGTTGGATTGGAGTAGATAGACTAGATAGATGAACGTACGGAACAAACTATGGCCCAAAAAGCCCGTTCTAACTCCGGAACGAAATATGTTAAACCCATATATCCAGATAGGTATTTTAAAATATTCTGAACGCGATGGAAAAAGTTTCACATCCCAATTCGATCGTATGAAGAAGTTATGCCTAAAACAAAATTTCCAAATTGATTTCAAATTGATTTTAATTAAATCGATTTCAAGGCGTTTCGCATCTGTACGATCTAACGACAGGTCCGATCGATACAAAACTTGAAACCTTACAATAATTCACCGATACGGATCCGATGAAACTGGTTTCGTCGAAATCCGAGTCCGTGACAAAAATGGCTATTTTTATATTCATTAAATAAATTAAAATAAATTATAAAAATCCAATTTTATATTTAAATTCTAAAATTTGTCCAAATTTTATCGCTTTTATATTTCTTAATCAATTTAAATGGTTTACCAAGTTTAGGTGTGAATTATAAGTTGATAAGTTTATCAATTGCAGTGTTAATTTCTCCACTTCCTTATATTTAGGAATTATAAATTAAATTCTCAAAACCCATTTATTAGATTTTTCAGCTTTTATATTCTCACCTTTTATCCAAAATAAGGATACTACTAACATTAGTTCATGATTTCACATCATTATCCTCAAAGTCCGTTTAAATTTCAATAACGAAAAATTTAACCGTTAAATTCCTTTTTATTATGCAATAAATGCAATGGTTGAATTTGATACTCAAATTAAATTTATAAATCCAGCTTTCTATACCTTAAATCAACTAAAGGTCCTATTATAAGAGAATTAGCACAAATTTCGTCTATAAAATTAACCCTCTTCAATCACAAACCAAATCTACGCTACTGCACAAATTAAATCAAATAATTTACATTGAGTCTACATTAAATGTTATAAATTATGAATTGGAACCTCAATAAATTCGTTTATTGATTTAAAATCTTCCTATTCAGTAAATAGACATTTATGGGTATAAATAACATTGAATTAAAATATATTTTATTAGTGCACGCTTTATTTCTTATAAATTCCCCTTTATTAACTAGAACACATTAACACACCACAAATAATAAATTTAGATTTATTTCAATCTATTGACATGCTTGACTTAATATACTCAATAATGGTTAACCTAAATAATTGTTACCCTTTTAAATTCAAATTCACTTACAACCATTATTAACAACAATGTTGCCATAGATTTAGATTTAATTAAATAAATTAGATGAATGGGTAAAATTTTGTAATTATCACAAATGCCAAATATATATATATATGCATAAATTACTACTTATTATTATGAATTCATTTATTAATTTACTAGTTGCCTTTGTCATCTTATTTCCTATTTACTACCAAACTTCCTACTGTTATAGTTTATTAATATATACATACCTAGGCAAATCAAGTTCTTGTCCTTTCTGTTATTTCAATTAAATCGGGTATGCACAAATAGATTGTTAATTAACTTATTCCTACAAAATTATTTACATACATTCAGTTCCAAATTTTATAGAATTAAATTCTAATTACTTACCACTTAATCCAACAATTATATATTCTATCCAACATGCATTTAAATCTTTTTATTTTAAATAAATTTATTAAATGTTGACATCCACTAAATAAAATTTACTTTCATTTATATAGTTGCAATTCAATTCAGTTATTATTTCATTAATACTATTTTCGATTTATATCTTCCAGTATTAATTTCACAAACCAAATTTAATCAACAAATTATAACTTATAACCACAAACGCCAATTTACGTTATTTCAATCTATTGCCATATAAACATTTAAATTGTTAACCTTTAATTACAGTTACTATATCTAATTCCTACATTTACTCAAATAAAATCTTAAGACTTTTATTTCATTCTAAATTAGATTAGAAATCATATTAAATTAACTCATTTAATATCATCGAATTTAACGGGTCGTTACACTCTCCCCCACTCAAAACTTTTCGTCCCCGAAAAGGAAAAGAAGGGAGAAGGAAGAATAAAAAAACAGTACATCTTATTTCAAATACTAACTTATAAACAATAATTTACTAAATTAATTTCATTAAATGAAATATCCCCGTTTTATAATCATTATATCCTTTTATACTTAAATAATTAGAGTTTGGAAACATTTTCAACATAATTCTAAGTCCAAAATTTTCGAAAATTTTTGGCAGAGTCTCCTTTGTACGGAGAGGCTCAAAAGGAAAATATAATATCAAAATATAAAAATTATATTACATATTTTATCCAAAAAATATCCCAACACGGGAAAATTATATAAAATTGCGCTACAAAACGTAATCCGAAAACGTACCTATTTGTCGGGCAATTTACGCTTATTATTATGGAACCAAAAGCAGTAGCAATTGCTTCCATACCTGCATTTCACTTATATCATCTAGAAGGGTTAACTATTTATATAAAGTGAAATATTTAAATGGCTTCAATCACTAATATCCAATCAGTACAACAACCATTAGTTTCAACAAACAGCATACACAAAAAAACAAAACAACCATTCAATCAACAAACAAATAGTTGTTCGGGTTCAAAACTTGAAATGGTACGGAATGAAAATAACTATCAAGTGCATCATTTACTTAACAGTCTTAGATGGAACAAAATAGATTATTTATTCATCCAATAACTTCAAATTCCCTTACCCGACCAACCATAAATCAAACAATACCAATTCAACCAACAAGTCAATTAACTCATTATAAATTTTTATTTCATACATTAGCTGTTTGATCCTTTCATTCATATAACAGTTTATCTTTTATTTTCATTTATTTTCATTCATAAACCACATAAATTATCCTTTTATAATCTACATTTATTTCTAACAACTTTTAACTTTATTTACTCGTCAGTGGTTGTTTCCTTTATTTTTACTTATTACTTACAGTTATTCGTTTTTATTTATTCAGGTCATGCAAGTTTCTTTTATTTGTATTATATTTAATACACTTCTCAATTTCAATCATTTATCAAATGCTTACATTTATATTATATTTAATTATGGCAAACCTTTTTAATTACACTTAAATTCTTAACCTTATAACATCCATTAAATAAAGGATTTTATTAATTTATTACTTAGGGTTTACAGTCATTTATTTATATTACCTACTTTTTATTATATTAAACTAGTAGCATTTAAATCATACTTAAGTTAATAACCCTACACATCAATCCTTGTTTATTAAAGAATTTCATTTTATTTTCTTAAGTTTAAAATCACCAATTAATAATACTTACCTTTGATTTTAGTAAAATTTCAATTATAACTTAAGTTTATACCATTAAATTCTTATTTATAATAGCAATTCATTGAATACTTCATTATTTCCAAAATTTCTACTTGTATAATATTCTATTCCAATCTTCTTATTTAACATTTCAACTTTTCATATTTGGTAAGTTATATATGTTAAAGAAAATGCAATTAAACTTATACAAGTTTTATCTCATCTTTTAATTAAATTTAATGTTCAATAAATCATTAATGTTTGTCTCATATGTTAAAAATTTCAAATTTCCCTGTATAACTTTGCATTAATTCTCTTACCTAAATTAGAGGTTTCAATTCATTCATTACTTACCTTTTTTTTAACTAAAATAATTTAAACAATTAATTAATGGAAATTTAAGAATTAAATACCGGGTCAAATTTCAAATTATTTTAAAAATAATAGATAAATAATTTCTTACAACTTATATATCTCTAATTATATTTAAAACAATCAAATTTTAGATAATTTCAAAATAAATCTGCAGTAGAATCTACTACAGTGGACTTTCCCCTTCGAAACTCGAAAATGAAAGTCGATGATGCGGCCGCCATCACCGAAATTATTTTCCAGCGACAGAGAGGAAAGTACAAAAATTATTTTCTCCAAAATCTTCTTTAAAACCATTCTTCCGAATTATACTAAATATTTATATAAGAAATTGTAACGCCCCGAAAATTTTCGACTTTCGAAAATTCAACATCGATACTCACTTTATTGACTGCCGAGCAATCGAAGGCCAAAAACCCGAAATGTTATGGTTTAAGAAAGAATTTAAGAAAAGAAAAAGAAAGAAGAAGAGGGAAAAGATAGAGAATAGAGAGAGAAGGAAAGAGAATAGAATATAGAACAGAAAGGAAACAAAGAATAGAACAAAAAGAAAATAGAACGATAGAACGGAATAGAAAACAACAGAACAACAACAGAATCTCACAATTCGCAGCGGAACAACATATAATAATAAATGAATAATCTTTAAACAAAGAACTATATCAGTTATTACATTTTATATATTACATTTCATTACATCATATCATCAGAGTGTACAACATCATACAACAACAAACAGTACAGCGGAAAAAGAAATACTATCTACTAATAATACGCCATGCCATCCAGCTTGCCTCCAGCAACTCCAGAATATCCAGAATATCCTGATAAACCTAACTCTTAACTGCCCGTGTGAAAATTGATGGGCACCCAGAGTTTAGGAAGGAAAACAATAAACTCCGAGTCAGTCATGTGACTGGTGTGGGAACTCAAAACAGTTTTTTTTATCTTTAAAATCAAAATAGAAGAATATTTTTAAAGTTAATTCGCAATGCTTTTAAAAATGAGACTACCATAAGACCTCCTGCCACACACACAATGCAAACGCAGACTTGGAGAAGATTTCTCCTTATGATAGTCAAACATGCTTGATACGCATTTAAAAAGAACATTTGATATTATTACTAGTGCATAGTGTAGAAAATTCATTTCGAAAGTAGAATATAAATCTTAGCCAGCATAGGTACCATTGTATTATGCCTACTAATAGCTACCATATTAGATGGCAGGTTCTACAACTAAAACCGTACAAGTTTCGTATTGGGAATTGGATTTCCAACGAATGATCAGGCCAAGGAACTTCCCATTGCCACATGAGAATGCCTCTGGATGGACATTCCCGAGAACCAAACCGGATCTCTACCAACACAAGGCCGGGTTACCCCTAACTGAGTAACAACTGACCGAATATGCCATCCCCCGGTCCTTTGGGACCTTTTCACCGAGCGCTCGTAATCAATTCACACAATCATAACAAAGTGTTTTCAACATGAGTAAGTATCTGGGCTCCATACCATGATACCACCCTTTTCCAGAAGGAAATGCACACATCCTAAAGGGCGCTACCCCTCATAACCTTGCTGCTTCTTTCCTGTTTTGACCATTCACGGGGTGTGAGGCTCGACGAAGTCACGTCCACAAAAACATACTTTATACAAAAGCCATGCTTTGGGTCAACAATTGATCATAGAAATGATCACAAAGATAGACGATCAAATAAACGATCCTATCACAAATAATCAACACAATGATCATTTACAGCAACACTCAGCATGTCACATTACCAAATTGGGAATATATATCGCTGATAACATTCAACTACATAACCTCTGAGCTCGTACGTCTCAGAGAAGGGTGTTAAGCTAAAAGAATAAATTCTCCGCCACCAACAGAAATATATTTGAATGAAATCGGCTTTATATCTCAATTTGTAATGTCAGACATACAATCCATACAAGTCTGTTCCGGGCTCGAACAAAACCGAAGGCACTTACAAAGAAGTCCTTGCAATCCGGATATTCACGATCCTGATCGGATTTCCCATCACTTAGGGAGTCTCTATACCGTTGCAACTCAGTGCAGAGACAATCGACAGGTCATCCTATCGCTCTCGCAAATACCGGGTCTTCAACACCGATCTTCAATGCGATTCATAACGACGTATCACATATTCGGAATGGGTTATACGACCCCATGGTCCTTTCCCGGTTAACCCAAATAGTGAGCGCTTATTCAAAAATAAGTGTGGCATTCAAATTCAAACAAATCACATCAATTACCCATTCAAAGGGAAATATTGATAGTCGGTTATTGAACTATCAATTGATATGCACAACATCACCAGTTTCCAAATAATTTTCCAAATTGTTTATTTTCCAAAATATCTTTACAATATATATTATTTCACACTTCAAAAATAAATCAATATTTATTTTTAAACAAATTCCACTTTCTTTTATAAATTCCTTAGTGGATTTATATTCCAAAATATTCATGCATATACGTTTTCAATTATTCATTTCAATTTATCTTCAAAAAGATAAATTCTCAAAGTATTCACTTTATATTGAAAAACATTTCCATACTTATTTAATAAGTAATTCACAAATTTTATTTATTTTCAACACTTAGAAAATATTCAATATACTTAAATCGAGATTAAGTATATATTTCATTCTTTAAGGAAATCATTCTCTTAAACATATTTATTTGGGCCAAAACGAATGTTGCGTAAAACATTGTTACGACAACCCAAAATCACTAGTATAGGGATTCGAAATTAAAATAGATATATAAATCCCAATACTATACAAAACATTTCCTTTCGGAAATCATTTACTATAACAACAGTGTTATAGTCCACTATTTCCTTTTATTTCTCGAAACGTCTATTTCAACAATAAATGTTGAAATCTATGGTTTCGAATCATAACACATTTTAAAACATCGTTAGATCGTTTTAATTTCTATTTGAAATATCACATTCAAAACAATTTCTTTAACATATTATTCACTATTCAAAAACGTGAATATTCTTTGTTAACAAATTTCATCCTTTTATTCATTTTATTTCAAAGGATTATTCATAGTTCAAAAACGTGAATATAACTCCATTAATAGGTTTCAGCAATTTACTTATCAAAATAAGTCGTTTGCGAATTTATAAAACAACGTTTATAAATTCCTTTATTAACCTATTCAATTTATAACTCAATTATAAACTAAAATTCATATTTTAAGTTAAACACCTATAATTTATTTGTTTGCACAATCGTTCCTTTAAACTTCATAATTTTAAATCTTATAACTTATAAGATTCAATTATTTATCCAAAACCATTCTTTAATAACTTCACGAAATTTATAAATCTTATTATTTATAAATTTCACTTATAACTTTACCATTTATAATTTTATAAATTTCATTCATTTGTGAAATTCCTTCACAATTCATTCTAACACTTATAAAAACTCGTTTTATAATGTCAATATTTCAATTTATAAATATCCATTTATAAATCTCTTAATATAAATCAATTTATATTATTCTTTAAAACGTCTTCAAATTCCTTTATAATTTCACCATTTTGATTTATAAAATAATCAAATTTTATAAATCCTATATTTTAACTTTTTATAATAATTCAAAAATCCAATTTAAACTATTTTATAAAATCATTAACCCTTATTTCTCAAAAATCAGCTTTTAACTATATTTCACAAAAACCAAAATTTTATAACTTTGAAAATTATAACGTTTATTTATTTAACATGGATCAATTCCAAAAATATAGTATATTTTCAAAAATCACTTTTAAAAATCATTTTTAAATTTTCAAAGTTTGGTCCAATGATGCTACACACCAAATAGTCAATCACAACTACAACGATATCATATATCGATATGATAATCCCTCAAATATCAAAATATCTGAAATCAAATAAATACTGTTGAGGAATCCAGTTGGATCCCTCCAACCTGTTTTCCTGCATCCACAAACATTAGCACAATACCAATTTCGCTCCAGTACGAAATTATCGCGGTATATGGGATTTAATAATATTATCCGCTTAATAGACGGCGCAATAGGGTCTCATCCGCTAAAAAATACGGGAAATCAACAACTGCAATATATACATATGCCAATATATATATATATTGATATTATATATAATACCAATTTCACTGTTTATGAAATATTCGCGGTATATGTTTTTATTAAATAACATCCGCTTACTAACGGCGTATAATGTCTATTTTAACAATCAATAGATAACAATCATCATTCAAACATGCATTCAAATATTTTAAATCTAACTATTTAAAATAAAATCGAAACCGATTCGATTGAGTGAGAAGTTCTCACCTTGATTTCAATTTCGTTTTAGCGATTTATTTCGAATAAAATTAAACGGACGTTTAATTTTACCCAAAATTCTCACTAACTCCAAACGACTCCAATCTAATTTCGTCGCGTAGTGCTCGTCCATACGATTCCAACGCGACTGGTTTCGCGCGTTTTCGACCTCGTATGAAAAAGTTATGACAGTTTAAAGTTTGTACACGATTTTAATAACTAATTTACAACAAAACTTATAATTTTTTTAAACCCATACAATTAACAGCCGTAGGATCTCCCACCACACGATCAAGACCGCACGTCCTTTCTCTCCTCCCCTCATTCACGCACGCTACAGAATCCCCAGGCCGCAACTTGAACCCGTTAGCATATATTAGGGTTTCAATTTTCGACCACCACACTCGACTAAACTCCATCACACCACCGCCATCTTGAAGCCCTTCGCACAAGCTACACTCGGCCCCAAGCAAGTTGAACTCGGCCATCCCTGTAGCATGCAGTTCGAGGCCGAACTCCAGGCCTTTGAGCGAGATTTGTCGCCAATCCGGAGCACTAGAAACGATCATGACCGTTGGATAGGTAGTTCGCGATGTGCTCTACGAGTTTCTAGTTGAAACTTTCTTGAATCGTTGCACGGATTTGAAGATTTGGAGGGAGGAACGAAACAAATTTCTGGCCATTCATGGGGGCTGGCGGCTAGGGTTAGAAATTAGGTTTTATTTTTTTATTTTTAATTTATGAAGGAGGTGGGTGCTATTTATAGAGAATTTTCGAACACTATTCATTCGAAAATTCCGAACTCCGATTTACGCACCGTAACCAGCGTTTCTAGGGTTTACCCCGCGTTCCGGACACAATGGAACAGGTTTCGAAAGCTAATTCGGACATCTGTGCGAGTTATGGCTATAAACGTTCAATTTAAATTAAACCGATTTAAGCGATTTTCTAGGCGTTTTAATTTGTACCGGACAAACAGTAAATCCGATTGACACGAAATTTGAAACCTTACAATAATATCACATTACGGATCCGATGAAACTGGTTTTGTCGAAATCCGAGACTTTTTGAAAAATGGCTATTTTAACTCGCCAAATTAAAATTAAAAATAATTCGATGTGTTTCGAGCTGCCACGATCAAACGATAGCTCTGATTGACACGAAAATTGAAATCCGGTAATAACTAACTATTACGGATCCAATGGAACTGGTTTCGTTCAATTCTGAGACTGTTCAAAAATTAACTATTTTCACTAGTCGATTTTAATATTAAAATATTCAATTTTCACAATTTAACTTTTAATTCGATTTTAAAAGTTCTAAAATATCATTCTAACTTCAATATGATAAAATAAAATTTTACAAATCATTTTCAATCATATTTAACTCAATTTTCAATTATTTCCATAATTTAACATATTAAATTATCGATTTAATTATCCAATTAAATCCAATAAATCGAAATAAAATTTATTCAATTTATAAATTCACTTATTAATATTTAAAATAAATTAAATATTCAAATTATAATTACGAAAAATCCTGGGTCGTTACAATCTTCCCCCCTTAAAAGAATTTCGTCCTCGAAATTATTAAGTAAGAAAGGTTATAGAATTTATTAACTTTTTTCCAAAATTCATAGTTAAACTTCTTATAATAACTTACTAAGTTTTCAAATCATACTTAGTTATCTTTTCAAAAACAATTACTGTTGTTTAACTTTCAATTCTAAAATCAAAGTTATAGTTTTTCAAAAAAATTTCCAATTTTCTCAAATTTTTCCAACGCCTTAAATTTTCGGAAAAATTCGCCATAGTCTCCTTTGCGCGGCTCGATCCGAAAAAAAATGACAGTATATATATCACAAATATACATCTCATCAAGTAATGAGGCATCCCGAAGGGAAAAAAGTATAAAAGTACGGTATGTAATCCGAGATATGTACCTTATATTTTATTAGCGAGCATATACGGCTAATATAGCGCGAAAGCGAGCTCCAAATGCGAAGCAAACGCGATCCGCACCTACTAAACACTCAACAAACAACATAAGAACATGCATATATGAAAATAATCTCAATATACATCATATAGCAACATAATAACTATATATGTCAACATAACAATTGAAACAAAAAGCAATATATTCCACCCATCAACCAACTAACATTCATAACCAATAAATGTTCATTCATATCTCATTAATATTCAATGAATTGGTTTTCAATTTAATCACATTTGATTCATTTATAGTGGATGTTTACTAACATTCATTTTCAATTAGTTTATATTCACTAATTCATATTCAAGTTGGTTCACTTCAAATCAAATTCAATTCTATTTAAGATTCACTTAACTTCCAATTGAATTTCAATTACTTTAGCTTTCAACTTCATTAATACTTAATGAATTACATACAATCAACTAACAATCATATAACAATCAATGTATATTAATTGCAACCAAATTATTTCACTTTACATTCACTTTGGTTCAACCCATTTAATTCCATTTGGTTTAACATAACTTAAATTCCCACTTATAAATCAAATTCAGCTTCCAAATTCTAAAGTAAATTTTCCATTTAACTTTAAATTCATTTTTATCTATAACTCATATTCATAGATATATCCATATAGTTTCACTTGTTATATATATAAGTTTATTTCAAAATTGTAAATTACTTTAATTATAATTCAATTCTTATAATTATTTTGCTTATAAAATTATTCTTTTATTTAGATTATTCAAACAACTAACAATCTACTTATATACACTTTAATAATACTGAAAAATTATTTTCTTTATATATAAAATATAATCAAGGTAAAATTATTTCATTTACCCAATTTTAAAACAATACTGTGTCGAATTGTTCTATTCAAGTGTTTAGAAACCCCTTCGGCATAGTTGTCGAGACCACGCTGACGAAGGTTCATATGCCACTCAACAAACCAATCATCACAATATAAAACAATTTTATATTCACTAACAAATACGCTCTCATAGCTATTATTACACTCAACTCAATCTAGAGCACTACTGACTCTATCTCTAATGAGTAATACCCAACAGAACCATGGTTGTCGCTTAACCATAAGCTCTGATACCAAATGTAACGCCCCGAAAATTTTCGACTTTCGAAAATTCAACATCGATACTCACTTTATTGACTGCCGAGCAATCGAAGGCCAAAAACCCGAAATGTTATGGTTTAAGAAAGAATTTAAGAAAAAAAAAGAAAGAAGAAGAGGGAAAAGATAGAGAATAGAGAGAGAAGGAAAGAGAATAGAATATAGAACAGAAAGGAAACAGAGAATAGAACAAAAAGAAAATAGAACGATAGAACGGAATAGAAAACAACAGAACAACAACAGAATCTCACAATTCGCAGCGGAACAACATATAATAATAAATGAATAATCTTTAAACAAAGAACTATATCAGTTATTACATTTTATATATTACATTTCATTACATCATATCATCAGAGTGTACAACATCATACAACAACAAACAGTGCAGCGGAAAAAGAAATACTATATACTAATAATACGCCATGCCATCCAGCTTGCCTCCAGCAACTCCAGAATATCCTGATAAACCTAACTCTTAACTGCCCGTGTGAAAATTGGTGGGCACCCAGAGTTTAGGAAGGAAAACAATAAACTCCGAGTCAGTCATGTGACTGGTGTGGGAACTCAAAACAGTTTTTTTTATCTTTAAAATCAAAATAGAAGAATATTTTTAAAGTTAATTCGCAATGCTTTTAAAAATGAGACTACCATAAGACCTCCTGCCACACACACAATGCAAACGCAGACTTGGAGAAGATTTCTCCTTATGATAGTCAAACATGCTTGATACGCATTTAAAAAGAACATTTGATATTATTACTAGTGCATAGTGTAGAAAATTCATTTCGAAAGTAGAATATAAATCTTAGCCAACATAGGTACCATTATATTATGCCTACTAATAGCTACCATATTAGATGGCAGGTTCTACAACTAAAACCGTACAAGTTTCGTATTGGGAATTGGATTTCCAACGAATGATCAGGCCAAGGAACTTCCCATTGCCACATGAGAATGCCTCTGGATGGACATCCCCGAGAACCAAACCGGATCTCTACCAACACAAGCCCGGGTTACCCCTAACTGAGTAACAACTGACCGAATATGCCATCCCCCGGTCCTTTGGGACCTTTTCACCGAGCGCTCGTAATCAATTCACACAATCATAACAAAGTGTTTTCAACATGAGTAAGTATCTGAGCTCCATACCATGATACCACCCTTTTCCAGAAGGAAATGCACACATCCTAAAGGGCGCTACCCCTCATAACCTTGCTGCTTCTTTCCTGTTTTGACCATTCACGGGGTGTGAGGCTAGACGAAGTCACGTCCACAAAAACATACTTTATACAAAAGCCATGCTTTGGGTCAACAATTGATCATAGAAATGATCACAAAGATAGACGATCAAATAAACGATCCTATCACAAATAATCAACACAATGATCATTTACAGCAACACTCAGCATGTCACATTACCAAATTAGGAATATATATCGCTGATAACATTCAACTACATAACCTCTGAGCTCGTACGTCTCAGAGAAGGGTGTTAAGCTAAAAGAATAAATTCTCCGCCACCAACAGAAATATATTTGAATGAAATCGGCTTTATATCTCAATTTGTAATGTCAGACATACAATCCATACAAGTCTGTTTCGGGCTCGAACAAAACTGAAGGCACTTACAAAGAAGTCCTTGCAATCCGGATATTCACGATCCTGATCGGATTTCCCATCACTTAGGGAGTCTCTATACCGTTGCAACTCAGTGCAGAGACAATCGACAGGTCATCCTATCGCTCTCGCAAATACCGGGTCTTCAACACCGATCTTCAATGCGATTCATAACGACGTATCACATACTCGGAATGGGTTATACGACCCCATGGTCCTTTCCCGGTTAACCCGAATAGTGAGCGCTTATTCAAAAATAAGTGTGGCATTCAAATTCAAACAAATCACATCAATTACCCATTCAAAGGGAAATATTGATAGTCGGTTATTGAACTATCAATTGATATGCACAACATCACCAGTTTCCAAATAATTTTCCAAATTATTTATTTTCCAAAATATCTTTACAAGATATATTATTTCACACTTCAAAAATAAATCAATATTTATTTTTAAACAAATTCCACTTTCTTTTATAAATTCCTTAATGAATTTATATTCCAAAATATTCATGCATATACGTTTTCAATTATTCATTTCAATTTATCTTCAAAAAGATAAATTCTCAAAGTATTCACTTTATATTGGAAAACATTTCCATACTTATTTAATAAGTAATTCACAAATTTTATTTATTTTCAACACTTAGAAAATATTCAATATACTTAAATCGAGATTAAGTATATATTTCATTCTTTAAGGAAATCATTCTCTTAAACATATTTATTTGGGCCAAAACGAATGTTGCGTAAAACATTGTTACGACAACCCAAAATCACTAGTATAGGGATTCGAAATTAAAATAGATATATAAATCCCAATACTATACAAAACATTTCCTTTCGGAAATCATTTACTATAACAACAGTGTTATAGTCCACTATTTCCTTTTATTTCTCGAAACGTCTATTTCAACAATAAATGTTGAAATCTATGGTTTCGAATCATAACACATTTTAAAACATCGTTAGATCGTTTTAATTTCTATTTGAAATATCACATTCAAAACAATTTCTTTAACATATTATTCACTATTCAAAAACGTGAATATTCTTTGTTAACAAATTTCATCCTTTTATTCATTTTATTTCAAAGGATTATTCATAGTTCAAAAACGTGAATATAACTCCATTAATAGGTTTCAGCAATTTACTTATCAAAATAAGTCGTTTGCGAATTTATAAAACAACGTTTATAAATTCCTTTATTAACCTATTCAATTTATAACTCAATTATAAACCAAAATTCATATTTTAAGTTAAACACCTATAATTTATTTGTTTGCACAATCGTTTCTTTAAACTTCATAATTTTAAATCTTATAACTTATAAGATTCAATTATTTATCCAAAACCATTCTTTAATAACTTCACGAAATTTATTAATCTTATTATTTATAAATTTCACTTATAACTTTACCATTTATAATTTTATAAATTTCATTCATTTGTGAAATTCATTCACAATTCATTCTAACACTTATAAAAACTCGTTTTATAATGTCAATATTTCAATTTATAAATATCCATTTATAAATCTCTTAATATAAATCAATTTATATTATTCTTTAAAACGTCTTCAAATTCCTTTATAATTTCACCATTTTGATTTATAAAATAATCAAATTTTATAAATCCTATATTTTAACTTTTTATAATAATTCAAAAATCCAATTTAAACTATTTTATAAAATCATTAACCCTTATTTCTCAAAAATCAGCTTTTAACTATATTTCACAAAAACCAAAATTTTATAACTTTGAAAATTATAACGTTTATTTATTTAACATGGATCAATTCCAAAAATATAGTATATTTTCAAAAATCACTTTTAAAAATCATTTTTAAATTTTCAAAGTTTGGTCCAATGATGCTACACACCAAATAGTCAATCACGACTACAACGATATCATATATCGATATGATAATCCCTCAAATACCAAAATATCTGAAATCAAATAAATACTGTTGAGGAATCCAGTTGGATCCCTCCAACCTGTTTTCCTGCATCCACAAACATTAGCACAATACCAATTTCGCTCCAGTACGAAATTATCGCGGTATATGGGATTTAATAATATTATCCGCTTAATAGACGGCGCAATATGGTCTCATTCGCTAAAAAATACGGGAAATCAACAACTGCAATATATACATATGCCAATATATATATATTGATATTATATATAATACAAATTTCACTGTTTATGAAATATTCGCGGTATATGTTTTTATTAAATAACATCCGCTTACTAACGGCGTATAATGTCTATTTTAACAATCAATAGATAACAATCATCATTCAAACATGCATTCAAATATTTTAAATCTAACTATTTAAAATAAAATCGAAACCGATTCGATTGAGTGAGAAGTTCTCACCTTGATTTCAATTTCGTTTTAGCGATTTATTTCGAATAAAATTAAACGGACGTTTAATTTTACCCAAAATTCTCACTAACTCCAAACGACTCCACTCCAATTTCATCGCGTAGTGCTCGTCCATACGATTCCAACGCGACTGGTTTCGCGCGTTTTCGACCTCGTATGAAAAAGTTATGACAGTTTAAAGTTTGTACACGATTTTAATAACTAATTTACAACAAAACTTATAATTTTTTTAAACCCATACAATTAACAGCCGTAGGATCTCCCACCACACGATCAAGACCGCACGTCCTTTCTCTCCTCCCCTCATTCACGCACGCTACAGAATCCCCAGGCCGCAACTTGAACCCATTAGCATATATTAGGGTTTCAATTTTCGACCACCACACTCGACTAAACTCCATCACACCACCGCCATCTTGAAGCCCTTCGCACAAGCTACACTCGGCCCCAAGCAAGTTGAACTCGGCCATCCCTGTAGCACGCAGTTCGAGGCCGAACTCCAGGCCTTTGAGCGAGATTTGTCGCCAATCCGGAGCACTAGAAACGATCATGACCGTTGGATAGGTAGTTCGCGATGTGCTCTACGAGTTTCTAGTTGAAACTTTCTTGAATCGTTGCACGGATTTGAAGATTTGGAGGGAGGAACGAAACAAATTTCTGGCCATTCATGGGGGCTGGCGGCTAGGGTTAGAAATTAGGTTTTTTTTTTTAATTTATGAAGGAGGTGGGTGCTATTTATAGAGAATTTTCGAACACTATTCATCCGGAAATTCCGAACTCCGATTTACGCGCCGTAACCAGCATTTCTAGGGTTTACCCCGCGTTCCGGACACAATGGAATAGGTTTCGAAAGCTAATTCAGACATCTGTGCGAGTTATGGCTATAAACGTTCAATTTAAATTAAACCGATTTAAGCGATTTTCTAGGCGTTTTAATTTGTACCGGACAAACGGTAAATCCGATTGACACGAAATTTGAAACCTTACAATAATATCACATTATGGATCCGATGAAACTAGTTTCGTCGAAATCCGAGACTTTTTGAAAAATGGCTATTTTAACTCGCCAAATTAAAATTAAAAATAATTCGATGCGTTTCGAGCTGCCACGATCAAACGATAGCTCCCATTGACACGAAAATTGAAATCCGGTAATAACTAACTATTACGGATCCAATGGAACTGGTTTCGTTCAATTCTGAGACTGTTCAAAAATTGACTATTTTCACTAGTCGATTTTAATATTAAAATATTCAATTTTCACAATTTAACTTTTAATTCGATTTTAAAAGTTCTAAAATATCATTCTAACTTCAATATGATAAAATAAAATTTTACAAATCATTTTCAATCATATTTAACTCAATTTTCAATTATTTCCATAATTTAACATATTAAATTATCGATTTAATTATCCAATTAAATCCAATAAATCGAAATAAAATTTATTCAATTTATAAATTCACTTATTAATATTTAAAATAAATTAAATATTCAAATTATAATTACGAAAAATCCTGGGTCGTTACAGAAATACTTATAAACAAAATTATTATATTTCATAAATCCTTTGAAAGCAAATTTTCAAAAATCCCGGACTTAAGTTCTAAAATTTACAAATTTCATTGATTCTAATTTCAATCTTATTTTACCTATTATTTATAAATTTTATTCCTAACAACCAATCTATTGCAACCAAATATAGATATCATTTGAAAATTTTATTTTATATATAGAAAATATAATAGGCAAAGTTATTTCACCTATATTAAAACAGATATTATGTCGGTCTGTCCTATCAGGTGTTTAGAAATCCCTATTTATGTCATAGCGTCCCATGCACCAACCAGAATTTATAAATACAAAACGGAACAGATTAACACAATATCAAAATCTTTTTATAACACTAACAAATACGCTCTCTCATATATATATATATATATATATATATATATATATATATAATCAACGACTCCCACAGGGTATTACTACCCTATTAACAAAGAGTCAAACCCTACAAAGCCAAGGTTTATCGCTAAACCAAAGCTCTGATACCAACTGTAACATCCGCCTTTTCGCACGATTTAAACAGACACACATGTCGATTCAAACCATGCGGAATGGCGGATTGTTATGGGGTAAATAAGAAAAACAGAGAAGAAAAAAAAATAGAATCTCACAGCGGAAGGATAAAATATAATAATAAAATATACAATTTATATAACTGTTTACAAAACATTTGATTCCTCTTTATACAATTAAATATCAGAGTTCACATACCAATAATATCAATGCAGCGGAATACAGTGTAGTGGAATAAAATAGTAGATAGTAATACTACAAATCTTCGTCTTCGTCCTCCAGAGCTAAAACTTCAAATCCTGAAACGCTCGGACTGACCCAAGCGAATTGAAAAGACAAAACACTCGAGTCAGAACTAAAAGATCTTATGTAAGTTAAATTAACTGAGATAAATATGAGTGTAGTAACTCAAGAGATGCTCGGGATTTACATCTCCTAAGAATCCGTTAAACTATTTACTATGTAGTATATTGCGTTATTATAATAGTGTCTAATTGTAAAATAAACTTACTTTTTAATAGCGTTAAGGGGTTACCCATATAGCCCTTAACACAGAATATATTCACATAGTCTATACAGTACCGTAATCTCCCCCGTACTGGGCGTCGTCAGAGGGCACTCCATAGGTATGGTACAAAACAAAACTCGTAGTAAAGGCTCGGTATGGTAGGTGACACGGCACAACTAGGCAATGCCAGGGTAGATATACCAATTGCTATCCGGGCTGGTGGAAACGCGTAGCCGCAGTTACCGCCTATCTAGAACAAACTCCCCAAAATCAAAAATAGAAGTGGCCACTGAAACAATCCAAAGTCAAAGTATAATATCGAAGAGGAGCGTCCGATCAGAGTTATGACCTCATTGGCCCGAGAATCACTCCTGTTTTAGCCACCTTATGCCAACTCACGGGAGTCGGGTCCACGTATTTACCTTACAGGAAATGTCGCCACCACCTACTTCATTCTGGAATCTCCACCGCGTACACGGTTAGTCAAAGTGGTTTTCGATATCGACGGAGAGTATGTCCATATCCGATCCCGGTCTCTTTGCCAACCCATCGTTATTATAACACCGCGGTCATTTAAAAATAGTTTATACTTTAAAACTGGAATAAAATTTTCCATTTCAAAACTATGAATACGATATCAATTTAAACCCAAAACAATATGATATCATTTTATCTCGAATATAATTCTTTTTCAAAATCATGCTGGTTTAAAATTTAAAATATCTGGAAACCAAATATTTGAAATATACTTTCAAAGCATAATATTTCGAAATTCAAAATTTTAAAACCATAACTTCTAAAACTTGAATGGTTTGTATATTCAATGAATGTAAAATAAATGGTTTAACTTTAAATTTAATTTGTAAAGAAAAATAATTTCCATGGCTTTTCAAATATATTTCTTTATTTAAAGTTTAAACCATAATTTAAATATCACTTCAAGTTCCAAAAACCCCTTCAATTTCTATATATATATATCCATTTGGAGTATTAATATTTCAAAACTAAAGTTGGATTTTCTTCTTTCAACAATTAATATTCTATTATTTAGTCTTGAATATTCATATAAATTCCATAAATAAAACTCTAATGTCTAGCAACTAAATATTTTCTCAAATTTACTTTATACTAGAATTTTTATTTTTAATTCATCTTGGAAAATCCAGTTATAAATTTCATACCTTAAAATTTCCAAATTCCATTTTCTCAATTTTTCATTTTTATTCAACAGGTTTATACACAACTTAATTTTCAAATTTTTAACTTCATATGTATATATATCAAAGAATAATATTTTATAAAATATCAAAATCAAATTTTTTATAAACCGTATCCCATCCAAACCATAGAAATCACTTTAAAATAATTTATATATAGACCACGGTGCCTGTATATAATTTTCTATCCTATGGTCAAGTGATACGGATATTTATCATTTCAATCCGCAATTTAAAAATAAAATTTTGCGGTTGTATATCATTTCAAACCACAATCCCGAATGAAACGAAAAATTGCATGATAACTTGCAGTTTAATGATATAAAATAAAACATCCATTCATCAACATCATCCATCATCCAAATCACAATCATCATCCAATAATAATTCAATATCAATATATATCTGATAATATATATCAGGTAATAACTGGCGGTTATATTCAAAAATAAATTTAATCAACTATACCAACAGTTTATATTTAGTAATAAATTTTATAACTGTTTACTAGCAGTTCCTATGCAAATAAATAAATTCTAACTGTCAATTAATATGCAATAAATAAAATAAATTAACAGTTAAATTAAATAACGCGATTTAGCAAATATGATGAACAAAACATGCCAAACAGTTATAAATAAATTTCTACTCATATCTAAAATAAATTAACAAACATAAAAACTTTTAGAAGTTGTGAGTGGGTTAAAACACTCACCTTTTGAATTTAAATCGAATTTATATCCGATCTAAACCCAAAAATTTCACAGTCTCCAAATATGTCCAAACCAGCGTTAACGGATTCGGAATTCCAATACGAACCTAGCGGAGAAAACCGCGTGTGAAACGGATCACATACGTAAAAGATATTCGAGTTAACGCGCTAGAAAAAAATCACAATAAATTTAAATTCAAAATAAAACAAAAGCTACCTACTACATGCCACGTCATCACAACGGTAAGCCTCTTCTTACAGAAACTGATCGCGCAAAACACGTTCAGGAACCCAAACAGCCCTATTTGACCAAACTTTGACCGGCTGTAAGCATCGCCTCCGGCTACTAAATGACCGCCGACCACCTCCATTCACCACGTAGCATCGCCCTCTACCCACGGCTAAGACCCGGCCTCCTCTGGTGCCAGCCGCCACCGCTGATGAACCTAGGGTTCGAACCCTAATCGAATTGTCTCGGCCAATCTAACCGTTAAAACCCCCAATAAGCTGCATCGATGAACTCCTTTCGCGAGTCTCCACAACCCAGTAACTTTGATTTTCCGATCGGGCGAGGTTTGTTACGGCGATGATGAAAGGCCGAAAATGATTTGAATTTTACTGGACGAACGATAGCTCCAATCGAAAAACAAATCACACTAGCAGATCACGAACACTGAGAACTATGACATATATTTTTATGGAATTTTTCTGGAGAGTTTGAATTTTAGCTTTGATTTGTAATTGAAATTGGATCTAGAATGCATCCATTGAGGAAAAGAAAGAGATGAAGAAAATGAACATATAGACAAATGATAGAAGATGGAGGCTAGGGTTTATAATCGTCTATTTATAAGTAGGGTTGGATTGGAGTAGATAGACCAGATAGATGAACGTACGGAACAAACTATGGCCCAAAAAGCCCGTTCTAACCCCGGAACGAAATATGTTAAACCCATATATCCAGATAGGTATTTTAAAATATTCTGAACGCGATGGAAAAAGTTTCACGTCCCAATTCGATTGTATGAAGAAGTTATGCCTAAAACAAAATTTCCAAATTGATTTCAAATTGATTTTAATTAAATCGATTTCAAGGCGTTTCGCGTCCGTAAGATCTAACGACAGGTCCGATCGATACGAAACTTGAAACCTTACAATAATCCACCGATACGGATCCGATGAAACTGGTTTCGTCGAAATCCGAGTCCGTGACAAAAATGGCTATTTTTATATTCATTAAATAAATTAAAATAAATTATAAAAATCCAATTTTATATTTAAATTCTAAAATTTGACCAAATTTTATCGCTTTTATATTTCTTAATCAATTTAAATGGTTTACCAAGTTTAGGTGTGCATTATAAGTTGATAAGTTTATCAATTGCAGTGTTAATTTCTCCACTTCCTTATATTTAGGAATTATAAATTAAATTCTCAAAACCCATTTATTAGATTTTTCAACTTTTATATTCTCACCTTTTATCCAAAATAAGGATACTACTAACATTGGTTCATGATTTCACATCATTATCCTCAAAGTCCATTTAAATTTCAATAACGAAAAATTTAACCGTTAAATTCCTTTTTATTATGCAATAAATGCAATGGTTGAATTTGATACTCAAATTAAATTTATAAATCCAGCTTTCTATACCTTAAATCAACCAAAGGTCCTATTATAAAAGAATTAGCACAAATTTCGTCTATAAAATTAACCCTCTTCAATCACAAACCAAATCTACGCTACTGCACAAATTAAATCAAATAATTTACATTGAGTCTACATTAAATGTTATAAATTATGAATTGGAACCTCAATAAATTCGTTTATTGATTTAAAATCTTCCTATTCAGTAAATAGACATTTATGGGTATAAATAACATTGAATTAAAATATATTTTATTAGTGCACGCTTTATTTCTTATAAATTCCCCTTTATTAACTAGAACACATTAACACACCACAAATAATAAATTTAGATTTATTTCAATCTATTGACATGCTTGACTTAATATACTCAATAATGGTTAACCTAAATAATTGTTACCCTTTTAAATTCAAATTCACTTACAACCATTATTAACAACAATGTTGCCATAGATTTAGATTTAATTAAATAAATTAGATGAATGGGTAAAATTTTGTAATTATCACAAATGCCAAATATATATATATGCATAAATTACTACTTATTATTATGAATTCATTTATTAATTTACTAGTTGCCTTTGTCATCTTATTTCCTATTTACTACCAAACTTCCTACTGTTATAGTTTATCAATATATACATACCTTGGCAAATCAAGTTCTTGTCCTTTCTGTTATTTCAATTAAATCGGGTATGCACAAATAGATTGTTAATTAATTTATTCCTACAAAATTATTTACATACATTCAGTTCCAAATTTTATAGAATTAAATTCTAATTACTTACCACTTAATCCAACAATTATATATTATATCCAACATGCATTTAAATCTTTTTATTTTAAATAAATTTATTAAATGTTGACATCCACTAAATAAAATTTACTTTCATTTATATAGTTGCAATTCAATTCAGTTATTATTTCATTAATACTATTTTCGATTTATATCTTCCAGTATTAATTTCACAAACCAAATTTAATCAACAAATTATAACTTATAACCACAAACGCCAATTTACGTTATTTCAATCTATTGCCATATAAACATTTAAATTGTTAACCTTTAATTACAGTTACTATATCTAATTCCTACAATTACTCAAATAAAATCTTAAGACTTTTATTTCATTCTAAATTAGATTAGAAATCATATTAAATTATCTCATTTAATATCATCGAACTTAACGGTTCGTTACAGTTTCAAAATTGAAACGTTCTGACCAAACAAAATTAATTGCTTTAAATTTTCAGCTGAATTATAGCTTATGACATTGCTCTTACTTTTACTTTTATATATTTACTTGTCATCTTCGACTGTGAGAATCTGTTTATTCTATAAAAGGTACGCCCATTTTTTTTCTCTGTTTCTTCCTTGTAGCTCTTCTCCTTCTCTTCTATTTTATTTTGTTCCCTTCCTTCGACCTCGTGTTCAGCACCGAAACATACTCTTTTCTTCGGTTCTGGACTATATAGATGGTTCAATTCATTTGCATGCTGCTTTTGCGTGAATGGCCCTATATTTTTTTCACATTTGTTTAATTAAAATTTTCGTACCATAAATATATTCACACTTCCTCTGGTGGTTCAAAAATCTATGTTGTACCCATGTATATGCAATGAACATATATATTTTAGTGGAGATATACCTGTATGTAAAGCATCATTCACGTGATATATATACACACACGTACGTACGTACGTACGTACGTACGTGCTATATATATAAACGGCATCAAAGTGTATGCTCGTAGCTGAGAGAATGCATGTTGTACTTGTGCCTATGTCTTGTGCGGAGCATGTATCAGATATACTTTTGTTCTCGGAAGAAATCCAAACTTTTATATATAACACGTGTCATCCATATAATAGGCCATTTGTTGTCTATTTGTCATCTTGTAGAAAATAGAATTGTGAATAGCTGTCACTTGTGTAAGCTTTATATATTGAATAATTTATACTATTAAGGCTTTTAGCTTGCCCATTTGAAATTATTTATGTTGTGCACATTTTGTACCTACGCTTTCAAATTGGAAACAATACAAAAAATATATAATAATAAATAATATAGTACGTAGTAGTGCACTATGCATATATGTAAAATAAAATAAAATATTTTTTTTTTATAATATGATAGAAATGTATGTACGTATATATTTCACTTCTTCAATGTTAAACCAAAAAAACAAATGTGTATGTATATATCGTATGTGTATGTATATACATTTGTTTATTTCCATAGACTCATCATGTTAAATCTTTCGTGTTTGTCACAGGAAATTGATTTGTCGTGCTAATTCGTGCCAGTATTCGTTGCGTCGGTCTTTTTTCGTTGTTGTTTTCCACCGTTCTCTAGCCATGGAAGGTAAGTATTCACTCACGATTAATGTTCTTATGCTCATTAAATTGATTTCATAAGAAGTGACAATTTAAATGTACTATTTGAATTGAATTGCTAATTATTAACTGATAAAATACGATAAGTTGTTACTTAAATTCAATCACTTTTGCATATTGACACTGTTATATATATTAATTTGTTTTGCCAGTAATTATTATGGTATATTATGTTATTTATTGTTCCCACTCTTCAAGTTCCCTTTAGTTTAGAAATCACTATGGGTTGAAATAATACATACCCGAATGGACTTTAGAATAAGAGAACTTCGTTATGGGTTGAAATGATAAACCCAAACGATTTTCAGCAATTATTGAAATTTTGGGATTTTGGGTTTAATAATATAAACCCGTAAATTTAAACTATTGCAGATTAAAATAACCAATATCCGCATCACTTGACCATAGGATAGAAAATTATATACGGACACCGTTGGTCTATTTTTGAAAATGATTTCCAAATATTTGAAAGGAAATGTATGAGTATAAATTTGAAATGTAATAAGTATTTTATTTTGTTGTTGTAAAATTTATAACCTTAAGTGTTGATTTCGGAATTACAGAAATTATGAGTTCAATTTAAAGGTAATTTGTAAAATCTTACTTATAGTTTTAATTTCTACAATATATAAAATTAATTTATTTTAATTGTATAAATTTTTTTTTATTTAATATATATTATATTTTTTTTAAATAGGGGGTCCATTTATTTTATATTTAAAGTAGATTTTATAACTTTAATAAATAAAAAGGGGTGAAAGGGTACATTTCAAATTTGCTTGGTACTTAAACTAGTTACTAATCTTATTGAAATAAAATAAATTCATTCAGAACTTACGATCTTGGAAATGATTATAACTGGTTTCGTCAAAGGTGATTAAATGATTGCTTTGAATTTTAAATAAAATTAAAATCTAATATTTGTTTTGACTTAAAATTTGTATCTGAGATTCATTTAAATAATTATAAAGTAATTTTACAAATGACCATGGTGTGAAATAAGCGTTTGGTTGTTGAAGAGACCGAGATCGAAAATTGTAATACTCTCTGACAATACCGAAAACCACTTTAACAACTGTGTACGTGGTGGAGATTCCATAATGAAGTAGGATGATTTGGAGAGCGATTTTGTATGGTATTTACGTAGCCCTGACACCCGTGAGTCGGCTTGATATGGCTAAAACACGAGCCATGCTGGGCCAAGTGAGGTCATTCCTCCGATCGGGCACATTTCTTCAAAACCATATCTATTGCTTTTGTGATTTGATTTTGGTATGCACACCTTTGATTTGGGAGTGTGTCTCGAGGTGTGCGGTAGTGGCTGCTATGCGTTATCACCAGTCCTGATCCGCAAATGGTATATCTACCCTGGCATTACCTCGCGTGCCTTGTCATATGCCCTAGCGCGCGTTCTACGAGTTTGGTTTGTACCATACCTATGGAGTGCCCTCTGATAGCCTCCAGTTTATGGAAGAGTTACGGTACTGCAATATACTATGGGAATATATAAAATGTGTTAAGGGAGATATGGGTAACGCCTTAACGTTATATTAATATTTTACTTTACTATAGACATTATATACGTAGCTTGTTGTACTATGTATGCAGATAGTTTATCAGATCCTTAAAGGATGAAACCCCAACATTCCTTTAAGTTATATTGCATTTATTTAACATTTTATATGCATAAGAATATTAATCTTGATTCGAGTGTTTGTTTTGCTTTACACTCGAGTCAGCTTGAGTGTCACAATTTGAGATTCATTCTTTGGAAGCTAGAGTTCGTTGGAAGACCTATCTTATCTATTTCTGCTTTTAGTTTGTTCCTATTATTTCCAGTTGTATGTTCAGACTTATGGTCTACTTTGTACTAGAGACTTCTGTGTACTGGGATTTCTGATGTTTCATTCTATGTTATTTCTATAGTAGATCTACGAACTACTATTTATCTTTCTGTTGTTGCTGTAAACTCTGTGCCTGTGATTCTGTGATTGATTTATTTAATGTATATGCTAAGTTATGCCAAATAAATATATTTACAATCTGTTATTTAGAGCAATTCAAGTCTGACATTGTCAACTTGAATGGTTCGAAACGGCGAGTCGTTATAGTTGGTATCAGAGCTCTGGTCTTGGCAAACTTAGCATATGGAGTAGGGACTCGTTCGACATAGGTGGCAATACCCCAGAATGAGCTAAATTTATTACTGAGTCATATCCATTCGTGCTTGAAATTCGGAATTAGAGTTCTCTTCAATTAGGATTTCTTTTGAATTTTAATCATTATCCTTATTCTGAAATAAATTTTTTGATTCTTTGGATGAGTAAAAGTAGGAATGTCTGTGGAAGGGGTCGTGGAAATGCTCCTGCACCACCAGTTGCCCCTGCACTACCTGTTGCTCCTGTAATCGCACCAGTTCAGCCTGTTAGGTTCACTCAGCTTTGTAAGGAGTATTCCCAGCTTGGAGGCACTAAGTTCACCGGAGCAGAAAGTATTATTGAGGCCTAGCAATGGCTGAAAATTCTTGAGAGGATTTTTACCGAACTTGAGATCACCGATGCCCAGAAGCTTCATCTTGCTACTTGGTAGTTACAGGAGTCCACCCAGGATTGGTGGAAATCCGTTACCGCTCAGATTGTTGAGGCTAATATCACTTGGCAGTAGTTCAGGTGAGATTCTTAGTTTTCTTTCTTAGCTTATTTCCGTCGAATCTATTTCTTTGAAGTTTATCTCCTTCGTCTGTGTCTTATCTTGAACCTTTTCTTTTCAGAGATGCTTTTGTGGCAAAATGGATGCCCGAAGCCGACAAATCCCAGTTGTATTGGGCCTTTATGGATCTCGAATAGGGAGACATGACTTTTTCCGAGTATGTGAGGAAGTTCAATGAGCTTTCCAAGTTTGGTCCCAGTTTGATTGACACTCACTTGAAGAAGAATGAGAAGTTCATTCATGGTGCTCGCCTAGAGTATTATGACCGCTTGATTAGCCATGTGTAGACACTTTCACTTCTCTGATGGATATGGGCACCAGATTTGAGAACCCTACTTCTAAGGGTAAACAGGTACTTTCATCATCTCAGGGTACTTCTAGTGGTTCGAAGAAGAGGAAGTCCAATTTCTTTCAGCAGAAGAAGGATTGGCAGAATGCTTATGGCATCAGATCTGTCCCTTAGAAGCGATCTCTTGACCTTTCTACCATCACTTTTTTCAAGTGCGACCAGAAGTGCCACCATGCCAACAACTGTCCATCTCCTACTAGTGCCGCTTTTCCTTCACCTCAGGCTACCAGAGCCAATCTATGCCACCTTTATCTCCTACCTGGTCATTTTAAGAATAACTGTCCCACTACATAGAGAGGCAAGACATCTGGAGTCTTTGCCATGACTTCTTCCACTCCATCTCCGCCTGCCAGTGATAACCAAGGTACTCTTCAAAGTTCTTTTTCTTTGCATGATTATCATGTTCGTTTTTTATTCGACACTAGTGCATCCCATAGTTTTATATCTATTGATCTCTATAATAAATTCAAGCATATTCAGCAACCTCAATTGGCGACTTCATCATTATGCGTTATAAATCCCATCGGCGGTCCCGCCAATCTTAGTATGATTTGTAAAGGGATGAAACTCCTTTACAAGAAGCGTCGATTCACCGGAGATTTCTACGTTTTGGGTTTTGGCGCTTTCGAATTTTGCTCGAAGGTAATTGGTTAAAACGTTATGATGCGGTCATTTCTTGTAAGGCCCGAAGCGTTTCTCTGGTAGACGATCAGGGTAATCCTCTTGTAATCGAGTATCGAATGCCTCAGGATGTCGTAGGCAACTTTATCTTTTCTCTTGATGCTCAGCCTAGTGATCTTGACTCCACCCTATTATCAAGGACATTCTCGATGTATTTGGTGAAGTAACTTCTCTGCCTCCTAAGTGGGAGATCGAATTCCACATTGACCTTATTTCGGGTGCTCGACATGTTGTTCTCCCTCCTCGACGGATAGCACCCAAGGAGAAAGTAGAATTAAGGAAGCAGATTAAGGATTTGTCCTCTAAGGGTCTGATTAGGCAGAGTTTTTCTGAATGGGGAGCTGTTGTGGTCTTTGTCATCAAATCTGATGGTTCCCTAAGGATGTATGTTGAATATAAAGAGTTGACCAAGCTTACTCTCAAGAACCAATATCCGATGCCTCGCATCAATGATATATTTGATCAGCTCTATAGGGCTAATGTATTCACACAACTTGATCTGGCTACCAGTTTCCACCAACTTCATGTGGCTGAAGCGAGCATTCCCAAGACTGCTTTCCGAACAGAGAATGGGTTCTATGAGTGGTTAATCATGCCTTTTGGATTGACCAATGTTCCTGCCTTCTTTGTCGACCTCATCAATCGCGTATTGTGCGATGTCCTCAAGAAGTTTGTTCTGGTCTTCATTGATGATATCCTTGTCTTCTCTAAGTCAAAGAAGGAACACGAATCGCACCTGGGCTATGTTCTTCACACCCTTGGGGAACATCAATTGAAAGCCAAGTCCTCTAAGTGCCATTTTTGGAGAGACGAAGTCCGATTTCTTAGGCATATCGTTTCATAGAATGGAGTCTCAGTAGACCCGGTTAAGGTCGCTGCGATTAATGTAAGTCCAACCACCTTTCTCTATTGAATTCATTTATCTTATCCGTCTTTGGACTTACCCCTTATCCATTTTTAGGATTGGGAAACACCTAAGACTCTGACTAATATCCGCAGCTTTCTAGGCCTTGTTGGTTATTATCAGAGATTTATTGAGAATTTTCCCCGTATAGCTGCACCTCTCACTACTTTGACTTGTAAGAAGGCCAAGTTTGATTGGAATGAGAAGCGTGAAGCTACATTTAATGAGTTGAAGAAAAAGCTTACTTCTACCCTTGTTCTCACTATTTCGAACAGGGATGAAGGATTTTCAGTTTATACCGATGCATGTAAAGAAGGGTTGAGCGCTGTGTTAATGCAAGTTGGGAAGGTCATAGCTTATGCTAGCCACCAGTTGAAGCCTTATGAAGCTAATTATGCCACCCATGATTTAGAATTGCTGGCTGTTTTATTTGCTTTGAAGTTGTGGAGGCACCACATTTTGGAAGCCAAGTTTGAGCTTTTCACCGATCAACAATCTCTTAAACATATCTTCAACCAGAAGGATATAAACCAGAGGCAAGTTCGATAGCTTGAGTTCTTAGCATCTCATGACCTTGACATCAAATATACCCCTAAGAAATCCAAATGTTGTGGCCGATGCTTTGAGTCGGAAGAAATCCTTGATGTATCAGATTTTTGTCACCCTTTCTCTTATGGATCGGATTGCAGCTAAGCAGGATGAGGATGTGATGCTTAAGCTTATGAAGGAGAACGTTCAAAGTAGGGAAGGTGATGATTAGAAGGAGTTAGGAGCACAGATTGATTAGAATGGAGTTTTGAGGATTAATGGCCGGATTTGTGTTCGAATGTGGATGGTTTGAGGCAAGAAGTTCTTAAAGAGAATCACCAGACTAGACTCTCCATCCATCCTAGGGTTATTGTAACGACCCAGAATTCGGCCACTTTAAAATATAATATTTTAAGTGATTTTAAATATAAAATATCTAAGTTTATATGATTCAAATAATATTAGATAGGATTTGGAATGAGAAGTATACACAAAAATATTAACATTTGAGTATAACGACGAAAGTGACAAAATGCTGATTTCAAAAAAATAAGTTTCAATGGTTAAACAAATTATTTTAATTTATTTGTGAGTGTTTATATTTTTAAATAGCATTACAAAAATTTATTTTTTAATTTGGTTTACATAAATAAATAGTTTAACTAAAAGTCAAAATGTAACCGTAAAACATTTTGTCGAAAAACGACATTTTATCGATTAAAAGTTGTCGCAACGTCGTCACCCCTTTATTTTCTTATATAGAAACATTTATTCAAATAGTGTAAGCATTAATATATTCACTAATCAAGTTTACTTTTACAAAACATAGTTAGAAAATTCTATAATATAATTAACAAAAATTAAGCACAAAAAGACAAAAATGTCATTTCAAAGCATAACGTAAACATCAAATCAAAGAAACATAATTATTACATTCATTACTTAATATCTAAGTGAAAATGACATAAAGTAATGGTTTGAAATATGGTGTTAAGTGTTGAAAAAAATAAGGTTACTTAAGAAGCTAGTAAGGTTATTTTGATAATTTGGTAAAGGGATATTTTGGTAACATTACCATTTCATTTCTTTTTCCATAAATACCAACCACTTTCTCACCTTTTTCACATTATTTCTACCTTCTTCTTCTTCCTCCTTGAAGCTCTCTTTAATGGCTACTTATTCTCTTCCATTTCTTACTAACTTTTTCAAAATCATATCAAATCAACTCCAAACACTACCAAACTTTGCCAAAGACATTAGGATACCATTAAAACATGGTTTAGCATCTAAGAAGTGAAGAAATGACGAAGGAAGGGGATGATCAAGGAAAGGCCGAACCTATGGGAAGGAGGAAAGCAAGTCGTGAAGCTCCGGAGCAAGAAAAAGAGAAGGAAGTGCCGTCGATTTCATTCCAAGGGGCTAGGAGCAAATTTAAAGTGCTACGGAAGCTCTACCAGATTTTCGAGAGTTTGAAAGAAGAGGCCGATTGCATTAAGCAAAAGAAATGGAGTAGAAGTTTATTAATTGAAGTTTAAGTGGGGATTTGTTAGTAAGAATGTTGGTAAGAAGTTAATCGATTTAGTTAAAGGTGAGTACTCATATTTACTAACTAACCCATAACTTATCTCAAGTATAATGATTGAAAAGTTTAAATATGTTGAATGATTAAATGTTTGATAACTTGGTTGAAAATTTGTTGATTATGTGATTGTTTATTTGGTTGATAACTTGTTTGATAAATGATAAAAGAAATGGTTAGTAAGTATAGTTAATTCAGTAGAAATTAAATCCATACAAATATATGCATGGAAATTATTTAGCCTCTTAATGATTTCAAATGAGTTAAAATAGTTTAAATTTGGTTTAAAACAATTTTGAAGTGTTACAAACAAGTTCGAACAATTCATAAAATTGGTCAAAATCGAGCTCGTAGCGTAGCGGCAGTTCGTATACTTCGACCTGCAACGTCAAATTGATGTAGAGAATGATTTATATGTCGAATTTCTTCAAAATAAAAAGCCTTTGGTCCACAATGACAATATTTTCCCGAGAAAGAAATAAAATCAAGATTTCATTAAGTAGATTTTGAAATATGTTTAAAACAATTTTCTAAAAACATTGCGGTTTTGCAGTTCGAAATCCAAAAGGGGATTTCTTTATAAATAATAATTTTTTAATGATTAAAATTATGAAAAAGATTTTATAAATTGATTAAAATGGTTTAAAAGATATTGGGAATGGAAAATATGAATTTTTAAATATTAAAAGTTGTTTAAATCAAATAAGCTTATAAAGCACTTTCCGCAGCAGTTTTCTGCTGTCGTTGCTACGACTTTTAGAAGAAGATTTAAACTTAACGGTTTTTTCTAAAATCAATTATGAATGTTTTTAAAAGAACAATTAAGTGTTTTAAATGATGATTTAGAAGTTTAATAAATCATTTTTAAAATGAAGATTAACTACTAGGTATGCGGAAACTACTAATACATTTGTCCCGCCTGTGAGATCTGGGAAGAAAAAACAAGGTGTTCAACTAAGATTAGTGATGGAGCAACCAGTGCCCTGAACTTACCTAGCCTATGTTATCTCTTTTTAGGCAAGGGGTGGAATAGATCGAAAGGAAAGCCTGGATGCTCTAAAAGATCATATTTAAGTTTTTCCAAAATAAGAGAAAAGAAAGAACTTCTTAGAATGTTATTTAACCATTTAACATCTTTTATTCGATGATTGGTACGAAGGAACCGTGATCGAATTTGGGTGATTCCTATCCGAAGAACTAGGATTGGATTTGGGTGATTCCTATCCAAAAATCACTTCAAACTATTTTTAAAACCCCATATGAACATAACATCTTTTTATCGATGATCAGCACGAAGGAAACGGGATCGGATTTGGGTGATTCCTTTTTGAAAAACCAGCATTAGATTCGGGTGATTCCTATCTGAAAACCCCTTCAAACTAATTTTCGAAATAAAATATATTGAAGACACAGATCTTTATGATGTAGGATTACTTACCATTAGTCCCTGGAGGTGAAATTTACCATATTTAAAGTGGTAGTAGTGCTCTGTTATGAAAATCTTCGATTCACAAAAATATGATTTGAAGTTAAGAAAGAAATCTTTGATTCCGTTTAAATGAATGATTTAGGAATATTTTTCCTAAGTTAAAAGTTATAATTTGAATATAAGAAATCTTTGATTAAGATTTAATGAATGATTTGGGAATATTTTCACTAAGTTAAAAGTTATAACTTGAATATAATAAATCTTTGATTAAGATTTAAAAAATGATTTAGAAAGGTTTTCATAAGTAAAAGAGAAAATGATTTGGAATTATTTCAAGGTTTAAGAAATGTTTTAATAAATCATATGATTTGATTAATGAGGCTTAATGATTGCATATACTCTTGAAAAGAAAAATGGAATAACTTGAAAGGAATATATCTAAGAAAGATATTTGATTTAAATAGGAGATGAAGTAATTGATTGGTGATTGATATCCATATATAAACTTAACATCTTTTAAGTGATGATTGGTTTCGAATGAACCAGAGTCGGATTTGGGTGATTCCTATCCGAAAACCACTTCAAACCAATGTATACATTCGAAAGTGAAGATATGTAACGACCTGATATTTTCAACCATTCGCATCCACACATGTCGGACTTGAATTGCTCAAAATATCATATTGTTAATTGAAATTTGGCAATTCTTAACATCTACAGTAAATAAATCAATCACAGAATCACAGATACAGAGTAGTACAATGATACGCAGCAGAATAAATGAATAGTAGTTCATGAAGCTACTATATAAACAAAGTTAGAAATAAAATACATCAGAAAATCCCAGATGCAGTGAAGTCTCCAGTACGGGCAGATGATTTCTCTGAACCAATCGACTGGATGACTGAAAGGAGAGATAGCTGGATCTTCAAGCAAAGCTCCAACTTCAAAGGTGAGTCTCAAATGCTGTATCACTCAGCCTGACCCGAGCGTAAAGCAAAACACAAAACACTCGAGTCAAGATTAACATTCTTATATCTATAAATCCAACTCAAGTGAAATATCAACTGAAATATAATTAACTTAGATGATGTTTGGGATACCCATCCTCTAAGGATCCAAGGAACTATCTACAGGGTAGAAATATACACTATAACACCGTGGTCATTTCAATTTTATTTATATTTCAAAACTAAAATATCATTTTCATTTCAAATATCTCTATTTTCCAAATTAGTATATATATATATCCAATAATTTATGAAGTAAAGTATTTTTATTTCCTCAAACTTCACAAATCGCTTCAAAAATCAACTCGACCTTCCCGTTCAAATTTAATTAAATCAAAATTTATCAATTTCCATTCAATTTAGTTTCTGACTAAACTAATTCAAATTTTATCTATTTTAAATACGGATTCGAACCATAAAATAAACCATTTAAATTTCAATATATTTCGAAGTTAATATATTTCGGAGCTTTAAATATTCCCCAAATCTATTTCAGAAATACAAATTTAATAAATCCTTAAACATATTTCATATTTATAAAATCAATCTTAATTAAATTATCTTAATATTAAACCTATATATAAAATAACCTTTATATATAATACTTTAAATCAATATTCATTAAAACCATATATTTCTTTTCAAGACCATAGAAATTATTTTCAAAACATTCATATAGACCGCGGCATCGATGTAAAATTTTCTATCCTATGTACAAGGGATATAGATATTTATCATTTCAATCCGTAAGTTAAATATATACGGGTGGATATCATTTCAACCCGTAATCCCAAATTCAATTCAAATGAAAATGATGCTTGGGTTTATCATTTTAACCCATAACGAAATTCTCCTATTCTAAAATCCATTCGGGTATGTATCATTTCAACCCATAGTGATTTCTATACTAACAAGGAACTTGCAGAGTGATAATAGATATGAAAATAATAATAACAACAGGCATATATCATCAAATATTAATATAAACAATAGGATATGGTGTCATATCCCATAAGTGAACAGTTACAGATAATAGCATATATAACAATTTAAATAACTACAGCATCATATTTCAATTGTCGTTTCAATTTAACCAAATTTAACAAATAAAAGAATGTTAATCGTGAATGATTGCTCACCTTTCGAGGCTAGAGAATACAGAAAATGACATGGATACGCACACTAATACGGACACTGAAATTTGAATTATAAATCCGAGCACGAGTTTCAAAGCAAAGTAGGATTGGCACGAATTGGACGAACGAGGCTGATAATCAAGAATTTATGAATTGAATCAGAATCGGTCTGATATATACAGAAATTTTTGCTATTTTAATAAAAATCAGACTTGCATCCCTAAGAAAAATTTAAAGTCGAATCACAGATATATATATATATATATATATATATATATATAATTTACCTTTTTTTCATACATAAACCAATAGCTTTAACATTTGAAATAAAACATATATGTTAAATAAAAATCCTTATAATTTTTCCAAACCATTTTAATTTTTACACATAGATCAAAATTTCTATTTACAAATCTAAGACCCAAACCACCCCATACGACCTACGTATATAATATCATTAAGATTTATATTTTAAAATAAGATTAATATATAAAACTTCAACAAATTACAATGTTCAAATCTCATTTATAAACTACTATATACATATGGTACAAAATCCACTTCACAATATAATTATAAATTTTAAACACTTTACCTATATATATAAACTAATATATAACTACCCATACATAAACAGTAAAGCCTATACACAGACTTATATAAAATTTTAGACAACAGACGTACGAATTACTTATATAACTTATATTATAACTTATTTTATAAATATATATAATACTGTAACCTGTGCAGACCGAAAGTATAAGTTAGAATGTAAACTTTATACAATATATATAAATAGCAACTAATATAACTTTAATAATTATTATTTTTTTGCGGAAGCAACTGGTCTACACTAAAACACATATACACCCTTAACTTTTATGCATACATGCATGCCAATTGAAATGAAAACTTATATATTAGAAAACTAACTCCATACGTAAGTGTATGCAAAGTGTGTGTGTGTGTGTATATATATATATATATATATGGCCATAAAGATATATCTATAATTATTATAACTTTATATAAATATATGTCATATACGAACTTAGGAAAATAAACAACTTCAAAAATCCTATACAACTTCCATAATAATAAGATGTAAATTGACCTTCAATAAAAGTTATAAACCTGTTTATTATTATAAAACTATATATATATATATATATATATATATATAATAACAGATTTACAAAACTTATAAAATAAATCATACAATATGGTTTGTAAAATATACATATATGGACTCAATGTTAAAACAAAAATGAATATAAATCTACTTGCCAAATATGCAGACTCCATTTGCAGATCCAACACAACGCACACATATTAAATATGCATACACTTCTAGATATAAAACAAACTTTTCAAAAAAAATGGAAACCATGTTTGGTATATACGTATTCAAATCCAACAACTTTATATAAACGACTATATGTATGCATCTTATATTTTTATACCACTATCAATATATCATAACTATACTCCATATAAACAATTATGCGTACCAACTTTGAATGCTAGAATATGCATCAACAGCACGTACAGGGGACGTGTATTGATAAAATCATCCATACCATAGCTAAATATAAAACTATATATAATATATAAATATAAATAACACTTGCAAATATAAACTTAACTTACCTATGCCTGGTTATGCGAACAGTAGAGGAAACAGGGGAGAGTCGCTACATCTTCGATGGATATTGCGCAAGGAGAAGAGTGGGTTCGGTGGAGGAGCGGAGTTTGGAAAAGGTGAAGGAGAGGCCGAAATTTGTAGTGCCAGGCAAGTTTATATAGAAGAGGAAGAAACAATAGAGAGGGAAAGAAGAGAAATCTGGGAAGAAGCAATAAAAAAGGGAAGAAAATACGAACAGAAGTAAATGGAAACGACTAAATAAAAGTAACCAAAGAAATAGCACAATCACGTGCTATGATTCAGTGGAGGATTTAAGGAAAAATATTCACGCTGATTCAGGAAAATAATCAAAGCAAATAAATGGTAGCACGTTTTAAATTTGAACGGAAGGAAAGAGAAAAGTCACAATTTCGGAAAAATATCAAAGTAACAGCTACACATTTATTCAAGAGCTATTAAAGCAATTTTTAAATTGTGAAGGCAACGTTACTCTGCGGTATATTTTTAAAATAAGAATGCTGAACGAAAATCAACAGTCAAATATGGTGCGGTGTAAATGGCAAGAGTCACGCTGATTACTGAATAAAATAAAACGAATAACCATTTTTTTTAGACGGTGGAAAAATGAAGAAATAAAAGATCAGTGACAGTAGGAATGAATATATTAGAAAAATAACGATTCTAGTAGCAACGGTCATCTTAGATTAAGTTGAAAAAGTTATAATAATTTATTAACGTGGCTATGGTTCAAATTTTTTTGAAAGCAAGGAAACCAAAAGGTCACAATTAAAGGTAAGCTTTAAATTTTTGATAAATAAAAAACGTATCTAAGTTTATACTTTTATAACTTTCTAGTTGTAGTGTATATATATAATGAACGGTCATAATGAAAGAAGTGGAAACAAGGAGCGTAGGAAAGGAAAGGTTAGAAAAATAAAATTTTCACCCTTAAATTCCGGAGATAAATGAGGTAACATACCTCTTTAATGAAATGTACAACAACGGTCACAAGCTAAAATTTAGCTGAAAGTTTAAAGAAATGAGGGGAAGATGGTTTTTTTAAATTAATCACTTCCCAGAATTAATATGTCAATGAAAAAAGGAAAGAAGATGAATCAGGGAAACGTATTATAACTTATATGTAACTATTAAATGGATAGATGGAAGAAAAGGTGAGCAGGTGAGTAAAAGTGGAAAATAATTTATGAGCGAAATGGAATGTGAGCTGTTGCCTGGGAAGAAAATGGAACAGTTTAAAAATTAAAGGCAATGGACTGCTGAAATTAAATGAGTATAAAACGTGTAAAAATTATATACTAAACAACTATAAATTTCAATTATTATTATAAAACGGGAAATAACGAAAGGCAAGGACGATGATTTCAAAGTTTATTAATGGCTGGGAATGGGAAAGTCTATCTGTGAATTGGAAAAATTATTAAGCAATTGAAATCAGTAGAAAAAGTAACAGCTACACACTGTTTTAGAAACAATCAAAGCACTTAAGCTTGGTTGGACAGCAAGAATAAATATGGAAGGACACGTTATAAAGGCAAAATGAACCATTTGAAAATAAATAAAAGAAATGATGGCAAATAAAACAGCTGTGCCTTGAATTTTCCAAAATAAATTATTTTATGAACATCAATTATTACTGACTTAAATTGAACAGAATCACACCCTAAAATATACTTTCTTAATTTTTGATGAAAATTTATCATTTACCACATTTAACTATACGTAATCCAAATGTAAGATTTTATTTCAAAATATTATTATTTAAAATTTCTCAAAAATCAAATTAAACACGCTAAATAAAACCATTAAAAATTAACAAAATTTTACGGGTCGTTACACTTTCCCCATTCAAAACTTTTCGTCCTCGAAAAGGAAGAATGTGGGAGAATAGAAACAACCAGAAAGATAAATAGATTGAAAGACAAGGATAAACAATTAATTTAAGACCATATAAATTTTACTTGAAATATTCATTTGAAAACTTCATTTGAAATTAAATTTTCTTTAATACTTAAAAAATTTTCAAACCCATTTGTAAAATTTCGTGCTTCTTTTATAAATACCATTTATAAGTTTTAAATAACACCGTTTTAAATATATATGAAAAGTATTTGGAAATAGTTATTCACATCCTTGGTTATATTTTCAAGGAAGTTATTTGACAAAATTAAATCCATAGTTTATAAATTTACTAATTTATCTTAAGACACTTTCAACATTATAGATAAATTAATACTCATTTCTTAAATATGTTATATTAAATTAATAACTTCTGCAATATTAATGACACTAATGATTTACTATTAAACCATGTAGTATATAAATAAACAACATTTTAAAGATTATATTCAAAAAGGAAAGGACGGTAGATTCGGAAAAACGTAATATAGGTGAATAAATAAAGCTGAGCAGATAAGGTAGGTTCAAACGGATAGTATCGGGCTCGAATAATTAAATCAAACCATAAAATTTTAATCTCAAATATTAATACAAAATTTCTTTGTTGGAAATACCTTTATAATAAAATACTTTTATATCGAAACGAATTTTTCCTTTCAAAAATACTTTTATAACTCGATGTTTCAACAAGTTTATCCTCGTTCTTGCAGACTCTGGCCATGCGTTGATCAGGCGCAAAGCTATAATTCTTCAAGTACTTAGTAGACCTGTTTCAACACCCAGTGAAAATACTTGAAAAACCTAAAAAAACAGATATGGAAAGTACAATCCAAACAAAACAATCAAACCAAAACCTTTGTCCAACCATGGTTCGTAGATACAAAATGATTATGCCTGGATCCCCAAGAAACAATCCGTATCCGTAAGCTTTCTCAGCCCTGCGAGTTACGCCATGATGACTAGTAGGGTGCAGGATACACAATGGTTACGCTTGGGTACCTCAGGAAACAATCCGTACTCCTAGGCCGTCTCAGCCAGGCAATTTCGCTACTAATGCGACCTACACAGATTGCAGGATACACAATGGTTACGCCTGGATCCCTCAGGAAACAATCCGTACCCCTAGGCCAGACTCAGCCAGGCAGTTGCGCTATGCAGTCGCGAGAGAAAAAGCCCATGGGTTACACCACGGTGGGAACACTCGAGTATCACATCCGGAAAACCAAAAATCAAAGAGAATAATATCGATAGAATGAATCCACAATGTGGACACAAAGCGAATATCAAGCAGAAGGCACTTTCCATATCTTTACTTCGAAAATATATATCATACAGTACCTTTTCAAATCACTTTCAAATATCATACTTATATGAAGTCCATTATATATAGGATTTCATTCTCAAATCGAATACTTTCCAAATCAATAGTATATCAAATCACACTTATATAGACTTCGATTATATAATTTTTTTTTCAAAACATTTCAAAACTAAATTCCATATTAGTATAATTCAAAATAGTCATATTCATTCACTTAACAAAAGGTTTCAAACTTAAACATACAAAACTAAACTTATGTAACGACCCAATTTTTTTTAATAATTTTAGTTGATTTTATAACGTATTTAATTGAATATTTGTGAAATTTTATAATGATTGAATTTTTAAAATAAAATGTTTATATATTTAGAATACGTATATTTAAATATAGCAGGTTGTAAATTTTCAATTAATTTTATCAAAGTTTATTTCATTGTGAAATTCTATTAAATTCAAGCTAGCTAATAATTGCCGATAATAAATTATTTTCCTGAATATTTTTACATAGAAAAATTCTAAATCCTCTCCTGAGTGAGATGGCATCTTCAGTTTTTCAAAATTTGAACACATGTTTCTCCGTTATCTTAATTTTGACAAAATGGCAGCATTTTCTGGTACCGATTATCGGCTTTTGATCGGATGGACATACCACTGATATCTGTATACCGGTGTGATCGTCTCATCGTGCTGATCTCAATAGTATATTTATTTCTGTATTTTGGTATCCGGTATGCAACAGAAATCATAAAACGGTACGTTGTATCGGTACCATAAATTTGTGACAGTTATCTTTCTTTTGCTCTTCAAACCTTGACCCGTGACTGCTAAGCAATATAATTAATTGCTTTAAATTTTCAGCTTAATGCAAGATGACAGTTGTTATCCCATGACTATTTTAAAAATCAAAACGTGTAGAGTGATATACGTTATTCCCTTTCAACGGTCGAATCATGTAACTTATGGAATAAATGTTAAAACGAAAGCCAGTGAAACCAGGATAACACCTTTCTATGTAAGTTTTACAAAAGCACCGAACAGCATGCTCTTGCCCATATTAAATACAGTACTAACGGACGTGTTTGTGTGTGTATATATAAAGTAATTCATATACATATAGGGTCTTGTTAATACATAATATATAACTTGACACAGTAGATCATTTTATAAAAGAAATATTATTTACAGTTTGTACATATTTCAATATATAAGTCTGTATTTACATATTTCATATATTCGGTCTGTTGGCTTAGGCAGAGTGTTATCTATATACAACAGATATAGGTGTAGTTGCATATGTAATCTGTGAGTATATGAGTACATTGGTTTATTTATAGCTTGTCAGTTTTTGAAAAAGAAAATAGGTCGATTTTTATAAAAGAATATATATGAGTTGATTTTATACTAGTCATTTGTGTTAAAGGTTGTAATATACAGGCGTTACATATATATTTACTTATTGTGCTTTAAATGGAAATTGATTTTAAAAAATAATGTATAAATTTTAGTTTGCATCTAAATTTATTTGAATTCATTTCCATCGATTTCTTATCTATCAGCCCGTCCGTCGAATTCGTGCCAATCCAATTTTGATTTGAAATTCGTGCTGGGATCCGTAACTCATCTCCTTCTCGTTCATCTCTAGCCTCGAAAGGTGAGCAATCACTCGTGATTAACGTTCTTTTATTTATTAAATTTGATTTCAATTGAAACGACAATTGAAATATGAGGCTGTAGTTATTTAAATTGCGATATATGCTATTATCTATAACTGTTCACTTATGGGATATGACTCCATACCCTATTGTTTATATTTATTTTGATGATATATGCCTGTTGTTATTATTATTTTCATATCTGTTATCACTCTGCAAGTTACCTGCTAGTATAGAAATCATTATGGGTTGAAATGATACATACCCGAACGGACTTTAGAATAGGAGAAAATCGTTATGGATTGAAATGATAAACCCAAGCGATTTTCATTTAATTGAATTTGGGATTACGGGTTGAAATGATATCCATCCGTATATATTTAGTGTACGGGTTGAAATGATAAATATCCGTAGCACTTGACCAGATGATAAGGAAAATATACAGACACCGTTGGTCCGTATAAATATTTTGAAAATAAATTTCTATAGTTGAAAAGAAATATATGGGATTTAATAAATATTGGTTCTTAAAATATTATATATATAAATGGAAATTTTATATATAGATTTAACAATAATATTATTGAGATTAATTTCATCCATATAATATGTTTGAGTATTATTTAAGATTTATATTTCAAAATTTACCGCTGTAAAAAAAAGTTGAATAATTAAGATTGGGAGATAAATTTGGGTTTATTAAAAATGGTTTTTTAAATAAGGATTTATTTAATTAAATCGATTTGAAATTATTGAATGGAAAATTTAAAGGTATGATTTTGTAACTGGATTTTTGATTTAAGTGATTTAATGAATATTTCACGTTTAAATAAATTAAAGAAAATATTGAGTAAAATGTAATTTAAGGTTACTTAAATGATATTGAATCTAATAAGGGAGTATTTCAAGACTAAATAATAATGAGGTTAAATCCAGATCTATATGAAACTGTTATATAGAACATTTAAATATTTAAGCCTTGAACTATATTGGAATTTAAATGGTCTATGTTGAGATTCAGATCTGTATTTGAAATCAACGTAGTTGAATTTGTTATCTAGCAACTAAATTGAATTAAAGTGAAATTTAGGTTGAACTAAATTTGAAATTATTATTTAGAAAACTAGATTGAATAAAAATTTAGTTGAAACGTTGAATACTCAAAGTTTTGAAATATAAAGGGGTATTTTGTGATTTCAAATCCAAATTTGAGATTGATAAAATTTAAGTGGTTATTTTAGGAATTGAGTTGAATTTAAACTGATAAATTTGAGATTGGATTTAATTTAAATGGGAAGGTCGGGTTGATGTTGAAACGATTTGTTAAGTTGAGAAAATTGAAAATACTTTATTGTATAAATTATTTAATATATATAAATACTATTTTGGGAAATATAGAGATATTTGAAGTGATATGATATTTGGTTTTGAAATATAAATTAAGATGAAATGACCACGGTGTTATAGTGTATATTTCTACCCTGTAGATAGTTCCATGGACCCTTAGAGGATGGTTATTCCAAACATCCTTTAAGTTATTTGTATTTCAGTTGATATTTCATTTGAGTTGGATTTATTGATATAAGAATGTTAACCCTGACTCGAGTGTTTTGTGTTTTGCTTTACGCTCGGGTCAGACCGAGTGATACAGCATTTGAGACTCACCTTCGAAGTTGGAGCCTTGCTTGAAGATCCAGCTATCTATCCTTTCAGTCATCCTGTTGATTTGTTCAGAGAAGTCATCTACGCATATTGGAGACTTCACTACATCTAAGATATTCAGTTGTATTTTATTTCTAACTCCAATGTATATAGTAGCTTCATGAACTACTATTCTTTATCTATTTCGCTGCATTATATTACTCTATGTCTATGATCTGTGATGATTTATTTACTATATATGTTAAGTTTTGCCAAATTTAAATTAACAATTCGGTATTTTGAATTATTCAAGTCGGATATGTATGGTTTTATTGTCGATTTGAATGGTCCAAAATAGCGGGTCGTTACAGCTGGTATCAGAGCTTTGGCTCTAGGCAAAACTAAGCATATATGGTAAATTTATTTACAGAATCACTTTCGCTCGAGTTGAACCTCTTCCTTTCTGACTCGATTTCCTTTGAATTTTGGAATGTCCCTCGGTTCCAAAATTCATTCTTGTCTCTCTCTATTTATATGCTTTTGATTCTGGAGTATCCAATAACTCCACTAAATGATTTGTAAAGGGGGATGAAAACTCCTTTACAATTGGCGTCGATTCACCGAAGATTTTTGTATCCTCGGTTTAGATGCTACTATCTCCTGTTATTCCAAATTCTATCTCTAGCGATCGAATGCCAATTTGCCTTAGAATTCTGCATCCATCATATTGCTTAATGCATGATTGACCCGATTAAGGTCGCCCGTGATTTATAGAAGTATATCCATCTCCTATTTTGTAATTTAATCATCTTCGATCGAGTCTATCTTCGAATCAGGATTCTATTGGTTAGAGTCTTCTAATTTAAATCTCTACCTTTGTTTTGAAATCCATTCTTAAATCACCCTTTGAAAAATCGAGTATGTTGTATTTTTGAAAATTTGAAAACTTGTAAGAAATTGATTTATATAAAAATGATTTACAACTGAAGGGTTAAATTTGAAATTCGAGAATTGAATTCCGGTATTTTGAAATTAGATTTAAGCTTTTGGAAAATATATAAAAATAATATGATTTAAAGGTATTTTTCCAAATAAGAAATGTTTCAAATGAGTTCAAATGAGTTCCAATAATTTTGAAGAAATTTCAAAGAAGTTTTCAAGAAAATAGAAGTCCAGAACTCACGTATATTGCTGGAAAATAATTTCGGTGATGAGCGCATGCATCATCGACATTGATTTTCGAGTTTCAGAGTGGGGGAGAGGCCACTTTAATAGCTTCGCTATGCAAGTGATTTTGTAAAATAGTTTTTTATTTCAAATTCCGAAGTATAATTTGATATTTTAGAAAGATATAAGTATATATTTGAAACAATTTAAAGTGAGACCGGTGTTCGGTCCTCGAGTTTCGAATTTGTTTTGGTATAACCCTATATATTGAAATTGATTTATTATTTATTTTCAACTCTTGAATTGAAAATTTAATTTCCCCTTATCATTTTGAAGGTTCGAACACTTCCAAGTCAAGGTCTAAAATTTTAAAACTAAGAAATTTCGAAGAGTATAAAATGTTTGATAAAGAATATAAATTTAGTTTGAAATGTTTTGAAAAATATATATATAGTTTTGAATAATAGTTTTCAGAAAGGTAAATTGAATATTTCAACTAGAAATAGATAGTTTAAAAGTTTTAAAGGGATAATTATAAATTTGGAAACCATTTGAGTATAATTGATTTTGAGAAAATTTTTGGTTTTGAAAGTAAATTGAAATTAAAAACCAGTACTCTTATGGAGATTTTGGAAATGAATTTGTTTGACTTGAATTATTTTAATTTAGAAACTGAGATAATTTTCTAAACCTATTATTTTGGGAACTTTGAAATTTAGATACTTAATTTGGAAGAAAATTTGGTGAAATCATATATGATTCGGAAACTGAATGGATATTGAATGATTTGAAATTGAGAATCTTATATTATTAAGCACTTGATTTGGGAGTGGTCGAACTTATATAAATTGGATTTGTAAAAGTATGAAATTGATTTGAAATCCATTGATTTGAAGGTACTCAATTTGGAAAGATATTTTATATAATCGAAGTCTATATAAGTATGATTTGATCTACTATTGATTTGGAAAGTATTCGATTTGGGAAAAAGGGAATCCTATATATAATGGACTTTATATAAGTATGATATTTGAAAGTGATTTGAAAAGGTACTATATGATATATATTTTCGAAGTAAAGATATGGAAAGTGTCTTCTGCTTGATATCCGCTTTGTGGCCACATCGTGGATTCATTCTATCGATATTATTCTTTCTGATTTTTGGTTTTCCGGATGTAATACTCGAGTGTTCCCAGCGTGGCGTAACCCATGGTTTTTTTCTCTCTCATGAATGCATAGCGCAATTGCCTGGCTGAGTCTTGCCTAGGGGTACGGATTGTTTCCTGGGGGATCCAGGCGTAACCATTGTGTATCCTGCAATCTGTGTAGGTCGCGAATAGTAGTGCAAGTGCCTGGCTGAGTCTTGCCTAGGGTTACAGATTGTTTCTTGGGGGATCCAGGCGTAACCACTGTGTATCCTGCACTCTACTAGTCATCATGGCATAACTCGCAGGGCTGAGAAAGCTTACGGATATGGATTGTTTCCTGGGGGATCCAGGCATAACCATTGTGTATCTGCGAACCATGGTCGGACAAAGGTTCTGGTTTGGTTGTTTTGTTTGGATTGTACTTTCCATATCTGTTTTAAAGGTTTTTCAATTATTTTCACTGGGTGTTGAAACAAGTCTACTAACTACTTGAAGAATTCTAGCTTTGCGCCTGATCAACGCATGGCCAGAGTCTGCAAGAACGAGGATAAACTTGTAGAAACATCGAGTTATAAAAGTATTTTCGAAAGGAAAATTTATTTCGATATAATAGTATTTTATTATAAAAGTATTATTATAAAGGTATTTATTATAAAAGTATTTTTCCCAACAAAGAAATTTTGAATTAATATTTGAAATTTAAATTCTTATGGTTCTAGATTAATTATTCGTGCTCGATTCTATTCTTTGAATCTACCTTATCTTCTCAGCTTTAGTTGTTCACCTATATTCCATTCCAGAATCTACCTTCCTTTCCTTTTTGAATATAATCTTTTAAAGATTGCTTATCTGTATACTACATTGGTTAATAGAAATTTTAGTGGTATAAATATTTTTGAAGTTATTAATTAAATAAAACATATTTAAAGAAAATGATTATTAATTTATTGATAATATTTGAAAAGTATCTTGAGACAAATTAAAAATTTCATGAGTTATGGATTTAATGTTTTCAAATAGCTTCTTTAAATATTACTAATGATGTAAATAATTTTTTTTCAAATAGTTTTCATATACTTATAAAGGTGTTATTTAAACATATAACTGGTATTTATAAAGGAAGCGAGAAGTTTTACAAATGGGTTTTGAAAAGAATGAATATCTCAAGTAAAATTTATATAGTTAAATCAATTATTTACCCCTGACTTTCAATCTACTTTTATTTTTGGTTGTTCTATTCTCATACCTCCTTCCTTTTCGGGGACGAAAAGTTTTGATTGGGGGAGAGTGTAACGACCCAATTTTTTTAATAATTTTAGTTGATTTTATAACGTATTTAATTGAATATTTGCGAAATTTTATAATGATTGAATTTTTAAAATAAAATGTTTATATATTTAGAATACGTATATTTAAATATAGCAGGTTGTAAATTTTCATTTAATTTTATCAAAGTTTATTTCATTGTGAAATTCTATTAAATTCAAGCTAGCTAATAATTGCTGATAATAAATAATTTTCCTGAACATTTTTACATAGAAAAATTCTAAATCCTCTCCTGAGTGAGATGGCATCTTTAGTTTTTCGAAATTTGAACACCTGTTGCTCCGTTATCTTAATTTTGACAAAATGGCAGCATTTTCTGGTATCGATTATCGGCTTTTGATCGGATGGACATACCACTGATATCTGTATACCGGTGTGATCGTCTCATCGTGCTGATCTCAATAGTATATTTATTTCTGTATTTTGGTATCCGGTATGCAACAGAAATCATAAAACGATACGTTGTATCGGTACCATAAATTTGTGACAGTTAGCTTTATTTTGCTCTTCAAACCTTGACCCGTGACTGCCAAGCAATATAATTCATTGCTTTAAATTTTCAGCTTAATGCAAGATGACAGTTGTTATCCCATGACTATTTTAAAAATCAAAACGTGTAGAGTGGTATAAGTTATTCCCTTTGAACGGTTCCTTTTGCATTTATAACTTTCCTTTTTTGCTTTAATTGATTTCCTGGTTTCACTGGCTTTAGTTTTAACATTTATTCCATAAGTTACATGATTCGACCGTTGAATTTTTCCTTTTATCTACTTATTTAATATTATATATAAGGCAAAGTATATACGTTTATTTTATTGACAGATGTTTCCCCTTTTATTTCTCCTATCCACTAAATTATGTATATACACTGTTGCTTTTCCAAAACAAAATTTGTTTTCATAAAAAAAAGTGACAGTATCCTTCTTCTTCTCAAACATTTCCACGCCTCCATATTTTTGTGAACCACCCACAACACTCCGCCCGCTCTCATCGCCTCATAGCCGAGCATGAACCCAACCTTTGGCCAGCAACTGTCACCCCAGCCGGCCTCACCTTCGTCACCTCCACTTCCCTCCTCCACAGCCTCGACCGCCCAAACCCGTGCTTCTCCCCTACCTCCACCACCTTCGTGCCTCCCTAGCCCTGCCGACAACCGAGACCTGCGCCACCATTCACCTCTCCTCCGTGACAACAGCCAAGTACTCGCCCCCTCGAACCACTGCCTCATGCGAGCCGACCCACTGCAACAAACGAAGCCGCTTCCCCAATCATCTACCCAGGCCGAGCTACCCTCTACCCACGCCCTCGCCCAGTTCACCGAACCAAAAACCATCGTCATGCCTCACCTTGTAGCCGTGAAAACCCGCACGCCACCAAGTACGACCACATCACTGTCCACTCCGCACCTCCCCAGCCGATCTCCTCGGCCCAAAAACCTCATCTCCATCAGCTTCTCCCACTGTTCTCGTGCCCCCCTTTGCGTATACAGGTACACGCGCCTCTTATATATTTACATATATGGGTTATTTTCCTGTTGGTTGCTGTGTTTTATTATGTAATTGATGAACTTGGGAGAATTTGAGTATTAACTAAAGGATTGATTTTAAGAAAATATATATTGGTTTATTTAGTGGGTATAAAGTAATGTAGATGTTGAGTGTTTGATATATATATATTTATACTATATATAGAGATATATGGCAGTACTATCTGTATAGGTTGTATAGGTAAAAAGGGTTGTATATTAATTTAGTTTTATTATATATATAACTCGTAAAAGTTTATTCACATCATCTATTATTATAAAGGGAGGGGGCCATACCTGTTACAGAGTTCAATGTTATAGTAAATAAGTTTAGGCTGATCATTTATAAACATAACAGTTTTGTTGAGTATATATTTTAGTACGTATGACATCTTGTATGCTGAGAGTGGCATGTATCACTTTGTTGTTAAGGAAGTAAGTTATATATTGCATGTTAGATTTGGTAAATGTCTGCATAACTTGGTTTTGGAAATAAAATAATATGTGACAGTATTTTACACATAATTGGGTTACCAAAACATAGTTTTGTTGTTTGAAAAAGAGTGTTGTTTCTCTCCTATAAGCACAGCAGTCTCCCCTTATATATTAATAGTAAGTATGTATAAAGCTTTTAGGTGCATATATATATAAAATTGTATATGCACCTAAAAGCTTTATACATACTTACTATTAATATATAAGAGGAGACTGCTGTGCTTATAGGAGAGAAACAACACTCTTTTTCAAACAACAAAACTATGTTTTAGTAACCGAATTATGTGTAAAATACTGTCACATATTATTTTATTTCCAAAACCAAGTTATGCAGACATTTACCAAATCTAACATGCAATATATAACTTACTTCCTTAACAACAAAGTGATACATACCACTCTCAGCATACAAGATGTCATACGTACTAAAATATATACTCAACAAAACTGTTATGTTTATAAATGATCAGCCTAAACTTATTTACTATAACATTGAACTCTGTAACAGGTATGGCCCCCTCCCTTTATAATAATAGATGATGTGAATAAACTTTTACGAGTTATATATATAATAAAACTAAATTAATGTACAACCCTTTTTACCTATACAACCTATACAGATAGTACTGCCATATATCTCTATATATAGTATAAATATATATATATATCAAACACTCAACATCTACATTACTTTATACCCACTAAATAAACCAATATATATTTTCTTAAAATCAATCCTTTAGTTAATACTCAAATTCTCCCAAGTTCATCAATTACATAATAAAACACAGCAACCAACAGGAAAATAATCCATATGTGTAAATATATAAGAGGCGCGTGTACCTGTATACGCAAAGGGGGGCACGAGAACAGTGTGAGAAGCTGATGGAGATGAGGTTTTTGGGCCGAGGAGATCGGCTGGGGAGGTGCGGAGTGGACAGTGATGTGGTTGTACTTGGTGGCCTGCGGGTTTTTACGGCTACAAGGTGAGGCATGACGATGGTTTTTGGTTCGGTGAACTGGGCGTGGGCGTGGGTAGAGGGTAGCTCGGCCTGGGTAGATGATTGGGGAAGCGGCTTCGTTTGTTGTAGTGGGTCGGCTCGCATGAGGCAGTGGTTCGCGGGGGGCGAGTACTTGGCTGTTGTCACGGAGGAGAGGTGAATGGTGGCGCAGGTCTCGGTTGTCGGCAGGGCTAGGGAGGCACGAAGGTGGTGGAGGTAGGGGAGAAGCACGGGTTTGGGCGGTCGAGGCTGCGGACGAGGGAAGTGGGGGTGACGAAGGTGAGGCCGGCTGGGGTGACAGTTGCTGGCCAAAGGTTGGGTTCATGCTCGGCTATGAGGCGATGAGAGCGGGCGGAGTGTTGTGGGTGGTTCACAAAAATATGGAGGCATGGAAATGTTTGAGAAGAAGAAGGATACTGTCACTTTTTTTTATGAAAACAAATTTTCTTTTGGAAAAGCAACAGTGTATATATATAATTTAGTGGATAGGAGAAATAAAAGGGGAAACATCTGTCAATAAAATAAACGTATATACTTTGCCTTATATATAATATTAAACAAGTAGATAAAAGGAAAAATTCAACGGTCGAATCATGTTACTTATGGAATAAATGTTAAAACGAAAGCCAGTGAAACCAGGAAATCAATTAAAGCAAAAAGGAAAGTTATAAATGCAAAAGGAACCGTTCAAAGGGAATAACGTATATCACTCTACACGTTTTGATTTTTAAAATAGTCATGGGATAACAACTGTCATCTTGCATTAAGCTGAAAATTTAAAGCAATTAATTATATTGCTTGGCAGTCACGGGTCAAGGTTTGAAGAGCAAAAGAAAGCTAACTGTCACAAATTTATGGTACCGATACAACGTACCGTTTATGATTTCTGTTGCATACTGGATACCAAAATACAGAAATAAATATACTATTGAGATCAGCACGATGAGACGATCACACCGGTATACAGATATCAGTGGTATGTCCATCCGATCAAAAGCCGATAATCGGTACCAGAAAATGCTGCCATTTTGTCAAAACTAAGATAACGGAGCAACAGGTGTTCAAATTTCGAAAAACTGAAGATGCCATCTCACTCGGGAGAGGATTTAGAATTTTTCTATGTAAAAATATTCAGGAAAATAATTTATTATCAGCAATTATTAGCTAGCTTGAATTTAATAGAATTTCACAATGAAATAAACTTTGATAAAATTAATTGAAAATTTACAACCTGCTATATTTAAATATACGTATTCTAAATATATAAACATTTTATTTTAAAAATTCAATCATTATAAAATTTCACAAATATTCAATTAAATACGTTATAAAATCAACTAAAATTATTAAAAAAAATTGGGTCGTTACAACTTATATGCTTAATCAAATATTTTATCCTCTTCGAAATTTTTTAGCTTTGAAATTTTAACCTCGATTTGGAAGTGTTCGAACATTCAAAATAGTTAGGGAAATCAAATTTCCAATTTAAGTGTTGAAAATCAACAATAAATCAATAAATCAATTTCAATAGATAGGATTATACCAAATCAAATCCGAAACTCGAGGACTGAATACTGGTCTCACTTTAAATTGTTTCAAATATATACATATATCTTTCGAAAATATCAAATTACTTCGAAATTTGAAATCAAAAACGGTTTTACATAATCACTCGCATAGCGAAGCTATTAAAGTGGCCTCTCCCCCACTTTGAAACTCGAAAATCAATGTCGATGATGCGTGCACTCATCACCGAAATTATTTTCCAGCGACATAAGTGAGTTTTGGACTTCTATTTTCTTGAAAACTTCTTTGAAATTTCTTCAAAATTATTGGAATTCATTTGAACTCATTTGAAACATTTCTTATTCGAAAAATACTTTTAAATCGTATTATTTTTATATATTTTCCAAAATCATAAGACCAATTTCAAAATACCGGACTTCAATTCTCGAATTTCAAATTTTACCCATCAGTTATAAATCATTTTTATATAAATCAATTTCTTATAAATTTACAAAATTTCAAATCCTTTCAAAACTTTTATATATAGAATAACATTTCACTTTTATATATAGAATAAAATCATAGTTATCCAAATAATAATTTCGATATATAAAATAATTTCAAACATAACCCGATTTTCAAAGGATGATTCAAGAATGGATTTCAAAGCAACGATAGAGATTTAAATTAAAGGAACTCCAATCAATTGAGTCCTGATTCGAAGATAGACTCGATCGAAGATGAGATAATTAAATTAAAAAATAGAAGATGGATATACTTCTATAAATCGTGGCGACCTTAATCGGGCCAACCGTGACTTCAGGAATATAATCGATGCGGAATTCGAAAACAAATCGAGATTCGATTGATAGAGATAGAATTCGCCATATCAAGATATAGCAGCATCGTAAACCGAGGATACAGAAATCTTCGGTGAATCAATGCCAATTGTAAAGGAGTTTTCACCCCCTTTACAAAACATTCAGTGGAATTATGGGATACTCCAGAATCAAACGAATATAAATAGAAAGAGACAAGGATGAATTTCGGAACCGAGGGACATTCCAAAATTCAAAGGAAATCGAGTCAAAAAGGAAGAGATTCAACTCGAACGAAAGAGATTCTGTAAATAAATTTACCATATATGCCAAGTTTTGCCTAGAGCCATAGCTCTGATACCAACTGTAACGACCTGATATTTTCAACCATTCGCATCCACACATTTCAGACTTCAATTGCTCAAAATATCAAATTGTTAATTGAAATTTGGCAATTCTTAACATCTACAGTAAATAAATCAATCATATAATCATAGATACAGACTAGTACAATGATACGCAGCGGAATAAATGAATAGTAGTTCATGAAGCTACTATACAAACAGAGTTAGAAATAATACGTCGGAAAATCCCAGATGCAGTGAAGTCTCCAGTACGGGAAGATGACTTCTCTGAACCAATCGACTGGATGACTGAAAGGATAGATAACTGGATCTTCAAGCAAAGCTCCAACTTCGAAGGTGAGTCTCAAATGCTGTATCACTCAGTCCGACCCGAGCATAAAGCAAAACACAAAACACTCGAGTCAGGATTAACATTCTTATATCTGTAAATCCAACTCAAGTGAAATATCAACTGAAATATAATTAACTTAGAGGATGTTTGGGATACCCATCCTCTAAGGATCCAAGGAACTATCTACAGGGTAGAAATATACACTATAACACCGTGGTCATTTAAATTTTATTTATATTTTAAAACCAAAATATCATTTTCATTTCAAATATCTCTATTTTCCAAATTAGTATATATATATCCAATAATTTATGAAGTAAAGTATTTTTATTTCCTCAAACTTCACAAATCGCTTCAAAAATCAACTCGACCTTCCCGTTCAAATTTAATTAAATCAAAATTTATCAATTTCCATTCAATTTAGTTTCCGACTACACTAATTCAAATTTTATCTATTTTAAATACGGATTTGAACCACAAAATAAACCATTTAAATTTCAATATATTTTGAAGTTAATATATTTCGGAGCTTTAAATATTCCACAAATCTATTTCAGAAATACAAATTTAATAAATCCTTAAACATATTTCATATTTATAAAATCAATCTTAATTAAATTATCTTAATATTAAATCTATATATATAATAACCTTTATATATAATACTTTAAATAAATATTCATTAAAACCATATATTTCTTTTCAAGACCATAGAAATTATTTTTAAAACATTCATATAGACCACGACGTCGATGTAAAATTTTCTATTCTATGTACAAGGGATATGGATATTTATCATTTCAATCTGTAAGTTAAATATATACGGGTGGATATCATTTCAACCCGTAATCCCAAATTCAATTCAAATGAAAATCGCTTGGGTTTATCATTTCAACCCATAACGAAATTCTCCTATTCTAAAATCCGTTCGGGTATGTATCATTTCAACCCATAGTGATTTCTATACTAACATGGAACTTGCAGAGTGATAACAGATATGAAAATAATAATAACAACAAGCATATATCATCAAAAATAAATACAAACAATAGGATATGGTGTCATATCCCATAAGTGAACAGTTACAGATAATAGCATATATAACAATTTAAATAACTACAACATCATATTTCAATTGTTGTTTCAATTTAATCAAATTTAACAAATAAAAGAATGTTAATCGTGAGTGATTGCTCATCTTTCGAGGCTAGAGAATACAGAAGATGACATGGATACGCACACTGATACAGACATTGAAATTTGAATTATAAATCCGAGCACGAATTTCAAAGCAAAGTAGGATTGGCACGAATTGGACGAATGAGGCTGATAATCAAGAATTTATGAATTGAATAAGAATCAGTCTGATATATACAGAAATTTTTGCTATTTTAATAAAAATCAAAATTGCATCCCTAAGAAAAATTTAAAGTCGAATCACACACAAACACACACACACACACACACACACACACACATATATATATATATATATATATAATTTACCTTTTTTTTCATACATAAACCAATAGTTTTAACATTTGAAATAAAACATATATGTTAAATAAAAATCCTTATAATTTTTCCATACCATTTTAATTTTTACACATAGATCAAAATTTCTATTTACAAATCTAAGACGCAAACCACCCCATACGACCTATGTATATAATATCATTAAGATTTATATTTTAAAATAATATTAATATATAAAACTTCAACAAATTACACTGTTCAAATCTCATTTACAAACTACTATATACATATGGTACAAAATCCACTTCACAATACAATTATAAATTTTAAACACTTTACATATATATATAAACTAATATATAACTACCCATACATAAACAGTTAAGCCTATACACAGAGTTATATAAAATTTTAGACAACGAACGTACGAATTACTTATATAATTTATATTATAACTTATTTTATAAATATAAAATAATACTGTAACCTGTGCAGACCGAAAGTATAAGTTAGAATGTAAACTTTAAAAAATATATATAAATAGCAACTAATATAACTTTAATAAAAAAATTTTTGCGAAAGCAACTGGTCTACACTAAAACACATATACACCCTTAACTTTTATGCATACATGCATGCCAACTGAAATGAAAACTTATATATTAGAAAACTAAATCCATACATAAGTGTATGCAAAGTATATAGATATATATATAAGGCCATAAAGATATATCTATAATTATTGTAACTTTATATAAATATATGTCATATACGAACTTAGGAAAATAAACAACGTCAAAAATCATATACAACTTCCATAATAATAAGATGTAAATTGACCTTCAATAAAAGTTATAAACTTGTTTATTATAAAACTGTATATATAAAATAACGGATTTACAAAACTTATAAAATAAATCATACAATATGGTTTGTAAAATATACATATATGGACTTAATGTTAAAACAAAAATGAATATAAGTCTACTTGCCAAATATGCAGACTCCATTTGCAGATCCAACACAACTCACACATATTAAATATGCATACACTTCTAGAAATAAAACAAACATTTCAAAAAAAATGGAAACCACGTTTGGTATATATATGTATTCAAATCCAACAACTTTATATAAACCACTATATGTATGCATCTTATATTTTTATACCACTATCAATATATCATAACTATACTCCATATAACAATTATGCGTACCAACTTTGAATGCTAGAATATGCATCAACAACACGTACAGGGGACGTGTATTGATAAAATCATCCATGTCATAGCTAAATATAAAACTATATAATATATATATATATATAACACTTGCAAATATAAACTTAACTTACCTATGCCTGGTTATGCGAACAGTGGAGGAAACAGGGGAGGGTTGCTGCGTCTTTGATGGATATTGCACAAGGGGAAGAGTGGGTTCGGTGGAGGAGCGGAGTTTGAAAAAGGTGAAGGAGAGGCTGAAATTTGTAGTGCTGGGCAAGTTTATATAGAAGAGGAAGAAACAATAGAGAGGGAAAGAAGAGAAATCTGGGAAGAAGCAATAAAAAAGGGAAGAAAATACGAACAGAAGTAAATGGAAACGACTAAATAATAGTTACCAAAGAAATAGCACAATCACGTGCTATGATTCAGTGGAGGATTTAAGGCAAAATATTCACGTTGATTCAGGAAAATAATCAAAGCAAATAAATGGTAGCACGTTTCAAATTTGAACGGAAGGAAAGAGAAAAGTCACAATTCCGTAAAAATATCAAAGTAACAGCTACACATTTATTCAAGAGTTATTAAAGCAAATTTTAAATTGTGAAGGCAACGTTACTCTGCGGTATATTTTTAAAATAAGAATGCTGAACGAAAATCAACAGTCAAATATGGTGCGGTGTAAATGGCAAGAGTCACGTTGATTACTGAATAAAAAAACGAATAAACATTTTTTTTAGATGGTGGAAAAATGAAGAAATAAAAGGTCAATGAAAGTAGGAATGAATATATTAGAAAAGTAACGATTCTAGTAGCAACGGTCATCTTAGATTAAGTTGAAAATTTTATAATAATTTATTACCGTGGCTATGGTTCAAATTTTTTTGAAAGCAAGGAAACCAAAATCTCACAATTAAAGGTAAGCTTTAAATTTTTAATAAATATAAAACGTATCTAAGTTTATACGTTTATAACTTTCCAGCTGTAGTGTATATATATATTGAACGGTCATAATGAAAGAAGTGGAAACAGGGAGCATAGGAAAGGAAAGGTTAGAAAAATAAAATTTTCACCCTTAGATTCCGGAGATAAATAAGGTAACGTACCTCTTTAATGAAATGTACAACAACGGTCACAAGCTAAAATTTAGCTGAAAGTTTAAAGAAATGAGGGAAAGATGGTTTTTTTAAATTAATCACTTTTATTATGTCAATGAAAAAAGGAAAGCAGATGAATCAAGGAAACGTATTATAACTTATATATAACTATTAAACGGATAGATGGAAGAAAAGGTGAGCAGGTAAGTAAAAGTGGAAACTGATTTATGAACGAAATGGAATGTGAGCTGTTGCCTGGGAAAAAAATGGAACAGTTTAAAAATTAAAGGCAATGGACTGCTGAAATTAAATGAGTATAAAACGTGTAAAAGTTATATACTGAAACGGCTACAAATTTCAATTGTTATTATAAAACGGGGAATAACGAAAGGCAAGGACGATGATTTCAAAGTTTATTAATGGCTAGGAATGGGAAAGTCTATCTGTGAATTGGAAAAATTATTAAGCAATTGAAATCGGTAGAAAAAGTAACAGCTACACACTATTTTAGAAGCAATCAAAGCAATTAATAGCTTGATTGGACAGCAAGAATAAATATGGAAGGACATATTATAAAGGCAAAATGAACCGTTTGAAAATAAATAAAAGAAATGATGGCAAATAAAATAGCTGTGCCTTGAATTTTCCAAAATAAATTATTTTATGAACATCAATTATTACTGACTTAAATTGAACAAATCACACCCTAAAATATACTTTCTTAATTTTTGATGAAAATTTATTATTTTCCCATTTAACTATACGTAATCCAAATGTAAGATTTTATTTTAAAATATTATTATTTAAAATTTCTTAAAAATCAAATTAAATACGCTAAATAAAGCCATTAAAAATTAACAAAATTTTACGGGTCGTTACAAGATATGTTGAAGATGATGATTATTGAAGACCGTGGATCCTCATAGCATGAGGACTTCTTGTTTAACATGCTTTGGGTCGCTCCCATTATAAAGTTATTTATAACAGTGGTCTCCCCGTTGTGGAGATTTTTCGGATTGCAAGGACTACTAGCTACTAGTGGTGGTAGGAGAGTGCCTTCGGTTTCGTTCAGTCCCAGAACGAACTTTTATGGATGAATGTCCAACATTGCATTTCTGAGATACAACGTTTTACTTTTACAAATGTGCATATGCTTGGTGGTGGAGAAGCCAACTTCTCTTAGCTTAACACCCTTCTTTGAGACACACAAGCTCAGAGGTTGTACGCTTGAGGGAGTCAAATAGTGATCAAAGGAATTGTAGTGTGGCATTCAAAGTGGAACCTGTTATGATCAAAGCGTGGTTTTGTATAAAAAATGTGGCTTTGAGGAAATTGATTGCAGCGCCACGATCCTCACACCCCGGTTATGATGGGATACTATGCGGTCTAATAGACGAAAATTCAGAATAAGTATGTATGGTGGTGTCAAATACGTTTGGCCCTTTGGGGGATACGTCCCTCAAGACATTTATTGCCCCAAATGGATAAAGTGATTAGCTTGAGAAAAGCAGGAAACTATCGGTTATCAGTTGTAGTGTAGCAAGTATAATTCCAAGTGACTAGTTTGAGTAAAGCGATTAAGGCACTGTGGGAATTATGTTTGTTTTGCGTGGATCGGAGAAAAGGCCACTAGTGCCCTATCATTTTGGAAATCCAACCCCAATACGAGATTTACGGTTTGATTGTATTCCCAAAATAGCTGTAATGATTTGCAAACATTTCGGTTATCCTTTTCTGGTATCATATATTCCGTTGACCTAGTCCGGATATATTACCTATACTTAGTCCAGATATTGATACCTTATTTGAATAAGTTTATTTGAAAAGTGTTTTCGAAAAACATCATTAAAAATAATATGAAGTGTATTTTGGTATAAAGTGTTCTAATTATCATAAGGTAGAAACCCGTCCCTGTTTATGTGTGGGCATGGTCTTATGAGATACTCTTCTTTTCAAAGGTTTTGATAACATTGTCATGATCTATACATTTTAATTTTCGAGTATCTCATGCTGGTTTTTCAAACATGATCCAGGTATTTTTAATACTCGGGTCCTGAGTAGTTTAGGTTGAGTTGAAGACGGTTGGAGTTTCCAGAGGAGAGCTGGAGATCTTCATCATCGTATGGATGTATTCTATTATCCGCTGCATCTATTTCATTTGTTTTGTTGTTTGTCAGCATTTGTAAGGACAGGTGTTATAACTGTCCAAGCTGAATCCAGGTTAGACTCTGATCTTGTATTTACCGCTGTAACGATTATTGTTGAAATAATATATGTTATTCCATTTGTGTGAGATTTTGTTCTGTCTTAATTTTCTTTCTAACTTTATGATCCGCTTATTCGTACAATTTGAGTTGGTCATGTGTGGCCTTTCATTGATCCAAAGGATATAGAAAAATGGTTCATTACATTTGGTATCAGAACTGAAGGTTAAGCGAGAACCTTGGCTTTAGTTGGGTAAAGACTCATCGTAGATAGGGTTAGTAATACCCTAGGATGAGTAACTCATTAGAGATAAGTTTAGTAACACCCTAGAATGAGTTTGAGTGTATTATATATTTAGTGCGTGTTCGTTATTCGATATAAAAATGTTTTGTGTTGATTTATCTGTTGAGTGATTTATGGATTCTGATCGATGCGCCTGATCAGCGTTGTCGATGAGGGTTCCTAAATATTTAAAAAAGATGAACGGACACATTGATTTTGAAAAATTAGTAAATGAAATAATTTTACCTAGGATTATATTTTGAATATAAAGTATATATTTTGAAAAGTTGTATAGTTAGAAATCAGGATTAGTGAAATTTAAATATGAACATTTTGTGATTAGAATTTCACAGTTTAACTATAAGATGTTTCATAAAGATTATCGACAAGTAAGAAATCTGATAAGGTAAATAAGATCTTTAATACTTGTTCCAAAACAATAAATTAAGAAATGATAATGTTCAGTTACTATCATAAAGTGATCAATTATTTGATTTAAAAGTTTAAGTACAAATAGCTTGTGAATTAAGTTTCACGATTTGACTTTAAGGTTTTTGATAATAAGATTTGTTTGAGGAATGAATATATAAGATAAAAATGTATTTAAATAATTGAAAATGATTGTGTAAAAAGATAAATATAAAAGGAACGCGAATTTAAAATTCGAGTAATTTAAAGAGTTGTGGTAATTTAAATAAAGTTAATTAATATAAGATAATTTTATAAAATGAATTTATGAAATAGATTTTATAAAGTAATCTCTAAAGGATTTTGAAAATGTTATTATTTCAAATAAAAAGAGGTAATTCATGATAACTAATTCGATTGGTTCAAATATAAACAAAAAATGGGCAAGAGATGTGTTTGGGTGGTTAGCACTACCCTTAAGTATTACTCTTCATGTTAAGAGGATATAAGATACTATTGGTAGTACCCAGTTCCTTGGATTATTTTGGAGTTACTCGATCTATATAATTTCTTAAGTTAAAGAGATAATGTAAATCATTAATTGATAAATTTATTAGTGTTCTTTATAAAAGTGTTTAAAGTGAAGATAAATTTGGGATCGCTAATTGCTAAAATAAAGCGGAATTTTTGACGATTTTGGGCAGTCGAAAATTTTGGAATCACACCAAACTCAAAGCTAAGGAATTCATGGAATATTCTAGTAAAAGATAAACCATTGTGAAATACTTTACGTAAATGAAATAAGTTAAGGATAATTTATAAATCTGATTTATAAAGAGAAAAAAGATTTAAGAGTTAAGAGTATAAGGATTTAAATATGCGTGGTTTTAAAATTTGTTTTTCAAAGCTAGAAAATTGACAATAGTACCAAATAAGAAATAAGTTTTATAACTTATTTCTTATTTTAAATAATAGTAAATTACAACAAAGTCTAAATTTGTTAGACAGACGGATTTAAGTAAAACCAATTTGGAATTTGGGATTTATATATACTCTTAGGAGGTAAAGGTATATCATACAAATGTAGATTTAGGTCATGAACTATTACGTAAAATAATGACTCCTCAAAAAGGTAATTGTAACCTGGATAATATTTTATTAATGAATTCTATCATTAATTAATAACTTGGACTTAAGTCTTTAAAATGTGATTGATTTGCATAAGTTATAATATGTAATAAACTTAAGTAATTGTTTTACGAAATGATTAATAAATAACAATACTGTTAAAGGAAATAAACCGAGTTAAAAGATTGTGGGAAAACTTTTTATACCAATAAATCATCTTTTTAGTGAAAAAGGTTTCTTTAGAATATTTTCCTTTAATAAAAATATTTGAAAATAAGTAATTAATGGGATTATTAAAGCACCTTTATGAAATGTTTGAGCTTAAGATAAAGTTTTTATGGAAGTTTTGAGAGTTAATAATTACATATTTTATATGTAGATTATTTCATCACACAAATGATGATCTAATATCCGAGTACGGAACTTCAAGGTGTTTACACTTGTTCAAAAAAGGATTTATCACTCGATTCTTGACGATGAACATTGATGAGTATTTTTGGTTGGGTACTTGAGTTTTCTATTATAGTTGAGCACTATGCAAGGAAATCAAAGGTTTCTGAGCAAAGAGTCTGATTAAAGTCCGCACTAGAGGATTTGAGGATTGATGCTAGTTTGAAAATAAAGTTGTATATTCAAATAAGGGATCGAATAAGATATTTCATACGGATGATCTGTGTATGTTATATAGAATTAAGTTTGAAGATAAATGTTTTGGGCAAACTTTTCTTCTAGGTAATTTCAAGGACAAAATTCTTTTAAGTAAGGGAGAATGTAACGACCCAGAATTTGACCACTTTAACATATAATATTTAAAGTGATTTTAAATATAAAATACGTAAGGTTATATGATTCAAATAATATTAGATAGGATCTGTAAAGAGAAGTATACACAAAAATAGTACATTTGCCTATAACGACAAAAGTGACAAAATGCTAATTTGAAAAAAAATAAGTTTCAATGGTTAAATAAATTATTTTAATTTATTTATGAGTGTTTATATTTTTATATAGCATTATACAAATTTACTTTTAAATTTGGTTTACATAAATAAATAGTTTAACTAAGACGTCAAAATGTGACTGTAAAACATTTTGTCGAAAAACGAAGTTTTTTCGATTAGAAGTTGTCGCACCTTTATTTTCTTATGTAGGAACATATATTCAAATAGTATACGCATTAATAAATTCATTAATCAAGTTTACTTTTACAAAATGTACTTAGAAAATTCTATAATATAATTAGCAAAAAGTAAGCACAAAAAGACAAAAATGTCATTTCAAAGCATAAAGTAAATATCAAATCAAAGAAACATAATTATTACTTTCTTTACTTAATATCTAAGTAAAAGTGACATAAAGTGATGATTTGAAATGTGATGTTAAGTGTTGAAAAAAATAAGGTTACTTAAGAAGTAAGTAAGGCTATTTTGGTAATTTGGTAAAAGGATATTTTGGTAACTTACCACTACATTTCTTTTTCTATAAATACCAACCACTTTCTCAACTTTTCCACAATATTTCTACCTTCTTCTTCTTCCTCATTGAAGCTGTCTTTAATGGCTTCCTATCCTCTTCCATTTTATTACTAACTTTTTCAAAATCATATCAAATCAACTCCAAACACCACCAAACTTTGCCAAAAACATTAGGATACCATTAAAACACGGTTTAGCATCTAAGAAGTGAAGAAATGATGGAGGAAGGGGATGATCAAGGCAAGGCCGAACCTATGGGAAGGAGGAAAGCAAGTCGTAAAGCCCCGGAGCAAGAAAAAGAGAAGGAATTGCCGCCGATTTCATTCCAAGAAGCTAGGAGAAAATTTAAGGTGTCGTTGAAGCTCTGTCGGATTTTCGAAAGTTTGAAAGAAGAGGTTGATTGCATTAAGCAAAAGAAATAGAGTAGAAGTTGATTAGTTGAAATTTAAGTGTTAGTAAGAATATTGGTAGGAAGTTAATAGTTTTAGTTAAAGTTGAGTACTCATATTTACTAATTAATCCATAACTTATTTCAAGTATAATGATTGAAAAGTTTAAATATGTTGAATACTTAAATGTTTGATACTTGGTTGTAAACTTGTTGATTATGTGATTCTTTATTTGGTTGATAACTTGTTTGATAAACGATAAAAGAAATGATTAGTAAGTATAGTTAATTCAATAGAAATTAAATTCATACAAATATATGTATGGAAATTACTTAGCCTCTTAATGATTTTAAATGAGTTAAAATAGTTTACATATGGTTTAAAACAAATTTGAAGAGTTTCGGACAAGTTCCGATGTAATTCACAAAATTGGTCAAAATCGAGCTCGTCGCGTAACGGCAGTTCGTAAATTTCGACATGTAACTTCAAATTGACGTAGAGAATGATTTAAAAGTCGTATTTCTTCGAAATAAAAAAGTGTATAGTCCACAGTGACAATAGTTTTCCAACGAAGAAAGAAAATCAAGATTTATTTAAGTAGATTTTGAAATATGTCCAAAATAATTATCTAAAAACATCGCGGTTTTGTAGTTCGAAATCCAAAAGGGGATTTCTGTATAAATAATATTTTTTAATGATTAGAAATATGTAATAAATTCGATAAATATATTAAAATGGTTTAAAAGAGATTTGGAATGGAAAATATGGATTTTTAAATATTAAAAGTTGTTTAAATCAAATAAGCTTATAAAGCACTTTTCGCAGCACTTTTCTGCTGCTATTGCTACGACTTTTTAAAAGAAGGTTTAAACTTAATGGTTTTTCCTAGAATCAATTATGAATGTTTCTAATTGAATAATTAATTGTTTTAAATGATGATTTAAAAGTTTAGTAAAACATTTCTAAAATGAAGATTAACAAATGGGTATGCGGAAACGACTAGTACATTTGTCCCACCTGTGAGATTTGGAATGATAAAACAAGGTGTTTAACTAAGGTTAGGGATGGAGCAAACAGTGTCCTGAACTTACCTAGCCTATGTTATCTCTTTTTAGGTGAGGGGTGGAATAGATCGAAAGGAAAGCCTGGATGCTCTAAAAGATCATATTGAAGTTTCTCCAAAATAAGAGAAAAGAAAGAAATTCTTACAATGTTTTTTTAACCATTTAATATCTTTTATTCGATGATTGGTACGAAGGAATCAAGATCGGATTTGGGTGATTCCTACCCGATGAACCGAGATCGGATTTAGGTGATTCCTATCCGAAAATCATTTCTAACTAATTTTCGAAGCTTCATATAAACATAACATTTTTTTATCGATGATTAGCATGAAGGAACCAAGATCGGGTTTGGGCGATTCCTAACTGAAAAACTGGGATCGGATTTGGGTGATTCTTATCTGAAACCCCTTCAAACTAATTTTCGAAATAAAACATATTGAAGACAAAGATTTTCATGATGTAGGATTACTTGCCATTATTCACCGGAGGTGAAATTTCCCATATTTAAAATGGCAGTAGCGCTCTTTTATGAAAATCTTTGATTTGCAAAAATATAATTTGAAGTTAAGAAAGAAATATTTGATTAAGATTTAATCAATGATTTGGGAATATTTTCCCTAAGTTAAAAGTTATAATTTGAATATATGAAATCTTTGGTTAATATTTAATGAATGATTTGAGAATATTTTCCCTAAGTTAAAAGTTATAACTTGAATATAAGAAATATTTGATTAAGATTTAAAGAATGATTTGGAATGGTTTTCCTAAGTAAAAGAGAAAATGATTTGGAATTATTTCAAGATTTAAGAAAGTTTTTAATAAATCAAATGATTTTCTAAATGAGGCTTAATGATTGCATATACTCTTGAAAAGAAAATGGAATAACTTGAAAGGAATATATCTAAGAAAGATATTTGATTTAAATAAAAGATGAAGTAATTGATTGATGATTGATATCTACATATGAACTTAACATCTTTTAAGCAATGATTGGTTTTGAAGGAACTGTAGTCGGATTTGGGTGATTACTATCTAAAAACCACCTCAAACCAATGTATACGTTCGAAAGTGAAGACATGTTGAATATGGTGAGTATTGAAGACCGTTAATCCTTATAGCGTGAGGACTGCTTCTTGAACTAGCTCTGGGTCGCTCCCATTATAGAGTTATTTATAGTAGTGGTATCCCTATTGTGGAGATTTTTTGGATTGCAAGGAGTACCCGCTACAAGTGGTAGTAGGAGAGTGCCTTCGGTTTCATCCAGTCCTAGAACAAACTGGTATGAACGAATGTCCGGAATTGCATTTATGAGACACAACTTTTGACTTTGACAAATGTACATCTGCTTGGTGGCGGAGAAGGAAACTTCTCTTAGCTTAACACCATTCTCTAAGACATATGAACTCAAAGGTTGTATGCTTATGGGAGTCAAATATTGATCAAAGGAATGTTAGTGTAGCATTCAAAGTGGAACCTGACATGATCAAAGCGTGGTTTTGAATGAAAAACGTGGCTTTGAAGCAATTGATCGTTGCTTCGCGTGCCTCAAACCCCGATTATGATGGGATACTATGTGGTCTAACAAACGAAAATTTAGAATAAGTGAGTATGTATGGTGGTGTTAAATACGTTTATCCCTTTGGGGGATACGTCCCTCAAAGCATTTATTGCCCCATGGGTTAGCTTGAGAAAAGCAGCGAACTACCGGTTATCAGGTGTAGTGTAGCAAGTATAGTTCCAAGTGAATAGTTTGAGAAAAGTGATTAAGGCATCGTGGGAACTATGTTTATTATGCGTGGATCGGAGAAAATGCCACTAGTGCCCTATGATGTTGGAAATCCAACCCCAATACGAGATTTACGGTTTTGATTGTAGTCCCAAAATAGCTGTAATGACTTGCAAATATTTCAGCTACCCCCTTTCTGGTATCATATATTCTTTTCGATATATTCTATTGACCTAGTCCGTATATATTACCTTAGACTTAGTCCAGATATTGATACCTTATTTGAATAAGTTTACTTGAAATGTGTTTACAAAAGAATGTCATTAAAAATAATATCAAGTGTTTTTTGGTATAAAGTGTTTTGATTATCATAAGGTAAAAACCCATCCATATTTATGTGTGGGTGTGGTCTTATGAGATACCCTTCTTTTCAAAGGTTTTGATAACATCATCATGATCCACACATTTTAAATTTTGAGTTCTCACGCTAGCCTATCAAGCCTGATCCGGATATTTTTAATACTCGGGTTGGATCCGAGTAGTTTTAGGTTGGGTTGAAGACGGTTGGAGTTTTCAAATGAGACTAGAGATCTTCATCATCGTATGGATGTATTCTATTATCTGCTGCATCTATTTCATTTGTTTTGTTGTTTTTCAGCATTTATAAAGGAAGGTGTTATAACTATCCAAGCTGAATCTAGGTTGGACTCTGATCTTGTATTTACCGCCGTAAAGATTATTATTGAAATAATATATGTTATTCCATTCGTGTGAGATTCTGTTCTGTCTTAATTTTCTTTCTGCCCTTAATGATCTACTTATTTATGCAATTTGAGTTGGACATGTGTGATTTATTATCGATTCAAATGGTACGGAAAAACGGTTCATTACGGTTACAAGAGACGTTTTAGAATATAAAGAGATTGTATTGGTGGAATGGTATGAAGCGGGACATTTCTATCTTTGTCAACGGATGTTCCACTTGTCAACAGGTTAAGGCTGATCACCAGAAGATTGCTGGATTGCTGCAACCCCTTGAGATTCCCATTTGGAAGTGGGATAAAGTTTTTATGGATTTTATCGATGGTCTACCAACGACTAGAAGGGATAACGAGAGTATTTGGGTAGTTTTCGGTCGATTGACCAAGTGCACCCATTTTATTCTGGTTAAGTTGAATCGAACAGCTTCGAGTCTAGCTGAGATCCATATGAGGGGGATTGTCCGTCTCCATGGTGTTCCTTCTAGCATTGTTTATGATCATGATCCTATCTTTACCAACAATTTCTGGAAAGCTTTTCAGAAAGCTTTGGGTACTCATTTGAACTTTAGTACGGCTTATCATCCCCAGACTAATGGTCAGACGGAAAGGGTGAATCGGATTTTAGAAGATCTTCTTCGTGCTTTGCTCTTGATTATGGACGATCTTGGGAAGGTCATCTCCATCTCATTGAATTCACCTATAATAACAGTTATCGGGTATAACTCTATCTTTGAACTTGAATTATCTTAAGCTTAATCTATCTATTTATCCCATTCTTTTGGAATCAGGCTAGTATTGATCTTTACGGACGATCCTGCAAATATCCATCTTGCTGGGTTGAATCCGGTGATCGCCTAATTCTTGGACCTGATACGATTTTGGAAGCATCTGAGGAAGTTGAAGAGATTAGGAGGAAAATGGGGATTGCTCAGGATAGGCAGAAGAAGTATGCGGATAGGCGTAGAAGGGTTTTGGAATTTTCAGTAGGTGATCAGGTATTACTTAAGATCTCGCCACTGAAGAATGTAGTTCGATTTGGACAGATTGGGAAGCTTGCTCCTAGATTTATTGGTCCTTTCCGCATTTTGGAAAGAGTTGGTCCTTTGGCTTATAGAGTTGATTTTCTGGAGAAACTGGCGGGCGTGCATAACGTGTTTCACGTATCTCACCTTCGCAAATATCTTCATGATCCATCTTTGATTGTTCAGCCAGCTTTATTAGAGAATTTGGACGTTGATTCAAGTCTCACCATCGAGAGTAAGCCAGTTCGTATTGTCGATAGAGGTACAAAGCAGCTTCAAAAGAAATCCATCAGTCTAATTAAAGTACAGCGGAGTACCGATGACCGGGATTGCACCTGGGAAACCGAGGAATCCATACGTGCTTCAAACCCTGAATTATTTGATTCACGTATTATTCGAACCTTCCTTTATCTATTCTGTTATGCTTATTCTCCTATCTCGTTCGTTTTCGGGAACGAAAAGTTTTGAGTGGGGGAGAGTGTAACGACCTGGGATTTTAACCGTTTTATAACGTAAATAACTAGAAATTTTCCTGAAATTTAAATGATAAAATTTTGATATTTGGAATGCGTCTATTTAATTATAGCAATTGGTAAATTTTTATGGAAAAATATTGAAGTTAATTTATTTGTGTAGTTTAAATTATAAATATAATCAATTTATTGGGTGAAATTTAAATATCTTCGAAACTGAATATTTTTATATAATAAAAATGTAGTTCTTTTTCTGAGAAAGACGTGATAATTTGTTTTGGTAAATTCAGACTTCTATGGTTCTATTTATCTTATTTTCCACGTTTAGCAGTATTTTTGATAACGAAAATTTGAGTTTTTATAATTTGATCATAAAATTAATTGTGACTTTACCCTTTCCTTCAATTTCAAAATTGAAACATGCCGCCCAAACAAAATTAATTGCTTTAAATTTTCAGCTGAATTATAGCATGTGAGCGTTGCTCTTGCTTTTACTTCTTTTACTTTTACTTTTGTATATTTACTTGTCATTTTCCACTATGCGAATCTGTTCATTCTACAAAATGTGCACTCATTTTTTTGCTCTGTTTTCTTCCCTGTAGCTCTTTTCCTTCTCTCCTATTTTATTTTGTTCCCTTCCTTCGACCTCATGTTCAGCACCGAAAACCTATTCTTTTCTTCGGTTCTAGACTATTGATATGGTTTGATTCATTTGCATGCTGCTTGGTGAATGGGTCTGTATATTTTTTTTCACATTTGTTTAAATAAAATTTTTGTACCATAAATATATTCACACTTCCTCTGGGTGGTTCAAAACTCTATGCTGTACCCATGTAAATGCGCCGAACATATATATTTTAGTGGAGATGTACCTGTTTGTAAAGCATCGTTCACGTGATATACACACACACATGCCATATATATATATATATATATATATATATATATATATATATATATATATATATAAACGGCATCAAAGTGTATGCTTGTAGCTGAGTGAATGCATGTTGTACCTATGTCTTCTGCCAAGCACGTATCAGATATGCTTTTGTTCTTAGAAGAAATCCAAACTTTTATATATAACACGTGTCATCCATATAATAGGCCATTTGTTGTCTACCTGTCATCTTGTATAAAATAGAATCGTGAATAGCTGTCACTTGTGTAAACTTTATATGTTGAATAGTTTATACTATTAAGGGTTTTAGGCTTGTCCATTTGAACTTATTTATGCTGTGCACATTTTGTACCCGTACTTTCAAATTAGAAATAGTACACAAAAGAAAAATATATAATAATAAATAAATAGTATAATACATAGTAGTGCATTGTGCATATATGTAAAATAAAATAAAATAAAAAGTTTATAATATAATAGAAATGTATGTACATATATATTTCACTTCTTCAATGTTAGAGAAAAAACAAATGTGTATGTATATATCGTATGTGTATATATATACAGTTGTTTATTTTCATCGACTCATCGTGCTAAATCTTTCGTGTTTGTCACAAAAAATTGATTTGTCGCGCTAACTAGTGCCAGTGTCTGTTGCGTCAGTCTTTTTTCATTGTTGTTTTCCACCGTTCTCTAGCCACAGAAGGTGAGTAATCACTCACGATTAATGCTATTATGCTCATTAAATTGATTTCATAAAAAATGTCAATTTAAATGTACTATTAGAACTGAATTGCTAATTTAACTGATAAAATACGATAAGTTGTTAATTAAATTCTACCTTTGTATATTGACACTGTTATATATATTAATTTATTTCGCGATTAATTATTATGGTGTTATGTTATTTATTATTCCCACTCTGCAAGTTAACTTTAATTTAGAAATCACGATGGGTTGAAATGATACATACCCGAACGGACTTTAGAATAGGAAAACTTCGTTATGGGTTGAAATGGTAAACCCAAGCTATTTTCAGCAATTATTGAAATTTTGGAATTGCGGGTTTAATAATACAAACCCGTAAATTTAAACTATTGTGGATTAAAATAACCAATATCTGTATCACCTGACCATATGATAGAAAATTATATACGGGCACCATTGGACTTTTTTTGAAAAATGATTTCCAAACATTTGAAAGGAAATGTATGAGTTAAAATTTGAAATGTAATAAGTATTTTATTTTGTTGTTTTAAAATTTATAACCTTAGGTGTTGATTTCAGAATTATAGAAATTATGAGTTCAATTTAAAGGTAATTTGTAAAATCTTACTCATAGTTTTAATTTCAAAAATATATAAAACAAGATTTTTTATATAGAAAGAAAAGTTTAATTTATTTTAAATTGTATAACTTTGTTTTATTTAATATATATTATATTTTTTTTATAAAGGGGTCCACTTATTTTATATTTAAAGTGGATTTTATAACTTTAATAAATAAAAAGGGATGAATGGGTACATTTGGAATTTGATTGGTACTTAAACTAGGTAGTACTCATATTGAAATAAAAAAATTCATTCAGAACTTAACGATCTTGGAAATGATTATAACTGGTTTCATAAAAAGGCGATTAAATGAATACTTTGAATTTTAAATAAAATTAAAATTTAACACTTGTTTTGACTTAAATTTTGCATCTGAGATTCGTTTAAATAATTATAAAGTAATCTTATAAATGACCATGGTATGAAATAAGTGTTTGGTTGTTGAAAAGACCGGGATCGAGAATCGTCATACTCTCTGCCAATATCGAAAACCACTTTAACAACTGTTTGCACGATGCAGATTCCAAAATGAAGTAGGATGGTTTGGCGAACGATTCTGTATGGTATTTACATAGTCTTAACTCCCGTGAGTCAGCTTGATGTGGCTAAAACAACAGCCATGCCGGGCTATGTGAGGTCATTTCTCCGATCGGGTACATTTCTTCGAAACCAAATCTATTGCTTTTGTGATTTGATTTGGTGTGCACACCATTGATTTGGGAGTGTGTCTCGAGGTGGGCGGTAGTAGCTGCTATGCGTTACCATCCGTCCGGATCCGCAAATTGTATATCAACCCTGGCATTGCCTCGCGTGCCTTGTCACATGCCCTAGCGCGCCTTCATAGAGTTTGGTTTATACCATACCTATGGAGTGCCCTTTGATAGCCTCCAGTTTACGGAGGAGTTACGATACTATATAGACTATAGGAATATATAAAATGTGTTAAGAGGGGTATGCGTAACGCCTTAATGCTCTTTTAGTATTTTACTTTACTATAGACATTATATATGTATCGTGTTGTACTATGTATGTAGATAATTTATTGGATCCTTAAAGGATGGAATCCCATTATCCCTTTAAGTTATATTGCATTTATTTAAGATTTCACTTGAATTTGATTTATCTTCAAAAGAATGTTTAAACCTGATTCAAGTGTTTTGTTTTGCTTCACACTCGGGTCAGCTTGAGTGTCACAATTTGAGATTCATTCTTTGGAAGCTGGAGTTCGTTGAAAGACCTATCTTATATATTTCTGCTTTCGGTTTGTTCCAATTATTTCCAGTTGTATGTTCAGACTTATCGTCTACTTTGTACTAAAGACTTCTGTGTACTGGGATTTCTGATGTATTCTGTTTTTGACTATGTTATTTTTGTAGTAGATCTATAAACTACTATTTATCTTTGTACTGTTGTTGTAAACTCTGTGTCTGTGATTCTGTGATTGACTTATTTACCGTATATGCTAAGCTATGCCAAATAAATATATTTACAATCTGTTATTTGGAGCAATTCAAGTCTAACATTGTCAATTTGAATGGTTCGAAATGGCGGGTCGTTACAAGCTGAAAATAATTTTCAACATAATCATACTTTTTTCTAAGGCGTATTCTAAAATTTAGAAACTATTTTTTTTTGCTTTAAAATCTGATGGAGTTCAAACATGTAATTTTTTATACATATTCATAAATGTAATATATATATTACATATTAAAAATCTGATTTTCTTATCTATATGTTAATTAAAACTTTTAATTTTAATTCATGAAAATTATTATTCACACGTGCATTATGTGAAAAATATTATTATGTGATTTTACATATACACACACATATAAATGTTGTCTTTCATTATTGAATATGTATGTATATAAGAGTAACAATAAACATATAAGCAAATTCGTGTTAATATGCAGAATATACATGATATCATTGTAGATCTAACTTCATATGTGAACATAAAATTTGTAAAATATAGATTATTACCAATAATAGCTGCCAATGAAATGCACCTCGAACGTTTAATATAGCTCCTACAGATCTAATATGTACGTCCCCATATGTTGCAACATTCCAAAGACAAACACCATGTTTTGTTTTATAGTAATTCTAGAATAGATATTCTTTGGAGTTTAGTCCTGTGACCTTTCTAATTTTGGGTGGTAAGGACGCAAGGAGAAGAGACAAAAATGAAGAAAGAGTTCCCTTTTATAAGTGTCTAGATCCCAGAAAAAGGAGAGACTGCATCTCTTTTATTTACTCAATCCACTACACAACTTCAAATCAAATTTGAACACATAAAATGGGATTCCACCACCCTGATAGCCAACCAAAAATGGGCCATCATTGGGCCAGTAAAATATCCAAAACTATTTTGTAATTAATTCGTATAGATCCATTTTAAACATTTATCGATTTACGCACATATATAACTTTTATATACACGTCTAATTAATTACAAATTGTACCACAGTCAAAATAAATTTTTAATAATCAATATTTCATAAATATTAATTAGTTACAATAATATAAATTAATTAAATCGAGTGTTGTTTTGGAGTATTCAACCTTGCGGTTGTACGACTCAAAAGTGTAAATTGAGTCAACGATTAACATCGAACAATTCGAATATTAACATTCATAAGTCATCTTTGGAAATTAGTAATTGGATTTTAGAAAATATAGGAAATGAGGTCACTAGTATTGGCCTTTTGTTCTCCAATTTGTAGATGTTACTATGATTTTTAAGTCCCATTTGCCTAAACATATTATTGCACAATTTATATAGTTTTGAACTATTATCTAGTTTAAAAATTAGTTTTGACAGTAGTTCAATAATAGTATAAAATGATATAGATAACATAGTAAACAAGATTGCAAGCACATTAAATTGTAAAACATTGAAATTCCCCATCGAATATTTAGGATTTTTAATATGACCATAAAAACTTAAACATGACGATTGGATAACTATAATAGAAAAAATTAATAAAAGATGGTGCAAATTGAATGGTAAATATTTATTCAGGGCTCGTATGATACTTCTCATTAATTCAGTTTTATTCTGCACTATATATTTATTGAGTGTCGTTTTATCTTTTTTCAAAATAGATAATTGACAAAAAAGATAAAATTAGGAGAGATCTTTTATAGAATGGAGATAATCCAAATAATTAGCTCTAAGTGTCTTGTTAAATGGGATATGGTTTTTAAGTCTAAATATGATGGGGGTTAGGAATTATAAACTTCTATAACTTAAATATATCTTTATTAGGGAAATAGTTATGAAATTTTAGTGATAATGGTTAAAATTTGCTATGAAAAGAATTAATATCGAATCAATGGTATGGTGGTACATTTAATTTATATCACACTACTATTAATAATATAAATAATATATCTCACTTTTGGAAATCTATAATATTAAATTTTTATATTTATAAATTAGGAATTAATAATGTTGTGCATTCTGGTAATAATATTTTCTTTTGGCATGATTGTTGGATATCATATATTCCACTTAAAGTGAAACTTCGAGAGTTAAATGAAATATATAACTTCAAAAATGTACTAATTGTAGAAATTTATAGACCAAATTTAAATTTTCCATGGGACTTCAGTTTTAATCAAACACTAGTGGGAAATATTTTAGCACAATTTGCTTTATTATGTGCTATACTAGAGCTATACAACATTTATAATAAAAAATAATTAAAAATATAATGTTAGGATAAGAGTAAAAAATATACATCACATTCATTTTATGATTTTATAAATTTTTTAGGAACAAAATCGAATATATTTAAGTACATTTGGAAAGTTAGTGTTCCACCTAAAGTATAAGTGCGCGTGTGATTAATGTTACATGGAAATTGAATACCATAGAACTTTTAAAAAATAAAAATATATTTAGGAACAAAAATTATCACTTCTGTAATAATAAAACGGAAATCTTATACATTTATATTTTGAATGTAATGTGTACCGACCCACTATTTTGGACTATTCGCATCCGCACATGTCGGACTTGAATAATTCAAAATATCGAATTGTTAATTTAAATTTGGCAAAACTGAGATATACAGCAAATAAATAGTCATAGAATCACAGACACAGAGTAATAATATGCAGCGGAAATAAATGAGATAGTAGTTCATGAAGCTACTATGTAAATATATAAGATACATCAGAGTTTACAACAAAAGTGTAATACGATACATCAGATACAAATCAGAATACATCACTGGAATCATCGAATACTGAAAGCAGAATAGATGGCTGGATCTTCAAGCAAAGCTCCAACTCCAAAGGTGAGTCTCAAAGCTGTACCACTCAGTCTGACCCGAGCGTAAAGCAAAACATAAGACACTCGAGTCGGGATTAATATTCTTAAATCAATAATTCCAACTCAAGTGAAATAGAAATCGAAATACAAGTAACTCAAAGGATGTTGGAATAACCATCCTTTAAGGATCCGTTAAACTATCTACTAGGTAGTAATGTACGCTAAGTAGATAATGTCTATCAGTAATATAAGGTATCAAAATAGCGTTAAGGCGTTACCATAATCCCCCTTAACACATTTTTATAATGCCATAGTCTATACAGCACCGTAAACCCCACCGTAAACTAGTGGTTATCAGAGGGTAGCACATAGGTATAACACAAAACAAAACGTAGTGGTCGCGAATAGGATAATCGGTATGACAAGGTACATGAGGCGATACCAACTAGGATACTAGTAGTTGCGTGATCCGGACAAATGTTGAGCATAGCCAGCAGCTACCTCAACACCGCGAAACAACACTTCCAAATCGAGGGGTGCACCCAAATCGAATCACAAAAGTAATAGATATGGTATCGAAGAAGTGTGTCCGCTAGAGATGGCGAACCTCAATGGCCCGGCGCGGCTCCTGTTTTAGTCATGTCAGGGGTCATCCAATATCGTTCTCTTTCTTCAGTCAACGCGTTCACCAAACCATCCACTTCATTCTGGATCAACACTCCGCGTATAATAGTTATTAATGTGGTTTCGGTATCGACAGAGAGTATGTCCATATCCGATCCCGGTCTCTTTAATAACTACGTATTATTACACCGATTGGTCGTTTAATATTTTTCAAAACAAGCAATTTCAATTTCAATTAGAATTCGTAATAACATTTCATATGTCTTTCTATATCAATTTCCATAATTTACATTTCAAAACTTCCAAATCACCATTTCAAACTCTTATAATTCAATTTCAAATTATTTTTAAACAATTCAAATATTGATTCAAGTTCGTACAAAAGTTTCGTTTCGAAATTATTTAAATTAATTAAATTTAACATTCAAATCACTTTAAATTTATTTATCGATTTTATTCAATATACGTTAAGTTAATTTAACATCCAAAACAATTTTTTTTTTATTTCCAAGTCATTAAATCAATCACTTAAGTTAACTTCATTATATCAAAACTTCCAAATTTAATTAAATTAAATTTGTCGAATCAAATTCTTTAAATTACAATTCTTACATTAATTTCAATAAAACGCATTTATTTCTTGTTAAGAAATTCAATTTAACTTATTCTTTACATAGTTACAAATTTCAAAACTCAATTAATAAAGAAACTAAATTTCATATATTCGGGAAATCAAATTTCACTTTAACTTACTTGAATAATCTTTCCAAACTTAAAAGAAACCTAATTTCATTTATTAACGAAGTTCAAATTCAGTCATTAAAAGTTAAATCTCTTAGCAAAGAATTCAATTTTTATTCACTTATCAAATACTTCAATCTTATTCAATTATTAAATAATTTCAACTTAATTATTAATAATTTCAAAACTTAAAAATTTCAACTCAATTATAAATTCAAATTTAATTATTAAATCATTTCAAACTTAATTCAATGAGTAATTCCAAATTTAATTGTTAAATAATTCATTTCAAACAACGTTCTTTCATCAGTTATTACATTAATATTTTGTTACAGATTCCAATATTAACACTTTCCTTTCATCAAAATTTACGTTCCAATTTTATTTCAAACCTTATTATTCAAATAAAATCTTTATTTTATTTCAAATCAAATTATCGACCAATCGGGTTTATTTAATTCTCTATCCTAAGTCAAATTCAAATTTTGGGTATTTATCATTTCAACCCGATTCCATTTCAATTCACAAATCAAAGCATAGCAAAGGGAACTTGTAGTGTGATAACAGGGATGATGTCAAAGTAAATAAACAAGCAATAACAACAATAAAAAACAATTCAATAATCAATTCAAATAATCCCGAAATAATCGTATTTATTCACATTGTTATTCGTGCAAATTAATATAATTATTTCTAGAATCTACACTATCATTTCATGTAGATTAAAGATTATTACACTAATATTTATACGGTTCTTCACGATATTTATTATTCAATTTCAAACTTCATCAATTTATACAACATACATATAAATGGTTCAAGGTGTTGTTAACATTATTTCTAAGTGTCAATTTATTTAACATTCAAAGGGGTCATATTATACAAATTTAACTAATCAAATTCAACACATATCAAATTTCAAATTGTTAACTATCCTACGTCAATTTCAATTTCAATTTATCTATCACTTACTACATTAACAATTTAACGTCCAATTTCAACATCAAACAATCAATCATTATCAACCAAACTGGATTATCATTGCATAAATAACATATAATGGTGTCCGATGTCAAAGGTGAACTGATACATAAATAACAGTGCAATAAATAACAGCAGCATATTTCAATTGTTGTTTCAATTGAAATCAAATTTAATAAATAAAAGAACATTAATCGTGAGTGATTGCTCACCTTTTGAGGTTAGAGAGATTTGACAAGAACGAGCTACGAATTCCAGAGCAACGTCAGATAGATACGATTAGATGGAGAAACAGGCTCGACGGTCAATGCTGATAACAAAAAGCGATGGAATCAAATTAGAACCGGACTGATGAAGATAAATCGTATTAGCGAATTTGTTAAAATTAATATCTACATAACCTTATTAAATATAACAATACATATATATAGACCTATATACATAGCCGTTATAACTCCCATCATAAGCCCTTTATTACATATAAATATATATAACTTTATATCTTTAAAATCAATGCTTTAAAATAAATATAGCCTTATTTTAACATAACCTTCATATAGATTCAGAACATAAATAAATGTGCTAACATATTTTAAGATTTTTAAATCAACTAACTTTTCAAACATATACTCACTTACAAATACACTTCATAACAAAACATCAAACTATATAAACGGAGTATTGTAAACATTATTTACGTAACATTATAACAACCCATATTATTTAACTTGTACATCTTATATTATATACTAACTGACATAAACCGTATATATATATATATATATATATATATATAAACAATAGGCCAAACTTTCTATGTATAAAGTACTTAAAAATCCATATGAATATACCTCATAACAACCATACTCATTATATAACTTAATATATATAAAACTCATAGTATAGATACAAATAAAAATCTGTATGTCAAGACAAACCCAAGTGAAATGCAATAGATTTTATAATTCACATTATCCTTAATATTTACTGTCGTACTCATGTATATGCGTACGAACATATATACTATTCATATCATAACAAACTGGTATCGTATAACTTATGAAAATTAGTATATGTATATGACTAACTATAATATATAAATCATGTATACGCTACCAGTATACAGCCGATAGGAAAGCAGAGGAAGAGGGACCGATATGCGGTGGTGCTCGCCTACCCTTGTATGGGTTTCGGGTTGGAGGATGGAAGGTCGGTAGTGTAGTGGTGCACGGCTGCTGCGAGCTTGGCTCGGCAAGGCTGCCAAGGGAAAAAGGTGAGGTGGAGATGGCAGAGACATACAGCGGCCATGGAGGAGGGAAGGCAAAGCGAAGTCGGTTCGGCTGATGCGGCGGCAAACGGCAGGCCGAGATCAGGGAAAGGCGAAGGCTGCGCAAGCGGACAGGCTAGACGTGTTCGGTGGTGGATAGGCACTGACGTGGGTGGAGGCGAGATGCGGAGTTGTTGCGCTGGCTGCTTGGTGGATCTGCACTTGCTGGCGGAGCGGGTGGTGGAACGGTGGCAGGTGTAGGGTGACGCGATGTGAAGGGCAGAGGCCGACAACTCGGGTCCAGGATGTTGAAGGCTCGGGCTGAACAAAGGGAAGGGAGAAGAGAAAGAAGGGCATGGCAGCTCGTATGGCGGAGGAGGAGGGTGTACGGACGGTGGTTGCTAGGTGCTTGGGTATTGGGTTTCACGTGAGGGGATGGGAAAGAGGAACGCATGGGTTTCGGGGTTGGGTGGTGGATGAGGGGCAGTGGGCGCTCGGGCTGGTGATGCGGGGCAGGCATGGGGCGGAGGCGCTCGGGGTCGTGAGTCGGAGAGGAGGCATGGTCCAAGAGAGGGGATGGGAAATGGATTGCGGCATGCACTGGCTCATGGTGGGGTGGTAGAGATGTTGGGAGGTCAGGGAAGAAGAGAAGGTCTCAGGTGGAAGAGAAGTTGCTGAGATTTAGAGGAAAGAAAAGAAAAAGAATGGGATGAGAAGAAGAATGAGGAGTGAACGTGCATTGGATTCACTAGATGGCTACACATTTCCTAGCGTCCTTACTTTCATATTGAATAAGTGTCTTACAGCTAGCAACCAGAAACGTGAATTGATTCAAAAAGAACAACTGTCAGAGATTTGAATTGTTAATAGCTGTAAAATTAAAGTGATGTGACGAATCAGAAAAACGTTGGAACCAGTGTGGAAAGCAAAGGTCAAAACTGAAATTAATTAATTGTTGGTGGCAGTTTGAAATTTGAATGGACACCGAATGTTAAAGGTCCAAAATGGGTGTCGATATGACGTATTGTTTCATCGTTTCCGTCGCGTACCGAATCTCAAAACACAGAAGTGGATATACCGCTGAGATCAGCACGACAAGACGGTCAAAACGGTATACATATATTAGCGGTTCGATTGAATTATAAAATTCCGAAATTTTCTACTGAAGGAAAATGCAGTAAAACGTCGAAAAATAAGAACGACGGAGCTAAAGAGGTCCGAATTTGAAAAAACGAAAAATGACGTCTTACTCAGAAGACGATTTAGAATTTTTCTATGTAAAAATATTTAGGTTTCGAAAACGGTTTATTTTCATCGATTACTAACTGATTTAGATTGAAGTAAATTTACGCACGAAATGAACTTCCATATTTTCGGACGAAAATTTACCAGTTGCTATGTTTAATTAGACGCATTCCAGATATGAGGTTTGAATAACATTGGAATTTGTTCGTGAAAATTTGAAATTCTACACTAAATAAGCAATTTTAAAATTTTTAACTGAGTCTGAATTTCGGGGTCGTTACATAATGTAACTCGATTTATTCTTGTAAAAGTTCTCAATATGTTTGATTTTAGTATAAATATTAGACATATTAATTCTGAGTTATATTAGAATAATTTTAGATTTTAATATAAGGGTCATAACAGGTTCTTAACACTATTTACACAATAACATGTTGGTATATTTGATTTGAATGAAACCAATGTGTGTTTAATAATATTAGTATTGGTTTGGAAAATATATTATATGTAATCTCTCTATTTAAATTTAACTGGGTCTTAAATCCTAGCTTTAAATTAAATAAAAATTTAAGTTTTAAAGAGTTTCTTAAAAAAATAAAATCTCTTATTGAGATTTTAAAGAACAAAATAACTCTAAATAATAGAAAAAATAGTAATGAGCTAAATGTAACTTCCTTCGACAAAATTACTAAGAAAACATTTGATTCTTTGCTATTATTAGGTATTTAGACCGGAAGTAGAATTCTCTTTAATTTGATTTATATTTATCTTGCATGTAATATGTTTGAGTTATATCCTTTATTGATCTGTACTCAGTTTTATTCGTAATATTGCTTGTTTTATGTTTTTGTTAGATTAGTGTATTTTTATTTTACATATATATGTATATAAATATGTATTTACACACACACACACATCTTACATTTTTGGTATAGTTATCTTAGCAGCTTAAGGTATACTTTTTGGATTGGAGGGATTCAGATGATTTTGAGGATATGACCACTCATCTTATTTAGTGGGTTTTAATGTAGTATTATTTTATCATAGGCACTAGTTCTCTAGGATTGGGATTTTTTAATTTTTATTTCATACTGTATGGGGTGGGTATCGCTACATGTCGGACATGTTGACAGCTACGTTTCTAAGTGAGAATGAATTACATGAGTGCTCTCCTCTACTAATAGAGGATAACTCATTTTTTTCAAAAGCATTCACCAGTCACCTTAGCTATTGGTATGATGGTTTGTCTTAATTTATTGCATACGAAATATTTATAGAATCCAATTTTACTATTTTAAGCAGTCCCTGATAGCGATAATTATTTACACTAATTCTCTTCGTCTAAACAATATCACATTAGGACTTATGAAATTTGTTATTGGTCGAAATTTCGAAATAATCCGCATTTAACTTGCATAGTCCAAACATAAAGTCTTGGTTCAATAATAACAATTATTACTAACCAAACAGCTATGGCCAGAGAATTGACTTTTAATTGAATTTAGTTGACCGTGATACTAACCTCATATAATCGAGTATACAAATTCTTTATTGAATTGCGTTTCACTTCCAATGCTTCAACTACTATAGTCATTCAATGGAAATCATGCCATGATTTAACTATAATCAAGGTGTAGTTTTCACATTGAAGCTCAATATTATCCTCGAACCAAGAGAACTATGTAAAATTATCACTTCGATATTTTGTGTTTGACCATAGTTTATTAGCGAACTAAAAATAGAGTGAATCATTCCATAGTTATCCAATAACTGCCAGTACGTAACCCCTTGGTGCCCCTAAGCAACCATGAGTTATACATTGTCTAACATTTAAAGAGCACTACAAACTCTTCTCTCATTGGATATATCGATATCCAATCTCGATATATCTCAATAAGGAATATTTAAAACGATATGTTTATTTACATTGTGATAAATGCCCGTGATTACACCACAATGTGATTAATCTCATAAAACATATCATTTATGGATTTTATAGTAAATATACTTAATTGAATAAATAATATAATGGATTATATCGCGTATAGAATAGAAAGAAAAACACCTTTCATTTCAAACGATATTTTATTATATAGTTAATAACTTATAGTACATTACAGAATTGCCATAGGGCATATCCCTGACTCCATCTGAATCAAGCATCCTCATGGGGTAAAACACCACAAACGTAGGAATCAGATCATGGTGGTGGCAGTCACTCCTTCTTTGCTATTGTGTCCCCAACATAAAAGGGAGCATTAATTGGCTCATGCATCCTCATGAGAAAAAACACCATAGACGTAGGAATCAGGATTGTTGCGTGGGCGGTCATACCATTTTAGTGATGTTGTCTCTAGCACGGAAGGGTATGTTAGTTGGCTCGTGCATCTTCATAGAGCAGAACACTGCAGACATTGGAATCAGGACCGTGGTGAGGGTGGTTACGCTATTTTTATGACGGTGTCATCAGCAAGAAGGGAGCATTTGTTGGCTCGTTCATCCTCATAGGATAGTTTCGGCATTCCCTTTGAGGTAAGTAGAGTTGCTTAGCTCGACCCTATTGGATAGACTTTGTTTTTGTTGTCGATTCTTGAATGATGAATGCTTTGGAACACTCTGTTTTCATTGAAACTTTAGAAGGATAATTACAGAGTGGTTCATTGCTTTATCATTGCAACTTACCAAATTCTTACACACAGTATGCTCAAAGATGCTCAGGGCTCTAATTTTAAGGCACGTGGGTGTAGTTGAGGTGTGAGAGGCGGTAGGCACCATTGGCAAGCATGCCATCGATTATGTATAGGTCTTCGCAGTTCATCCCCAGTGCTCCTTCAGTTAGGTTTTTGGTATTTTCGAACACCCTACATAGAAACAAGTTGCTGATAATGAACTATCAGGGTTTACTCTAGCGTTATAGTGCTAAGCTACCCTTTCTCTTGTATGCTTTAGTGTGGAGTTCAACCTTTTCTCTTTTTCCTTCTAAGGCATCGAGCTTGAGCTTTAGTAATTCTTCATTTTGCTCGTGATCATGAGTAAGAAGTCTTGGGGATGGTACATAGACTTCGATGAGCATCATAGCTTCGTACTCACAGGCTAAGGAAAATGGGGACTGCCCTATTAAGGTGAAGCTCGAGGTTCGGTAGGACCAAAGCATGAGCGAGGAGGTCTTTGAACTAATTCACTTTTGCCTTGGTGAGACACTTCTTTAGTGTTGACTTGATGGTTTTATTCACTACCTAAACCTGCTTGTTTGATATTAGGTGGTCAACTGAGGAAAACACTTCTTGATCCCATTTCTTCTGCAAAAACCGTAAAATAGTCAACTTTTGAACCGTGCCATTGTCTATGATGATCTTTTTCAACAGTCTAAAGCGACAAATGATGTACTTACTCACAAAATTTATCGTTTTGTGTATGGTAACCCCAATGAGGGCTCCTCCTTAACCCACTTCGTGAAATAATCAATGGCGACATTGGTACGATTGTATCCCACTTCAACATTGGTGGGTTTAATGATCATGTCAAACCCCTATATATCGAATGTCAAAGGAGAGTTCATCAGTTTTTAGAAGATTTGGACAAGGTCTAGGGATTTTAGCGAATCGTGGCATCAGTCATACTTTTGACGTAACCCATTATGCCTTTGATCATACTCAGCCTTGGTGGGCAACCTTTTTTACTAGCTTTGCCCCTAGCGTGGTCTCCACAAAGCCTTTATATAAGTTTTTCAATATGCGACTGGCCAATTAATTAGTTACACACCATTGAAGGGGAGCCGAGTAACCATTTTGATAGAGCTTTCCATCCGTGATCGTGTAGAAAGGAGCACGATAAAGGATTTTTCGGGCTTCATTCCTAGCCATGGGAAATTTACCATCTACGAGATACATCAACAATGGGGTTAACCAGTGTTAATTGGACTTTGTCATTTTCCATACGGTTGCTCCAAATTCAGAACATTTGACGATATAGACTTCTAAAGAGACTGAAGAAATGCTTTCTTCAGGTTACTTGCCAATTCGGCCATCGGGTCAGACTTAGAATTGCCCTTGCATCTTCTCTAGTTTGAAGTTAGAGAATATGCCAATGATCTTTTTGGCCTTCTCTATATATAGATCCAATATCTAGCCCTTCACTTGGAATTGTTTTCCAATCTAGTTAATGACCAACAAGGACTCACTAAGCATATGAAGGGAGTTAATTTGTAACTCTTTGGTCATCGTGAGTGTAACACCTCTAATTTTAGTTTAATATTATTCAGGAAATTTAATTGGATAGATTAAATAGATTAGGTAGTGGGACATGGAGATGAGATTCGAAATTTTATAAGGTCGAGCCATCATTAATCAATTAAGCAAGATTGTTTAAACTAGATCTAAGGAGGAATAAATGGGAAAGTTTTATTAAGAATAGATCCACCTTTTATCTCTAAAATTCTCACCATCTCATTCATTCTCATTTTACAGCATCAATGCAATCTAAAACCTAAGGGAAGAGACCGACCATTACGAGTGAAATTAGAAGAGGAAATTTAAGCCAATCAAAGAGGAGACCAAGGGAATTAAAGGCTTTATCAAATATAGAGTGCAACATTAAATCTAAGGTGAATAATAAGTAAACCATCTCTATTTCTTATTCTTGAATTACGCTATGGGCAGTATTCAAATTGTTTTAACATTTTTTACCAAGTTATGGGTGTATAATCTTTGTTTGGATAGAATAACGACTTATGGAAGTTTTATGAAATTATTTGAATGGGTTTTAAGGGTAAAACCTAAGTTTTTAATCTCCAATTGCTTTGATTTTATGATATATTGTGTAAAACTATATTTTGGAGATGTTTTTCGGTTTCATAATTTTTCATGTTAAAATAAATATTTTATGATTTTCCTAAGGTGGAAATTGTATTTAATTTTGGTTTAATTAGTAAAAATAATTAAATAGTGTTTTTGGCCATAAAAGTTATATATGGTAAAGATTATGAGGATTGTAAATTTTTACGATTTTTGGGGATTTTTCACAAGGGTTCATGAATTACGATGGATTGATTATGCTAGAACAAAATTTTTAAATTAATAATTAATTAAGGAAATCAATTAATTAAGTTGATGAATGTTTTGGGAAAGTAAATTTTGTTTCAGAAAATCTGAAAAGAAAATGTAAAGTGTTGTTTTAGACCAATCATATTATGACAAGAATTGGGAGTAGATAAAAAGAATTTACTTTGAAAGAAAGAAAACTTTTTTATGATAATTACAATTATGCCACTGATATGCGACTTTCCTATATTGTTCGGCATCAGTAATGAAAGGCAGCATTGACATGGGATACCACATGGGATATATATAAATATATATCATAAGTATGCAATGCGTTGGTCCATGCGTGCGACATCCTTATTAAGGGAATATCGCATCTCAAAGTTGTGGGAATCATTGAATGCGTAAATCACCAATGTCGAACATTATATGTTTTGTAGCACAATAGCCGAAGTACCATACTTTCCCTATTATTGTAACAATGAGGTAAGTAACCGTTTTGACTTGAAGTAATAATGTCGTCGTTCATCAGCGTCGGCATCCTTTAATCCTTTGTTTTTGGCGACGTTGCTTAGCGGTATTGGTGCCACATTCCTTCTATACCACCACTAAGGTATTTTTGGCAGTATTGCCTTGTTCTATGATAACAAATGTTTTTTCTTTGAAAGATAGATAACCTATATCTTACGTATGTCGACATCCTCATTATCGAAATAAGGTTTTATACTTAAAATAATATATGTTTTGTCTTCTAACCTTGGATAGATGTTCATCATAGGGTATGTGCGGATGCCACCTCTCTCCATTTCATAAGCTTGAAACTATTCGTTTTATGAAAATTTAAACTAGGTTTCAAAGGGCAAGATAGCCAATGTTAAGAAAGTCGATAACCTTATTATTTCGCTAAATAGCCATATGATTTATAAAATCTAAGATTTTGTTTTTTAACCTTTGATAGAGGTTCGATAATATATAGTAGGGCACGAATGCCGCAAATCTTCTGCATAAACAACGGCAGGCCATTGGTCTTTATTTCAACATTAATTGGGGATGCCTTTATATGTTATTTTATTTTCCAATTATTTCATGAATTCGACATCATTCATTCGAGATCCCAATGAACACCATTTTGACATGTTATAAGTTAAGTAGCATACAACCTATTTAGGGACACCAACATGCATAGGTTGAATATTTGGCTTAAATATGAATTAAGTTGACAAATGATGGGTTCATGGTCATGCTAGGAAAACTATGGGATGTGTGATGGATAGTACACATCGTGCTAGAGGTAGATAATCTCCATATGGTTATTGAATGGTTCATAGTCATCCTAGGAAAACTATGAAATGAGTTATAGATAATGCACATTATTTTAAAAAAACAAAACCATATATGATGTGCAGTCCAATGGGAGGGGATAGATAATCAATAAATTTTTTATATATGAGATGGATAGTCGACATAACTTTAGTAATGAAACCATGTGAGATAGGTAGTCCATATGGTAGGGGATGGGTAATCCAAATAATTACATGTGAGATGGATAGTATCACTAAATGGTTAATGTGTTTTGATTAAGATACTAGTAATGGGAAACTTGTTCTGCACAGTGGTGTTTTCCCTATAAATGTCTATTTTTAATTTGAGATGGTAGGTTATTATTCACACCAGACTATTTGTCTAACCTAAAGTTTTTGTTTTTCCCTTTAAATTCTCAGGTACTCATTTGAGTAAGTCGGTGGTAAGGGATTTCAGGTTCCAGTAAGATGAATAAGCTTCCGAAGACGTGCATGAAGCAATCTAGCTATTTAGAAGCTCTTATCTAATCCGTTGTGTTATTAATTTTTTCTATATGGATGTAATGGAAAATTTGTATGATTGCCAAGTTTAAATTTTGATTAACAAAAGGGTATCTTCATATGTTGCTCTTGGAGTATTTTTTTAATAATGATATTTACTCTTAATGTGGGATTGCCAATGGGACTATGTCATGAATATGGAATATTATTTGTGAAAAGAAATGTGAAAATTTGCTATTAAATTGTGTTTAAAACATTCATTTTCATGTACTCCTAATTATTGATATGACTAACATAGCTGTAACGACCCGTAAATTTTAGTGGTTTTATTCATTTAATTAATTGAATTTTTGTCAAATTTTAAATAAAAGAATTTTGAAATATAAATTTGATATTTGGATTACGTTTAATTAAACATAGCAAACGGTAAATTTTCATCAAAAAATATGGAAGTTTATTTTCTTGTGTAATTCTATTTCAGTTTAAATCGGTTAAATTTGATGATAATAATTTTTTTTTAAATCTGAATATTTTTATGCAATAAATTTGTAAATCATCTTCTGAGAGTGACGTCATATTTCTTTTCTCCAATTTTGGACTATAATTGCTCCGTTTACCTTATTTTCGATAGATTTGCAGCATTTTCGATACCAATATCTACTTTTGGTACGATGATCATACCGTTGATATCTATATTTGCTTTGATCATCTCGTCGTGCTGATCTCTGTGATATATTTACTTGTATATTTTGGATTTTCGGTACCTGGTGATACCGTGGAATGGACAATCGTATCGGTATGTTTCTAAATCCTTTTGGGTTCTGGTGACTTTTTATTTTCCATGGGATTAATCAATAGCCGTTTGCATTTCTTATTCCCAGAGAAAAAACTAATTTTCGTGAACATTCATTTTACTTTCAAGCTTTCCAACCGTTCGCTACTTTTGTTTCGTTCTTACATTTACTTTGGTTGCTTTTAGAAAGAAACAAAATTTATATATTAAAATATGGTTTAGCTTCTCCTCTTCTCCACCAAAAACACAACATTCGAGCGCCCTCTCTGCCTTGTCGACCTGCCAACCCGGAACTCCTCTGCATCGCCTAACCCATCTCGACCCACTTTCACCCACCGAAGCTCACCTTCCGCATGCATCTCGGCTTCAACTACCTAAGCACTGCGGTGCTGTTCCTCATACCTTGGCCACCCACCTCAAACCGCCACACGCTGCAAGCACCAACCTCGGCCGTGCCTCTCTTCTTGCCTCTAGCCTGCAGCTTGGTCCTATCTTCGGTCGTTTATATATTATGGTCTGTGTTCACATATATATATTTGAATGTGAAGAATTTATTTTAATATAATATGAAAAACAAAGCACTGTACGAATGGTTTTCACATTTTATATATACTAAACTATATTTGAAATTTTCTGTTTACACAATAGCTTGATATATATACTAAAGTGAATTTTCATATATTACATGAAGAAAGGAAAAATATATATTGTTACGTTATCAAATAAAATGTTTATTTCATTCTTAATATATGTTTAATGTATATATGAGAGTTGACTGATTCATTTGCAGCTTCTATATATATGTTTGTTTACATAGCTGCCTTTTAGGTTTTGTTTTAAGTTTCTAATATGTGTCTGTATGCCTATATGAGCTACAAAACTTACAGTGTATCTAAGTTTATAATTTTTTTTTCTTCTGTACATGTATATATTTTTATTTATAAAATAGTACAGATCTATACTTGTACTATATATAGTTTGATTATATAAGTTGTATAGCATGTGCGTGTGCAGTATATATATTTACTCTATATTATATTGTTAAAAGTATCATATTGCACTGTTTAAAGGGATATAAGTTGTATATTAGTTGTATATTGGTTTTATAAAAATGATAAATACAACTGTCGGTTTACTTGTCTTTTATACACGTATATTGGTCTTATTTGTATTATTTTATCAATATAACTTTGTAGACAGTAATAAATTTGTATAATATTGTGATAGATTATACATATATATTATGTTTAAAGATTTACTTGATTTTTTTTAAGTATATATTCCTAAAAATTGATTTTTAGAAATTATGTAGATAATATATACTTGTTTCAGTTTATACCAAACTGATTTGATTGTATTTATTAGTTTCGTTTATCGGCTTTGATCGTCGAATTTGTGCCAATCTTACTTTTGTAACTCGTGCTTGGATTCGTAACTCATCCCATTCTCATTCATCTCTTTCCTCGAAAGGTGAGCAATCACTCACGATTAACGTTCTTATATTTATTAAATTTGATCTCAATTGAAATGACAATTGAAATATGTGGCTGTTAGTTATTTACATTGCTATATATATGATGTTATTTGTATCTGTTCACCTGTGACATCTGACACCATTATCTGTTATTTATATTGATGATATATGTCTGTAATATTATTATCATATCTGTTATCACTCTGCAAGTTCCCTATTAGTATAGAGTTCCCTATGGGTTGAAATGATACATACCTGAACGATCTATAGAATATGAGAAAATTGTTATGGGTTAAAATGATAAACCCAAGCGATTTTCATTAAATTGATTTGGGATTGCGGTTTGAAATGATATATACCTGTATATATTTAAATTATGGATTGAAATGATAAATACCCGTATCACTTGACCATAGGATATAAGACACCATTGGTCGATATATATATATATATATATATATATATATATATTTTGAAATGATTTCCAAGGTTTTGAAACGAATATTTTTTTGATTTTAATAAATATTGATTTTAAGATATATATATATATATGTTATTTTTATAAAGGTTTTAAATTTTGATTTTTTTTTTAAATTATATGTTCGAAAATTTTAAAATTATAAGTTAGTTTTGGAATTATAAATTTTAAGATTTTACTTACAATTTTTCTATTTTATAATATATATAAGATAAGTTTAATAATAAGATTTGATTTATTAAAGTTGATTTGATAATGTTGATTTAATTAATATAAAATATTTTTAAGTATTTATTTAAATCTATATTTTTAAATATAGAGTTTATAATGATTTTAATAAAACTCAGGTTGGAATGAGAAATAGAAATTGGTTTGAAATTGAATATATTTAAGAATTATACTCAAATAAGTTTGATTTGAAATTTATTAAATTTCGAATTTTAAAGCTATGATTTTATAATTTGACTTTTTATTAAAAGCTATTTAAATGAATATTTAAATTTTACATAAATTAAAATTGTAATGATCCCGTTTTCAAGCCAAATTTAATATAGTAATTAATATAATTTTTAGAATTAATTTGTGAGTTAATTTGAATTTTTTTCAAAACAAATAAGATGTGTTTGTGTGTGTATATATATATATTATAAATAGAATTTTGGTTTGAAATTCAAAAAAATAAATATCTTAAGAATAAATTGGATTTAAAAACTCTATATTTTAAAATTAATAAAAATTTGTTTTCTAAGTATATATATATACATTTATATGTTGTGATTTGGATTTTATGTATTGAATTCAATGCAATAATTGTCATAAGCTATTTAAAGTTAAATTCTATATTTAAAAACTCTAAAGATAAATATTTATTTATTTAAAAGTACGATAGCTTAAAAATAAGATTTAATAAAAAGGTTTAATATACTTTCTTTTAAAATTTTACATGAATAAATATGGTTTGTATATACATAAATATAAGAACATAAAATAAATTAATAAAAACATAATAGATAAATTTATAAAAAAATATAAAACTAAATATAATATAATATAAAAATTATATAAAAACATATTAAAAATATTAATACATGCATTAAACATGTGTAGGCTTAGAAGGATAGATGTTAACAAGTGTAATCTTAATTTTAACATGCAATTAACAAGTGTCAAGTTATTATTTTATGTTCATTTTTAAATCTAATAAATAAAATAAAAACAAAATTATATATACACATCTATACTTCTACTCTTAATTTTTCTTTCATATGATTCATAAATCTAAAACCTGAAAAAAAAAACAGTAAAACAAATCAAACACCTCTTTCAAATTCAAACTAAAAGTTCAGATTAAAACCAGAAAAGAAAATTAAACAACCTCTTGCATTTCAAACTGAATCAAAGCAAAGTCCAAGATCATTTCAAACAAGATTCAAATCAAAAACAAGCAGATCAACGATCAAGCAGTTCAAGATCAAAAACAATTTTCAAACATAAAAGATCAAAGCATTTCCAGTATCAAGTTTTAAAGCCCTATGTTCTCTGTTTATCAATATACAGATGAGTAAACTAACATATTAAATTTGAATCTTTTATATACCTTGATGTTTGTGATTGATAATTGAAATAATATCGTGAAAGATGTTTGTATAGATATAAATATGCTTGCATGCATATAAAAATATGAAGTAATGTCTGTCCATGTCTGTGTACAGGCAAATATGCCTTTGTTCTAGTTTACAGGTTTAAAAATCATGTTCAAAATTTAAAATCTCATTCCCTAATCCTTTTTAGGCTTTGATGTTCAAACAAAATATGTTTGAATTAACATGATCTATGTTTAAAAATATTTTTAAGTAAAATTGATTTGGGCATTTTCTAGAAATCAGAAAAATACAATAAAAACAAAGTATGTCAAAATTCGACTTCATTGATTTATTGTTTCATTTATATAATCTGATTCTTTTTAGAAAGTCATGAATTTTAAAAGGAGAATCGAGATTTTTAGTTTAAATTTTAGGTAGAATTCGAGAGTTGAACGGAATTAAGATTTTCGTCGATTCTCGACGATCGGCGATGAGTGGGGCGTCGTGCTTGATGATGGAGGTAGCTGGTGCATTGGGGATCTCGAGAAAATATTCAGTAAATTTATAATTCACCGTGGTGGTTGAACGTTGGCGAACTAGGGTTTAACAACCTATTTTCGTCATCGTGGTCATCGAAGCTTGTGTGTCATCAGGGTTGCATCAGAGGTTGGGGGGGGGGGGGGGTCGAAGCAAGGTGTCGTGGCGCAACTAAAGATGTAATCGCGTAATCTCTAGCAATCGAGGATGGCGGTACATGGTGGTTTTCGTCGATCGGTTGGTTTCTAATGGCTGCTCGTTTGCTCGGTTTTAATTTCCAGTTAATTTGGATGATCTGGGAGGTCGAGATGTTAGAGTAAGTCATCGGTGACTTGATGACGTCGGTGAGGTTGACCGAAGCGGCAGCGAACTTGTATGCACGTGCATGTGGTGTCAGGCATGGGTAGTTGCTGTAAGGTTGAGGAAGAAGGCGTTGTCTTGGGTCTTGTCTCGGGGAATTGTGGTGATGGCTCGAGTTAGTACACGGGTTGTATGCGTGTGTTTAACATGTTATAACATTTTTAAATTTAAAATAGAACAAAGTTTTTTTTAAAAAAAAGGGAAAGAGGAAGGTTTCTCAGGATTGGACTCGGGTTGATACTGGGTTTGACTCGGGTATATGAAGTTGTAGTTCAAAACTTTAAATACAAATCAAGTTTAAATAATTTCTTTATTAATCCTTTTTAAAATAATAATTGCGTATTTAAGTTTGAGATTAGTTCAAAGGTTTTTAAATAAATTATTCTAAATTAATTAAGTTATTAAATGTCTTTTATTTGTAGTTAATACTTAAGCTTATTTAAATAAATTTAAGTGGTATAATTAAGTAGTTAATTAAGAAGATAAAATGTTTTTAATTGTTAATTAATTTAAAAGTCCTAAGTTAATTTATGGGTTAATATATGAATTTATTTTAAAGGTTTATTTAATAAGAGTAAATGTTGTAATTAAGTAATTAATTAAGATAAAGGGTTTATCTTTAATTAATTAGGGTCTTGATTAATTGAAGGATCATTAAATTATGTAATTAATTAAAGGGTAATTAAATTATGTAATTAATTAAAGGGTAATTAATTAAAATAATTAAAGGATAATTACTTAATGTAAGAATTAAAGGATACTTAAATAATCATTTGTTAATTATTTAATAATTAAAGGTAAATAAATTAATAATTAAAGGATAATTAATTAACGATTAAAGGATAATTAATTAATGTAAGTAATTAAAGGATAATTAATTAATTAAAGGTTGATTAATTAATGTAAGTAATTAAGGATAATTACATAATGTAATTAATTAAAGGATTGATTAATTAATTAAAGTAATAATAAACGGTTTAAAATTAATTAATGTTAATTAACCAAGATATAAAAGTAATTAAAGTAATTAATTTAATTTATTTGGATATTAAATTAAATCAATTAGGAATTGAACAAGTAATTAATCGTGCTTATGGATGATTGGATTATATTGAATGCCTCGAATTGTTTGATATCTTTGATATGTGATGTTCTGTAACATGAATTACTATGGGTTGAGCTGTGACAAATGTAAGTTATTTATCTATGATGAATTACTGTGTGTATGTGACTTCTTAATTGAATTAAAATTATTTACTTAAACAACTTGGCCTTTAAGACGACATTTGAATTTCGATGAGACCGGGATCAGATTCCAAATGGTTACCCGAAAACCACATCGGATCTTAAGGATGGATCTTTTGTTTAAAAGATTAGAAATGGAAATTTATATCCACATGTTTTAAATAAGTGCTCATTACTCCGAAAGGCCGAAGGAGGGCATTAAGTTGAAAACCCATTCCAAATAACGATAAAATGGAATGGAATAGGATTTGAAGACGGTGGTTGAAGACCGGGTATTTTCGAAAACAAAAGGATTGCTTGTTGATTGTCTCTGCAACGAGTTGCTTCGGTACAGAGATTACCCTATGTGATGGGGAGTTCGAAAGAGATTAGGGGATATCTGGATTTGCAAGGACTTCTTTCCTTAAATGGACGATGTGCCTTCGGTTCCATTCAGACCCAGGATGGAATTGTACGGATGTATGTCTGGCATTACACTTTGAGATATAAAGCTAGTTTCTATCAAATATATTTCTGTTTGTGGCGGAGAAATTATTCACTTAGATTAACACCCTTCTCTGAGATGTACGAGCTCAGAGGTTTTGTAGTTGATAGTTATTAGTGATATATTCTGAATTTGGTGATATGGCATGCTAAGTGTTGAGCATTGGTTGATCGAAGCATGGCTTTTGTGTGAAGCGTAGCTTTGTAGGACGAGACTTCATCGAACCTCACACCCCAAGAAATGGTCGAAACAGGAAGGATGCAGCAAGGTTAAGGGGTTCTTGACCCTAAGGGTATGTACATTTCCTTCTGGATAAAAAGTGGTATTATGGTATAGAGCCCATATATTTTACATGTGTGGTTGTTGGAATTTGAGGAGCCCCGGTAAAGGTCGGTTACGACCAGGGGATGGCATACTCATGACAGTTAGTTACCTGGTTACAGAGGTAAACTAGCCTTGTGTTGGCAGAGATCCGGTTAGGTTCTCGGGACGTCCATCCAGAGGCGTACCCATTTGAATAAAGGAAGTTCCTTAGCCTTGGCTATTTGTTGGAAATCCAAACAAAACAATACGAGCCCTTTACGATTTTAGTTGTAGAACCTATCATTTAACATGGTAGCTATAGTAGGCATACTATAATGGTAAGTATATTGGCTAAGATTAATATTATACTTGCGAAATGTTTTTCCGCACTATGCATTAAAAATAATATCAAAAGGATTTTTGCGTATCAAGCATGTTTGACTACTATAAGGAGAAACCTCCCCCATGTCTACGATTGCATTTGAGTGTGTGCCGGAAGACCTTATGGTAGTTTCATTTTCCAAAAAGCATGAATGGATTTCTTTTTGTACAAATAACTATTTTTATGTTTCTCACACCAGTCCCATGACTGACTCGGAGTTTATTGTTCCCTTTTCTAAACTCTGGATGCCCTTAATAATCCACACGGGCAGCCTAGAGTCAGGTCATTAGTTGGTTCTGGAGCTAAATCAGGAAGTAGATGTGGATTTGAAAGTCTTAGGTTTGGAAGCTTTTGGTTTTGAGCTTTTTGCTTCGGAGCTTTGGAAATGAAGACGTAGTATGTTGGACTCTCTTGGAAGACCCTGTTGCTGTTATATTTCCGCTGTTGTATTCAGCTATTGTGTGTGTGTGTGTGTGTGTGTATCTGGCTCTGATGATGTTGGTCGCTTGTTGTAGAATGTTATGATCCATGATGTGTATGAATGAAAGTTATTTTGTGTTGTTATCATCTAATGTGTTATAGCTCCAGTGAACCGGACTCCAACGTTTGAATCTCTAGCATTTGAATAAGTGTGATGTGTTGGATGCCATTTTCGACGGTTGAAGCAGCTTTGGAGGATAACTCATTAGGTGAATCATTAGAGATAGGGTTAGAAATGCCCTAGAATGAGTATATTCCCTAAGATATCTCATCCGTCGGCCTAAATAAATTTTCTTACTATTTATGGATAGTGAGAATGAGTGCAAGAAGAGGACGAGGTAGGAGAAGGGGGAGTACCACTATAAATGGTCGAGACCCTAAAACAATAGTAATGGAAGGAACAACTTTTCCCATCAACCTCCTTTGATCATCATCCAATTTCAATCCTTTGATGGCTTCCTAGAAGCTCCAAGAAGAAGCTTTGGCATGGTAGGAGACCATCACTTTGGCCGAATCAGAGGATGAGTTTACATGGGATATATTCAAGCAAGTATTTGAGCAGCGTTATATGCCTTCCGCTGGTATTTCCAGGATGTATCAAGAAGATGACCTTGCTTCTTATTTATGATAAAATTGTTAGAGTTCTATTCGACATTGGAGCCATGCATAGTTTTATTTCCCAGCAAACCGTAGAAGAGCTAAATCTTGAACGCGAATTCATAGACGAACCTATTTGTGTGAAGAACCCAGTAGGAGGCCCTGCGAATCTTTGTTTACATTGTAGAATAGTTCATATTTCGTATTTTCATCATCAGTTTCCTATCAGCCTTTTTGTTCTTGACTTTAATGAATTTGAGATTTTACTTGGAATGAATTTGTTAACAAAATATGAAGCTAAATTAGATTGTATCAATAGAACGATTTCGGTCAAAACCAAATTTGGGAATTTTGTTGTGATTTTGATCAAAGTCCAAAGAGGGACAAGCTAATGTTACTTCAAGGTATTCCGACCCCAGTTTGGAACCCATACCTATTGTTCGAGAATTTCTTGACGTATTTGTATAAGTTAAGTATTTACCTCCATATAGGGAAATCGAATTTAGAATCGACTTGGTTCCCAATGCCTGTCCAGTTGTGCATGCTAGTCGTAGGATGACACCAAGGGAAAGAGTAGAGCTAGTTAAGCAAACCCAAGATTTACTAGAGAAAGGATTTATATGACCTAGTCGTTCCATTGGGGTTCAGCTGTAGTATTTGTAGCCAAGTTTGATGTATTTTTGAGATTGTGCGTAGATTATCCTGATCTTAATAAGTTAACCCTTAAAATAAATTTCCTTTGCCCCGAATCGACGACGTGTTCGATCAATTGCATGGTGCTCGATTTTTTGCCAAGACGGACCTCGCCCGAGGATTCCATCAATTGAGAATTACAGAAGACTATACCTAGAAAACTCTAGATAGTATTAGGAAAGCCTATCCAGATTTGTTTTAGGATAGTTAGGAATGTTTGTTTGAATGTATTGTTTGTTTTGGTTGTTAGTATATGGCTGATATGTATGCTTGGATTGTTTGAAATAAAAGCTTTGGGATTACCTTTTGCTTTCAATTAGGGTTTATCTTTAATTAATTAGGGTCTTGATTAATTAAAGGATCATTAATTTATGTAATTAATTAAAATGTAATCAATTAAAATAATTAAAGGATAATTACTTAATGTAAGTAATTAAAGGATAATTAAATAATTGATTGTTAATTAATTAATAATTAAAAGTGAATTAATTAATAATTAAAGGTTAATTAGTTGATGATTAAAGGATAATTACTTAATGTAAGTAATTAAAGGATAATTAATTAATGGTTGCTTAATTAATGTAAGTAATTAAAGGATTGATTAATTAATTAAAGTAATAATAAATGGTTTAAAATTAATTAATTTTAATTAAGCGGGATTTAAAAGTAATTAAAGCAATTAATTTAATTTATTTGGAGATTAAATTAAATTAATTAGGAATTGAACAACTAATTAATCATGCTTATGGATGATTGGATTATACTGAATGCCTTGAATTGTTAGATATCTCTGATATATGATGTTCTATAATATGAATTGCTTTGGATTGAGCTTTGATAAATGTAAGTTATTTATCTATGATGAACTGCTGTGTGAATGTGAACTTTTGAATTGAATTAAAATTATTTACTTAAACAACTTAGCCTTTAAGACGGCATTTGAATTTGATGAGACCGGGATTGGATTCCAAATGGTTATCCGAAAACCACATCGGATCTTGATGATGGATCTTATGTTTAAAAGATTGAAAATAGAAATTTGTATCCACATGTTTTAAATAAGCGCTCATTATTCAGAAAGGTCGGGGAGGGCATTAAGTCGAAAACCTATTCCGAATAATGATACGACGGAATGGAATTGCATTTGAAGATGGTGGTTGAAGATCAAGTATTTTCGAAAATAAAAGGATTGCCGGTTGATTGTCTCTGCACAGAGTTGCTCCGGTAGAGAGATTACCCTATGTGATGGGGAGTTAGGACGAGCTTAAGGGATATCCGGATTTGCAAGGACTTCTTTCCACAATTGGACGAAGTGCCTTCGGTTCCATTCAGACCTAGGATGGACTTGTATGTATGTATGTTTGATATTACACTTTGAGATATAAAGCTGGTTTCTATCAAATATATTTCTGTTGGTGGCGGAGAATTTATTCTCTTAGCTTAACACCCTTTTCTGAGACGTACGAGCTCAAATGTTATGTAGTTGATAGTTATTATTGATATATTCCCAATTTTATGACGTGGCATGCTAAGTGTTGAGTATTCGTTGATCGAAGCATGGCTTTTGTGTAAAGCGTAGATTTATGGGACGAGACTTCATCGAACCTCAAACCTCGGGAAATGGTCGAAACTGGAAGGATGCATCAAGGTTATGGGGTTCGCGAACCTTAAGGTATGTACATTTCCTTCTGGATAAAAAGTGGTATTATGGTATATAGCCCATATATTTTACTTATGTGGTTGTTAGAATTTGAGGCGCCTCAGTAAAGGTCGGCTACGACCCGGGAATGGCATACTCATGAAAGTTAGTTACCTAGTTACAAAGGTAACCCGGCCTTGTGCTGGCAGAGATCCGATTAGGTTCTCGGGACGTCCATCCATTGGCGTACCCATTTGGATAAAGGAAGTTCCTTGGCCTTGCTATTTGATGGAAATCTAAACAAAACAATACGAGTCCTTTACGATTTTAGTTGTAGAACCTGCCATTTAACATGATAGCTATAGTGGGCATACTATAATGTTACGTATGCTGGTTATGTTTAATATTATATTTGCGAAATGTTTTTCCACACTATGCACTAAAAATAATATCAAAAGGAGTTTTGCTTATCAAGCATGTTTGAATACTTTAAGGAGAAACCTCCCTCATGTGTGTGATTGCATTTGAGTGTATTCCGGGAGACCTTATGGCAGTTTCAGTTTTCGAAAAGCATGAACGGATTTCTTTTTGTACAAATAAGTATTTATGTTTCTCACACCAGTCCCATGACTGACTTGGAGTTTATTATTCCCTTTTCTAAACTCTGGGTTTCTACACGGGCAGCCTAGAGTCAGGTTATCAGTAGGTTCTGGAGCTAAATCAGGAAGTAGATGTGGATTTGGAAGTCTTTGGTTTGGAAGCTTTTGGTTTTGAGATTTTTGCTTTGGAGCTTCGAAAATGAAGATGCAGTATGTTGGACTCTCTTGGAAGACCCTATTGATGTTATCTTTCCGCTGTTATATTCCGTTGTTGTGTGTACATATATACCTATCTCTAATGAAGTTGGTCGCTTGTTATAGAATGTTGTAATCCATGATGTGAATGAATGAAAGTCATTTTGTGTTGTTATCATCTAATTTGTTATAGCTCCAGCGAACCGGACTCCAACGTTTGAATCTCCGACATTTGAATATGGATGATGTACTGGATGTCGATTTTCGAAGGTTGAAGCCTGGGTCGTTAAAAAATGGTATATTTAGTCCTATTTAAATTTTGAAATTTGAAGTTTATTAAGTGTTATTTGAACGATTAAGTAAATATTTCAAAATAAATGATAATAAAGCGAATTTGATATATATATATATATATATGTGTGTGTGTGTGTGTGTGTGTGTGTGTGTGAAATTTTCAAATTTTAGTTTGAAAATGTTTGAATATTTAAAGCTTTGAAAATATTGAAATTTAAATGATTTATTTTGTGGTTAAAAAAAAATCTGTGTTTGAAGTAGATATAATTTGAAATGGTTTATTGAGAAACTGAAATAAATTGAAATTGATGATTTGAGATTTGGTTAAATTTGAATTTTTGGAATTCGAGTTGATTAGAGTTGATTAGGAATCGACTGTGAAATTTGAGGAAACTGTTTTATTATGTGAAATATTTTAAATTTATATTTAAAACTATTTTATATTTTACTTTGTGAATTATTTTAATATAAACTATTTTATATTTTACTTTTTAAATTATTTCAATATAGACTATATGTACTTTTTAAATTATTTCAATATAGACTATATGTATATACTAATTAATTTAATATAAACTATTTTAATATACTAGCTATCTTGATATAAACTATTTTAACTTAGAACTCTTTTATAAAAACTTTTTTACTTTATAAGCTATTTTGTTATATATACTGTTGTAATATCTAAACTGTTTAAGTGGTGGAAGTTATGTTTCAAAGTTATGAATTTCAAAGTATCATATTTTGAAAGTGTTATAATTTCAAGTGTTTGGTTTCGAAAGGGTTATAACTTTAAGTGCTATGTTTTGGAAAAGGATATATTTGAAATGGAAATGATATCATATTCGGTTTTGAAATGGAAATGATATCGTTTTGATATAGTTTTGAAATGGCAATGATATTTTGGTTTGAAGTATAAACTATTTTGAAATGACCCCGGTGTTATAATAATAATTGGTTGTTAGAGAGACCGGGATCAGAAGTTGTTATACTCTCTGCGTAACGACCAGATTTTTCGACGCTCAAAAATCGACATCAATACATCCACTGTATCAAATGCCGAACAATCGAATGCCGGAAAATCGAACCATTAGGGTTAAAAAAAGGCGACAGAAGAGGAGAAAACAAAAACAACAACAGAATCTTACCATCGCAGCGGAATAAAATATAATAGATAATAACTGATCTTACACAAAAGAAACTATATCTATTTTATACATTACATCATCAGAGTATAATAAAATCAACAGCACAATTCAGGACTGTTGTAATATGTCATCCTTCCAAAGATGAATATATAGCTTACACTGCACAACGGAAATATGAATCTACGGAAATACGCCCCGTCATCCAGCTCGTCTTCTGAGCTCCACAGCAGTCCATCCAGAATCTGTACTCTATAATACTCCGTCTGATCCGAGCATTATAGTTAAATAACACCTGAGTCTGTCTGGAAAATCAGCGTGAGAAAACACACTCAATTGGATTATTAAAGTTTTCAAAATCCTTTGAAATCAAAGGTATCTCGTAAGACCACGCCACAAATAAACATGCCGGGTTTTTACTTTACGATCACCAAAACATTTCTTATGAAATCCTCTGATATTATAGTAGTGTCTATATACAAATACTTATTCAAATAGCCGAAATTGTTACATTATTAATTCCAGCTACTAGCCACAAAGTGGGTTCTACAAACAAAAACTATAAAGGCACGTAGGGAGAATCGATTTCCATCAATGGCAGGGCAACTGGGGTACCGCCCGTCACAGTACGTGGTCTAGATCACCATATCGAGGATCCACCCTGATCCCCTACATCACTAGACTGGAGCCAGCCCTTACTGGATAGTCCGAATAAGTTCACCCCGCGGTTGGGATCAAAAACCGCCCACACAGCCGAAATAAAAGGGATATCTAGGCAGGGGAGACCGTACCCCAATTGGTTGCTAGCCACTTAGCCTTTTGTGCACCTCCTCTGTTTTAGCCATTTCCCGATTAATAAGGCTCGAGTTTAAGCATTACCTTTTTAGCACACAATCAATTAGAATGATCGCCGCCGTCCTGAAAATGTTCTAAAAGCATTCGTCCATACAAGTCCATTCCGGGTTCGAACGGAACCGAAGGCGCTACTCCTACTACATCTATTTTGGAATCACCCTCAGGATTAGTAGCGATTAGCCCTTGCACTTCACTGCTCCATCTTTGACTCCAAGCTCTTGTCTTCCTCACGAAAAAGTTCAAACCGGATCGAAGTGGTTTTCGGAAAATTAATCCTGATCCCGGTCTCTTTGAAACGATAAGCGCATTTGGCCAATATTGATAGTCGATTATTTAACTATCAATTAACATCCACAAACAACCATCGGATTTAAATTTTTTTTTCCAAATTAATTATTATTCAAAATATCTTCGCAAGATGTCTTCTTCACTTAAATCTTTTGAAATCAGTTTCAAATCTCTTTTCGCTTAGGGAATTAATTCCCAAAATTGTTTATTTCCCACTGAAAATTACCAAGACAGAATACTTTAGATTTTAAAATAATTTAAATCACTTTATTCTAAAATATACTTTAAAAAACTTAAATTAAAACTACTTAAATAATTTATTCAAAAATATATACTTTAAAAATACTTAAAATAAAACTACTTTATGAAATAAAACTAATTTTTAAAATAAAAGTTAAGCCAAACTAAATTTTAAAACAAACTACATAAGTTTTCAAATAAAACTTTAACCAAACTATCTTCAAAATAAAACTACTTTATAAAATTTAAATATTAATAATTATCTTTTAAAACATAATACCAATTAACCTTTTTAAAATAAATTCCACTATAACTAATTTAAATAAATATTTACCTTTAAAATTTAAACAACTTAAATAATAATTTCTTAAAAACGTTCCTTTAAACTACTTTAAAAATTTAATTTACACTTAAAAATCTGCTTGAAAACGTGCTTGGCTTTTTAGGGAAATACACTTTTCTTCGCACCCTTTTAAAAATAAATCACCATTTTTTTTAAAACAAAATACCCATTCCTTCATAAATTTCCATCGTGAAATTTATACTTCCAAACATCCACTGATATCTTATTTCACTTTATAAACCCAATTTATAAATTCCATAGTCTCATCTTCTTTTAAAAATCTGCCTCAAACGCTTTATCAATTTCCAAGTCGATTTACAAATTTACTCCATTTCAAAATAAATTCCTTTACCTACTCAATTTATTTCAAAACCCATTGACTTCAGATTTTACTTCTTAATTATGATTTAAAATCTTATTTGACTGAAAATACAAATTTCATACTTTTCCAAATTCCCTCTTAATCCTTTCCAATAAATTTAAACGTTAAATTTTAAAAAATAATTCTTTATTCCTTTAATTAATATGAGTTAAGTTTTAAAATTCATTATTTTCCCTTTTATTCAAATTCTCCTTTTCCATACTCGAAAATTTGTTTTATTAGAATTTAAAGATCACTCTTATTCTTTTTCAATTCATTCTTTAATTTATTCAAATTCTCTATAATTATTTATTTAAAAATTCTCTCTTTTATTTCTCATCAAAAATCCAATCTATATATTTTTGATAACTCAGTATACCCAAATATATTCAATCAAGCCATCGCATCCAATATTTCAATTACCAATATAGTTTATCTTAGATTATCAAATCATATCATAGAATATTAAAACAAATCTAAATATTTTGAGGAATCCAATTGGATCCCTCCAACCTGTTTCCCCGCATCCGTAGATGTTAGCACAATATAAAATACCAATTCCACTTCGATGTGGAATATCGCGGTATATGGGTTTATATTATCTCATCCGCTATTATGTGGCGTATAGGGTCTCATCCGCTGTATAATGCGGGAAATCAATCACTCCAATATATATACTACTATATAATATACCACATCCAATCAATTCAATCATTCAACCAAATATTTAAATTTAACTATTTAAATTTAAATAACAAATCCAGATAAGTGAGACTAACTCACCTTTGATTAGTTGCAACCCATTCCCAAATCCAGCTTGCTTTCTTCATGATTTTAGACCTTGAATAACATTATACGTTCTATAATCATTTAAACAAATCGAACAATCAATTTATGTTTTAAATAAATTTAATAAACTAATAATTAAATTTTAAACTAATTTTCCTATCATAAATAAACTTTAAAACTAAAGTAATTGGATAAATTAATCAAACAAATTTAATCACTATATCCATTATTTTAAAATAGACTAGTAAGTTGAATACGTGTATATATTCTTATATAAATATATTTACCTATATAATTATTATTTTTATATTTTCTTTGAAACTCATATACTTATAAAATTAATTTATATAGGTTCAAAATCTAATTTTTAAGTGAACTTTTCAACAATTAAAACCCTTATATTTTCAAAACCATAACTATACATGTTCCTCCTTTTGTCTATATTTTTTTTTAAATTAGAATAGATATGTATATATATTCATTTTAAAAAAAGACGGTAAGTTCCAGTACACACACACACACACACACACACACATATATATTAAACAACTAGAACTACTGTAAGAGTATATTATCAGAATTAAACAGAAAACATATTCGCATACCTTGCAAAAAAAAGTCGAACTCGAGAAATGCCAAACTCTCAACGACCCATGCTATCGCGCGCCCAGCCTCGCGCTACTCCCCACCGCACCATGGCGTTGCCCTGACCATCCAGGCTCCTTACGCCTTCGTCCAGCATCGCAACTAAACCAAGACCCAACGGCGACCATCGTCAGCTCGAGCTCCTCACCTCGCGAGTGCCATGGCTCATCTTCCTGTATGCTATAGCCTGACCTTATAACCCTAGCCTGAAACCCAAAATCCCACCGCCTTCTCCCAATTAGTGCTCACGATCCCTACGCGAACGTCCACTCAAGTTGTGATCCACCATTTGTATGCGAATATGATCAATCTCGATTGAGCAAAGAGGAGAGAAAGTGGAAAACGGATTAAATTGAGGGTAAAAATTGTGAATTAAAATTTAAAAGGAGGGCCCATTATATTTTTATTTCTTTGTTTGCCGGCCATTTACTTAGCTTCGATTTTATTTTAAATCTCGGCTATTTGATTTTTTTCTTAACGAAGATAAATTTTCATATTTATTGTTATTTTTTTTTAAATGATGCGTGCTTCAAAATTTCTACGTGCATGACAAATGGTGAGGGCAAGAAGACAAGTGGCCCAGGCCTAATGTGGATTGTTTTTGACCAGTCAAACTACAACTTATATTCAAATTAAATTCTAAATTTAAATTATCTCAAATTACGCAACTCAAAATCTCGACTTCCTATCGATGCGTGCCACCAGGCGTTTATAAGGTTATACCCCTACTTCGAACACAATAGAAAAGGTTCGAGTCCTAACTCGATTATATGGAGAAGATAGCTTTTTGGACCAGTTATTTAATTGAATTTTCGACATAGATTTCAGCGCGTTTATTTATCGTACAGCCAAACAAGTACTCCAAACACTATGAAAATTGAAATCCGATAATACACTATCACGGATCGAATAGAACTGGTTTCGTCGAAATCCAAGACTGTGTTTCAGAAGGCTATTTTAAATTCAATTTCAACTATATAATTTCAAAACTTAACAAAACACATCCAAATTCAAGTTTAACATTTTTACTATCTTCAGTTTTATCAATATACATTTTACAAGCCTTTGAAATATTTTTATCCGCTAAAAATCAAGATTCACTATTTAAACCAATTTAAGATTATTAAATTCAATAATTTCATTGTCAAATAAACACTGATATTTGAAATTCAAGTTAAATTACCTTTCCAATATTTAAAATAAATTAAATATTTCATTTCCAAATATCTAGAAATTTTGGGTCGTCACATTCCTCCCCCCTTAAAAGAATTTTATCCCCGAAATTACTATTTAAGAGGAATGGTCCATAACCCGTTAATTTTTAATCCCACAACCAAACAGTTTTTAACACCACCCAAACAATCTTTTCACTAAAGACACTATCACACTTACTAACTTTCTAAACTCATCCATAGGTTCCAAACAATACCACTTACTTAACTATTCAAATTTAAATTCGAAGCCAAACTTAAATTGTCAAAATTTTCTCAATTTTTTCTCTAACTCCCTAAATTTTGAATTTTTTTGCCAGCGTCCCCTTTGCGTGGCTGGATCGGTACAACTACAAAATGCCTCTACGGGCCCCCAGATTTCAAAAGAATACAAAAAGCCAAGTGGCTAGAGTAGAAAATCATCAAATTTCATACAAAAATTTAAACACATACCTTCTGTTGAGCAATTCAAATTTATCACTGAAATCAAAACACCAATTTCCTTATTCTTTATAATGCCTGCATCCTACTAACCAATAATATCTAATCATAGAATTCCAAAACCATTTTATACATTTCTTTACAAAATTATTCAATACCTATTTTTCTCAAATTGGTACGATGTACATATATCATCCGTACGCAATACCAATTTTTATCACTTACTCGGTCACACAATTTCACTTCCAAACTAATACCGTCCACCCGACTTCCTAGTGCGGACTTAGATCTGGTTTCTTGATCAGAAACCGTCATTCTCCTTGCATAGCCATACTATGATAGAGAATTTCCAGAATCGATCAAAAATCCATATCAAGGATTCGTCGCCGAAAATCAGGTGAAAAATCCCAACTCGGATCGATATAACTATCTCGAAATTCTATGCGTGAATCTAGATCAAATCGTTATGCGAATTAAATAATATACGTATATCCTACGTATTTATCCTAATTGATTCTTAGCTAAATCAATTTTCTTTTTTATTCAGTTTATTTCGATTTTCATTACCTTATTCACAATTATCCTATCACACACCCTTATTACTTTCATTCAAATATTAACCTATCATATTACCAATACCAAATTTACGTAAGAACTTCCACCCTTAACCTTCCTAAGTTTAATATTAGCATTTTATATATTCTTATATTATTACTTTCACTTTACCACTTGGTCTTTGTCTACATTTAATCAAATTGGATTCCAATTCCATATAGATTCGATTTGCTTCAATTTACAAATTAATTTCAAATCTCAATACTTTTTCCCAATTTTCATCTAGATTTTCATTTTCAATTCTACTTGAATTCGATTCATCTTCAAACTCTAAATATTGAATTTTATCAACTATCTTCCATTCACAATTGGTTTATATCATTATTTAAGTTAGTTCCACTTACTAATTTATTCTAAATCTCAAACAAAAAAATTATTACCAATTTTATTATTTTGGTTCACTTCGAATTAATTCTATAAATTCACTTTATTTTACACATTTTAAATTAAATATCATCCAACATACAATTCCAATTTAACTGCTTACCCTCTTGAATCAATTAGTTTACTCACTAATTTTATTTTAGTCCTTTATTTTATTTAGTCAAAACTTGACTAACTTCCATTACACATAGTTTAAATTAATTCCCAATATTCAGTTTCAATTCTATTTTCTTATAACCACAAATTCATTTGTCTATCCACAATTTTATTTCATTACATTTACCAACCTTCTTTAATTGGTTTATCTTTCTAACTTTATTTTCTAGTCACACTTACCTTTATTTGACGCTTTTAAGTTGAATCTTATTCCAGAATTTACCACCAATAAAATAAATTTTTACTTTTATTTACCAGATTCAATTACATTCCGTTTTAATTCGAATTTTTAACTTCTATAAGTTTTCCAGCTTATTTATATTCCAGTTACATTTTTTTAATAAGATTCCAGAATCTTTTTTAAACAATTACTCGATATCTCTTTAAATTTCAAAACCAAACCCAGTTTTGTAAACAGTCCAATTCAAAATCTTCAAGCAGCAATTCCTCCCTTGGAAACTTGAAAATAAACATCAATGATGCTGCAATCATCACCGAAGTTATTTTCCAGCGATCGAAGTGAGTTCAATGCTTTTATCCTTTCAAAAACATTTTCAAAATATTTTTAAATTCCAAATCTCACCTGATTTCATAACCAACTCAAAAATATTTCCAAAACAATATCATTGTTATTTCTCCAAAACCTTTGAAAACCATTTTCAAACCCAAAGGAATTTAAACTTTCCCCAAAATTCCAAATCCATCCAATTTATATTCAAACATTACTCTAGAAATTTTATCTCAATTTCAATTATAAATCACATTCATAATTTACATTTCAAATTCCATTTTATTAATGAATTTATTTCCTTAACCTTTGATTATTATCTTAACTTCTTATTCAATTTCACACTAAAATGATAATAATTTAATATTATCACTTCCTAACAACCAAGAAACCATATATAACTATAATAATTTTCAAAAAATTATATCTTTTAGATAAAAAATAATTAGGGTAAAATTATTTCATTTACCCTATTTTAAAACAATACTGCGTCGGTTTATCTTGTTTAAGGGTTTAGAAATCCCTTATCGATGACATGAGGTCCCACATATTGACCAAAATTCATAAACACTCAACCGATAAGTCAACGCAGTATAAAAACAATTTTTATATTCACTAACAAATACGCGCTCATACTATTGATACACTCAAACTCATTTTAGAGTACTTTGGACTCTATTTAATGAGTAATCCCCACCGGAGCGAAGGTTCTCGCTTAACCTTCAGCTTTGATACCAAGTGTAACGACCTGATTTTTCGACGCTCGAAAATCAACATCAATACATCCACTGTATCAAATGCTGGAAATGCCAGAAAATCGACCATTAGGGTTAAAGAAAAAGGAGATAGAAGAGGAGAAAACAAAAATAACTACAGAATCTTACCATCACAGCGGAATAAAATATAATAGATAATAACCGATCTTTACACAAAAGAAACTATATTTGTTTTATACATTACATCATCAGAGTACAATACAATCAACAACACAATTCAAGACGGTTGTAACATCTCATCCTTCCAAAGCTGAATATACAGCTTGCACTGCACAATGGAAATATGAATCTATGGAAATACGTCTTGTTATCTAGCTTGTCTCTTGAGCTCAACCGTAGTCCATCCAGAATCTGTACTCTATAATACTCGGTCTGACCCGAGCATTATAGTTAAATAATACCCAAGTCAGTCTGAAAAACCAGCGTGAGAAAAGACACTCAATTGGATTATTAAAATTTTCAAAATCCTTTGAAATCAAAGGTAATCGTAAGACCATGCTGCAAATAAACATGCCGGGTTTTTACCTTACGATAACCAAAATATTTCTTATAAAATCCTTTGATATTATAGTAGTGTCTATATACAAATACTATTCAAATAGCCAAAATTGTTATATTATTAAATTCCAGCTACTAGCCATAAAGCGGGTTCTACAAACAAAAACCATAAAGGCACGTAGGCAGAATGGATTTTCATCAATGGCAGGGCTACTGGGGTACCGTCCGTCACAGTAAGTGGCTAGATCACTTTACCGAGGATCCACCTTGATCCTCTGCATCACAAGACTGGAGCTACCCCTTACTGGATAGTCCGAATAAGTTCACCCCACGGTTGGGATCAACAACCGCACACACATCCGAAATAAAAGGGACATCTAGATAGCGGTGACCTTACCCTTATTGGTTGCTTGCCACTTAGCCTTGTGTGAACCTCCCCTGTTTTAGCCATTCTCGGCTGATGAGGCTCGAGGTTAAGCATTACCTTTTTAGCAACAATCACTTAGAATGCTCATCATCCTCCGTATGATGTTCTGAAAGCATTCGTCCATACAATCCGTTCCGGGTTCGAATAGAAACGAAGGCACTACGCCTACTACATCTATTTTGGAATCACCCTTAGGATTAGTAGCGTTTAGCCCTTGCACTTCACTGCTCCATCTTCGACTCCAAGCTCTTGTCTTCCTCACGAAAACGTTCAAACCAGATTGAAGTGCTTTTCGGGGAATTAATGCCGATCATGTTCTCTTCGAAACGATCAATGCATTCGCCCAATATTGGTAGTCGGTTATTTAACTATCAATTAACATCCACAAACAACCATCTGATTTAAATAACATTCCAAATTATTTATTATTCAAAATATCTTCTCAAGATATCTTCTTTGCTTCAACTTTTGAAATCAATTTCAAATCTCTTTTCACTCGCGGAATAAATTCCCAAAATTGTTTATTTCCCATCGAAAATTACCAAGTCCAAATATGTTAGATTTTAAAATAATTTAAATCACTTTATTCTAAAATATACTTTAAAACATTTAAATTAAAACTACTTAAACACTTTATTCAAAAATATATACTTTAGAAATATTTAAAATAAAACTACTTTATAAATTATAACTAATTTTTAAAATAAAAGTTAAGACAAACTAAATATTAAAATAAGAGCTACGAAATTCCATACAAGTTTACAAATAAAACTTTAACCAAACTATCTTTAAAATGAAACGACTTTATAAAATATAAATATTAATAATTATCTTTTAAAACATAATACCAATTAACCTTTTAAAAATAAATTCCACTATAATTTAAATAAATATTTACCTTTAAAATTTAAATAACTTAAATAATAATTTCTTAAAAACATTCCTTTAAAAAACTTTAAAACTTTAACTTAAAATTAAAAATCTGCTTGAAAACGTACTTGGCTTTTCAGGGAAATACAATTTTCTTCACACCCTTTTAAAAATAAATCACTATTTGTTTTTGAAACAAAATACCCATTCCTTCATAAATTTCCATCGTGAAATATATACTTCTAAATATCCACTGATATCTTATTTCACTTTATAAACCCAGTTTATAAATTCCATAGTCTTATCTTCTTTTAAAAATCAGTTTCAAACGCTTTATCAATTAACAAATCGATTTTCAAATTTACTCCATTTGAAAATAAATTCCTTTACTTACTCAATTTATTTCAAAACCCATTAACTTTAGGTTTTGCTTCTTAATTATGATTTAAAATCTCATTTAACTGAAAATACAAATTTCAAACTTTTGCAAATCCCCTCTTAATCCTTTGCAATAAATTTAAACCTTAAATTTAAAAATAAATTCTTTATTCCTTTAATTAATATCACTTACGTTTTAAAATTCATTATTTCCCCTTTTATTCAGAATCTCCTTTCCCATACTCGGAAATTTTTTTTATTAGAATTTAAAAATCGCTTTTATTCTTTTCCAATTCATTCTTTAATTTATTCAAATTATCTGTAATTATTTACTTAAAAATTATCTCTTTTATTTCTCACCAAAAATCCAATCTATATATTTTTGATAACTCATTATACCCAAATATATTCAATCAAACCATAGCATCCATTATTTCAATTACCAATATAGTCTATCTCAGATTTATCAAATCATATCACAGAATATTAAAACAAATCTAAATATTACGAGGAATCCAGTTGGATCCCTTCAACCTATTTCCCTGCATCCACAGATGTTAGCATAATATAGAATACCAATTCCACTTCAAGATGGAATATCACGGTATATGGGTTTATATTATCTCATCCGCTATTATGTGGTGCATAGGGTCTCATCCCCTATATAATGCGGGAAATCAATCACTCCAATATATGTACTACTATATAATATACCACATCCAATCAATTCAATCATTCAACCAAATATTTAAATTTAACAACTTAAATTTAAATAACAAATCCAGACGAGTGAGATTAACTCGCCTTTGATTAGTTGCAACCCATTCCCAAATCCTGCTTGCTTTCTTCATGATTTTAGACCTTGAATAACATTATATGTTTTATTATCATTTTAACAAATCGAACAACCAATTTCTATTTTAAATAAATTTAATTAACTAATAATTAAATTTTAAACTAATTTTCCTATCATAAATAAACTTTAGAACTAAAGTAATTAAATAAATTAATCAAACAAATTTAATCACTGTATCCATTATTTTAAAATAAACTAGTAAGTTCAAATACGTGTATATATTATTATATAGATATATTTACCTATATTATTATTTTTATATTTTATTTGAAACTCATATACTTATAAAATTAATTTATGTCGGTTCGAAATCTAATTTTTAAGTAACTTTTCAACAATCAAAACCCTTATATTTTCAAAACCATAACTATACATGTTCCTCTTTTTGTCTATATATATATATTTATAAATTAGAATAGATATGTGTGTATATATATACACATTTTAAAAAAAGACGGTAAGTTCCAGTGTGTGTATATATATATATATATTTAAACAACTAGAACTACCGTAAGAGTATATTATCAAAATTAAGCAGAAAATATATTCGCATACCTTGAAAAAAAAAAAGTCGAACTTGAGTAATTCCAAACCCTCAATGATCCATGCTATCGCGAGCCTGGCCTTGCGCTACTCCCCACCGCACCTCGGCGTTGCACTGACCCTCCAAGCTCCTTACGCCTTTGTCCAGCATCACGACTAAACCAAGACCCAACGATCATCGTCATCTCTAGCTGCCCCCCTCGCGAGTGCCACGGCTCATCTTCCTGTATGCGACAGCCTGACCGTGATACCCTAGCCCGAAACCCAAAATCCCACTTCCTTCTCCTAATTGGTGCACACGACTCCCATGCGAAAGTCCACTCAAGTCGTGATCCACCATTTGTATGCGAATACGATCGATCTCGATTGAGCAGAGAGGAGAGAAAGTGGAACGCGGATTATATTGAGGGGAAAAATCATGAATTAAAATTGAAAAGGAAGGGCCATTATATTTTTATTTCTTTGTTTGCCGGCCATTTACTTAGCTTCGATTTTATTTTAAATCGGCTATTTGATTTTTTTCTTAACAAAGATAAATTTTCATATTTATTGTCAAATATTTTTTAAAAAATGACATATGCTTCAAAATTTCTGCGTGCATGACAAATGGCGAGGGCAAGAAGACAAGTGGCCAAGGCCTAATATGGATTTTTTTACCAGTCAAACTATATGTTATATTAAAATTAAATTTTAAATTTAAATTATCTCAAATTACGCAACTCAAAATCTTGACTTCCTATTAATGCATGCCACCAGGCGTTTATAAGGTTATACCCCTACTCCGAACACAATAGAAAAGGTTTCGAGTCCTAACTCGATTATATGGAGAAGATAGCATTTTGGACCAGTTATTTAATTGAATTTTCGGCATAGATTTCAGCATGTTTATTTATCGTACAGCCAAACAAGTACTCCAAACACTATGAAAATTGAAATCCGATAACAATACACCATTACAGATATAATGGAACTGGTTTCGTCGAAATCCGAAACTGTTCCTTGGAAGGCTATTTTTAAATTCAATTTAAACTACATAATTTCAAAACTCAAAAAAACACTTCCAAATTCAAATTTAACATTTTTACTATCTTCAGTACTACCAATATAACTTTTACAAGCCTTCGAAATATTTTTATCCAGCTAAAAATCCAAGATTCACTATTTAAACAAATTTTAGATTATTAAATTCAATAATTTAATTGTCAAATAAATAGTGATATTTTAAATTCAAGTTAAATTACCTTTCAAATATTTAAAATAAATTAAATATTTCAATTCCAAATATCTAGAAATTTCGAGTCGTCATACTCTGCCAACTCCAAAAACCACTTTAACAATTGTGTATGCGGTGGAGATTCTAGAATGATCCTATATGAGGCATATACATGAACCCGACTCCCGTTAGTTGGCTTAAGGTGTTTAAAATAGGAGCAATTGATGGGCCAAGTGAGGTAGCTCCTCCGATCGGACACATTCCTTCGATACTATATTCTGACTTTGTGATTGATTTGGTGGCCACACATGATTTTTTTTTGATTTGGGAGTGTGTTTCGAGGTGGGCGGAAGTGACTGCTATGCGTTACCACCAGCCAGGAAGTGTAATTAGTATATCTACCCTGGCATTGCCTAGTTGTGCCGTGCCACCTACCATATCGAGCCCATTACGAGTTTGTTTTGTATCATACCTATGGAGTGCCCTCCGACAACGCCCAGTATGGGGGGGATTACAGTACTATATAGACTATGGGAATATATAAAATGTGTTAAGGTGGAAAATGTAAAGCCTTAACTCTATTTTAATAGTTTACTTCACTATAGACATTATTATAATAGCGTATATTACTACATAGTAGATAGTTTAACGGATCCTTTGAGGATGGGTATCCCAAACATCGTTTAAGTTACTTGTGTTTCAGTTGATATTTCACTTAAGTTGGATTTATTGATATAAGAATGTAAACCCTGACTCGAGTGTTTAATGTTTTGCTTTACGCTCTGGTCAGACTAAGTGATACAGCTTTTGAGATTCACCTTTGGAGTTGGAGCTTCGTTTGGAGATCCATCTACATCTTTTCGGCTTGGAACTATTCTTTTGTTTCCGTTGCTTATTGTTATGTTACTCTGTGGCTGTGATTCTGTGATAAATGCCGAGTTTTGCCAAATTTAAATTAACAATCTGATATTTTGAGCAATTCAAGTCCGACATGTATGGATACGAATGGTTGAAAATACCAGGATGTTACATGTGGTATCCGAGCTCTGGTTTTAGCAAAACTCAACATATAGGGAAAATTTAATTACGGAATCACTTTTGTTCGAGCTTGAATTCCTTCCTCTTTGACTCGGTTTCCTTTGAATTTGGGAACGTTCCCTTCGGTTCCCAAATCAATTATGTCCTCTTCCTATTCGTATCATCTTGATTCTGGAGCATCCCATAGCTCCACTGAATGGTTTGTAAAGGGGTGAAACTCATTTACAATAGCATCTACTTACAAAAAAATTATATATCCTCGGTTTAGGTGTTGATATCTCTTGCCATGTCCGAATTCTATCTCTGGTTGTCGGATGTTGATTTGCCCCAAAATTCTACATCGATTTTATTCTTGAAGTCTCGGTTGACCCGGTTAAGGTTACCCGCGATTAATATCAGTCTATCCATCTCCCTATTTGAAATTTAATCATCTTATCTTCTAGCTGGAATTCTCTTTGACTAGGGTTCATCTATTTGAATCCCTATCCTTGTTTTGAAATCCATTGTGGAATTATCGAGTGAGGGAGTGCATTCGTAATTAGCATTAATATAAAATTGTTTTATATGTTGCGTTGTTTGAGTTGTTGATGTTGATTTGGGGTTTCGATCGATTCATCTGATCAGCGCTATCGATAGGAATTCCAAAACACTTGAACAAAACAAACAGACACAATCTTATTTTCAAATTTTGTAAATAAAGTAAATTTTGTGTGATTATATTATATATATAAGTAAATTTTCTAAAAGATAATTGTTAAATGAATTGGTTAACAAAATGATAATATTTGATTTTCAATTATTGTTTTGTAAACCAATAACTATTGCCTCATAAAATAAATAAATGGAATTATAAAACATAGTTTGTAAATTGATTTGGAATTTTAAAACATGGTTCATGAATTGATTGAGAATTTGGAATGAATTTAAGTTAAGAATTTGGGAATTAATTTCTGATGATTCCAAACTTTGGTTTTAAATTTTAGAATGTATATTATTGAAGGTATTTTCGAATAGAAATCCTTTCCAAAGAATTTTAAAAGTTTAAAATCAGTACTCTCCTATTTTGTCGCTGTAAAATAATTTCGGTGATGACTGCAGCATCATCGACATTCATTTTTGAGTTTCGGAGTGGAGAGATCATTTTGTATTTTGCTACACTTTGTTTTGAAAACCAGATTTGATTTGAAATTCTTAAGTATGATTTAAATTATAAGATATATATAGGTACATATTTATAAATTTGATTTGATATATATAGTATACATATATATTTAGCTCTAAATGGTTTACAGTGAATTGGAAATTTAATTCTTAAATTTTATGTCAAAGGCGATTACAATTATAAAGTGAAGCCAATTTTTTTAAATAAATGTTTAAACTTGAAATAATTGAATTAGAAAATTTACTTGTATAACACCCAATTACATTTTAATAAAATTTACCTAAATTATTCAGAAGTTGAATATTTAATTGGATAATATACAATATAAAATGATTTTTTAACTAAAATTTGAGTGGTTATAATAAATATTATACACTTAAATTTCAATTATAAAAATGTTAATAGAGATAAATAGAATAATAAGTTGGTTGAATGGTAAATGAGACAAATTAAATAAAATTTTGTTTTGAAAGAAACCTTTTTGTAACAAACATTAATAAATTGAAATTAAATCAACTCATTGAAATACCTTGAATTTAAATCAATTTTTGAATATTAATTAATTTAAATTGAAATTTATATGGTTTTAAATTGACTGTTTTATTCTGTTTTCAATCTATTATGTTTCTGGTTTTTTCTATTCTCCTACCTCATTCCTTTTCGGGGACGAAAAGTTTCGAGTGGGGGAAAGTGCAACGACCCGTAAATTTTAGTGGTTTTATTTATTTAATTAATTGAATTTTTGTGAAATTTTGAATAATAGAATTTTGAAATATAAATTTGATATTTGGATTACGTTGAATTAAAAATTACAAATGGTGAATTTTCATCAGAAAATATGGAAGTTTATTTTCTTGTGTAATTCTATTTCAATTTAAATCGGTCAAATTTGATGATAATAATTTTTTTTCAAATCTGAATATTTTTATACAGTAAATTTGTAAATCATCTTCTAAGAGTGACATCATATTTTATTTCTCCAAATTTGGACTGCAATTGCTCCGTTTACCTTATTTTCAACATATTTGTAGTATTTTCGGTACCGATATCGACTTTCGGTATGATGATCGTACCACTGATATTTATATACCGTTTTGATCATCGCTGATCTCTACGATATATTCACTTCTGTATTTTGGATTTTTGGGTACCTGATGATACTGTGGAATGGACAATCGTATCAGTACGTTTCTAAAGCCTTTTGGGTTTTGGTGACTTTTATTTTCCATAGTATTAATCAATAGCCATTTGCATTTTTTATTCCCAGAGAAAAAAAACTTATTTTTGTGACCATTCATTTTTGACTTTCAAGAATTCCTATTGTTCACTACTTTTGTTTCGTTCTTACATTTACTCCAGTTTGCTTTTAGCAGGAAACAAAATTTTATATATTAAAATAAGGTTCAGCTTCTGCTCTTCTCCACCAAAAACGCAACACCCGAGCACCCTCTCCGCCTTGTCGACCTGCCAACCCAGAACTCCTCTGCATCGCCTAACCCATCTTGACCCGCTTCCACCTAACGAAGCTCAGCTACCGCATTCATCTCGGCTACAACCACCTAAGCACTGCGGTGCCGTTCCTTCAGACCTTGGCCACCCACCTCAAACCGCCATACGCAGCAAGCACCAACCTCGACCTTGCCTCTCTTCTTGCCTCTAGCCTGCATCCTTGTCCAATCTTCGATCGTCTATATATTAAGGTCCGTGTTCAGATATATATACTTGGATGTGAAGAATTTATTTTAATATAATATGAATAACAAAGTAATATATGAATGGTTTTCAGATTTTATATATACTAAACTGTATTTGAAATTCTCTGTTTGTACAGTAGCTTGATATATATATATACTAAAGTGAATTTTCATATATTACATGAATAAATGAAAATATATATATATATATTGTTGTGTTATCATACAAAATGTTTATTTCATTCTTTATATATGTTAAATGTATATATGAGAGTTGACGGATTCATTTGCAGCTTCTTATTTCTATATATATGTTTGTTTATATAGTCGCCTTTTAGGTTTTTTTTAAGTTTCTAATATGTTTCAATATGCCTGTATGAGCTATAAAAGTTATAGTGCATCTAAGTTTATAATAATATTGTTTTTCTGTACATGTATTTATTTTTATTTATAAAATAGTACAGGTCTATACTTGTACTATATATAATTTGATTATATAAGTTGTATAACATGTGCGTGTGCAGTATATATATATATATATATATATATATATATATTTACTGTATATTATATTGTTAAAAGTATCATATTGCACTGTTTAAAGGGATATAAGTTGTATATTAGTTCTATATTGGTTTTATAAAAGTGATAAATACAACTGTCGGTCTACTTGTCTTTTATACAAGTATATTGGTCTTACTTGTATTATTTTATCAACATAAATTTGTAGACATTAATAAATTTGTATAATGTTGTGATAGCTTTAATTACACATATGTATTACGTTTAAAAATTTACTTGAATTATATATATATATATATATATATATATATATATATATATATATATATATTATTTTAAGTATATATTTCTACAAATTGATTTTTGGAAAATATGTAGATAATATATATTTGTTTCAATTTATACAAAACTGATTTGATTGTCTTCATTAGTTTCGATTTATCAGCTTTGATCGTTGAATTTGTGCCAATCTTACTTTTGGAATTCGTGCGTGTACCTGTCAAAATTTGACCCAACCCATTAACCCAACCCATTTACCCGACTTATAAATGGGTTGGGTCAACCCATTTATGAATATCATAAAATGGGTTATGGGTTGGGTTGACCCATTTTTAAAAGGGTTATAAATGGGTAACCCATTTACCCATTTATTAAAAATATTAAATTTTAATACAAATTTAAAAAATAAGAATTTTGAACATACATTATAATTTTTCATGAAGACTGACAGTTGTACTTAGAAAATAACAGGCTACCACATCCCCATATTTGAATCCACCTAGTGCAGAAGCTGCTATTTTTTTTGTTTAGACTGCAATAACTTCTTCGTTCTAACTCGGAATCAAACGAGACTTCGACCGATCAACTCCAACTTAAATTACGGACAGTATGGAACACTCAGATACTTCATCGTCTGAACGCACACTGTAGTTCTCCAAGGAGACTAACAGTTGTACTTAGAAAATAGCATGCTACTATATCCCTATATTTGAACTCCGTCTAGTGCAAAAGTCACTATTTTTTTTGTTTGAACTGCAATAACTCCTTCGTTCTAACTCGGAATCAGGCGAGACTTCGACCGATCAACTACCACCTAAATTACGGAAAGTATGTAACACTCGGATACTTGATCGTGTGAACGCACACTACAGTTCTCCAAGGGGACTGACAGTTGTACTTAGAAAATAACAGGCTACCACACCTGCATACTGAACTCCGCCTAGTGCAGAAGCCGCTATTTTTTTGTTCAGACTGCAATAACTCCTTCGTTCTAACTCGGAATGAGGCGAGACTTCGACCGATCAACTCCCACCTAAATTACGGACAGTATGGAACACTCGGATACTTCATCGTATAAAAATACACTTTAGTTCTCCAATGGGACTGACAGTTGTACTTAGAAAATAACAGGCTGCCACATCTACATATTGAACTCCGCCTAGTGCAGAAGCCGCTATTTTTTTATTCAGACTGCAATAACTCCTTCGTTCTAACTCAGAATCAGGCGGGACTTCGACCGATTAACTACCACCTAAATTACGGATAGTATGGAACACTCGGTCACTTTATCGTGTGAACGCACACTATAAGGAGACCGACAGTCGTACTTAGAAAATAATAAGCTACTCATCCCCATATTTGAATTTTGATGAAAATTAGAATTAAAATTTTAAATTTTTGTCGGATCTCAAAACATAAAACTTGTAATTAGAATTATTTTATATTTATTTATTTCTTATTAGTAAAATTTAAATTTTTAAATGGGTTAAATGGGTAACCCGCTTATTAAGTGGGTTGGGTCATAAATGGGTTGGGTCATAAATGGGTAAAAGAGAATGGGTCATAAATGGCTTGGGTCAAACTCGACCCAACCCATTTTGACTCAACCCAACCCATTTGACAGGCCTATTCGTGCGGGATCAGTAACTCATCCCACTCTCATTCATCTCTAGCCTCAAAAGGTGAGAAATCACTCACGATTAACGTTCTTATATTTATTAAATTTGATTCCAATTGAAATGAAAATTGAAATATGCTACTGTTAGTTATTTACATTGCTATATATATGTAATTATCTGTATCTGTTCACTACATCTGACACCATTATCTATTATTTATATTGATGATATATGCCTATTATATTATTATCATATCTGTTATCACTCTGCAAGTTCTCTGTTCGTACAGAATTCCCTATGGGTTGAAATGATACATACCCGAATGATATGTAGAATAGGAGAAAATCGTTATGGGTTGAAATGATAAACCCTAGAAATTTTCATTGAATTGATTTGGGATTGCGGGTTGAACTGATATATACCTGTATATATTTAAATTACGGATTGAAATGATAAATATTCGTATCACTTGACATAGGATAGAAAAATATATACAAACACCGTTGGTCAATATATATATATATATATATTGAAATGATTTCCAAGGTTTTGAAATGAATATTTTTTTTGGTTTTAATAAACATTGATTTTAAGATGTGTATATATATATATATATATAAATGTTATTTTTATAAAGGTTTTCAATTTTGATTTTTTTTTAAATTATATGTTTGAAAATTTGAAAATTATAAGTTAGTTTTGGAATTATAAATTTTAAGATTTTACTTATAATTTTTCTATTTTAAAATATATATAAGATAAGTTTAATAATAAGATTTGATTTATTAAAGTTGATTTAATGAAGTTGATTTACTTAATATATAATATGTTTAAGTATTTATTTAAATCTATATTTTTAAATATAGGGTCTATAATGATTTTTAATAAAACTCGGGTTGCAATGTGAAATAGAAATTGGTTTAAAATTAAATATATTTAAGAATTATACTCAAAAAAGTTTGATTTGAAATTTATTAAATTTGGTATTTTAAAGATATGATTTTATAACTTGATTTTTTATTAAAAGTGATTTAAATGAATATTTCAAATTACATAAATTGAAATGATACATTTAGTTTTATTTAAATCCTGAAATTTGAAGTTTTATTTAAATGTTATTTGAATGACTAAGTAAATATTTCAAAATAAATAATAGTAAAGTGAATTTGATATATATATATATATATATATATATGAAATTTTCAAATTTTAGTTTGAAAATGTTTGAATATTTAAAGCTTTGAAAATATTGAAATTGAAATGGTTTATTTTGTGGTTAAAAAAAAATCTGTATTTAAAGTCGATATAATTTGAAATGGTTTTTTGAGAAACTGAAATAAATTGAAATTGATGATTTGACATTTGGTTAAATTTGAATTTTTGGAATTTGATTGATTCGAGTTAATTTGGAATCGATTGTGAGAGTTGAGGAAACTGTTTTATTGTATATAGTATTTTTAAATTATATTTAAAACTATTTTAATTTGACTCAGTGAATTATTTTAATATAAACTATTTTATATTTTACTTTTTAAATTATTTCAATATAAACTATTTTTATGTACTAATTATGTTAATATAGACTATTTTAACATACTAACTATCTTAATATAAACTATTTTAACTTATAACTCTTTTATAAAAACTATTTTACTTTATAAGCTATTTTCTTATATATATTATTTTAATATCTAAACTATTTAAGTGGTGGAAGTTATGTTTCAAAGTTATGAATTCCAAAGTATTATGTTTTGAAAGTGTTATAATTTCAAATGTTTAGTTTTGAAAGGGTTATAACTTTGAAAGTGCTATGATTTTGGAAACACATGTATTTGAAATGGAAAGATATTGTATTCAGTTTTGAAATGGAAATGATATCATTCTGATATGTTTTTGAAATGGCAATGATATTTTGATTTGAAGTATAAACTATTTTGAAATGACCGCGGTGTTATAATAACGATTGGTTGTTAAAGAGACCAGGATCAGAAGTTGTCATATTCTCTGCCAACTCCGAAAACCACTTTAACGACTGTGTACGCGGTGGATATTCCAGAATGAAGTAGGATGGTGGCGACGATCCTATATGAGGTATATACGTGGACCCGACTCCCATGAGTTGGCTTAAGGTGGCTAAAATAGGAGCAATAGACGGGCCAAGTGAGGTAGGTCCTCCGGTCGGACACATTCCTTCGATATTATATTCTGACTTTGTGATTGATTTGGTGACTACACTTAATTTTTTTGATTTGGGAGTGTGTTTCGAGATGGGCGGTAGTAGCTGCTATGCGTTACCACCAGCCCGGAAGTGTAATTGGTATATCTACCCTAGCATTGCCTAGATGTGCCGTGTCACCTAGCATATCGAGCCCACTATGTGTTTGTTCTGTACCATACCTGTGGAGTGCCCTCTGATGACGCCCAGTACGAGGGAGATTATGGTACTGTATAGACTATGGGAATATATAAAATGTGTTAAGGTGGAAAATGTAAAGCCTTAATGCTATTTTAATAGTTTACTTCACTATAGACATTATTATACTAGCATATTACTACATAGTAGATAGCTTAACGATCCTTAGAGGATGGGTATCCCAAACATCCTTTAAGTTACTTGTATTTTAGTTGATATTTCACTTGAGTTAGATTTATTGATATAAGAATGTTAATCCTGACTTGAGTGTTTTGTGTTTTGTATTACGCTCGGGTCAGACTGAGTGATACAGCTTTTGAGACTCACCTTTGGAGTTGGAGCTTCGTTTAGAGATCCATCTACATCTTTTCACCTTGCAGTTACTTAGTTGATTCCGGTGATGTATTCTGATCTTGTATTTGACTATTGTATTTGAGGCTTCTGTTGTATCTTATTTAACTATGTTATATTTATAGTAGCTTCATGAACTACTATTCTTTTGTTTCCGTTGCTTATTGTTATATTACTCTGTATCTGTGATTCTATAGTTATCTATTTACTGTATATGCTGAGTTTTTCTAAATTTAAATTAACAATATGATATTTTGAGCAATTCAAGTCCGACATGTGTGGATGCGAATAGTTGAAAATACCATAATGTTACAATAGCCGCATTTTGTCATTGAAAATTAATACTATAGATGACTGTAGCATCTGTAGCACTTAGTTTTTAGCCTCAAAGTAGGGGATATTAGAATTTGGTACCGGAGCATAGTTTTATGTAAAACTTAGAAGAATAAAAGATTTTTGAAAACCTAATCCTAATGAATCAAAGAATAAGTCCAGGGGTGGGATAACGCTGTAGTAACGTATTTATATTTGCTATATATAAGTATGCGTTCTCCCTTCTCTCTTAGAACGTTCTTCCATATCTTATTAAGGCTTGTATGCAAATTACAAGAAAGCAAGATATGGAAGCAGGAAACAGAAGAGTGAATCTTGGTGGAGGAAGCACTACAACTAATGGAAATGCTCGACCCAATACCAGAAGGAACCAAGGTTGATAGGAAAATGCTAATTGAATTGAAAACGCTAATGTAGGTACTGGAACTTCACCAGTAGATATGGGAACTATGTATCAGTTCTTTTTCAACATGATGCAAGCCAAAGTTGCTGCTGATTTAGCTAGAGGAAATGTTGCGGGAGGAGATAATTCCATGACATTGGTTGGTAGTAACCATGCTAAGCTGAATTGAGACTATACTAGTCTTGGTGGGAAGCCTTTTCATGGAATTGAGGATGCTGTTGAAGTGGAGAATTGGTTATTACACTGTGAAAGAATCTTTACTGACCTAGGATTGCATGATGATCAGAAGAGGAGGTTAGCATCGAGGCAGTTGCAAGGTGCTGCACTATATGGGTGGAATAAATTGACTGTTAGTGTGCCAGAAGAGGAATTGACTTAGGATGAATTTCGAAGGAGATTCGAGGAGAGATTCTTATTTGAAGTAGCCATGTCAACCTTGCATAGGAAATTAATGGAATCGGAGCAAGGAGATATATCGGGATTAGAATATGCTATGAAGTTTCATGAGTTGTCTATGGATAAGCTACTATTGACAGTGTAATTAAGCAGAATGACAAGTTTATCCAAGGTTCAAAGCCAGAGATTGTTAAAGTGACTATTCCATATCACCGACATCAGAGTAATGTAGTGGTGGAATGGTCTATAAGGAATGAGGAGATGCTTGCGATTTTTGGAAAAGAGAAATCAATGAAGACTCTGGGCTTTTAGAATAAGAAGAGGACACTCTTTAAGAAGAAGGGAGCTCAGAAGGGTGGAGCCACTCAGAAAGGGAAAGTTGGTATTATTTGTTATAAGTGTGATAAGAAATGACATTATACTAATGAGTTCGATTTGGTGATGGCAAGACATTTTTGGAAAGGCAGAATGTGAAGTGCTTTAACTGCGACCAAGTGGGGCATTATAAGAACAAATGTCCAGAAGCGACCAAGACCAATAAAGGAAAGATGTTTGCTCTAGGGCCATCTGCATCGAGACCGTGTAGTGCTGAGAAAGGAAAGTCTATGATGGAAGCTATGCTTTTGATTCATAGCATACCGGTTAGAGTATTGTTTGATATTGAATCATTGCATTCATTCATCTCTCAACATTTAACAAATAAGTTAAATTTAGAACCATCATACCTTGTTATTCCCTTAAGAGTAGCTATCCAATAGAAGGTTATGAAACTCTTGGGATGAGAAGTTACTACCAAGTCTTGAGTTGCTAGGTTATACTTTTACCTATAGTTTGTTTGTGTTTTATCTTGCAGGTTTTGGGATCATTTTAGGTTTGGACAGGTTGAGCAAACATGATGTTAGGATATTTTTCCAGGATAGCAAAATATCATTGATACACCCTAAAAGTAGTGACCGAATCATGTTGAGAATTTTAGTTCAGAAGTTTGGGCTTTATTGGATGCCACAGAAGTGGAAGATGAGTTAAATCGGGTTTATGTTGTAAAAGAATTTATAGATAATTTTGAGCCTGTTATAGGACTACCACCGAAACGAGCTATTGAGTTTCAAATAAATCTTGTACCTGGAGCTAAACCCGTAAGTAAACCCCTTAGCAGGATGACGGCTACTGAGATGAAAGAGTTAAAGATGCAATAGTGGACTTTGAGGGAAATAGTTTTATTAGACCAAGTAGTTCGCTTGGGAGCGACCTTGGTGCTCGTCTAGAAACCAGAGGGGTCATTGCGATTATGTATTGATTATTGTAAGATGAATGAGAAGACGATTAAGAATAGATTCCCTTTGCCGAGAATTGATGATTTTTTCGATCAGTTGAGTGGAGCTAAAGTATTTTATCAATTGGATTTGCCGATAGGGTCCCATTAATTGAACATGGCGGTGGACAGTGTTCCTTTAACGGTGTTCCGAACAAGATATGTTTCATGACTAGTTAGTGATGCCATTCAGTTAACTAATGTGCCAACTTTCTTTGTGGACTCGATGAAACGGATTTTTCAAGAGCACATAGATAGGTTCGTATTTATGCTCGTTAATGATAGTATGATATATTCTAAGGATAAAAGAGATAATTAGATTCATCTTAGAATTGTCCTTGAGACGTTGGGTGGCATCAACTTAAAGCGAAGTTTTCAAAATGTCACTTTGGGAAGAAAGAAGTGAAGTTTTTTTGTTATGTAGTTTCTGAGAAATGAGGGTTGTCAGTGGATCTAGTTAAGAACGAAGCTGTAATTGGTTGGAAGAGACCCGAGATGGTGATCGAGATAGGTAGTTTTCTTAGATTAGCTGGCTATTACCAGAGATTCATCAAAAATTTCTCTCGGATAACAATATCGCTGACTAAACTAACCAGGAAGGACATAACGTTTATTTGGTCCAATAAATGCGAGGAAGCATTACTTAAGTCAAAGCATTTGCTGACCAATGCGTTTGTGTTAATTATGCTATATGGTAGTTAGGACTTAGTGGTGTATACAGATCCATGTGGAACATGGTTAGGAGCTGTATTTATGCAAAGGGGTAAAGTAATTGCCTACACTTCTTGACAGTTCAAACAACATGAAATTAGACATCCGACTCATAATTTGGAGTTGGCAGTATCTCTTAGGAGAAAGATTCGAGTTGTATACGGATCATAAGTCTTTGAGGTATTTATTCTCTCAAAAAGAATTGAATATGAGACAGTAGAGGTGGCTGGAGTTTTTAGCAGCTTATGATTTTGGTATTAAGTATATGCTAGGGAAAGGAAACAAAGAAGTGGATGCACTTAGTGGAAAACATCAAAATGTGGTGTTAGGTATGTTGGAAAAATGGAAGGATTTATAGGCGTTACTGCCTATAATGTACATTTAAAATAGACTGCTAGTTCTAGTCAAAGTACTTCCATGTTGTCTTGCTTGGAAATTCGACCTGTATTGGTCGAGAGGATCGCTTCTAAGTAGAGAGATGAGCCATTGTCACTCGAAAGGATTAGAAGATTTGAAAGTGGAACGGTGATTGATGATTTGAAAGATTTTAGTTTTGACCAGAGAGCATGGTTAAGGAAGAAAGGACGGTTGTGTGTTTTAGATGTTGACCTAAGGAGGGAAGTTAATGTCATCAGTTGAAGTTTACATTTCATCCTGGAGAAACTAAGATGTATTAAAATACGAAGAGAAGTTTCTTCAAGGATGGTATGAAAATTGATGTAGGCTTATAGGTAAGGCTATGTTCAAATTGCTAGCAAATGAAGCAAAACATCAAAAGACAAGTGGGTTACTTCAGCCCCTATATATACCAGTTTGGAATGTGTAACATCCCTCTACTTGGAGGCCCAAAATTAATGGCTACAGATGCTGAGTCATCTATGGTTATTAATCCTCGGCGACTAAATACGATGATATTAAATACATTGATACAAAGAAACATAAGAATATGGAAAAAAAATTAACAAGCAAACAAATTCCACATTCCATTTTAAAATATTTCAAATTGGTTACATAATCCCAGCTTACAGACCACATTTAGATAATATATAATAAATACAAAATATGCCAAGAGCGACATATGAAGATGCCCCCTTGGATGATCGGAGTATATAATAAGACACTAAAACAATTTGCGTTTACAATCAAACACATAGCAAAAATAAAAGAACTCTAACTATAAGCTTGCCTCTTGCACATCTTTAGAAGCTTTATTTGTCTACAAGAACACCTGGAAACCTTAACTCTCAACCTACTCAAAATTAATTGAGTACTCGAGAGTTTAGGGGAAAAAACAAAAGTTTTAAGTCACACATAAGGTCTGGTATGAATAACAATCTACTATCTCAAACCATTTAGATATCTAGTGAGACCATGCAGCTTAACGGAATGGGTTTTCTCCTCACTAATATCGTAAAACATTTATAAAACCATATATTGTGCTCCTGCATCCAAAATGGTAAATACATAGTGTTTCAAAATATTAATATGATATGCAAAATAAGTAAATCAAATTTGGATTACCCACCCATTCATTTTGACTATCTGTCTTAATTATAGGTTTATGGTTCACTATCAACTTGTTAAATGCTTATGGACTATCTGTCTGATTTCATAATTTTTATGGTATCACTAAGAACATATTGGTAACTCCAATATCTTTTCTCTTATCCTAGTTTTCATGGGATAACCAGGAATCTATTGACTAACTGTCAATATCTTAATCTAGATATAGTTTTCATGGGTTAACTATAAACCTATTGGACCTTGCCAATATCAAATCATAGTTTTCATAGGCTGACTATGAACCTATTAGCCCCTTGCAATATCTTCAATTTAGATTTTTAACAATTTTTAAATTATATTCACTACTGGGTCAACCTAGGTAGTTATTCTTCCCTTCCCAAATTATCGTTATGAGTATTAATGTGACTAAATATATGAAGAAGTAATCATCACAGCAATTAATACCGACACCTGCAGTTTATTATCCTTGAAATCATATGTTTATGCATATATCCTGGTTAAACCCATTAACCTTTTAATCAAGGAAAACTTCTTTATTTTAAAAACCTTTTGTTTATGCCACAGTTATTCCTTTAAATTGAGATTGGCTTTATGTTTTGAAGACTTAAAACATCTCTTTCGAAACCTCTGGATAGCCTCTATTAAAAGAAAAACTTCCTTTCAAAACATAATAAACATACCTTTTGAAGCCCTTGTTAAATGCGCTCTTCCGAAACCAATTATACCTTTCGATGGCATCAAAACATTCTTTAAAACCTAGCTTCAAAACAAATAAAAGTTACCCTTCAAAAGCATTGGGTTTACTCCTTAAAATATCATTTGGACAATAATGGTTATATATGAAAGTATCTCTTTCGAGACCAATTATAAAATTGTTTAGGGGAAAAGTGGATGGTGTCAGAATCATCTAGTCGAAAGCGTAAACCTTTAAATTAAAACTTTGAAGGATAGAGTCGAAACCCCTTTCGACTCCATTGCCTTCGAAACCATTAATCCCTTTCGAAAGCATTTAGGAACTCGCTTAGCTTAGGCTAAATAGAGATATCCTTTCGAAGGCATTGATGGCTTTAATACACTCGGAAGGAAAATAGCGGCTGGATTTTGACTAAGTCAGAACCAATCCTTTCGAATGCTCTTATTTAAAGAAAAAGTACCCCTTCGAAAGCTAATACTTTAACATAATAAAGCAAAGATCCCCAAAAGCTATTTATATAAACCTTTTCGAAAGCATATGTTTCGACCGTGTCAAAAGCTTTAAGTAAAACAAAGAAAGAACTTAGCTCTTGGATATAGAAGATGGTTTCGACCTTAACGAAAGCATTTGTTTCAACACCTTATCTTCCGCTGCCCACCAATTCACTTCGTACCAATACCATGTGCATTAGTTCCAATTATGTGGGTTTCGACTGGGATGGTTTCGACTGACATGGAGCGGAGGTAAAGGAGTCGAAAGATGTTGCATTTGAGGCGGAACTAACTTTTATGAATGAAAGGCTAGCCACTTTTAGTAATTGCTTTGTAACTACTTTCCTATTTGAAAGTCTTTGATTTGTTGCCTCGGAACTTTTCAAATACTTTACAAATAAAATTGCCGCATTTAATCAGATCTGGATTAAAGAAATTATAATGTTTAACCCCTTCCATTTAACCAAAACCAACATTTGTAGAAAAGTCCCTCTTTTAAAATAATTTATTTTCCCTAATAAATCAACTGAGAAAAATCCTCAAAAATCATAAAAAATCTCTTTCACCATATAATCAAACATATTAAAATTTGACACCCAATTCCTTCTTGAAATTCTCGAAATAAATTTTAACTCAATAATATCATATTTCCTACTAGAAATTCACAATAAGTTTTCCATAGCTTGGAAAATTCTGAAAATTAAAATACATCTCCAAAATCATATTTTACTTAACGTAAAAAATTTCCATGGCATTCTAACATCATAAGCTCTCGGTTTTACATCACAACCATGCAAATTCATATGTGAATGAATTAAAATAAATCAAATATAATAGCTCGCGCATATCACCATTCGTATCCTCATAAAGACGAATTTAATCATAAATCCAAAACATATAATCGTATAATAAAATAGAGATGGTATGAAATTATTATCCACCTTAGATATAATAAGGAATTTGAGATTTTTTGTTGATTAATCCATCCTAGCTTTGATCTTTAGCTTTAGATTGTGATCTTCCTCTTTAATAATGGCCGGCTCCATAGGGTTTGTGTGATTATTTTTGTTTTGAGAAAAATGAACGTGAATAGACAAGAATGAGAAGTGTATAGCCATGTATAATGAAGTGGCTATTTTACTAATATGCCCATGTGTAATTTAATTAGCTAATAACCCAATTAGAGCCTATTTACTTTATTAATAAGCATGGCCGTATATATGGTTTATTCAAATCTCAATCCCCGTATCATTATTATTCTATTTAATTTATCTAATTAAATTTCCTGAATAATGTTATCAAAAATTAAGGATGTTACAGGCTCCCTCCTTAAAGAATTTCATCCTCGAAATTTAGTGAGGACCAAATACTAAAAATAGCAATCAACTGTAACAACTCCTAATAACCATAACAATCGTACTAGCCTATCTGACTAACAATTATCTATATAAATCTAGTATAGACGTACCCTCAAATCAAATCAGGATAATTATCTCTAATCATGTCCTCTATTTCCTAAGTATAGACCTTCTCGTTGTCGCTCCACTGAACTTTCACCAACTTTACTGTCTTATTCCTTAATCTTTTCTCATCTCTAGCTACAACCCGAACTAGTTGTCTAACAATGGTCAAATTAGGCTTAACCACTAAGTCATCCAACCCTGTTAGAGGAATAGTAGTCTCTGGATCATGCACATAGTTATGAAGATAAGACACATGAAATACATTATGGATACCTGTCATATTGATCGGCAACTCTACTCTATACATGAGATTTCCAATTCTCTCTTAAATCTGCAATGGACCAAAATATCTTGGTGCTAACTTTCCTGTCTTTTCAAATCGCACCACACCCTTCATAGGTGATACCTTAATGAAACCTTATCTCCAACAGATAATTCTAGGTCTTTACGCCTCTTATCTACGTAACTCTTCTGCCTAGACTGAGTTTCCTTCATCCTTCCTTGGATTAACTCAATCTTTTCTAACGCTTCTCTAACCAAATCTGGACATAAGACTAATCTATCTCCAGTTTCCAACCAACATGTTGGTGGTTTGCACGATTTTCCATACAAAGCTTCAAACGACATCATTCCTATACTAGTCTGATAACTATTATTATAGGAAAACTCAACCAAATGTAGGTGATCCTTGTAAGATCCATCAAAGTCCATACACAAACCCTCAATAAATCCTCGAGTACCTTACTGTCTCTCTCTCTGTCTGGCCATCTATCTAAGGGTGATATGAAGTACTCATATTAAGCTTGGTACCCATCACTTCATGTAGACTCTTCCAGAATTCACTATTGAACAAAGCATCTCTGTCACTGACTATACTACCAGGAACTCCATGTAGTATAACTATGTTCTTCATGAACAACTTAGCTAAAACAGGTGTTGTCCTAGTTGACTTAACTGAAATGAAATGGGAATTCTTGGTCAATCAATCCACTCTGACCCATATACTTTCATTACCCCTATTTGTCCTTCGTAGCCCGTCTATAAAATCCATGGATATTGAATCCCATTTTCAAACTGAAATCTCCAAAGGTTGATGTAATCCACTCGGTTTCTAATGTACAGCTTTCACTTGTTGATAATTTGCACACCGCCTGACCCACAAGCCAACATCCCTCTTCATGCCTTTCCAATAGAAGCTCCTCTTCATATCCTGATACATCTTGGTTCCTCTGGGATGAATGGTAAACTTGGACCGATGAAATTCTCCAAGAACTTTCTTCCTCAAGTCCTCAACACCCTGAAAACACAACCGTCCTTTATTTCTCAACCATCCTTTATGGTCAAGGCTAAAATCCTTAAGATCATCGATCTCAGTTCCAATCTTAAGTCTTCCGATCCTCTCAGCCAACATTGGATCCTCTTCTTCTTAGAAGAAATTCTTTCAATCAATACCGGCAAATTTCTAAACAAGACAACCGGGCGGTACTTTAACTAGTCCCTGCAGTCGATCTTAACTGCACATCACGACTGACTAAAGTTTTTAAATCTTTTCACTCCGCAACATAGCTAACGCCACATTCTAATGTTTTTTGCTAAGAGCATCTGCTACCTTATTACCTTTTCCTGGAGTACACTCTATACCGAAGTCATAAGCAACCAAAAACTCAAGCCACCTCTTCTACCTTATATTCAACTCCTTCTGAGAAAATAAATACCATAAAGACTTATGATCGGCATAATGCTCAAACCTTTCCCCTAAGAGATAATGTCCCCATATCTTCAATACGAAGATCGCTGCTGCCAACTCCAAGTCATATGTAGGATATCTTATGTAACACCACATTTTATGATTATATATTTAAATGTTTTATTTAAATATAGCGTGGTTAATTTAATTTAAAGTCCGAAATGTGACTTTTTTTAAATAGTCGAATCTGGACTCGAGACCACTTTCATTGGTTTCAAAACGAAGTTTACAACTTTTTGAAGTATAAACATTGATATGTATGGAGTTGATTGATTAGGATTTTGGTGTTTTCATTTGGGCTTCAGGTTGTGTTCTAGCCCATTAACCCAACAAGATAACCCAAACCTTCTACCAAATACTCTAACTCGTCTCCTCTTCATTCATTTCACCCATAATTATTTAACACTCTCAAGCTAAAGGAAAAATGGGGGAAAGAGGAAAGATCAGAAATTCTTAAGCCCTAGCTACGCTTAGGAAATCAAGCTATAAAATCAAGGAGAAGCTTAGGTAAGCATCCTCTTCATCTTCTCCATCGCAATATCTCTCCAATTTTCATAATTTCCTATAAACTAATTTAGGAAATCTAGAGGTATAGTTGAGGAAGAATTGATCTTAACTTGTTTTGAAGCTTCTCTATTCTATTTTTGAGTTTAAAGGTAAGTTCTTGAACTCACATCTATGTCTATAGCTTTCATTGTGGTTAGGTATAAATTCCTAACATCTATATCTTATTCAATTTCTTTTGAATTGAATTGGTTTGGTGAACTTCCAATCTTGGTATTTTGAAGTCAGAAACTATAGAAATCCTCTTTTGCATGTTTGGACATGTTGTTTGGGGTGTATTGAAGAGCTTATAGGGCTGGGTTTTCGCGCATAAATCCCTAGCCACTATCGCTTATTCAATCACTTTCGAATTAATTTGCCCATCTTTGGGCTAGGAAAATTCTACCGTGACCTTCAGCTCGGACATTTGGGAAAACACTCAGATGTCTGAGGCTTAGCAAATAAAATTCAAAACCCTGGATTAGAGGTCTGAGGTTCATCCCCAGAAGTCTAAGCGATCTAGAATGAATTTCCAAAGCTTCAGCTCAGCTGTCTTGGAAAACCATCAGAAGTGTGGCGTTGTGAAATTCTGCATATTTGCCTATTTTTATGTGGCTTTACAATTTTTATCGATTTATGATGATCTGATTAGTTATTGTCATTCAGTATCGACTTTGATGATTTCTTTTCTGGATTTTTGGTGTTTCCATTTGATGAATTCGATATCGATTTCCATGATTTTGATTCATGTCATTGAAATGTGGATTTTTGTGATAGATTATTTTTCAATCATTTTTATGATTTGTCACTTTAAAATACAAAGGTTTTTATACTAGTCATAAATACTAAAACTCTTTCACATAAATGATTTCAACACTACTTTTAATACAAAACTCTTTTTCCAAAAACATTTTCCAATCTATTAGTATATACAAACATTTACCTCATTCGGATGAGAAACCTAATTAAACAACTTAGCTAAACAAGTGGTTTGAAATGCTTGCGTTTACTTCGTTGGTTAATTCTTAGACTTCTTTGATTGAAATCTTGTGATAATTTTCAAGTGGAAACCTACGATTTGTTCATAAATACTTAAGTTAAGACAGTGGTTATGGGACATGAAGCTAAACTCATTTATTTATTGGCTTAGTGTAATTTACACTTTTTGATCAATGATGATCACTTTGTGATTTAGAATTACGATGTGTAATGTCTCTTTGTCCACGTAGGGGACTAAATCCCGTTCTATAGAGATTCAGCTCAATTTGGTGGGGTAGCGTCCCATGGTCTTTAGGCCGTTTGTGGAGCTTTGGCTCAATTTTTATGGGTTAATGACCCATGGGATAGCATCCTCTTGTGATACACAAGTTGGTGTGTTTTCATGCTTCCGTTTGTGATAGACCTCCCCCCTTTGTGTTTTCTGGATTTCTAAACATTGATTTCTGGAATTTGTGTTTCACCCATTTTTGTGATTTGCATTGATAAGCTCTATCAATATTTGTGATTTAGTGAATAAGAATAATGAATATGACATTCTATTTGGTGTTCGCAAAAATTTGAGATATTATATGATTTTCATTGTCATCAAATATATACTTGTCACGGCATGGTATTAATGTTATTATTTATTTTTGTCATATCTCTTATCCTATCTCATTTTACATGATAATTATAGCTAGACTGATCCATTTATTTTTTTCTTCTTAAATAATACTTGGGTCAGACCGAGGTATTTCAAGTGCTTCCATTTGACTTCTTAGCAGGGACTAGCTTCTGACTTTTAGCTAACTACTTTATCTTAGTAGTTTTGTCTTTCATACATCTGAGATAGAGACTCCTTGATGTATACATATTCTTTTGTAAAGTACATGTTCCTATTCTTTTGTGATGTGGCGGATCTTTTATGACCGCTACTATGATGTTCACTTCTATGTCTTATATTCATATCTGTTTCAACCTTAGTGATATGAATATTTATGACTAATTTTGTGTTGTGCCTATTTTATATTGGTTCTGAAGGAACTTAGCTACCGTGTAGTAGATTTGAGTTTGGATTGGATATGTCGGACTTCCTTTTAAAATGAAATGCATCACATAGTATTTGACATATCGGTTCTGGCTCAAACCAATTATATAGTTGGTCGCTTCTCAACAGCCTTATTCTTCGTACTAGTTGACGACATTACTCAGTAGTGTCCTTGGTTAGTATGAGTATAGAGGTAGGGCATCACAACTTAGTATCAGAGCCAAACTTCGAAACAATATAGGATATTATGACAAGGATCATTGTCCTAGGTCTCTTTTAGGAATCGTGCCTTAGGATTTAATTCGAGTCTTAAGACCTGTCCTATCCTATTTTCTTTTATGTTGATATTCATGTTGAGAATAATACGTTTTCCTCTTCTTTCTTTCTTTCCTAAAGAAGAGAAAGTTAGACTGGCCATTCTAGTACTGGACAATCCAACGGTCCTTCTTAGGATGGCGTATTCATGTCTGCTCAACAACTTTTGGATCTTGTAAAGAATGACCAAGCCGCCGGACCTATTCCTGAGCCTACTCATCCTAAATCTGGGTTTTCACGCTTGTGCGATGATTACACCAATTTGGTTGATAAGCCATTCAAAGGTTCTGAAAGTGTTATAGAAGTCCAAGCTTGGCTTATAACATGCGATCACATCTTTTCTCGCATGAATCTTTTGGATTTACATCAAGTCCAAGTGGCTTCTAGTATGCTCCAAGAGAGAGCATTAGATTGGTATTAGCTTATGATTTTAGAAATTGTCGAAGCGGATCTTACTTGGGAGAAATTCCAAGAAAGATTCGAGTTAAAGTTTGTACCTGAAGCATTAAAGGTAACTTTTGCTCGATGCTTTATTTATCTTACTCAAGGTGAATCTTTTATGATAGATTATGTCGCATCTTATTTATCCCTATTGAAATATGGCATCGAGTATATTAATACCCCATTGAAGAAATATCAAAGGTTCATCTATGGGTTAGATTAGGATCTCAATAAGGCTTTACTTCTAAAACTAGAAGTGTCTTTCGATCAGCTTGTAGATATCGCTCTTCGACTTGAAGGGGCCGATAAAGAATGTTATGGTGATGTTGGGGGTGCCAAGAAGAACTTCAACAACAATAAAAAGAGGCATCTGGATAGTAAGTTCAAAGGCCCTAACCCCAACAAGAAAGGGAATAAAGCAACTTTGGTAGCAAAGACTCCTACCCCTAAACGTAGAGAATGCTACAATGGTGGATCTAAGGATCACCATGCAAATAAGTGTCCAGTGTTCCTTACTTGTCGCTATTGCAAAAGTTCAGGTCATCCTACATCTTCATGTTCCAAATTTCAAAGCAAGAAAGACGGAATGATGAATGTTGTGCAAGCCCCTAGTAACACTTCTCTTGGTCAAGGTATTTCTCATTCTAACCTTGATGGCATTATTATATTTCATGACCATCATATTCGAGTTCTTTTTGATACGGGTGCATCTCACTCTTTTATATCAAAAGAAATCGTTGATACTTTTTCTTTAAATGTTAAGGGCTTGATGACTTCATTAAGAATTACAAATCTAGTTAGTAGATCTGCAACACTCAGTTTATCTTGTAAATATGTCGAGATTATTTTATGTGATTATGCTTTTCGAGCCGATTTGCATGTTATGCGTTACCTAGGTTTTGGAATGATTGAGGGAATGGATTGGCTTAATTGATATGAAGCCCATATCCCATGTCCGGAGAAGACTATCCATCTTTGACATCCCCAATCTGTTAACAGATTTCTATTGTTCTTGAACATTCAGATTCCAATTCGGAAGCATCCTTATATTCTCTAAATCCATATGATGACAATAATGATGATGAGGAAGATGTCATTTCCTCATTAACGTTGTTTGTGAATTTCCTGATATATTTGAGCCCGTTTAGGATAACCAACTAAGCGAGCAATTGAGTTCAGAATTAATCTAATCCCTAGAGCTACACCTATCACTCGTCCTCCTTATTGTATGTCCAATAATGAAAATGAGGAGATGCGTAAACAATTATCCGAATTGGAAGCAAAATAGTTCATTCGTTCTAGTTCCTCTCCTTGGGGAGCTTCGGCTATCTTTGTGAAAAAATCTGATGGAACACTTAGGCTTTGTCTTGACTACCGCAAGCTTAATGATCTTACCATCAAGAATAAATATCCCTTACCTCGGATTGATATCTATTTGATCAACTTTACGGTGCTAGAGTCTTTTCACAGTTAGACTTAGCGATCGGTTTTCATCAGCTTCGAATTGCAGAGGATAGTATTCCTATGACATCGTGTCGTACTTGTTATGGATCCTATGTATGCCTTATTATGCCATTTGGTTTAATGAATGCCCCAGCTTATTTCATTGACCTTATGAACCGAATTTTCAAAGACTTCCTCAATCGATTTGTTCTCATCTTTATAGATTATATTCTTGTTTATTTTAAAATCGAGGAAGTGCATGAAAAACATCTTCAAATTGTGTTGGAAACCCTTAATAGGAATCAACTGAAAGAAAATTTTTCTAAGTGTGCCCCTTTTGGCAATCCCTTGTGAAATTTTTAGGACATATTATTTTTGAATCCAGAATTTTCGTGGATCCTTCAAAGATTGAGGTGATTCAAAATTGGAAGAGTACAAAGAGTGTGACATAAATTCGTAGCTTTCTTGAATTAGAGGGTTATTACCATCAGTTCATAAAAGACTTTTCTAAAATTTTCTTACCTTTTAGTAGTTTGACAAAGAAGGGAGTCAAGTACATTTGGTCAGACAATTATGAAGATTCTTTTCAAAACTTAAAAAAATTCCTTTCCAATGCTCCTATTCTTGTGATTCCCAAAGGGAACCAAGACTTGATTGTCTATACCGATGCTAGTTGTATTGGATTGGGAGCCGTTCACATGCAATGGGAACGTATTATCGCTTATGCTTCAATGCAATTAAAGCCTACCAAGACTAGATATTCCACTCATGGTTTAGTGCTCGCAACCATTGTTTTCGCCCTTTTGGCGTCATTATCTTTTGGGAGAGAAATTTGTTCTCTACAACGATCATAAATCTTTGAAGTATTTGTTCTCCCAAAAGGAACTTAATTTTCATCAACAACGTTGGCTAGAATTCCTCGCATCATTTGATCTTGATATTCTTTATACTCCCGAAAAGGAAATCGTATGCGGATGGCCTTAAACATTAGCAACAAGCGGTTGTTTCCATGATGATATTTGACTGGAATGATCTCGAGACTTTGTAAACTTATGAGATTCGAGACCGTGAATCCGATTCATGTTCATCTCTTGTTTTATGTAGCCATGAGGCTCATCCATCTCTTTTAGGCTGCATTCTTGAAGCTCAAAAGCATGATCTCGAATTGGCTCATCTTAGCCAAAGTTGTAGGGATCGAAATACTAACGGTTTGAAAGACTTTGAAATCGATGCTCTTAGAGGCATTCGAAAATATGGTAGACTTATTGTGCCAAATATTAGTGACCTTCGTAAAGACATTTTAGAAGATTTTCATCGTTCTAAATTTACCATTCATCCTGGTAGTAGTAATATGTATGTGGACATGAAACGACTTTATTATTGGGATGGAATGAAACCTGATATTGTAACTATATTAAGCATTGCATGTCTTGTCAACTTTTAAAGGCCGAGCATCAAAGGCCCGGTAGGTTATTGCAACCTTTAAACATTCCCGTTTGGAAGTGGGATCAAGTTTCCATGGACTTTATTGACGGTCTTCCCTTTTCTCATTCGGGTCATGATAGTTTATGGGTGATTGTAGGTAGAGTACAAATTTGCCCATATTATTCCCGTTTGGTCCAGCCGGACTGTACCTCTTTTGGCTAAAGTCTATGTTAAAGAAATTATTGAATTGCATCGAGTTCCTACTTCTATTGTTAGTGATTGTGATTCATTATTTACTAGTGGGATTTGAAAGGGTCTTCAAAATTCTTTGGGAATGTAGCTTAATTTTAGCACCGCTTATCATCCTCAGTCCGATGGATAAACCGAGCGTGTGAATCAAACTCTTGAAGGTCTTGTAATGACCCAGAATTTGACCACTTTAAAATATACTATTTAAAGTGATTTTAAATACAAAATGTGTAAGGTTATATGATTAAAGTAATATTAGATAGGATTTGGAAAGAGAAGTATACACAAAAATACCAACATTTGCCTATAACGACAAGAGTGACAAAATGCTAATTTCAAAAAATATGTTTCAATGGTTAAATAAATTATTTTAATTAATTTATGAGTGTTTATATTTTTAAATAGCATTACCAAAATTTATTTTCAAATTTGGTTTACATAAATAAATAGTTTTGCTAAAACGTCAAAATGTGACCGTAAAACAATTTATCGAAAAACGATGTTTAGTCGATCAAAAGTTGTAACAACATCGTCGCACCTTTATTTTCTTATATAGGAACATATGTTCAAATTTTATATGTATTAGTTAATTCACTAATAAAGTTTACTTTTACTAAACATACATAGAAAATTCTAGAATATAATTAAAAAAAAGTAAGTACAAAAAGACAAAAATGTCATTTCAAAGCATAAAGTAAACATCAAATCAAAGAAATATAATTATTACTTTCTTTACTTAATATTTAAGTGAAAATGACATAAAGTAATAATTTTAAATGTGATGTTGAGTGTTAAAAAATAAGGTTGCATAAAAAGTAAGTAAAGGGTATTTTGGTCATTTTACAAAATAATATTTTATTTCAAACTTTTTTCTATAAATACCTACCATTTCTTTCACAAATTCCACACACTTTTCATTCTTCTTCTTCCTTTTCCAAGCTCTCTTCTTCTCTTCCTTAGAGCTTTAATGGCTTCTTCTTCTTCCATCTCCTTACTAACTTTTTCAAAACCATATCAAACAAAGTCAAAACACCACCAAATTTTGCCAAAGACCATAGAATACCATTCAAACATGGTTTAGCATCTAAGAAGTGAAGAAATGATGGAGAGAGGAAAAGATCAAAGTGTGGCCGAGCCTTATGGATGTTTGAAGGTGGTGGTCGAGTAATTTGAAGCATGGTGGTAGAGTTTACATGATGGTTTGGTGTAGTTAAGAGGATTTAGTGAAGCATTATTGCGTATGAATGTTGGTAGGAAGAATTGCTTATGTTAAATGGTGAGTACTAATATTTACTAATTAATCCATAACTTATTTCAAGTATAATGATTTGGAAGTTTAAATATGTTGAACGATTAAATGTTTGATAATTTGGTTGCAAAATTGGTTGATTATATGATTGATTATATGATTTATTATACTGTTGATAACTTGTTTGGTAAATGATAAGAGAAATGATTAGAAATTAACCATAATTAATTGAATGAGAATTAAATCAATAGAAATATGTGTATGGAAGCTATTTAGCCTCTTAACGGTTTTAAATAAGTTATCATAGTTTAAATATGTTTTAAAACAAATTTGAAGTGTTTTTGACAAGTTTCGAAGCGATTCACAATATTGGTCAAAATCGAGCTCGTCGCGTAGCGGCAGTTCGTAAATTTCAATCCGTAACTTCAAATTAGTTTAGAGAATGATTTATAAGTTGGATTTATTCGAAATAAAAATTCTTTGGTCTACAATGATAATAGTTTTCCAACGAAGAAAGAAAATCAACATTTCATCAAGTAGATTTTGAAATATGTCCAAAAAAAATTTCTAAAAACAACGCGGTTTTGCAGTTCGGAATCCATAAAGGGATTTCTTTATAAATGATTAGAAATATGAAATAAATTTGATAAATCTATTAAATTGATTTAAAAGAGATTTGGAATTGAAAATATGCATTTTTAAACATTAAAAAGTTTTTCAAATCAAATAAGCTTACATAGCACTTTCCACAGCACTTTTATGCTGCGAATTCTATAACCTTTTGAATACGAGTTTAAACTTAACAATTATTTCCTAAATCTTTTGTGAATGAATTTAAAAGAATAATTAAGTAATGTAAAGATGATTTGTAAGTTTTAATAGGAGTTTGAATAAATGGTTAAGAGATATTGTTTATACCACTTAAACAAAAAAGTGAAGAATATTGAATGTAATAACAAACTGAGTATGTAGAAATGACTAGTATATTTGTCCCTCCTATGTGATTTTGAAGGGTAAAACAAGGTGTTTAACTAAGGTTAAGGATGGTGCAACCAGTGCCCTAAACTTACCCGGCCTATGTTTTATCTTTTTAGGCAAGGGGTGAAATAGACTGAAAGGAAAGCCCGGATGCTCTAAAAGATCATATTTAAGTTTTTCCAAAATAAAAAAAAAGAAACAAATTCTTAGAATGTTAATTAACCACTTAATTCGATGATTGGTACGAAGAAACCGGGATCAGATTTGGGTGATTCCTATCCGAAGAACCGGGATTGGATTTGGTCGATTCCTATTCGAAGATCACTTCAAACTAACTTCGAAACCCTATATGAACTTAACATCTTTTTATCGATGATTACCAAAAAGGGACCAGGATCAGATTTAGGTGATTCCCATTCGAAAAACTAAGATCGGATTTGGGTGATTCCTATCTGAAAATCCCTTCAAACTAATTTTGGAAATAAAATATATTGAAGATAATGATGATGACTAAGAACTTCATGATGTAGAATTACTTTCCATTAGTCCCTGGAGGTGAAATTTACCATATCTAAGGTGGCAATAGTGCTTTGTTATGAAAAACTTCGATTTGCAAGAATGTGATTTGAAGTTAAGAAAGAAATCTTTGATTAAGATTTAATAAATAATTTGGGAATATTTTCTTTAAGTTAAAAGTTATAGCTTGAATATAAGAAATCTTTGACTAAGATTTAATAAATGATTTGGAAAGGTTTTCCTAAGTAAAAGAGAAACTGATTTGAAATTACTCCAAGAATTAAGAAAGGTTTAAACAAAACAATGATTTGATAAAGGAGGCTTAATGATTCCATGTACATTTAAAAAGAAAATGGAATAAACTGAAAAGAATATATCTAAGAAAGATATTTGATTTAAATAAAAGAGGAAGTAATTGATTGATGATTAACATCCACATGTAAACTTAACATCTTTTAATGCGATGATTGGCTATGAAGGAGCCAGGATCGGATTTGGGTGATCCTTACACGAAAACCACTTCGAACTAATGTATACATTCGAAAGTAAAGAAATGTTGAAGACGATGATTATTGAAGGCCATGGATCTTTATAGCGCCAGGGCTATTGTTGAACATGCTCTGGGTTGCTCCCATTACAGAGTTATTTATAGCCGTGGTCTCCCCATTGTGGAGATTTTTCGGATTGCAAGGACTACTCGTTACTAGTGGTAGTAGGAGAGTGCCTTCAGTTACGTTCATTCCCAGAACGAACTTGTATGGACGAATGTCCGACATTGCATTTTTGAGACACAACGTTTGACTTTTAAAAATGTGCATCTGCTTGGTGGTGGAGAAGGGAACTTCACTTAGCTTAACACCCTTTTCTGAGACATACGAGCCCAGAGGTTATATGCTTGTTGGAGTCAAATAGTGATCAAAGGAATGGTAATGTGGCATTCAAAGTGGAATCTGTTATGATCAAAGCGTGGTTTTGTGTGAAAAACGTGGCTTTAAAGAAATTGATCGTAGCTTCACGTGCCTCACACCCTGGTTATGATGGGATACTATGTGGTTTAACAGACACAAATTCTGAATAAGTGAGTATGTATGGTGGTGTTAAATATGTTTGGCCCTTTGGGGGATACGTCCCTCAAGGCATTTATTGCCCCATGTGGATAAAGTGGTTAGCTTGAGAAAAGCAGGGAACTACCGGTTATCAGTTGTAGTGTGGCAAGTATAGTTCTAAGTGACTAGTCTGAGAAAAGTGATTAAGGCACCGTGGGAACTATGTTTGTTATGCGTGGATTGGAGAAAAAGCACTAGTGCCCTATCATGTTGGAAATCCAACCCCAATATGAGATTCACAGTTTTGATTGTATTCCCAAAATAGCTGTAATGACTTGCAAACATTTCATCTACCCCCTTTCTATTATCACATGTTCTATTCGGTATATTCCATAGACCTAGTCTGGATATATTGCCTTAGGCTTAGTCAAGATATTGATATCTTATTTGAATAAGTTTATTTGAAAAGTGTTTTCAAAAGAATATCATTAAAAATAATATCAAGTGTATTTTGGTATGAAGTGTTTTGGTTATCATAAGGTAAAAAACCATTCGTGTTTATGTGTAGGTGTGGTCTTATGAGACACCTTTCTTTTCAATGGTTTTGATAACATCGTCATGATCTATACATTTAAAATTTCGAGTATCTCACGTTGGTTTATCAAACCTGATCCGGGTATTTTTAATACTCGGGTCAGATCTGAGTTGTTTCAGGTTGAGTTGAAGACTGTTGGAGTATCCAGAGGAGAGCTGGAGATCTTCATCATCGCATGGATGTATTCTATCATCTGCTACATCTATTGCATTTGTTTTTGTTTGTTGTTTGTCAGCATTTGTATGGGCAGGTGTTATAACTGTCCAGGCTGAATCTAGGTTAGACTCTGATATTGTATTTTAAAATTTTCCAGTGTAAAGATTATTATTGAAATAGTATATGTTATTCCATTCACGTGAGATTCTGTTCTATCTTTATTTACTTTCTACCCTTAATGATCTATCTTTTCATGTAATTTGTGTTAGACATGTGTGGTTTATTGTCGATTCAAAGGGTATGGAAAAAAAGGGCTATTACGTTTGGTATCAGAACCGAAGGTTAAGCGAGAACCTTGGGTTTGGTTGGGTAAAGACTCATTAAAGATAGGATTTGTAATGCTGTAGGATGAGTAACTCATTAGAGATAGGGTTAGTTACACCCTAGAATGAGTTTTAGCGTATTACATATGAGTGCGTGTTTGTTAGTGACCAATAAATTTTTTTCTTTTGATTTATTGGTTGAGTGGTTTATAAATTCTGGTTGGTATGGAAAGTACAACTATATCAATAGGTATTTCTAAACTCTTAACAAGGCATATCGACACACTAATTTTGAAAAAATTGGTAACTGAAATAATTTTACCTAGGATTATATTTTGATTATAAAGTATATGTTTTGAAAAATTTTATAGTTAGAAATCGGGATTAGGAAATTTAAATATGAACGTCTTTTGATTAGAATTTCACAGTTTGATTACAAGATGTTTCATAAATATAATAGATAAGTAAGAAATCTGATTAGGTAATTAAGATCTTTAATACTTATTCCAAAATAATAAATTAAGAAATGATAATGTTAAGTTACTATCATGAAATGACAAATTTTTTGATTTAAAATTTTAGGTAAGAATACCTTGTGAATTAAGTTTCACGATTTGACTATAAGGGATTTGATAATAATGTTTGTTTAAGAAATGAAGACATAAGATAAAAATGTATTTAAATGAGTGTGTAAAACGATAAGAATAAAAGAAATGAGAATATAAATTCGAGTAATTTAAAGAGTTGTGGGAATTTAAATGAAGTTAATTAATAGAAGATAAAATGAATTTATAAAGTAGGTTTAAAAGGTAATATCCAAAGGATTTTGAAAATGGTATTATTTCAAATAAAAAAGAGATATTTTATGATAACTAATTCGATTGACTCGAAAATAAAATAAAAATGGGCAGAAGATGTGTTCAGATGTTGAACACTTCTCTTAAGTATTACTCTTCTTGTTAAGAGGATATATGATACTATTAGTAGTACCAGTTCCTTGGCATTATTTTGGAGTTACTCGATCTATATAATTTTCTTAAGTTAAAGAGATAATGTGAATCATTAACTGATAGTTTGATTAGTAATCTTTATACAAGTGTTTAAAATAAAGATAAATTCGAATCGCTAATTGATAAGATAAAGGAGAATTCACGATGATTTTGGAAAGTCGAAAATTTTCGAATCATACCTAACTCAAAGCTAAGAAATTTGTGAAAACTTTTGGTAAAAGGATTGGGAAATACTTTGAGTAAATAAAATATGATAATGATAATTTATGAATCTGATTTATAAAGATAAAAAGGAGATTTAAGTTAAGAGTATGAGGATTTAAATACGGGTGGTTTTAAAATATTTTTTTATTTCAAAGCTATAAATTTAAATAATAAATAAGTTTTATAACTTATGAATTTGAGATAATAGCAAATTACAGGAAATTCTAAATTCGTTAGACAGATGGATTCAAGTGAAACTAATTTGAAATTTGGGATTTATATATACTCTTAGGATGTAAAGGTATATCATACAAATATTCATTTAAGTCATGAACTGTTAAGTAAAATAATGACTCCTAAAAAAGATAGTTATAACCCGCAAAATATTTTATTAATGAATTCAAGCATTAATTATGAATTTGGACTTAAGTCTTTAAAATGTGATTGATTTGCATAAGTTATTAGATGTAATAAACTTAAGTGATAGTTTTACGAAATGATTCATAAATAATTTTAGTGTTGAAGGAAACATAATGAATTAAAAGATTGTAGGAATTTTTTTTAAAGATAAATAATCTTTTGAGTGAAAAATGGTTTCCTTAGAATATTTACCTTTAACAAAAATATTTGAAAATAAATAATTAAAGGGATTATATAAAGAAGCACATTTATAAAATATTTGGACTTAAGTTAAAAGTTTATGAAAGTTTTGAGGGTTAATAAATACATATGTTATATGTAGATCATTTCTTTACATAAATTTTGATCTAATATCCGAGTATGGAACTTCAAGGTGTTTACACTGGTTTGAAAAAGGATTTATCACTCGATTCTTGACGATGAACATTGATGATGATTTTTGGTTGGGTACTTGAGTTTTCTATCAGGGTTGAGCTCTATGCATGGAAAGCAAAGGTTTCTGAGCAAAGAGCCTGATTAAAGTTTTCACTAGAGGATTAGGAGATCGATAATAGTTTGGAAATAAAGTTGTGTATTCGAATAAGATATTTCATACAGACGATCTTTGTATATTATATTGAATTAAGTTTGAAGATAAATATTTTAGGAAAACTTTTATTTTGGGTAGTTTCGAGGACAAAATTCTTTTAAGTAGGGGAGAATGTAACGACCTAGAATTTGACCACTTTAAAATATACTATTTAAAGTGATTTTAAATATAAAATATGTAAGGTTATATGATTCATATAATATTAGATAGGATTTGGAAAGAGAAGTATACACAAAAATAGTAATATTTGCCTATAACGACAAAAGTGACAAAATGCTGACTTCAGAAAAAAAGTTTTAGTGGTTAAATAAATTATTTTAATTTATTTATGAGTGTTTATATTTTTTAATAGCATTATACAAATTTATTTTTAAATTTGGTTTACATAAATAAATTGTGACGACCGCCCATGACTCCCGCACGGAAACAAGGGAATGGTGCGCTGAAAGTGTGCCAGGCAGCCATGAGTGACCGTCAAGGGTAAAATAAACATCGCAGAATCTATCGTATAACTCACAGCGCATGGACAAAATACAATAGAGAAATATATAGTGAAGCTCCATAACAAAAAATCATCATATAGACTTCATAATAGTTTTATACATGGTCTGAATCATGAATACAAGAAGCCTCACTACATAGCACTCAGAGTAATCAACAATCAGCGGAATATCCAGTACATAGAATATGAAAATAATATGTAAAGCCTCCTGCTCGTCTTCGTCATCATCAGCGTGAGCCACTAAGATCAGCACCTGCCACCTGTCACCTAGTCTGCCCATCCCAAACATGGATGAACAGCCCAAGGTAATAAGAGGAGACATAAAACCTTGAGTCAGACAACAGTCTTAGTGAGCAGTAAATCAACTATCAAACATACCAAAGGAACATAGAGGATAAAAGGAATAGGAACCCAAATCATCCCACTCCACCTCTTTCTACAGTGATAGCCCCCAGACACACACTAAGGAGAAGCAAGCATAGCAAAGCAGATAATTAAAGTAAAGCAATAATCACTCGAGTCAAGGTCGATGTTTTCCAAATACAAACCCCCAAGGCCTAAACCAAGATCAGATAAGCACCCAGAAAACACCGCTCTTGAGACCGAATGATGATACAACCAAACATCCATGACTCTGGCCATCACTGTTATCATTGCCTTGATTTTATCGTTAATTGAATGACCAACTCATCTTTCAACCATCCATCAAGGGCTAATGGCAACCCCGGTTCTAGACATAACTCCGCACGTCACCGTGACCCGTGCCTAGGTATAACGGATCTACCCAGAGTACTAGCACGTCATCATGACCCGCGCCTGGGTATAACGGATCTACCCAACGTACTCTTGCTTTGAGCTTGCTAGAACCTTCAATAACGATAAGATCTCAGCCTTCTAGTCATCCTCCTCGACGACTATTCCCATTATAGCTCAAGCACCTCTCGAGCCCACCATTATCCACCAACTCGAACCGCATCATCGAGTAATCAACATGCTTGGGATGACCCCGTCTGGATTAAACCAAGGCTTCCACATCATGCTTTGCTCCAACGCATCTTAGCAAAGTCCATCTCATCATCATACTTCGCCTCAACATATCATGGCAAAGTCCATTTCGTCATCATACTTCGCTTCCTCTAACTATAGCAAAGTCCTCGAACCCATCCATATGAGCTTCATCATCCGCTTTATATGCCACAGCAGCTTTCACCATTCAAGAGCCTTTCCACTTAGCTTTTGAATCATCTTCAACCATCTTGTCCCAAATCAACTACAAGCTAACTCGAGACAATCAAATCAATCATACATCCAAACAATCAAGCATTCAAACAAGATCTAATCAAGCAATATCAACTAAAATGGCAATTTTGTAAATAAATGAGCATAAGTCTAACATATATGAAATCATGGATTTTAGCATAGATCTATCAAATATAAAACATGGGTTTTGTCCCTATAACTTGTTAATTGAACTTGCATAGGTAAACATCTTCAAAAGTAATGAATCTAGTCTTGGAACTAAGAAAAATGCATGAAATCTCTAACTTTAACACTCAAACAAGCCACCAATCCAATATACTCCTTTGGGTCCGCGTGAGAGATAACTACCACTCACCGAATCACCCAAACACTTCAACAACTATCAACTAAAGATCTGGACAGCAAGGATTCAAGCTCGATTCGTCGAAATCTCGCTTGAAATGGTGAAATCTAGCTTCGTCGGATGAAGATCTTCAACTTTGGCTCTTCAATCTTCGATCTTGATCTTCGATCTTGGATGGATGTTAGCACTCGATCAAAGTGGAGAAAAGAAGTGAAGAAATGTTGTAGTCGAGCTCTCAAAATGGCAGCACTTCGTCGCTTCAAAAACCGGTGCCAAAAAGTGAGCCAAACTCCTCTATTTATAGGCTGATTTCACCCTTAGGTCGTCGTCCAGTTTTAGGTCGTTGCCGACCTAAAGATCCTCGACCTAACTTAGGTCGTTTACGACCTAACTTAGGTCGTTTACGACCTAAGTCTCAATAGTACATGCAAACTAAAACACAGCCGCCTTCCTTAACTCGAACCAACGACCTACGACTTATCCAAACACACAAGATCTCACGACCTAACTCCTATGCGACCTAACTAACAAGGCCGACTTAGCACACACATGCACTTACACGACCTACCTAGCTGCCGACTTAAAAGCTTACGACCTAACACATAAGCCTCTATACAACCTAACCTAGTCACGACCTATCGAGCAACACGAGTTACGACCTAACAACTCATAGCGGCCTTCCTTAGGTCGTCTAACGACCTAACTAACCTACCGACCTAACTATGCTACGACCTAAAACATGACGACTTAACTACTAGGCCATAGCTCGTCTACGACCTAACTTCCTTAGGTCGGTCCATACTTAGGTCGGTCAGAAATCATAACTCGTAACTGTTAGGTCGTTAACCCTAGGTCGCTAACTATCTTAGGTCGCTCAACCGACCTATCTACCTTAGGTCGCTCTACCGACCTATCTACCTTAGGTCGTAAACACTTTTAGATTGCTAACTACATTAGGTCGCTAACTAATTTAAGCCGCTAACTAATAGGTCGCACGCCCTAACTACTAAATGACCTAACTTACCTAGCAACCTAACACTTCCCTTAGGTCGCTCAACGACCTAACTTAGGTCGTTACCCCTATAGGTCGTTCACAACCTATCTCCTAACTCGCTAACCCGTAAGTCGTAGCCTTCTTAGGTCGTTACCTCGGTCTAACACACTAACTCGACCACACCTTGATTCGTCCAAATCTCTAGGTCACTAACTCATCCCAGCCTTTAAGTCGCTCATATCTGTAGGTCGCCTACGACCTAATACTTAACATGTTAACTCGTCCAAGTCTATGAGTCGTCCCACATCCTAACTCGGCCACTAGTTAACTCGTTAGCTATTATAACTCGGCCACATGACCTAAGCTCCTACCGACTCAACATCACACGACCTAAGACGCTAAGTCGGTCACGACTCAACTCCGAACGACCTAGGCTACCCTTCAACCTAAGCCTCTACACGAGTTAACTACCATACGACGTAAGCATTAACGACTTAAAGACAACAACAGTTTTACGATCTTTCGATCCGTAAAAATACGGGTCGTTACATTCTCTCCCCCTTAGGAATTTCGCCCCCGAAATTCCAAACAAACAAGAGCAATCAGAATTATTCCGCATGCCTACCATCCATAGCAATCAACAAACCATGCATCCAATTACTAACCTAGCATGCAGAATTCTAAGACTAGAACAAGCTACAAATTCGTGAGATGTCACGACACCTTAGGACCATACCTCGAAGAGTTCAGGATAAGCTGCCTTCATCCTCTCTTCCTCCTCCCACGTACAGTCGTTAACATCATCACTCCATTGTATCTTGAGCAACGTAATCGTCTTCCTCCTAAGCTGTTTCGTATCGGTTTCAACAATACGAAGCGGCTTACGAGGTCTTCTAACAACTGGATCAACCTCCAAATCTTCACAGCTATCAGCAGAAACCACTGTGCTCGAGTCGTGCACATACTTCCGTAGATACGATACACGAAAAACATTGTGCACACCCGCCATCTTTTCTGGTAACTCCAATCTATAAGCGAGCTTTCCAATTCGCTCGATAATCGGGAATGGTCCAACAAATCTCGGAGTCAATTTTCCTTTCTTCCCGAATCGAATAACATTCTTCAGAGGAGAAATCTTCACAAAAACCATATCACCTACGTCGAATTCCAAATCTTTTCGACGCTTATCGGCATAACTCTTCTGACGGTCTTGGGCTGCCTTCATTTGTTGCCGAATGATCTCTATACAATCCGAAGTCTGACGAATCATCTCAGGCCCAAGTATCAGCTTTTCTCCAGTTTCCAACCAACATGTTGGAGAGTTACACGGTCTTCCATACAGTTCCTCATATGGTGCCATACCAATACTTGACTGGTAGCTGTTGTTATACGCAAACTCCACTAAATGAAGATGATCTTCCCATGATCCTCCGAAATCCAAGACACATGCTCTCAAGAGATCTTCCAAAACTCGGTTGACTCTCTCAGTCTGACCATCTGTTTGGGGATGATAAGCTGTACTCAAAAACAACTCGGTTCCCAAAACTTCCTGAAAGCTCTTCCAAAATCCACTAGTGAACAATGGATCTCGATCGCTCACTATACTCTTCGGAATACCATGGAATCGAACTATCCACTTAACATACAATTCAGCCAACTTCGATGCAGTCCTAGTCGATCGAACAGGAATGAATCTTGCACTCTTAGTCAAACGATCTACAACGACCCAAATCCCTTCATTTCCCGTTCTGGTTCTAGGTAAACCATCGATAAAATCCATCGATATTTGCTCCCACTTCCATGTAGGAACTTCTAATGGCTGAAGCAATCCACTGGGCTTCTTTTGCTCTGCTTTAACCAACTGGAAATTCATGCACTTGGAAATAAAATTTCCAACATCCTTCTTCATACCTTCCCAGTAATAGGTTCTCTTCATGTCCCGATACATCTTATTTCCTCCTGGATGAATTGTCAACTTCGAGTGATGACTTTCCTTCAAAACTTCATCTCTCAACTCATCGATATCGGGAACAACCAGTCGTCCTTGCTTCCGAAGCCAACCCTCTCGATCGACTTCGAATCTTTTATCCTTCTCCGGGTCCAATCCAGATTCCAAATCATGGATAATCTTGACAAGCTTATCGTTTCGCTTTTGGCTCTCGCCAATTCTTTCCACAAGAGTAGGCCTTATCGATAAGTTTGCCAACATTTCAGGTTCCAATTCACATCTGGGCCTGAAGTCAAATCTAGCTAAAAAATCGAGACTCTTCCATTCCGAAAACATGGCTCCCAATCCTGCATGTCTTCGACTTAACGCATCAGCTACTGCGTTACCTTTTCCCGGAGTATAGGCTATACCAAAATCATATGATGCTAAAAACTCTAGCCATCGTTGCTACCGAAGATTCAAATCCTTTTGGGAGAAAAGATACTTCAACGACTTGTGATCCGTAAACAACTCGAATCGAACTCCCAATAGATAATGTCTCCACATCTTCAGAGCAAAAACAATCGCCGCTAACTCCAAATCATGAGTCGGGTAATTCCTTTCATGCGGCTTCAGTTGTCGACTCGCATACGCAACAACTCTATCCTTCTGCATCAGCACTGCTCCAAGTCCAGTACCGCATGCATCGGTGTAAACCACCATCTCATCATTCCCACTTGGAATAGTCAAAACAGGAGCACTCGTCAATCGCTCTTTCAGGATTCTAAAAGCTTGCTCACACTTAGCATCCCAACTGAACACTTGGTTCTTCTTCGTCGATCCTGTTAACGGTGCAGCTATCTTGGAAAAGTCTTTGATAAACCGATGATAATATCCTGCTAATCCAAGAAAACTTCTCACATCAGATGCATTCTTAGGTCTAATCCAATCCTGGATCGCTGCCACCTTAGCGGGATCAACCGCTATCCCATTTCCAGAAATGACATGGCCTAAGAACCTCACTTCACCCTTCCAGAAGTGACACTTCGAAAACTTAGCCTTCAGCTGATGTTTCCGCAAGATTTCCAAAACAATCCTCAAGTGCGTCTTGTGCTCTTCCTCAGTTCCGGAATAAATCAGAATATCATCCACGAACACAAGTACGAACTTGTTCAACTGATCTCTGAACACTCTATTCATAAGATCCACAAAATACGCTGGTGCATTCGTCAATCCAAATGGCATTACCAGCCACTCATAAAAACCGGATGGTGTCCTGAAAGCAGTCTTCGGCACACTATCCTTCGCCACTCTTAACTAGTGAAATCCCGTTGCCAAATCCATCTGAGAAAACACCTTAGCCTCGTGAAGCTGATCAAACAAGTCATCTATTCTCGGCAATGGATACTTGTTCTTCTTAGTCACCTTATTCAGCTCACAATAATCAACACATAACCTCAACGATCCATCCGCTTTGGTTGCGAACACAACTGGTGCACCCCATTCGGACACACTACGCCGAATGAATCCTTTCCATAAAAGGTCATCAACCTGCACCCTCAACTCTTGCTGTTCTCTAGGCGCCATCCGCCTAAGAGGCATCACAACAGGTCTGGCTCCCTCAACTAGATCGATACGAAACTCGATCTCCCTATGCGGCGGTAACCCTTTGACCTCGTCAAAGACATCCTCGAATCCATTCACGATTGGAATCGATGACAGTCCATCCCGTGGAACAACCAGCGAATACATGAAGCTCATGAAGACGCCTTCTTCATGCTTACATCGTATCACAACCTTTCGCCCCTCCACATTCTCGACTGTCACCTCCAATCTCTCACAATCAACCTTTTCCGCATACTTCCTAAGCCAGTCCATACCCAAAATAATTCCGAACCCCGCAAAGTTCAGAACAAAGCAATCACAAACAAAAGAGCAATCATGACTCGATATAACTAGACCACGGCATAGCATACACAAACAAGACGAACCCCCAACTGGATTAGTCACTACCAATGGTCTATCAACAATATCCGGTTCCAAAACCAACCGGTCTACCAACTCATTACAAACAAAAGAATGAGACGCTCCAGTATCAAATAACACTCTAACTGGAACACCACAAATGGAAAGAGTACCTTGAACCACCACACTCTTCCCCTTCTCTTCAGCAGTAGGAGCTTTCGAAGATGACGGGACAGCCCCCAAGCATAAGCTTGCACAACCTTCCTGTCCTTTATCGGTTCCGGACAGTTCTTCTTAATGTGCCCTAGCTTATCACAGTTGTAGCACTTCAACAACACCTTCGGATTCTTGCAATCCTTGGAGAGATGGCCCTTCTGCCGACAATTATAGCAGGTCTTTTCCCCCTTCAGCTTCTTCTGACCATCCTTACCCTTCTGCTGTTGCTGCTTCCTCTTCTTGTTTCCACCCTGCTGTGGTTTAGACTCCTCCTTGGTCACAGCAACAACAGATACTTCCTTAGGAAACAAACTCTCGTGCCTGAGAGCTTTCTCCACCAGCTTCTCAAATGGATCGTCCAGATGATCCACCAACTGTCTTCCAAGATAACTGTCCAAGCCTGTCACGAATTTCTCGTTCTTCTGGTAGGGAGATTCAATATACGACCGAGCATACTTGGACAAAGCCTCAAACTCAGAAACATACTCAAGAACCGATCTCCCACCTTGCTTGAGCTCAACAAACTTCTTAAACAAGATAGACTTCTGAGCCGTAGAAATGAACTTAGCTTCAAATCTAGCTTGGAACTGCACCCAAGTAATTTCTTCCTCCGGAGTATCAATGGTGATAGAGTTCCACCAATCAGAAGCTCTCCCTTGAAGCTGTCTTGATGCAAGCTTCCTTTTAGTTGCATCCTCAATTCCCAAGTCACCAAAGATCCTTCTACAAGCATCTATCCATCTTTGGACTTCAATGGTTGACTCTGTCCCTAAGAAAGCCTTCCCTCCAAGAGCAGTATAATCCTTACAAAGCTTAGCAAAATCCACCGGTCTTGGAGCTTGAACTTGAACTCCAACATCTACAGATGGCCCTGGAGCTGGTATCCTTCTCATGATAGAAGTCATCATGGCTTCAAACATAGCTCCATAATCAGCAACTCCTTTAGCGGCACGGCCTTCCCTTGCAACTGGTCTCCCTCTTCGACTCATCCTTAGTATCTACAAAAAGGACTGATTAGAACACCTTGAGGAACAACTACATAAGGAGTTCAAATCCATCTAAACTACTATATTATATATAGTAATCATCCATCAAAATACAATTACGTCTCTCTTACGTAGTTACGTCAGCGAGCGTTAGCTAAAATCGATTAACCAAAGCTCTGATACCAAATGTGACGACCGCCCATGACTCCCGCACGGAAACAAGGGAATGGTGCGCTGAAAGTGTGCCAGGCAGCCATGAGTGACCGTCAAGGGTAAAATAAACATCGCAGAATCTATCGTATAACTCACAACGCATGGACAAAATACAATAGAGAAATATATAGTGAAGCTCCATAACAGAAAATCATCATATAGACTTCATAATAGTTTTATACATGGTCTGAATCATGAATACAAGAAGCCTCACTACATAGCACTCAGAGTAATCAACAATCAGCGGAATATCCAGTACATAGAATATGAAAATAATATGTAAAGCCTCCTGCTCGTCTTCGTCATCATCAGCGTGAGCCACTAAGATCAGCACCTGCCACCTGTCACCTAGTCTGCCCATCCCAAACATGGATGAACAGCCCAAGGTAATAAGAGGAGACATAAAACCTTGAGTCAGACAACAGTCTTAGTGAGCAGTAAATCAACTATCAAACATACCAAAGGAACATAGAGGATAAAAGGAATAGGAACCCAAATCATCCCACTCCACCTCTTTCTACAGTGATAGCCCCCAGACACACACTAAGGAGAAGCAAGCATAGCAAAGCAGATAATTAAAGTAAAGCAATAATCACTCGAGTCAAGGTCGATGTTTTCCAAATACAAACCCCCAAGGCCTAAACCAAGATCAGATAAGCACCCAGAAAACACCGCTCTTGAGACCGAATGATGATACAACCAAACATCCATGACTCTGGCCATCACTGTTATCATTGCCTTGATTTTATCGTTAATTGAATGACCAACTCATCTTTCAACCATCCGTCAAGGGCTAATGGCAACCCCGGTTCTAGACATAACTCCGCACGTCACCGTGACCCGTGCCTAGGTATAACGGATCTACCCAGAGTACTAGCACGTCATCATGACCCGCGCCTGGGTATAACGGATCTACCCAACGTACTCTTGCTTTGAGCTTGCTAGAACCTTCAATAACGATAAGATCTCAGCCTTCTAGTCATCCTCCTCGACGACTATTCCCATTATAGCTCAAGCACCTTTCGAGCCCACCATTATCCACCAACTCGAACCGCATCATCGAGTAATCAACATGCTTGGGATGATCCCGTCTGGATTAAACCAAGGCTTCCACATCATGCTTTGCTCCAACGCATCTTAGCAAAGTCCATCTCATCATCATACTTCGCCTCAACATATCATGGCAAAGTCCATTTCGTCATCATACTTCGCTTCCTCTAACTATAGCAAAGTCCTCGAACCCATCCATATGAGCTTCATCATCCGCTTCATATGCCACAGCAGCTTTCACCATTCAAGAGCCTTTCCACTTAGCTTTTGAATCATCTTCAACCATCTTGTCCCAAATCAACTACAAGCTAACTCGAGACAATCAAATCAATCATACATCCAAACAATCAAGCATTCAAACAAGATCTAATCAAGCAATATCAACTAAAATGGCAATTTTGTAAATAAATGAGCATAAGTCTAACATATATGAAATCATGGATTTTAGCATAGATCTATCAAATATAAAACATGGGTTTTGTCCCTATAACTTGTTAATTGAACTTGCATAGGTAAACATCTTCAAAAGTAATGAATCTAGTCTTGGAACTAAGAAAAATGCATGAAATCTCTAACTTTAACACTCAAACAAGCCACCAATCCAATATACTCCTTTGGGTCCGCGTGAGAGATAACTACCACTCACCGAATCACCCAAACACTTCAACAACTATCAACTAAAGATCTGGACAGCAAGGATTCAAGCTCGATTCGTCGAAATCTCGCTTGAAATGGTGAAATCTAGCTTCGTCGGATGAAGATCTTCAACTTTGGCTCTTCAATCTTCGATCTTGATCTTCGATCTTGGATGGATGTTAGCACTCGATCAAAGTGGAGAAAAGAAGTGAAGAAATGTTGTAGTCGAGCTCTCAAAATGGCAGCACTTCGTCGCTTCAAAAACCGGTGCCAAAAAGTGAGCCAAACTCCTCTATTTATAGGCTGATTTCACCCTTAGGTCGTCGTCCAGTTTTAGGTCGTTGCCGACCTAAAGATCCCCGACCTAACTTAGGTCGTTTACGACCTAAGTCTCAATAGTACATGCAAACTAAAACACAGCCGCCTTCCTTAACTCGAACCAACGACCTACGACTTATCCAAACGCACAAGATCTCACGACCTAACTCCTATGCGACCTAACTAACAAGGCCGACTTAGCACACACATGCACTTACACGACCTACCTAGCTGTCGACTTAAAAGCTTACGACCTAACACATAAGCCTCTATACGACCTAACCTAGTCACGACCTATCGAGCAACACGAGTTACGACCTAACAACTCATAGCGGCCTTCCTTAGGTCGTCTAACGACCTAACTAACCTACCGACCTAACTATGCTACGACCTAAAACATGACGACTTAACTACTAGGCCATAGCTCGTCTACGACCTAACTTCCTTAGGTCGGTCCATACTTAGGTCGGTCAGAAATCATAACTCGTAACTGTTAGGTCGTTAACCCTAGGTCGCTAACTATCTTAGGTCGCTCAACCGACCTATCTACCTTAGGTCGCTCTACCGACCTATCTACCTTAGGTCGTAAACACTTTTAGATCGCTAACTACATTAGGTCGCTAACTAATTTAAGCCGCTAACTAATAGGTCGCTCGCCCTAACTACTAAACGACCTAACTTACCTAGCAACCTAACACTTCCCTTAGGTCGCTCAACGACCTAACTTAGGTCGTTACCCCTATAGGTCGTTCACAACCTATCTCCTAACTCGCTAACCCGTAAGTCGTAGCCTTCTTAGGTCGTTACCTCGGTCTAACACACTAACTCGGCCACACCTTGATTCGTCCAAATCTCTAGGTCACTAACTCATCCCAGCCCTTAAGTCGCTCATATCTATAGGTCGCCTACGACCTAATACTTAACATGTTAACTCGTCCAAGTCTATGAGTCGTCCCACATCCTAACTCGGCCACTAGTTAACTCGTTAGCTATTATAACTCGGCCACATGACCTAAGCTCCTACCGACTCAACATCACACGACCTAAGACGCTAAGTCGGTCACGACCCAACTTCGAACGACCTAGGCTACCCTTCAACCTAAGCCTCTACACGAGTTAACTACCATACGACTTAAGCACTAACGACTTAAAGACAACAACAGTTTTACGATCTTTCGATCCGTAAAAATACGGGTCGTTACATAAATAGTTTAACTTAAATGTCAAAATGTGACCGTAACACATTTTGTCGAAAAACGACGTTTTACCGATTAAAAGTTGTCGCAACATCATCGCACCTTTATTTTCTTATATAGGAACATATTTTCAAATAGTATAAGTATTCATTAATTCATTAATCAAGTTTACTTTTACTAAACATACATAGAAAATTCTAGAATATAATGAAGAAAAAGTAAGTACAAAAAGACAAAAATGTCATTTCAAAGCATAAAGTAGACATCAAATCAAAGAAACATAATTATTACTTTTTTTACTAAATACATAAGTGAAAATGACATAAAGTATAATTTGAAATGTGATGTTAAATGTTGAAAAAATAAGGTTACTTAAAAAGTAAGTAAATGGTATTTTGGTCATTTTACAAAATAATATTTTATTTCAATTTTTTTTCTATAAATACATACCACTACTTTCATAAATTCCATACACTTTTCATTCATTCTTCTTCTTCTTCATTTTCCAAGCTCTCTTCTTTTAGAGCTTTAATGGCTTCTTTTTCTTCCATCTCCTTACTAACTTTTTCAAAACCATATCAAATAAAATCATAACACCACCAAACTTTACCAAAGGCCTTAGAATACCAATAAAACATGGTTTAGGATCTAAGAAGTAAAGAAATGATGGAGGGAGGAAAAGATCAAGGTGTGGTCGAGCCTTATGGATGTTCGAAGGTGGTGGTCGAGCAATTTGAAGCTTGGTGGTAGAGTTTACATGATGGTTTGGTGTAGTTAAGAGGATTTGGTGAAGCATTATTGCATATGAATGTTGGTAGGAAGAAGTGGTTAAGTTAGAAGGCGAGTACTCATATTTACTAATTAATCCATAACTTATTTCATGTATAATAATTTAAAAGTTTAAACATGTTGAACGATTAAATGTTTGATAACAGGGTTTTAGAATTGGTTGATTATATGATTGATTATATGATTGATTATATGGTTGATAACTTGTTTGATAATTGATAAGTGAAAAGATTAGTAATTAACCATAGTTAATTGAATGAGAATTAAATCCATACAAATATGTATGGAATTTATTTAGCCTTTTAATGACTTTAAATAAGTTAAAATAGTTTAAATATGGTTTAAAACAAATTTGAAGTGTTTCAGACAAGTTTCGAAGCAATTCACAAAATTGGTCAAAATCTAGCTCATCGCGTAGCGCAGTTTGTAAATTTCCACCCGTAACTTCAAACTAGTGCAAAGAATGATTTATAAGTCAGATTTCTTCGAAATAAAAATTCTTTGGTCCAAAATGATAATAGTTTTCCAACAAAGAAAGAAAACCAAAATTTCATCAAGCAGATTTTGAAATATGTCCAAAACTATTTTCTAAAAACATCGCGGTTTTGCAATTCGGAATCCAAAATGAGATTTCTTTATAAATGATATTTTTTAAAATGATTAAAAATATGAAATAAATTTGATAAACCTATTAAAATGGTTCAAAATAGATTTGGAATGGAAAATATGTATTTTCAAATATTAAAAAGTTGTTTAAATCAATTAAGCTTATATAGCGCATTCCGTAGCACTTTTATGCTGTGAATTCTATAACCTTTTGAATATGAGTTTAAACTTAACAATTATTTCCTAAATCTTTTGTGAACTACTTTAAAGGAATAGTTAAGTAATGTAAAGATGATTTGGAAGTTTTAATAAGAGTTTGGATAAATGGTTAAGAGAAATTGTTTATACCACTTAAACCAAAAAGTGAAGAATATTGAATGTAATAACAAACTGAGTATGCGAAAACGAATAGTACATTTGTCCCACCTATGAGATCTGGAAGGGTAAAACATGGAGTTTAAATAAGGTTAGGGATGGAGCAACCAATGCCATGAACTTACATGGCCTATGTTTTCTCTTTTTAGGCAAGGGGTGGAATAAATCCAAGGAAAGCCCGGATGCTCTAAAAGATCATATTTAAGGTTTTTCAAAATTTAAAAGAAAAGAAAAACATTCTTAGAATGTTAATTAACCACTTAATTCGATGATTGGTATGAAGGAACCGGGATCGGATTTGGGTGATTCCAATCCGAAGAACCGGGATCAGATTTGGGCGATTCCTATCCGAAAATCACTTTAAACTAAGTTCGAAACTCCATGTGAACTAAACAAATTTTTATCGGTGATTAGCACGAAGGAACCGAGATCGGATTTGGATGATTCCTATTCGAAAAAACAGGATCGGATCGGGTGATTCCTGTCTGAAAATCCCTTCAAACTAATTTTTGAAATAAAATATATTGAAGACAATGATCATTGATGAAAAAGAACTTCATGACGTAGGATTACTGGCCATTAGTCTTCGGAGGTGAAATTTACATATCTAAGGTGGCAGTAGTGCTTTGTTATGAAAAACTTTGATTTGCAAGAATATGATTTGAAGTTCAAAAGAAATCTTTGATTAAGATTTAATAAATAAATTGGGAATATTTTCTCTAAGTTAAAAGTTATAGCTTGAATATAAAAAATCTTTGATTAAGATTTAATGAATGATTTGGAAAGGTTTTCCTGAGTAAAGGAGAAAATGATTTTGAATTATACCAAGATTCAAGAAACGTATAATAAACCAAATGATTTGATAAATGAGGATTAATAATTCCATACACATTTGAAAAGAAAATTAAATAAATTAAAAAGAATATATCTAAGAAAGATATTTGATTTAAATAAAAGATGAAGTAAGTGATTGATGATCGATATCCACATATGAACTTAACATCTTTTAATGCGATGATTGGCTTTGAAGGAACCGGATCAGATTTGGGTGATCTCTATCCAAAAACCACTTCAAACCAATGTTTACGTTCGAAAGTGAAGACATGTTGAAGATGATGATTATTGAAGACCGTGGATCTTTATAGTGTGAGAACTGCTTGTTGAACATGCTCTGGGTCGCTCCCATTATAGAGTTATATATAGCAGTTGTCTCCTCGTTGTGGAGATTTTTCAGATTGCAAGGACTACTCGCTGTTAGTGGTAGTAGGAGAGTGCCTTCAGTTTCATCCAGTCCTAGAACGAACTTGTATGGACGAACGTCCGACATTGCATTTTTGAGACACAACGTTTGACTTTTCCAAATGTACATCTGCTTGGTGGCGGAGAAGGCAACTTCATTCAGCTTAACACCCTTCTTTAAGACATACGACCTCAAAGGTTGTATGCTAGTGGGAGTCAAATAGTGATCAAAGGAATGGTAATGTGGAATTCAAAGTGGAGCCTATTATGATCAGAGCATGGTTTAGTATGAAAAATGTGGCTTTGAAGAATTTGATCGTAGCTTCGCGAGCCTTACACCCCGGTTATGATGGGATACTTTGTGGTTTAACAGAAGCAAATCCGGAATAATTGAGTATGTATGGTGGTGTCAAATACGTTTGGCCCTTTGGGGGATACGTCCCTCAAGGCATTTATTGCCCCATGTGGATAAAGTTGTAAAGATTTCAGTAAACATTTCAGCAACCCCTTTTCTAGTATCATATATTCCATTCGGTATATTCTGTTGACCTAGTCTGGATATATTGCCTTAGACTTAGTCCAGTTATTAATATCTTATTTGGATATGTTTATTTGAAAATTGTGTACAAAAGAATGTCTTAAAAAATAATATCAAGTGTATTTTGGTATGAAGTGTTTTGGTTATGATAAGGTAAAAACCTGTCCGTGTTTATGTGTGTGAGTGGTCTTATGAGATACCCATCTTTGCAAAGGTTTTGAAAACATCATCATGATCTATACATTTTAAATTTCGAGTATCTCACGTTGGTTTATTAAGCCTGATCAAGATATTTTTAATACTCGGGTCAGATCCGAGTAGTTTCAGGTTGAGTTGAAGATGGTTGGAATTTCCAAAGGAAAGCTGGAGATCTTCATCATCATATGGACATATTCCATAATCTGCTACATCTACTGCATTTGTTTTTGTCTGTTGTTTGTCAGCATTTGTAAGGGCAGGTGTTATAACTGTCCATGCTGAATCTAGGTTAGACTTTGATATTGTATTTTAAAATTTTCCGCTGTAAAGATCATTATTGAAATAATATATATTATTCTATTCATTTGAGGTTCTGCTCTGTCTTTATTTTCTTTCTACCGTTAATGATTCGTCTTTTCATGCAATTTGAGTTAGACATAAGTCTGTTATCGATTCAAAGGGTGCGGAAAAATGGGCCATTATAGGTCTCCTTCATGCATATGTTCTTGATCTTGGCAGAAGTTGAGAAGATCATATTTCTCTTGTTGAATTTTCCTACAATAACAGCTTCCATTCTAGTATTGTTATGGCACCTTTCGAGGCACTCTACGGAAGGCCATGCCAATCTCCTACATGTTGGCTTGAAGCTGGTGAGAAGTTGGTTTTAAGTCCAGATTTCATTCATGATGCCACAGAAAAGAATGACTTTATTCATCATAGGATGAGAGAAGCTCAAGGCAGATAAAAAATCCTATGCCGACAACCGAAGAAGGAAATTAGAATTTTCTATAGGAAATTTGGTATTCGTTCGTGTTTCACCAATGAAGGGTGTTGTGCGTTTCAGTCGATCGGGAAAATTAGCACCTCGATATATTGGCCCATTTCCCATGATCGAATGCATTGTTTCCATGGCTTATCGTCTTTCGTTACCGGCTCAATTTTCAGCTATTCATGACGTATTTCACGTTTCTCAACTACGGAAATGCCTTAGAGATTCAGAAGCTATTCTTGAGCCTAGTGTTATTGAAGAAATTGAGGATTCACCTAATTTGACTTATGACCAACATTCTGTTCGTATCATTGCTACGGAGGTTAAATGCCTTCGTAATAAATATGCTCCGCTTGTGAATGTTCAATGGTCTGCAAATCCTAAAGATTGTTTTGGAATCCAGAGAATTCATCGAGCAAACACATCCTGATTTACTTTCTCATGCTCCATAAGGTGAACTTCTCATTTTAATATTGTTTTTGTGTTATTATGTAACATAATGGTTGTTACTTTTTATTACCTTCTTAAATATTGAGAGTACGTAATTTCTTTAAGGAGAGGAGTCTGTAACAACCCGCATATTTTACGATTATATATTTAAATGTTTTATTTAAATATAGCTGTTGATTTAATTTAAAGTCTAAAAGGTGACCTTTTGTGAAACTACCCTGACTCGACCTTCGAAAATCGGCACCGAATACAACACTCGTATTCAAATGCTGCAGATCCAAACGTCGAATCTGGTTCGTCGGAGATTATAACACATTAAGTATAACAACACAGCGGAAGAAAAAATGAATATCATATACAACTCTAATGAATACAATATCCAAATATAGAACAACACAAATACAATATGATACAAGAATATCAGAGACCATAAACAGCAGCGGAAAACAAATAGCCAGGAGATAACTCCAATCCAATGCTCCAAAACTAAAACTCCAAACCACAAGCTCGAACCATCATCAAGTTGCACAAAGCTAAGCAAGGTCAGTCGTCCTAACCAAAGACTTCGATATCCAAAGTCTCCAAAGAATAACAAAGAGAAAGCTGAAAGCTACCGAATCGATATCTATATCTACTATCTGAAAAACCCTAATCTAGACTGCCCGTGTGGTAAATTGTGGGCACCCAGAGTTTAGGAAAGGAACAATAAACTCAGGGTCAGTCATGAGACTGGTATGAGCAAACAAAAAAACATTTTATCTTTAAAACAAAAAACAAAGAATTTTAAAACATTGAAATCCGCAATGCTTTTTGGAAAATGAAACTACCATAAGGCCTCCCGGCACACACACAATGCAATCGCACACTTGGGCGAGATTTCTCCTTATGATAGTCAAATATGCTTTGTACGAGAAAACTCTTTGATATTATTATTAGTGCATAGTGTAGAATTTTTTTTTGAAAGAACAATATTAATCTTAGCGGGCATACGTACCATTATAGTATGCCTACTATAGCTACCATATTAGATGGCAGGTTCTACAACTAAAACTGTACAAGGCACGTATTGGATGATTGGATTTCCAACAAATGGTCAGGCTAAGGAACTTCCTATTGCCACATAGGAACACCTCTAGAGGGATGCCCTGAGAAACTACCCCGCCCTCTGCCCACAGAAGGCCGGTTACCCCCTTCCCGGCAAGGAAAACCTAAGATGTGCCACCCCCGGTCCTTTGGGACCTTTATCCGAGGGCCCTCTACACCAACAACATCACACAGTAATAAATATAGTACAATGTCCACATGAGTAAGTATCCGGGCTCCATACCATGATACCACCCTTTTCAATAAGGAGTGGTCATACCCTAGGGGAGCTACCTCTGAAACCTTGCCGCATCTTTTCTGTTTCGACCATTACCGGTTTGTGAGGTTTGATGAGGTCTCCTCCACAAAGATATGCTTTTTCACAAAGTCATGCTTCGATCAACAAATGATCAGCAGCACTTTGTATGCCACATTACCAAATTGGGAATGTATCACTAGTAACCAACAATTACATAACCTCTGAGCTCGTACGTCTCAGAGAAGGGTGTTAAGCTAAGAGAATAAATCGCCGCCACCAAACAGAAATGTATGTGATAGACACTAGCTTTACATCTCAAGGTGTAATGTCAGACACACTTCCATACAAGTCTGTCCCGGGTTCGAACAGAACCGAAGGCACTTCCAAAGAAGCCCTTGCAATCCGCGTATTCACAATCCCGATCGGACTTCCCATCACTTAGGGAATCTCTATACCGTAGCTACTCAATGTATAGGCAATCAATAGGTCATCCTATCGTTCTCGCAAATACCTGGTCTTCACCACCGGTCTTCAAATGCTATCCATAATGACGTATCATTATTTGGAATGGGTTATATGACACAAGGTCCTCTCCTGGCTAAACCGAATAACGAGCGCAATATTTAAAAGAACATATGGATATTGGGGTCTCAGTTAAATCACATCTTAAAGCCCCAAATCTTTCATTCAAATGGTTAAAACAAATTACCATTTCCAAATTTTTAAATAAAAAGATTTATTTGAAAAACCTACAATGGTTTAAACAATTTCCACACTCAAATCTTTTAAACAAAAGATTCACTTTTAAGACCTCTTTCAATTTAAAACAAAGTTCACCAATCTTTGACAAAGATTCATTCATAGCCTTTCAAAATAATTCCATTTCAAATTGGATTAGCTCATCCGGTCTTTAAATCAAAGACTCATTTCATAGCTTTCAAAACAATTTCCAAAGGTTCATTCATAACTTTCAAAACAATTCCCGTTTCAATCTTTTATATATAAAAGATACACCATTTGAAAATCCTCTTCAATTTCAAAATAGGGTTCTACTATCTTTCACAAAGATTCAATTATAGCTTTCAAAATCATTACATTTCAAATTTGAAATCTTTTCATCATAATTTGGAAATTCTTTCCTTATATAAAAGCTATTATTATTTGAAACCACTTGTTTCCGTTTCGGAAAACCCGATTATAATTGCACGAGTTAAGGCCTTTCAAATATAAACTTGGGTTAAATTCAAATTTTCAAAACCATACTTTTAAAATGGTTTAAAAACCCATATAAACGCATTTATAGCTTGTATAACCTTTTTACATCATAAATTCGCAATATAGAATTCAATTTAAAATCAAACTTCAAAACTAAATTAAGTTATTCAAAAATAAATTTTATCTTTGAAATTCCTTTCCAAAATCTTTTCACTTTAAACCCAATCCGTATCCAAACCATTTGGATTTTAAAATTCAATTTTTAAAATTTTTTCAAAAATCTGTGACTTAACCAATTTCCTCGTGAAATCCATTTGTGTGTGTATAATGTGGTTCAGGGGTTTTACACAATAACAGTGCAACATCATTAACAACCATCATAGAATTCAAACATAGCAATATTGATAAGCGGTATAATCTATAACGCTTATCTTCATTCACAGATCGTAGACAAATAGTATAAATTCATCGCAGATAAATAAGTGACATCACAGATGAATAAATTACATCATAGTCCACAGCTCAAATAAATTCAATTCATATCATAATAGCAACACACATCATGGATAACAAACAATTTCAACACTCAATATGATTCAAACATCCGTAAGTAAGATCAATTAATTATCTGATTAATTTAAATCAAATTTGTCACTAATCCTAGTTAATTAATACTAATTAATTACAAGTCATTTTAATTAATTATTCTCTAATAATAAATTAATTAACCTTTAATTATTAATTAATCAACCTTAATCATTAATATATTACCTTTAATTAAGTAATTGTCTTTAAGTAATTAATTTCTTTTATTTACTTCATCACATAAATCAGTTATCGTTTAATGTAATTACCCCAAGTAATTACCCCTTATTATCATTAAGTAATTGATTCCATTGAGTAATCATACCTTAATTACTTACATTGATTAAATTAATGTTTTATATAACAAAAGAATTTCATCGATAATTAATTATAACATTAAGTTTATTTAAAATAAACTTTTAAAACAAAAGTTATATAGATTAAACACTTTAAACTTAATTAATTTGAAATAATTTTTTATTTGAAAATCTTTAACAAATTTAAAACTTAGGTAAACCTTCATTATTTACAAAAGAAGTAGTTTAAACAAAGTTGTATTAAGTAAAACTTGATTTTGTTTTTAAAGTTTAAAACTGTTTTTATATCAAATTTCCAGACCTGAGGAGAAACCACAAAATCCTGAGAAAAATTTAAATCTTCCCGAGAAAAGTCATTACTTACTTCGAGTTATCTTATGTGTTTTCTTTTCCTTTGTTTTAAAACATAAAATTTTTAAAAGCTGTCATACTAATAACCACTAAAACGAACCCGAGCATCAACCCGAGTCGAACCATCATCTACCCGAGCAATTCCCCAAGTACTTCTTCTTCTTCCCAAACACCCATCAAATCCAGACACACAAGTACGAGCGTGCACGTGCACACGCTGCCTGGTGATTTCGACCATCACCACGAGCTCCAACAAGTTGCCAGTGGCCTTCCCTAGCCATCTGATAACCCCGATTTTCGAATTCCACCGAGAATCAAAATCGAGCAGATTAGCTTCCATCAAAACCCAAACTTCGAGCAACTAAACCCATCATCGACGACCATCCCAATCACCGACCACCTCGCCATCTTGCCCATGACTACACCAGACCATGATGCATCCATTCCCCAAAGCCACGATGACTCCGACGCTACCTTGCCTTTGAACGACCCACCCTTTCAACATCAACCAAAAACCGTATCAAAACCCTAAATCTGCATCGCTTATCCACCACGATGAAATGGAACTCCTTCGAACATTTTTTCCATGACCATCAACGTCCCAGCTACATCCAGACTCAAAATCGATGAACAGTTCATCGTCGTTGGTCGGGATTTGATGAAAATGCAAATTTTAATAAATTCGAGATAACTCGCTAATTACTTACTTATAAATCTTGAAACCATTACCTAATCATTTTTCAATACAATTTTTATATATAACCAAATCCTAATTTCCAGATGGTTGAATATTTGACCTGTCATTGATTTCCTCTGTATTTTCCAAATTTTGAATTATTTATCACATATTTTTACTTGTGATTATTTTTAAAAATAAGTTTATGTTGTTATAAACATTTTGTCTTCAAATTTCTAAGCCTAATATTGATTTGACAAAGTGAATTTGAATTTAAAGCTTGGATTTGGAACCCTGTAACTAAGAACAGGATCTATTTTCATATATACAAGCATGTACACTCAGTCATTCACATATATATCGTCATGCAAGCAAGTACACACCATCATTCAACCACATCTCATTATCACACTTCAGGAATCATCAAGATAAAATCAGGGTAAAGTGAGTTTGCTCACCAGAGGGATAAAGAACAGAGAGAAGCTTTTGAGTTTCTTGTTTCCAGACTTAAAAACTGGGAAAGGATATGAGAACTTGGTACTTGGACTTCTGCTTAGCATGATTCAGATATTTGATTCCAGTCTGAACTTTTACTTGTTGAATTATCTTGTTTTTTTTTGTTGCTTTGATTTTTGCACTGTCTTAAATTTCCTGAAGCTTCAAACCGGATGTTGATCTTCTATTTGATTTGCATTGCAATTTATGTTTGAACTTGATCTTGGATTTGCAAGTTTGAATCAGGTTGAGTTTGTTGAATTTAGATCTGAAGCTTGAATTAAATTTGCTGATTTGTTGAATTTGCTTGTAACAGGGTTTTTATAGCGAGATTCTTCAGTTTTTTTTCTTTAGTTTTGATTTCCTGGTTTTATATTCTTCTTTTGGTTTCTTTTCTGATTTTACTTTACTGGTTTGTGTTTTGTAAACTTTTAATAGAAATGAGAAAGATGCATAAGTATATACTCTTGTTTTAATTCATATTTTTGAAAATACAAAGACGAAGGACACTTGTTAAATTTATGATGAGATTATTACACTTGTATTAATGCTTGACAAAAATGTTTACAAATGTAAATTTTTATTGTAAAAATGTTTAAACATGTAAATTTTTGTATATTTATGTTTAAGTCCTTTAGTTCAATTAATTTTAAAATTTAGTTTTAAATTAATTTATACATTTTGTTTTTAGGCCTTATTTTATTTTTTATTTACAAATCATGTTTTCATGTTTTCTTATTTATTTTCAAAAGATAATTTCAATTACTTATACTTATATATCTTTCACATTAAAATGCACATTTACAAAAATTAAGAAACAGGATTTTATTAGTTTCAAATATATGGAAATTTTAAATTTATGTTTAGTCCTTTTTTTTAATTTATTTACAAATCATGTTTTTAGCCCTTATTTGATTTCAATTTATAAAACATATTTATCTATTTTATATTTAAAAATATATGACGTGTGTTTTAAATTTTATACTTTCAAAATATACATTCTTGTCAAAACTTTGTATTTATTTATCAAATATATTTATTTTCAAGTATATAAGACAAAAGCATTTTAAATATTTTATTTAACCTTGTTTAACATCATATTATATTATAATTCTAGTCATATACCTACATATTATATATATTAAAATTTAGAAAATAATTTCTTATTATCTTTAAAAATATAGCTTTTAAATCCAATTTATTTCCTAATATATTTATTCTTTAATTTCAATCTCACAGTTCAATTTAAAATAAATATTATATACAAATATCTGATTAAATTTGGAAAAATACACATTTATTCACAATTTGATACCAAAATTAAATTAATTGTCAAATTAAACTTGTTTAAAATTCGGGAATGTTACAGATTCCCCCCTTAGAAAATTTCGTCCTCGAAATTTGAAATTAGGGAGACAACCAAGGATGGATGCACAAAGACAGAGAGACAGTTTCCAAATCAAACTGGGTATCTATTCTGCATTTGGCTTACCGAATCAGAATATCACTAATAATTATGAGAGCGAACTCATTCAATACAAGACACTCGGGTCACCAGATCTGCGAATATACAGGGTTATTAATTAGTTAAAAGGATAACTAACCCCTCATAGAATATATCGAGACCCAAAAGAACAAATAAATGAATTTAATATTCCATAATTCTTAAACACTGCGTATGGATTCCAAGCTCAAGCCGGAATACCCCAAAGAATAGACAGATATATGGATACAATCCCAAAACTTTATGTTTAAACAACCATAATATACCTATCAACCATAGCAAACAAAGCAAACAATTCATCCAAACAAAAAATTCTGACCCATCTGGAGTTTGTGTCCCATGCAAATATATCGAAGCTTCTTCCTAGAGCTGCCAGGAATCATCAAAGAATTAAAAAGACGAATCAAAGGATATTGATAGAGAAAGTTGTTTCCGTTATTGCAGGGTACTGACCATTTGTAGTGGTACTCTCCTATCCCTATCTCGTCCTCTTCTTGCACTCATACTCACTATCAGTAGATTGTAAGAGAATTTACCAAGGAATTCAAACGGATATCTTAGGGATATACTCATTCTAGGGTATATCTCACCCTATCTCTAATGAGTCACTTAGTGTGTTATACTCCTGAACTAAAGTTTTAACCTTCAGCTCTGATACCAAATGAAATAGTCTCGGGTCTTCGACCGTCTGACAGCGGCCAATCTCGACCGGTAGGCTTTTCAACCATCCCAGCCCCGCCGTGGCTTTCACTGGCACCCCAAACTTGATTTTATGGCCAGCCTTTCGACTATCACGCCTAACCGACTAACCAAGACATGTGGGGGTAAGAGTCTCCCGTTCGCCACTAAACACGAAGCAAGAACCCCCCATCACGTTTCATCTAGATAAGCAAGTCTCGTCCACAAAGCTACGCTTTTTCACAAAGCCATGCTTCGATCAACAAATGATCAGCAGCACTTTGTATGCCACATTACCAATTGGGAATGTATCACTAGTAACCAACAACTACATAACCTCTAAGCTCGTACGTCTCAGAGAAGAGTGTTAAGCTAAGAGAATATCTCCACCAAACAGAAATTTATTTGATAGAAATCAGCTTTACATCTCAAGGTGTAATGTCAGACACACTTCCATACAAGTCTGTCCTGGGTTCGAACAGAACCGATGGCACTTCCAAAGAAACCCTTGCAATCCGGGTATTCACAATCCCGATCGGACTTCCCGTCAGTTAGGGAATCTCTATACCGTAGCTACTCAGTGCAGAGACAATCGATATGTCATCCTATCATTCTCGCAAATACCTGGTCTTCACCACCGATCTTCAAATGCTATCCATAGCGACGTATAATTATTCGGAATGGGTTATATGACACAAGGTCCTCTCCCAGCTAAACCGAATAACGAGCGCAATATTTAAAAGAACATATGGATATTGGGGTCTCAGTTAAATCACAGCTTAAAGCCTAAAATATTTCATTCAAATGGTTAAAACAAATTACCATTTCCAGTGTTTTAAACAAAAAGATTTATTTCAAAAACCTTCAATGGTTTAAACAATTTCCACACTTAAATCTTTTAAACAAAAGATTCACTTTTAAGACCCCTTTCAACTTAAAACAAGGTTCACCAATCTTTGACAAAGATTCATTCATAGCCTTTCAAAACAATTCCATTTCAAATTGGATTAACTCATCCGGTCTTTAAATCAAAGACTCATTTCATAGCTTTTAAAACAATTTCCAAAGATTCATTCATAACTTTCAAAACAATTCCCGTTTCAATCTTTTGTATATAAAAGATACACCATTTAAAACTCATCTTCAATTTCAAAATAGGGTTCAACTATCTTTCACAAAGATTCAATTACAGCTTTCAAAACCATTCTATTTCAAATTTGAAATCTTTTCATCATAATTTGGAAATTCTTTCCTTATATAAAAGCTATTATTATTTGAAACCACTTGTTTCCGTTTTGGAAAACCCGATTATAATTGCACGAGTTAAGGCCTTTAAAATATAAACTTGGGTTAAATTCAAATTCTCAAAACCATACTTTTAAAATGGTTTAAAAACCCACATAAACACATTTATAGCTTGTATTACCTTTTTACATCATAAATTCTCAACATAGAATTCAATTTCAAATTTTGAATTCAAATTTTAAATCAAATTTCAAAACTAAATCAAATTATTCAAAAAGGACGTTTATCTTTGAAATTCCTTTCCAAAAGCTTTTCACTTTAAACCCAATCCATATCCTAACCGTTTGGATTTAAAAATTCAATTTTTAAAATTATTTCAAAAATCTGTGACTTAACCAATTTCCTCGTGAAATCCATATTTGTGTCTGTATTGTGGGTTCCAGGGGTTTTACACAATTGATAAGCGGTATAATCTATAACGCTTTTCTTAATTCACAGATCATAGATAAATAGTATAAATTCATCGCAGATAAATAAGTTACATCACAGATGAATAAATTACATCATAGTCCACAACTCAAATCAATTCAATTCATATCATAATAGCAACACACATCAAGGGTAACAAACAATTTCAACATTCAATAGGATTCAAACATCCATAAGTAAGATCAATTAATTATCTGTTAATTAAAATCAGATTTGTCACCTATCCTATTTAATTAATATTAATTAATTACAAGTTATTTTAATTAATTATTCTCTAATAATAAATTAATTAACCTTTAATTATTAATTAATCAACCTTAACCATTAATTTATTACCTTTAATTAAGTAATTGTCTTTAAGTAATTAATTTCTTTTAATTACTTCATCACATAAATCAATTATCTTTTAATGTAATTACACCAAGTAATTACGCCTTATTATCATTAAGTAATTGATTCCATTGAGTAATCATACCTTAATTACTTACATTGATTAAATTAATGTTTTATATAACAAAAGCATTTCATCTTTAATTAATCATAACATTAAGTTTATTTAGAATAAACTTTTAAAACAAAAGTGATATAGATTAAACACTTTAAACTTAATTAATTTGAAATAATTTTTTATTTGAAAACCTTTAACAAATTTAAAACTGAGGTAAACCGTCATTATTTAAAAAAGAAGTAGTTTAAACAAAATTGTATTAAGTAAAACTTGATTTTGTTTTTAAAGTTTAAAACTGTTTTTATATCAAATTTCTAGACCCGAGGAGAAACCACAAAATCCCGAGAAAAAATAAATCTTCCCTAGCAAATTCATTACTTACTTCGAGTTATCTTGTGTGTTTTCTTTTCCTTTGTTTTAAAACTTAAAAGTTCTAAAAACTGTCATATAGTAACCACTAAAATGAACCCGAGCAACAACCCGGGTCGAACCATCATCTACCTGAGCAATTCCCCGAGTACTTCTTCTTCTTCCCAAACACCCATCAAACCCAGACATACAAGTACGAGCGTGCACGTGCACACACTGCCTGGTCGATTTCGACCATCACCATGAGCTCCAACAAGTTGACAGCGACCTTCCCTAGCCATCTGATAACCCTGATTTTCGAATTTCACCGATAATCAAAATAGAGCAGATTAGCTTCCATCAGAACCCAAACTTCGAGCTTCTAAACCCATCATCGACGACCATCCCAATCACCGACCACCTCGCCATCTTACCCAAGACTGCACCAGACCAAAACGCATCCATTCCCCAAAGTCACGACGACTCTGATGCTACCTTGCCTTCGAACGACCCACCCTTCCAACATCAACCAAAAACCATCTCAAAACCCTAAATCTGCATCGCTTATCCACCACGATGAACCGGGACACCTGCGAACATTTTTTCCATGACCATCAACGTCCCAGCTACATCCAGACTCAAATTCGATAAGCAGTTCATCGTCGTTGGTCGGGATTTGATGAAAATGAAAATTTTAATAAATTCGAGATAACTCGCCAATTACTTACTTAAAAATCTTGAAACCATTACCTAAATTCATCATTTTTCAATACAATTTTTTTTATATAACCAAATCCTAATTTCCAGATGGTTGAATATTTGACCTGTCATTGATTTCCTCTGTATTTTCAAAATTTTGAATTATTTATCACATATTTTTACTTGTGATTATTTTTAAAAATAAGTTTATGTTGTTATAAACATTTTCTTTTCAAAGTACTAAGCCTAATATTGATTTTACAAAGTGAATTTGATTTTAAAGCTTGGATTTGGAACGCTGTAACTAAGAACATGATTTATTTTCGTATATACAAGCATGTACATTCAGTCATTCGCATATATATAGACACGCAAGCAAGTACACACCATCGTTCAACCACATCTCATTATCACACTTCGGGAATCATCAAGATAAAATCAGGGTAAAGTGATTTTGCTCACCAGAGGGATGAAGAACATAGAGAAGCTTTTGAGTTTCTTGTTTCTAGACTTAAAAATTGGGAAAGGATCCGAGAACTTGGTACTTGGATTTCTGCTTAGCATGATTCAGATTTTTGATTCCAGATTGAACTTTTACTTGTTGAATTATCTTGTTTTTTTATTCTGTTGCTCTGATTTCTACATTATCTTAAATTTCCTGAAGCTTCAAACCTAATGTTTATCTGCTATTTGATTTGCATTGCAATTTAAGTTTGAACTTGATCTTGGCTTTGGAAGTTTGAATCAGGTTGAGTTCATTGAATTTAGATCTGGCTTGAATTTAATTTGCTGAGTTGTTTAATTTGCTTGTAACCAAGTTTTAATACTGAGATGCTTCATTTTTTTTCTTTAGTTTTGATTTCTTGGTTTTTAATTAATTCATACATTTTGTTTTTAAACCTTATTTTATTTTTTATTTACAAATCATGTTTTCATGTTTTCTTATTTATTTTCAAAAGATAATTTCAATTACTTATACTTATATATCTTTCACATCAAAATGCACATTCACAAAAATTAAGAAATAAGATTTTATTACTTTCAAATATATAGAAATTTTAAATTTATGTTTAGTCCTTCTTTTTAATTTATTTACAAATCATGTTTTTGGCCCTTATTTGATTTGAATTTATAAAACATATTTATCTATTTTATATTTACAAATATATGACGTGTATTTTAAATTTTATACTTTCAAAATATACATTCTTATCAAAGCTTTGTGTTTATTTATCAGCTATATTTATTTTCAAGTATATAAGACAAAAGCATTTCAAATCTTTTATTTAACCTTGTTTAACATCATATTATATTACAATTCTAGTCATATACCTACATATTATATATATTAAAATTAGAAAACAATTTCTTGTTATCTTTAAAAATATAGCTTTTAAATCCAATTTATTTCCTAAGATATTTATTCTTTAATTTCAATCTCACAATTCATTTAAAATAAATTTTATATACAAATATCTGATTAAATTTGGAAAAATTCATATTTATTCGCAATTTGATTCCAAAAGTTAAATTAATTGTCAAATTAAACTTGTTCAAAATTCGAGAATGTTACATTTTGTAAGTAGTCGAATCCGGGCTCGAGACCACTTTCATTGATTCAAAACTATGCTTAGAACTTGTTTAAGTATAAATATTGAATATGTTTGGAGATGATAAGGGTTTTGGTATTTTCATTTGGGCTTTGGGTTGTGTTCTAGTCCATTAACCCAACAAGATAACCCAAGACTTCTATCAAATACCCTAACTCGTCTTCTCTTCATTCTTTTCACTCATAATTTCCTAACACTCTCAAGCTAAAGGAAAAATGGGGGAAAGAGGATAGATTAGATATTCCTAAGCCCTAGCTACTCTTAGAAAATTAAAATTAAAGTCACAAAATCAAGGAAATGCTTAGGTAAGCATCCTCTTCATTTTCTTAATCACGGTCTCTCTTCAATTTTCATAATTTCTCATAACCTAATTTAGGAAATCTTTGCATGTGATACTAGATTGAAGATTCCAGAGGTGTAGACGAGGAAGAATTGATCTTAACTTGTTTTAAAGCTTCTCTATTCTATTTTTAAGTTTAAAGGTGAGTTCTTGAACTCACATCTTGTGACGACCTGACTTCCTATCGCCAGGAAGACGCGTCGCCAATTAAGAAAGAAAGGGATAGAAGAAGAAAAGAAAGAGAAAGAAGAAACAGAACAACATCAGAGAACTCACAACGGAACGAATGAAATATAATATATCACATAAAATATTACACAGTATCATATTACATCAGAGTACACAACTATACAACACTTATTAGACAGTTATAAACATCTGTCTAACTATACAACTCAAGTACACAAGATACAAATACAATACAAACACAGCGGAACCAATATATATCTACACGTGGAAGCCTCCTGCTCCATATCTCCTCCAGAATTCGTCAAGCTAACCTGAATCACTTGACTACTCATACATAATATGAGTACCCAAGAGTTTAATAAAACAGAAAATAACACTCGGGTCAGACAGGGGTCTGGTGTGAGTAAACGGGTTAAAATTGCTTAACTTTAGAAAAACCTTTGGAAAAAAGGTATCACGTAAGACTTCCCACACATAAACATGGAAAAGTTTTTACCTTACGCTAACCAAAACATTTGATAGGAAATCCAGTGATATTATAATAGTGTCTAGGGTTTTCAAGTAAATAAGAAATAGCCGAAATTGTTACATTTATTAAATTCCAGCTACTAGCCACAAAAGTGGGTAATACAAACAAAACCGTAGGGTCTCGTAGGAAGAATGGGTTTCCATCAATGGTAGGGCTACTGGGGTACCGTCCGCCACAGTACGTGACCTAGATCAACGTACCGAGGTGCCACCCTAACTCCCCTGCAACACAAGGCCTGAACATTCCCTTACTGGATAGTCCCGAACAAGACAACCCCGCAGTTGGCCGTGACCCAACTGCCCACACAGCCAAGTAAAAAGGGACTTCTAGACAGGCGAAAATCTTGTCCTAAAATGGGCGCTACCCACCTTGCCTTGCTGCACCTCCCCTGTTTTAGCCATTCCCGGGTTGATGAGGCTTGAGGCTACGATTACCTTTATAGAACACATCTATCTTAGAATGCTCATCGTCCACCTGACGATGTTCTGAAAGCATTCAATTCATACAAGTTCGTTCTGAGTTCGAACGAAACCGAAGGCACTATTTCGTTGCACTCATTTTGGAGTCACCCTCAGAGTCAACGACCACAACCCTTGCACACTGAATCACCATCTCGAGCCTATAAGTACTATTTCCGTCAACTCATCACGGAGTCACCCACAGAGTTATATTGACGTATAGTTCTTATACCTCGAAACTTCACTTGCTCCACTTGGATTCACGACCTAACGTTTAACTGGAATCGATGTGGTTTTCGGATAACCAAATATGGAAACCCGATCCCGGTCTCACCGAAACCAAACGCCATTTTAATGTCCAAGTTGTTTAAAGGGTTTTAAACAGTTAACTTATATTCAGGATGATATAAACAGATAGATGAATCACATTATCACAATAGATAATTCATAACAACCATTCATCTCACAAAGCAGCATATCACATATCATAGATATCCAAATCATCCAGTATCAACCAATATCAATCACCCAATATCAATCATCCAATATTGATCATCCAATATCAATCAATCAACCAATATTAATCAATCATCCAAAGCAGAATTGATTAACTCTTAATCAATTGGATTACCTAAATCCTTCACCATTAATTTATCCTAAATAAATAAATTAATCATCTCTTAATGATCTTCTTTAATTAATCTTCTTGATTAATTATACTTCAACTACATTCAAGTAATTATCCTTAACCATATACAGTAATTATCCTTTAATTACTATCATTAATTATAATAATTAATGATCCTTTATTACTTCATTTATAAATCAATTATAATTAATTATTTTAAATCTCAATTAATTACAATTAGTTAATCACACTTAATTTAATTACTTTTATTAATCAACCTTAATTAATTAATTAACCAATCATCCTTATTAATTAAATAATTAACTTGTAATTAATCATCTCATTAACTAGTCTTAATTAATCATAAACAGTAATTAACAACTTGTAATTACTTATCTTAATTAATTAACATCTTAATTAATTATATTAACCCTTTTGATTAATTATCTAATTAATTAATCTTTAATTACTTCATTAAGTAATTAATTATTTAATAATCCTTAATTAATTACTTTACTAATTAATTACATTTTTATTAATTACACATTGTAATTAATCTTAAATTAATCTAATTCATTAATTAATTACATTAATTAATTAACTAAATTAACTAAGTAATTAACCCTTTAATTACTTACATAAGTAATTACCTTCTAATTATTTCCATTAATAAATCTTGATTACTCTCTTAATTAATTACTTAACAAATAATTAATCCGATCATTAAATAATCCTTAATTCTTTAATTAATTAATTACTCCATAATTAATTAACTTCAAAACAATTATATTAATTAATCCTTAGATTAATAACATCAAGTGATTACCCTTTAATTACTTCAACTAATTACTCCTATGAGTAATTTTCCTCTAATTACTTCTATAAGTAACTACCATATTCAAACCATTAATTAGTTCATTAAGTAATTACACTTAATTAATCCATAATTAAGTGATTATTAAAAATTAAATAAATAATTAACTAATCATTTAAAATTAATTAAATAATTAATTAACATCTTATATTTCAAAATCCTTGATTAATTAAGAAAACATTTATCTTAATTAAACTCTTTGCTTATTAAAAAATCATATTAATTAAGCATCCATAAGTTCATAACAAAGATAAATTAACCATATTTTTCTTCATAAATTAATTATTTGAAATTAATCAAATTTTTAATAACTTAAAAACAAATTATTCAATTTGGTTTACAAAATAATAAAAATATCCTTATTTGAAAATAAGGCATTTAAAAATCAAATTTAAAATTTAAAACACATTAATTATCTAACTTAAAACTTATTTATTTTCAAAATAATTTGAAACTTTGTTATTAAAACATTACTTAAAATTTTTGATTTAATGGTTAAATTCAAAACACTCTTTTTAAATTAAAATTCAAACTTTAATTAAATCAAATTACTTTCAAAGAAATCATCTTAAACATTTTAAATTTGAAAGTAAATTCGATTTACATTTTAAAGTTTGATCAACTTAATTTGAAAACAACAAGTTTTAAATTTATACATTTGTTCCTTTTATAAAACTTGTTTTATAGCTAGAAACTTGATTTCATTTATTCCATCAATAAGTTCTAATCTGCACTTATATTATTACAATTCCAAACCAAAAACAAATGACCAAGATACTCGAGCCAGACACTCATATCACACGCAACTGCCCCGAAGACACCCCCATGGCCCTATGCTTCGAGTCGCCCCCGAAAACAACGCGAGCTTCCCTTCGGTCAAAACCCTTCTTCCCCAAAAAAAAACTCCCCTGTACCCAAATCCGTGCACCACGTACACGTGCACTAATGTTGCCGCCTCCCACGTTCGTCGCGACCGTCGTCGACGGTCACTAAATCACTCTTGAACACAACCGTAAACCCAGATCCAACAATAATAATTCGAATCGAAATTCGATCATCAAGCACGAAAACTACAGAACCACTCGAACCATAAAACCTTCCATGACCGAGCACCACAACGTTGCTATTACTCACCGACCCCACCATCGAAGCTCCATGACCACGAACTACATCTGCCCCAAACGCGAACAATTCCGGTCCCCAATCCATGTCGCACTAGCCACTACAGTTAAGCCCAGCCGAAACAAGCTTAAAACCCTAATTCATTCGAATTTGATCCAATCACTTATTAAAAAAATCAATTGCATTTCCCACCTAATCCATAACATACAAGCAAGCTTCAACCCTGAATTCGTCCTCAAACATAGATTGGATCATCGGCAATTGATCAAATTGCCGAAACCCTTCAACATTTAATTCCCAATTGAATATCACTTTAAAAATTATGAAAAGCATGTTAAAATTCATGATTTTTAACATCTAATCCAGTTATACAATCCAAAACAAAAATTTAAGTTATTGGCTTTTCATGTGTATCAGTATTTTTACTGTTATACTTATTTTAAAAATTATTTGTAAACTAAAAATCCCATAAACTATTTTTAAAATTACCAGTAAACATTAACAAATAATTTTTCATTCATATGCCAAGATCTATCATGGTCTAGATTGAAAGATTATGAATTTTTTTTCTAAAGAAAACTACTTCTGTAAATAACAGAGATGAAACATACACATTTCAAAAGACACTTCATACCTTGCATACATAACAATATTTCATGCAAACATATATTCATCATTATAGCATAATTCAACACATGCATTAGAATCTAATCAATTTCAAACTGTTTTTAAAATAATTTACTCAGCATAAATTTAAGCAGAGCAGTTTTTCCCAGGCCAGAACATTTAAATCTGGAAAATGTTTTTGATGCTTGCTGATGAAAAAGAATCCTTGCATTCTCACAGATTGTTGATTTTAAAGTGCTGATGAAACTTGATCCTTATGCATGCTTTAATCTGAGGATTTTAAACTTACAGTTGAACTTTCCATTGAAATGCAGGCTGTAAATTTGCAGGTTTCATTTGCTTTGCAGAATTCAGGTTGGATTTGAAGGTTGCAGATTTGAAGTTTTCTTTTAAATTTCAGATTTGAGAAAGAATTTACTTTGCTTCTAATTTTGCTGATTTCATTTCAGATTTGAAGTAAATTTCTGGTTGCCATTATTTTTAGTTAAGAAGTGAAAACAAGAAAAAGTGTTTGTGAAAGAAAACTAATTTTCTTTTTAAAAACATTTATTAAAAATTAAAATGAAATGTTGCCACTTATTCCAAATATTTACACTTGTCATCAAAGTATTGAATTTTTCTTACAAGTGTTTTAGAAATGAGCTAACATGTTTACAAATGTTACTTAAGTATTTTTAATAAATTTTTATTTAATTTAAAATGTAAATATAAACTTACCTATTTTAATTTACTTTATACATAAATACTTTCATATGTAAATATAAATTTATCTTTTAAAGAAAATATTATAAAACTAATTATAATATAAATGAATCTTTATATATATAAAAAAAATCTAAAACATTTATATATACATTTATAGCCATTTTAAATTTAAACACTTCAAAGAAAACAAAAAGAAAACTTTGATTAAATCCTATTTTAAACTATCATATTTAAAATCAAACAATTATCTTTTATTTTGCAAAAAATTGTATAGATCTTTAAATTATCCTTTGAAAAATATTAATTTTAAAACAAAGCTTTAAATTACAATATTCATTCATATATAAATTATAAATAGATTAAATTAAATTTCAAAACAAATTCCAAATTATAACATATACATACATACATATATATATATATATATATTACAATTTGAAAATTCAATCTTTAATTAAAACAAAAGATCTTCTATTCACAATATATATCAAATATATATATTATAAATAGAATAGAATTTTATTGGCTTTGAAAAACAATTTTTATTACTATTGCCAGATTAACTATTTATTAACCTTTAAAAGAATTAATTTATCAATTTAAATTTAAATTATAAAGAAAAATTATCAAACCAAATTAATTATTAATACAGGTTATTAAATTGATATTGCCTAAAATTCTGGGTCGTCACACATCTATGTCTATAGCTTTCATTGTTGTTAGGTATGAATCCCTATCATCTATTTCTTACTCAATTGCTTTTGAATTGAATTGGTTTGGTGAACTTTCCAATCCTGGTACTTTGAAGTCAAAATCTATAAAAATCCTCCTTTGGATGTTTGGACATGTTGCTTGGGGTGTATTGAAGAGCCTATAGGTTTGGGTTATCACTTGGCATAAATCCCTAGCCACCTTCGCTCATTCGATCGCTTCCAAATTCATTTGCCTATCTTTGGGCTAGACAAATTCTGCCTTGAGCTTCAGCTCGGACGTTTGGGAAAACACTCAGACGTCCGAGGCTTAGGAAATAAAATTCTAGAGCCTAGTGTCAGACATCTGAGGTTTTTCCCCAAACGTCTGAGCGACCTAGAACGAATTTCCAGAACTTCAGCTCAGATGTCTAGGAAAATCCACAGACGTCTAGCGCTGTCAAATTCTGCATATTTGCCTATTTTTATGCGGATTTCCAATTTTTATCGATTTATGATGATACGATTAGTTATTGTAATTCATTATCGACTTTGATGATTTCTTTTCTAAATTTTTGGTGTTTCCATTTGATGGATTCGATATTGATTTCCATGGTTTTGATTCATGTAATCGAAATGTTGGTTTTGTGATAGATTGTCTTACCAACGCTTTTGTGATTTGTCACTTTAAAATACAAAGGTTTTTATACTGTTAGTAAATACTAAAACTCTTTCACAAAAATGATTTCAACACTACTTATAATATTAAACTCTTTTTTTTTAAATCGTTTTCCAATCTATTAGTGTTAGAACCAAAATTGGTCACTAACACCCTTGAATAGAAGTACGTAGGGAGTTTAATGAAGAAAGTAAATTAAAATAGAGAAGTAACACAGTTGGATGCAAAATGAATAATAAAAAGAAGAACACCAGATTTATAGTGGTTTAGCATAATTGCCTGTGTCCATTTTGGATATAATCTACATTACTTTTCCAAACACTTGAGCATAGATACAATGCGTAAACAAACAACTTGAGTAAAAAAATTAATAGAAAGGAAGTGAGTACAGAAAATGGTAGAGTATCCCTGGAGTTCTCGAAAAAAGGGTCCCTTCAACGTGACCCCTGCCCCTCTATTTGTGGACGAAGATAGGCTAGTTCCCATGTGCAGGCCCATGACCATGGTAGCTCGACCCACAACCGTTAATTCAAACTGACCGACCTAGGCAATGCCGAAGCACTTTGGCCAAACCACGTGTTGTCGATCCTCTATGGTTGATCCGGGGTCATCTCGTAGCTGATTCGAAGTAAACTCTCAAGGGACCTGTAGCAACTTATGGTGTATCTCGAAGCAAAAACAATGTCGATCGGATCACCTTGCTGTAGACCCTAAAAATATGCTAACTCCCTTGTTGTGCACCGAACCAGGTATGTCGATCCATATGTGCCAACCCGTAAGGCCGGAGCATATCTGACCGACCCACCTTAATTTTTCTGTCATGACCGAACGATAAATGCCGACCCACATAAGCCGAACCACTTACAGCCGATCCACATGATCTGACCTCTCCAAGGTCGAACCATCCAAACCGAACCTCCTTAATATGTCGATCACATCAAGGCCGACCCCACTGTAGTCTTTCATTATAGCCAACCTACTTTGACCAAACCATTGTTGTTGGATCGACCTAATGCATATAACCGATCGAGAATAACCGACTAAGAACAGCCGAACCGCACTCCAAGTACCGACCTATCATCCATCACACATCGACCACTATTCATTGAGGCCGACTCAGAATAATCGCCATGATCACTCTAAGTGGACCAATCCTTGATGTTACGCTCGGTTAAGTTCAATTATACTTCTACAGCTTCCTTTTTAGCCGGGCTAAGGTACTAGGCAACAATTAGTAATACAAACCTTTACCTTATTCGGATGGGAAATCCAATTAAACGAATTAGCAAAACAAGTGGTATGAAACGCTTGCATTTACTTCGTCGGTTAATTCTTATTTTTTTCGATTGAAATCTTGTGAAAATTTTTGAGTGCAAATCTACAATTGTTCATAAATATTTAAGTTAAGCCAGTGGTTATGGGACATGAAGCTAAACTCATTTATTTTTGGTTTAGTGTAATTTACACTTTTTGATCAATGATGATCATTTTGTGATTTAGTGTGAGAACCTAGATTTTTAGCAATATAAAAGGGATAATTTACTGATTTAAAAATTGCAAAACCTATTCTTTTCAAAACAATTAAAATGTGCTTTCCAATTTCTATTGTTTATATACATATACATACATACATATATATATATATATATATATGTGTGTGTGTGTGTGTATATATTTAAATGGAACTTTGATTTGAAATTCAAAAGTAAAGTATCTTAAAAACAAATTAGATTTAAAAACTCTACATTTTTAAAACACTAAGCTATATATACATAGTTATTAATTAAAATTCAAATAGTTTATGCTAAAATAAGAACAAATAAATAGGCTTAATATTTTTCTTTTAAAGTTACATCAAATAAGTAAAAAAAAGTAAACGTATAAATAAAAATATAAAATATAATATAAAAACATAAGAAAACATAAAATGCATGCATTTGACATTTATAAGCTAAGGGTTACAAGCAAATTTACGAGTGTCTAGTTTATTGTTTTTCTTCATATAAAAAAATATAAATAAAATGTTTTAGAGAACAAGGCTATACAATACACTTATGTATATCTCCCTTCTTTCTTGTATCTTTCATTTTCTTCATCTTTTAAAATTTAAAACAAAAACCAGAGAATAAAAATAAAAACAAACAACCTCTTTCCGGTTTCAAAACAAAGTAAACTTCCTGATTCAACGCAAGTTCAACTTCAAGCTTAACAAAGTAGATCAAATCAAGTTTCCAATTTTCAAAAATCAAGTGTATTTCCAGATTTTCAAAACTATTCCTCTATTGAACATCATGTGAGTAAACATCACTTTAAAGGCTAAATCTGTTTATATCCTATTGCATGTGATAAATTCTTGAAGTAATGTTGTGAAATGATTTACATGTATATAAGTACAAAGTTGCGTGTGCATGTCTAAGTTTTCGATATGCATGTCTCTGTTAGTCTACAATAGACCAAAACTTAACCTAAATTCAATTCCTCTTCCTATAAACCTTTGTAAATTATGACGATTAAAGAAAATGTGTTTGTATTAACTAAATCTTAATTTTAAAAATATTTTTAAGTGTAGTCAGAAGGTAGAATTACAGGGAAGGAAAAAGAACAGTAAAAATCAAATTATGTCAGAAAACTAATTGTTTAAAACTCGGTTTTTGCTTATATCATCTGATTCGTATTTAAAAACTATGATTTCTAAAAATAAAATCAAGATTTTTAAGTTTGTATTTGGGTAGAATTGGCAAGTTGAATGGAATTGAGATTTTGCTCGATTCCTAGTGATCGGAAGTTCTAGGATGGTCGAAGTCATTGTTGGAGGTAGCTTAGCGGTCGAGGCATTTGGGAAAAATGGTGACTGGATTTTTAGTTCACCGTGGAGGTTGAACGGCGAAGAAGTAGGATATAAAACCCTGATTTGGTCGACATTGTTCTCGAGGTATGTACGACATCACGAGGGCTTCAGACTTGATCAGAGGTGGGGGAAAAGGATTATGAGGGGCAAGCACAGCTCCATGCACAGGCACGTGGTTTCAGATGATCTGAGACGGCGGGACAAGGAGGTTTCTGTGTGATTAGTTTCGTTCCAGTGGGTTTCGTGTAGCGCGATTTGATTTGGATGGTGACATCAGGTTTTTGGGTACTAGAGGTGATCATGCATGTCGAAGTCGATTTGCTGGTGGTAGCGGCGATGGTCGGAGACGCTCCAACCATGTGTGCACGTGCATGTGGCTTTTTTTTTGTCTGGGTTCTTGGTTCTGTAGATAAGGTAGGATCAATTACGAGAGAGAGATATGGGGATTGAGGGATAGGACTCGGGCTGGACTCGGGTTGAATTTGTGTTTACTTCGGGTTGTTCTCAAGAGTATTAACAAGTTTTTAAAAGTTAAAACAGAAGCCGGCTTTAAGAAAAACAAAAGAAAATAAGAAGTATCGGGTTTGGGCTTGGGTTAGTATAGGGATTTACTCGGGTCTATACTATAGGGTATTAACAAGGTTTATAATTTAAAAATAAAACAAGTTTTAAAACAATTTTCTTAACCAATTTCTTTTTATGATTAGTGTTTTATTTAAATATTTTGGTTAGTTAAAAGTTGCATAATAATTTATTTTTAAGTTAAATAATTAAGAGGGAATATTTTATTATATTTCTATTATTTAAATTAATTCTAAAGTTTATTAAAATAAAATTAAATAATGTAACTAAGTAAAGGATTAAGAGAAATGGTTTAAACTTTTAATTAAGTAAGGTATTAAGTAATTGTAAAGGATAATTAATAAATTCCAATAGTTAATTGAAATAAAAAAAATGGCATGGACTTAATTTAGGACAATTAAGCAGGATTATAAGTAATTAATTTATTTTAGGTATAAACTGAATTAATTCGAAATGGTTTAACCAGTTATCTATCTTGCCTATGGATAATTAATTTGAATTAAATGCTTTGGATTAATTAATATCTCTAGTATGTTAACTTGTGATGTTCTATGATATAAAATGCCTGGATTGAACTGTTGACAAATATGAATCATTTATGTAATTGATATCTGTGATGAATTTCTGCGTGAATATGACATTCTGAAAGTTTAAATTGAATTATCTTCACTTAAACAATTTGGCTTAAAAGATGGCATTGAATTCGAAGAGATCAAAGTCTGATACCAGCGATATCCGCAATCATTTCGAATAGTAATTACTATAATTCTTTATAGATTTGATTATAAAATCAAATAGGCTAGAATGGAATAAATTAAGTGAATTTGGCCTTTTAAAGTTAGTAAAGATACTTAGACATTATTTTGTGAAATAAGTGTTTGGCTTTAGCAAGATAAAACTCGTAGTGATGAACGAGTTACCCTGGCTTTTCAAAGAAGTTTGTATCCTTAGTATTTCATATTAAATGGTTTTACTCACGCTGGTTTCCAGCCTGACTCGGGTGTTACTTTATTGTAATGCTCGGGTCAGACCGAGTACTATAGTTTTTCAGGTTAGGACGTTCTGGAGCTCAGGAGGCAGCGGGATGTCAGAGACGTATTGATTCCGCTGTGTATTAGAATTTGTATTGATTGTATTCAGGGAGAAGTTGTTACAACTGTCTAGTTTCTTGTGGATGATTGTACTGTGATATATTGTCTGTAAATTGACAGTTACAGCTTTTCTTTGTATAGATGTTGTTATTTGATATTATATTTTGATCCGCTGCGATTACGAGAATCTGTGTTGTTGTTTTCTGTTTCTTCTTCTACCCCTTTTTCTTCTTTACCATAACAATATGGAATTTCTGGCATTTGATTGCTTGGCACTTCTACAGTGAACGTATTAGTGTCGAATTTTCGGTCCAAAATTTCGGGTCGGTACATTTGGTATCAGAGTTGAAGATTAAGCGAGAACCTTGGCTCTAGTGGGGATTTCTCATTTGAATAGGGTCGGTAGTACTCTAGAATGAGTTAAGTGTATCATATGAGGGCGTACTTGTTATTTCCTTATATAATGATTTTAAAAACTGTTTTAAAAGTAGTTTTCATATAAGCCTATATTTTGGTACACAAAGCAATAATTTTTATAGTTATTATATATATTAAGATAATGGTTGTTGGTTTTTGAAATTGAATAAGATCATAAGAATTTAAGTGGTAATATATATATATATATAGGAATTGGATAATACAAACTATACAAATAAGATAAGCTAGAAATAGATTCAAAACAGAAAATAAATCCTGAAATTTGTAGATGTGTTTTAAGAATGCTGAATTAAGTTACTCTGATTTTATTTTCTAACAAATTATGAGATGATATATAGTGAATTGGCATTCAGATATGATAGCCTTTGTTATTATCATAAAATGGTTGTTGTGTCTAATATTGGGATGTTTGTTTCCTAATAATAAATAATGATAAAGCAATATGGAATGTTTTAAGGAAGCAACAATTTATATATGTATAAGTTATAAATTGAAAAGGATTTAAATTGTGAAGTTTTCTAGAAAGTTTGAAATTGTTTCAAAGGGTTAAAAGATATAATGAATAATATTATTCAAAATATTTTTGAATGTAGGAATCTTATTTTAAAACAAGAGTTTAATTTTTTTTAAAGGAATTTGTTTTGAATTAAAACCAAGGATGGTTTAAAATTGAAAGTATGACTTGGTGAGGAAGTGAAATAAATATGTATATATATGTGGGATATACAAAGTTGATTTGAAATAAAGACTAAGCGTTGAATTCTAAATTGCCTAGAATGAGATGAATAACCCAAAGTAAAATAAGTTTTTGAACTTATAAGTGGGAAGGAATATTGATAGGAAGTTTAAAATTTGAAATGGAGAATTCAAATTTAGCAAGGTTGACTGGATTACATAAATTGAATTTAACTTAGGGAAATTAAATGTGTTGATTTGAAAAGGGAGTTATTGTGATCTTAAAACAAGTTTGAGTTCAGGAAATTGGTAACGGATGCTATTGATGGTTGTTTTAAATAATTTAAATGTTTATTTACCTTGACTTATCCTGATATCATCATGTTGTTATTAATAATCTATGAAACTGTAAATTGGATTGTTTTGAATGAATAAGAAGTAGATTGAGATAGTATACATATCCATTACTGAAATCAAATGGAATTAAAGTTTATTTTGAAACCATATAAATGATTTCGATTTTTAAAAATAAAGATTGAACATATGAAATGGAATCACTTTGAACTTAAGATTTGAATGTTTAAAATGAACTTGAAAACTGAAATTTGCTAAGAATTGTTTTCAATGTTAGGAGTTAAAATTGGGTAATAAATTGGATTCCGAAGATTAAATTGTTTAAAAAAGTTTTGAACTCTTGCTTGAACCTTGAAATAAGTTACGTAAAAGTAATTTAAATGAATATTAGAAAGTTGGACTCTGAATTTAATTGGTTAAAAATCTAGGTTGTTAAATTAATGGTAAAGGTTAATTTGATTTTAGGGATTAAATCAACATTTGAAAATATAACTCGAATTTGTATAAATTGTAACGATTAAAAATTTGGAATGGGAATCGAGGTTAATTCAAATTGAATTGGAATTGAATCAATTTAAATGGAAGTGGAAATTGAAAATTGATTGGAAGTGGAGATTGGGAAATTGAACCAGTTTGACTCTAAAACTATTTTCAAATAATTTTTTAATATAAACTATCTTAAATCCATTTTTTCCTAGTTATTTACTATACAACCTTTCTTTTTAACCTCAAACTATCTTATACTTATTTTACAACTATTTTGAAACTATTTAACAATTTTACAACTATTTCGAAAACTAATTACTAATTTACAACTATATTGCAACTATCTAACTATTCTACTACTATTTAACTATTTTATAACTACTTAACTATTTACAGCTATTTTACAATTAATAACTATTTTACAGCTGTTTAACTATTTTAAACTTTTCAAACTATTTTCTAAATTCAAGCTGGTCAGAGTGCAAATTGTTTATAATTAAATACCAATTGAGATAAGAGTTGAAGTGATAATGTAACGACCTAGAATTTCTGTCAATTGAAATTCGTATATTTGATTGATTTTAAGTATTAACAAGTAAAATTTGTAAGTCGAATAAATTTTTATTTTGAATATCAAGATTTAATTTGATAATTAAATCGATAATTTAATATCTGAAATTACATAAATAATTGGAAATTGGGTTTAATATGATTAAAATTGATTTGTAAAGTTGTATTAAATCATATTGGAGTTAGAATGATGTTATAGAACTTTTAAAATTGAATTAAAAGTTAATTTGCAGAAATTGAATATTTTAATATTTAACTGACAAGTTAAAATAGCCATTTTTCAAATAGTCTCGGATTTCGACGAAACTAGTTTCATTGGATCCGTAATGTAATATTATTGTAAGATTTCAAATTTCGTATCAATCGGATTTATAGTTTTTCCGGGGCAAGCTAAAACGCGTAGAAATCGATTTAAGTGAATTTTAAATTTAAATTAATCGATTTGAAATCGTATCTTCCAAATTTGATCGAATTGGCTCCCGATATATATTCCATTGCATTCGGAGTGGGGGTAAAATATTATAAACGCCAGGCGCCACGCTTCGTTTGGAGTTCAGAAAAATTTCAGGTGAATAGTGTTTGAGAATTTTCTATAAAAGCACCTCTATTTTCACATTTTGCAACAAACCCTAACCTTCAACCCTATCCGCCAGTTAGATAGTTAATGGCCGAAATTTGTTCCTTTTCCTCCCTCATTTTCTTCTAATCCATTCACCTTCACAAAAAACGTTCAACTACAACATCGAAGAGGCATCGAGCTCTACAAATTCAACGGCTACGATCGAAAATAACTCGATGGATTGATGGAAATTCGAGCTACAACGGCCGTAGTTCATGCACGTTTTACAACGCAGGAGGTGGGTCGAGTGTGGCCGGTCTTCGGCCATGGGTCGAGCTCGCGAAGGGCTTCGTGATGGAGGTTGTTGATCAATGTAAAGATGATGGCTCGATAATTTCGAGAAAGGGGCTGCCGAAATGGGTTTGACGTGCATGCATTTTGAATGCTGGAGAAGAAAGACGGCGTGCGGCCCTGATGCAAGCTGATGGAAATGGACGGCCAGATGATTATAGGGTTAGAAATAAAAGAATTAAATTGTGAATTAATTATATTATAAATCGTATAAACTTTGTAATGCTATAACTTGGTCATACGAGGTCGAAAATGGACGAAACAACTTGCGTTGGGTTCGTATGGACGAACACTACGCGACGGAGCTGAATTGGAGTTGATTGGGTCTAGTGAAATTTTTGGATAAAATTAAACGCGCGTTTAATTTTATTCGAAATAAAACACTCCAACTGTATTTGAAGCAAGGTGAGAACTTCTCACTCAATCAAATTGCGTTTCGATTTAAATTTTATATAGATAGATTTAAAATTGCTTGATTTTGTTGATTTTATGCTTGGATGATAAATTGCTATCAATTATATTGAAATAGACTGTGACGCCCCACCTCTATGCTCACAATAATAAAGAGTATTAAAAGAAATAATATCTGTTATTACGAAGAGTAAGGCTGGATAGGAGCGGTCATCCATAGTTAGGCCTTACACTAGTATTGGTTACCTCGACAGGAGTGGTATATATTTTTATTTTTCATCTCTTATTTATTTACTCCCATCGACGTATCCAATTCCAGTATAAAACGAACTACGATGGTTCACAATAGTTTAGGACAATATATATAATAATAACACAGATCAGCTAAATGCGGAACACAGATAATGAAAAGTCTCATATATATATATATATATATATATATATATATATATATAACTGAAGTCAGTTACAATACATGTGATACCATATATATGATACAACTACAACTGTCGACACTGGAAGTTACATATACAAGTATATTATCGTGAATAATATACATGAATACATATCATCCTATACTAATACACTGACTTCTATAAAATGATGACGACTACTCCAAAAGATATGAAAAGACTTCATAGCTCAAGCAGCTACCCAAAGCAAGATATCTACAACCTGTAATAACTCGGTCTGACCCGAGTATTAAATTCAAAAGAAAATAATACACGGGTCAGTCTAATTCAAACTCAGTTATTAATGCACAGAATCAATAATAATTAAATAACAATTAGACGACGGTTAAAATAAATTCACCTATCCAATCCTTAAATAAGGAAATCGGATAACGGTAAATATAACACGTAACAGTGTTAAACAACAAACCAACAAATTCAAATTATCAACGACGATAAATAAAACGGTTATCAAAGAAGATAATTTAGAAAACAACAGAATTGCTTAAACGGCAATTAAAAACAAAATCTAATTATTAAATAAATAATTATAAACTCATAATCTAATTATCAAAAAGATAATTAGATATCAACAAATCATCAAATTAAACCAAATCAAAATACGATTCAAAATATTGAATTGGATACACGAAACAATTCAAACAATTGAAATATCAATTAAAATATCAATTCGGGTAGGCCTGCAGTACACGCACGCGTGTACTGCCTCGCCACTACAGCATCTGAAATACGCAAAAGATCAATAAATCAAAAGCAAAAGAAATACCAATAAAATCAATACGGTGTGGCTGCAGTACACGCTCGCGTGCACTGCCTCGCCACTATAGTGATGATGTACACAAAAGCTCAATGAAAGTTCACATACGAGCACAAGGTCAAGCCTGGACAACATGAATGCGAACCCAATTGTACACAATGGATGTACACTACAAACTGCACATGGAAAAAATAAAACAGAGGTGCAACATGAAACTGCAGACATATAGACCAACAGAGGTGATATCATACACAAGGTTACAAATGTACATATGCACAGCATGGCGCAAATGCATATGAACATGAAGCAGTAACTAATGTACATGAACCTGAAGGCAACAAATACAAGGCACCAATAACAATTACACATGTAGTTCAAAAGTGAAAATTGTATAATGTAATATGAAGATACTGCATCATGAAAACAATTGCAGACTGTCTTGAAGACAAACTCAGGTGGAACAGATAAAACAAATATGGTCGAGACAACCAAGCTGGATATGCTACACTTATGCAACATGCTCAAATATAAAAGGGTCAAGGAGAAATTGAAATAACACTGCAACACGGGTGATGCAATGCGATACAACATGAATTACTGGAGCTATTGCAACAGCAACACGACCTGACTCAATATGTATATGAATGTAGTTGCAAGAATTAAGATGCACCAGCCTCAACAGTTATAGTGCAGCATTAACCAACTCAGATATATACTTGTTGAACATCATGTATATATGTAGTTGGGCTTTCAAATGAATACATGAACATGTACCCAATGACAACCGGACAAGCAATAAAGAACGACCAAACTCGATGAAACCACACTGCAGATGCAGCACAGTTCGCCTCAATGCCCAACACAAATGAACTACATGATGTACAAGTGTGCAGTGACAACATCAGTGAATATATGCAGAGACAAGGCCGCAATGAAATCAAGTGCAGACTTGTAAAACAATTTAGGCTCAGTTGGAACAAAATGAAGGGGGATTGTGTGGATGAATACATATACATAACAACCACATCGGCCAAACAAAGTAAAATCCAGATATATAATGCGAGTACAGGCCCAAATGGTACAAGTTCGAACAAAGCTCAACAGCACAGAGCAACATCAAGTCGAACAAGACAGAGAAGCAATAGTTAACTAACACAATAAAAATTCAGTTTCAAGTGACAATGCTAATTTGAACAAGTGTACATGCATCAGGATGTACATGACATGAAGCAGTACTAACGTACATGAACACGAAGGCAACAAGTACAACTGTAAAATGAAGCGGAAGGCTGTCTCAAGCAACAGCAAATAGACATGTTCGAACAGAGCAAAGAAATGCCAAAGTCGAACGAAATCACTTCGTAAAAATCAAGTCAAAGTCGAAGCCAATACTGTCATAAGCCGAAGTCAACAATTAATGGCCACAGTCGAGTACAAAACGAAATCAACATCAAAAACCAAGTATAAAGCATTGTCAACCAATTCAACACCGTGGCGGCCGAGCATTGAAAATGTTACAGTATTAACATTCAAATCAAGGCCCAAGTCAAAGTAAACAAAGAACGAAATCAAACAGTTTCACAACAAAATCAACTAGATCTCACTGAAGTTCAAAGTGATGAAGTCAAAATACCAAAGAATTCGAAGCCGAGGTCATCAAGAATTCATAGAACCAAAATTTTCAAAAAATCAAAACCGTATCAACTGAAAAAATAGGTATATGAACAGGAAAAAAGTCAGTAGCCATCTCGAACATCTAAACAGAGGTCGAATGGCCGACATAGCATCGACGAAGCCAAACAATTTTACCCACACAAAAATCAAAGAAATCGAAACATATATAACTGTTAACTGAATTAGATGTGAGTAAAGCAAAATCACACACCTCGCTTAGACGAGCACGAAGCCAACGATCGACGATCGAAATCGGTCGGAACCTTCAATTTTTGCTCGAACCCTAGTTTTTGAACGAAGAGGAAGAGGCCGCCATTTTTTTTTCTTTTCGTATGTTGTTTTTAGGGTTTTCGAAATGAATAATGAAATAAAGGGGAACGGGTATTGCCTTGATAACCATCACGGCACAAAGAAAATCATGGGCCAACATTCAATTTTTAAAGCCCACTAACACTTAACAAATTTCTAAAAGAATTTCAACTCGATTAAAATTCCAATAGCAATTTGTTAGCAATTTTTAATGGTCTAATGGCAATAACTAATTGTTACAAAACCCCGGGTTGTTACAGACTCCCCTCCTTATAAAAATTGCGTCCCCGCAATTTTCATAATTAAAGTCATCAATAACAATTATTTTTCTAACATAAACTGGTTAAGCTAGAAAACAAAGGTCGAGAATATAAACACCAAATAAATCTTTTAATTTCATGAAAGAAATTCACAATTTCTCAACAAAATCTAATTATCAATAGATAATTCAGGAAACAGCAAAACTGAATAAACACAATTATCAGCAATATTTAATTGTCAATTAGATAATTATAATACAGAAATCCCAAAATAGCGATATCTAATTATCGACACAATAATTAGAAAACAGCAAAACCTAATTATCAACAAAGACAATTAGAAAACACAAATCGCAAATCGCAAATATCTAGTTATCCATCAGATAATTAGAAAACACGAACTCCATAATCAGCAAACTCTAACTATCAACAGAGATAGATAGAAAACATCAATTCAATATAATCAACATAATCTGGAATCAATTAGAGACTAGAAAATCCTATAATTATCAAAATTAGCAATTTTCTAATTATAAAAAAAACGATAGTCGGAAATCTCAAATCAACAAATATCCAATTATCAAAAACGATAATTAGAAATCTCAAATCAGCAAATATCTAATTATCACAAACGATAATCAGAAATCTCAAATCAACAAATATCTAATTATCAAAAACGATTATCAGAAATCTTAAATCAATAAATATCCGATTATCAAAAACGATAATCAGAAACAACAAATATCCGATTATCAAAAACGATAATCAGAAATCTCAAATCAACAAATATCCAATTATAAAAAACAATAATCAGAATCAACAAATATCTGATTACCAAAAACGATAATCAGAAATCTCAAATCAACAAATATCCAATTATCAAAAACGATAATCAGAAACAACAAATATCTAATTATCAAAAACGATAATCAGAATCTCAAATCAACAAATATCCAATTATCAAAAACGATAATTAGAAACAACAAATATCAAATTATCAAAAACGATAATCAGAATCAACAAATATCTAATTATCAAAAACGATAATCAGAATCAACAAATATCTAATTATCAAAAACGATAATCAGAAACAACAAATATCTAATTATCAAAAATGATAATCAGAAATCTCAAATCAGCAAATATTTAATTATCAAAAACGATAATCAGAAATCTCAAATCAATAAATATCCAATTATCAAAAACGATAATCAGAATCAACAAATATTCGATTATCAAAACCGATAATCAAAAATCTCAAATCAACAAATATCTAATTATCAAAAACGATAATCAGAATCAAAAAATATCTGATTATCAAAAACGATAATCAGAAACAACAAATATCTAATTATCAACAAAGATAATTAGAACTCATATCAATAAATATCCAATTACCTGCAGATAATTGGAAACAAAATATATCTAGAAATCAGTTAAGAAGACTAGAAAATCAACATAAAAGGTTGGATCGATCCCATCAGATGGCGAGTTTCTAAGCTACGCCGCACGTGCAACAACATACGGCCGAAGCCTACCAAGTACTATCAACATAATTTTGGCGTCCAACAAATGACCCGGAGGTCCAACAAATGTCCCGAAGGTCCAGTACTGGTATTGACCCGAAGGTCCAACATATGACCCGAAGGTCCAATATATGACTCAAAGGTCAAACATAATGGCTCGAAAGCACACGAAAATCATCAAACCAGCAAATATTTCAATTAACGAGTCCGGAATTAACCAAAATAGCAAACACACATGTTCCATAACCACGAGTTTTACTAAATCGTTTAATTCTCTTCATCGTTTCCTTGAAAGTGCAAAATTGTGTATTTTAAATAAATAACATTTTACGTTCTCAAACGGACAAGTCCGGAATTAAGCGAATCGGTAAAAGAAAGGGGTCATAGTCCTCGATTCTGCTGAAACATTTAAATTGCTTCCTCATTCTTTTGAAAGCGCAAACTACAAAACTTCTAAATACAATTTCATTTATTTTATAAAAGTAATAATTTACATTCTCAGACGGATAAGTCCGGAATAAAGCGAATCAGTAAAAGAAAGGGGTCATAGTCCTCGATTTTGCTGAAACGTTTAAATGCTTCCTCATTCTTTTGAAAGCGTAAACTGTGAAAATTTTGAATACAATTTTTATTTTGAAACAATTTTTTAAAACATGTGATTAAAACAGCAACATCAGTAGCAACTTCGACAAGGAAATTGCACTTCTCAAAATACCGTAAAAACGGACAACAAAATCACCATTGCGGGATAACCGCTTGAAAATCAACTTTAAAATTTGACGATTACTGAAGTCAAAGCGACAGTAATTTTTATACGTCAAAATCTCATCAAAATAATTTGCATCAAAATATAATACCAGTGAATTTCCGTTCATTAAAAATGTTAACAAAATACCGTGCTTCAAAAACTTAGCACCAGTGTGAAAATCCCATTATAAAAATAACGGCAACAAAATACGTTTAAAACCAAACACCGGTTCAACGTAAAATTATTGCAGTAACGTGCAACTCATATTTGTACGCATACCACAAATGAACAAAGAAATCATTCGAATATATCTTCAATGAAGATAATTCAAAACAGCAAAAATCTCAACAAAATCACATAACTGTAATCGCTTCGGATCCCCAAATCGGATTCGAAATTTTCAAAGAAAACAAAATAAACGCAGCTATGTAAGCAACAAATGAAATTTATTTCAATTTCATATTTTGATTTTTTTTATCAAAAGGGTTATCAACTGTAATCAGCGAAGACAGTCTCACTGTTTCCGCTGTGCATTCTGATAAACAAAACACAAATAATACACGGATTTTTTTATCAAAAGGGTTATCAACTGAAACTCAGTGAAGAAAGTCTGACCCGAGTATTAAATTCAAAAGAAAATAATATACGGGTCAGTCTAATTCAAACTCAGTTATTAATGCACGGAAGCAATAATAATTAAATAACAATTAGACGACGGTCAAAATAAATTCACCTATCCAATACTTAAATAAGGAAATCGGATAACGGTAAATATAACACGTAACGGTGTTAAACAACAAACCTACAAATTCAAATTATCAACGAAGATAAATAAAACGGTTATCAAAGAAGATAATTTAGAAAACAACAGAATTGCCTAAACGGCAATTAAAAACAAAATCTAATTATTAAATAAATAATTAGAAACTCATAATCTAATTATCAAAAAGATAATTAGATATCAAAAAATCATCAAATTAAACCAAATCAAAATACGATTCAAAATATTGAATTGGACACACGAAACAATTCAAACAATTGAAATATCAATTAAAATGTCAATTCGGGTAGGGCTGCAGTACACGCACGCATGTACTGCCTCACCACTACAGCATCTGAAATACGCAAAAGATCAATAAATCAAAAGCAAATGAAATACCAATAAAATCAATACGGTGTGGCTGCAGTACACGCTCGCGTGCACTGCCTCGCCACTATAGTGATGATGTACACAAAAGCTCAATGAAAGTTCACATACGAGCACAAGGTCAAGCCTGGACAACATGAATGCGAAACCAATTGTACACAATGGATGTACACTACAAACTGCACATGGAAAAAATAAAACAGAGGTGCAACATGAAACTGCAGACATATGGACCAACAGAGGTGATATCATACACAAGGTTACAAATGTACATATGCACAGCATGGCGCAAATGCATATGAACATGAAGCAGTAACTAATGTACATGAACCTGAAGGCAACAAATACAAGGCACCAATAACAATTACACATGTAGTTCAAAAGTGAAAATTGTATAATGTAATATGAAGATACTGCATCATGAAAACAATTGCAGACTGTCTCGAAGACAAACTCAGGTGGAACAGATAAAACAAATATGGTCGAGACAACCAAGCTGGATATGCTACACTTATGCAACATGCTCAAATATAAAAGGGTGAAGGAGAAATTGAAATAACACTGCAACACGGGTGATGCAATGCAATACAACATGAATTACTGGAGCTATTGCAACAGCAACACGACCTGACTCAATATGTATATGAATGTAGTTGCAAGAATTAAGATGCACCAGCCTCAACAGTTATAGTGCAGCATTAACCAACTCAGATATATACTTGTTGAACATCATGTATATATGTAGTTAGGCTTTCAAATGAATACATGAACATGTACCCAATGACAACCGGACAAGCAATAAAGAACGACCAAACTCGATGAAACCACACTGCAGATGCAGCACAGTTCGCATCAATGCCCAACACAAATGAACTACATGATGTACAAGTGTGCAGTGACAACATCAGTGAATATATGCAGAGACAAGGCCGCAATGAAATCAAGTGCAGACTTATAAAACAATTTAGGCTCAGTTGGAACAAAATGAAGGGGGATTGTGTGGATGAATACATATACATAACAACCACATCGACAAAACAAAGTAAAATCCAGATATATAATGCGAGTACAGACCCAAATGGTACAAGTTTGAACAAAGCTCAACTGCACAGAGCAACATCAAGTCGAACAAGACAGAGAAGCAGTAGTTAACTAACACAATAAAAATTCAGTTTCAAGTGACAATGCGAATTTGAACAAGTGTACATGCATCAGGATGTACATGACATGAAGCAGTACTAACGTACATGAACATGAAGGCAACAAGTACAACTGTAAAATGAAGTGGAAGGCTGTCTCAAGCAACAGCAAATAGACATGTTCGAACAGAGCAAAGAATTGCCAAAGTCGAACGAAATCATTTCGTCAAAATCAAGTCAAAGTCGAAGCCAATACCGTCACAAGCCGAAGTCAACAATTAATGGCCACAGTCGAGTACAAAACGAAATAAACATCAAAAACCAAGTATAAAGCAGTGTCAACCAATTCAATACCGTGGCGGCCAAGCATTGAAAATGTTACCGTATTAACATTCAAATCAAGGCCAATGTCAAAGTAAACAAAGAACGAAATCAAACAGTTTCACAACAAAATCAACTGGATCTCACTGAAGTTCAAAGTGATGAAGTCAAAATGCCAAAGAATTCGAAGCCGAGGTCATCAAGAATTCATAGAACCAAAATTTTCAAAAAATCAAAACCGTATCAACTAAACAAATAGGTATATGAACTGGAAAAATGTCAGTAGCCATCTCGAACATCTAAACAGAGGCCGAATGGCCGATATAGCATCGACGAAGCCAAACAATTTTACCCACACAAAAATCAAAGAACTCGAAACATATATAAACTGTTAACTGAATTAGATGTGAGTAAAGCAAAATCACTCACCTCGCTTAGACGAGCACGAAGCCAACATTCGACGATCGAAATCGGTCGGCACCTTCGATTTTTGCTCGAACCCTAGTTTTTGAACGAAGAGGAAGAGGCCACCATTTTTTTATTTTCGTATGTTGTTTTTAGGGTTTTCGAAATGAATAATGAAATAAAGGGGAACGGGTATTGCCTTGATAACCATCACGGCACACAGAAAATCATGGGCCAACATTCAATTTTTAAAGCCCGCCAACACTTAACAAATTTCTAAAAGAAATTCAACTTGATTAAAATTCCAATAGCAATTTGTTAGCAATTTTTAATCGTCTAATGACGATAACTAATTGTTACAAAACCCCGGGTTGTTACATAGACCCTATAAGCCGCATATTAAGCGGTGGTTATTTATTAAACACATATACCACGATATTCCACCCCGAAGTGGAATTGGTATTATGTATGTACTTGGAGTTGATTTCCCGCATTATATAGCGGATGAGACCCTATTGCGCCGCATAATAGCAGATAATATTTTATATAAACCCATGTACCGCGATATTCCGTCTTGAAACGGGATTGGTATTGTGCTAACATCTGTGGATGTAGGGAAACAGGTTGGAGGGATCCAACTGGATTCCTCACCCGTATTGATTTATTTACAGATATTGTGATATATTCTGTTATCATATGATATATGATGTTTTGGATGCCGTGATTGTTATATTTAGTGTTGTTGCAGTGTCAGGACCCGATTCTTCGACTTCCGAAAATTCAACATCGATACTCACTTTATCGACTGCCGAACAATCGAACGACGGAAAACCGAACACTGAGGGTTTAAGAAGAAGAAAAGAAAGAAGAAGAGATAAGGAGAGAGAAGATAGAAAGGAAAGAAAATAGAAAATAGAACAGAACAGAAAACAACAGAACAACATCAGAATCACACAATTCGCAGCGGAACAACATATAATAGATAAATGAATAATCTTTAAACAAAGAACTATATCAGTTATTACATTACATCACATTTCATTACATCATATCATCAGAGTGTACAACAACAACAACAACAAACAGTGCAGCGGAAAAATAAATACTATATAAGCTAGTAATACGCCATGCCATCTAGCTTGCCTCCAGCAACTCCTGAATATCCAGAATATCCTGATAAACCTTAACTCTTGACTGCCCGTGTGGAAATTGGTGGGCACCCAGAGTTTAGGAAGGAAAACAATAAACTCCAAGTCAGTCATGTGACTGGTGTGAGAACTCAAAACAGTTTATTTATCTTTAAAATCAAAATGTAGGAATATTTTTAAAGTCAATTCGCAATGCTTTTAAAAATGAGACTACCATAAGGCCTCCCGCACACACACACAATGCAAACGCAGAATCGGAGGAGATTTCTCCTTATGATAGTCAAAGATGCTTGATACGCATTAAAAGAACATTTTATATTATTACTAGTGCATAGTGTAGGAAAAATTCATTTCGAAAGTAGAATATAAATCTTAGCCAACATACGACCATTATCGTATGCCTACTATAGCTAACCATGTTCAATAGCAAGTTACCGCCACATTCCATAGCAGGTTATACAACTAAAATCGTACAAGTCTCGTATTGTTTCTTTGGATTTCCAACGAGTGATCAGGCCAAGGAACTTCCCATTGCCACATGAGAATGCCTCTGGATGGACATCCCCGAGAACCAAACCGGATCTCTACCAACACAAGGCCGGGTTACCCCTAACTGAGTAACAACTGACCGAATACGCCATCTCCCGGTCCTATGGGACCTTTTAACCGAGCGCTCGTAATCAATTCACACAATCATAACAAAGTGTTTTCAACATGAGTAAGTATCTGGGCTCCATACCATGACACCACCCTTTTCCAGAAGGAAATGCACACATCCTAAAGGGCGCTACCCCTCATAACCTTGCTGCATCTTTCCTGTTTTGACCATTCACGGGGTGTGAGGCTCGACGAAGTCACGTCCACAAAAACATACTTTATACAAAAGCCATGCTTTGGGTCAAAAAATGATCATAGAAATGATCACCAGGATAGACGATCAAATAAACGATCCTATCACAAATAATCAACACAATGATCATTTACAGCAACACTCAGCATGTCACATTACCAAATTGGGAATATATCGCTGATAACATTCAACTACATAACCTCTGAGCTCGTACATCTCAGAGAAGGGTGTTAAGCTAAAAGAATAAATTCTCCGCCACCAACAGAAATATATTTGAAAGAAATCGGCTTTATATCTCAATTTGTAATGTCAGACATACAATCCATACTAGTCTGTTCCGGGCTCGAACAGAACCGAAGGCACTTACAAAGAAGACCTTGCAATCCGGATATCCACAATCCTGATCGGATTTCCCATCACTTAGGGAGTCTCTATACCGTTGCAACTCAGTGCAGAGACAATCGATAGGTCATCCTATCGCTCTCGCAAATACCGGGTCTTCAACACCGATCTTCAATGCGATTCATAACGACGTATCACATATTCGGAATGGGTTATACGACCCCATGGTCCTTTCCCGGTTAACCCGAATAGTGAGCGCTTATTCAAAAATAAGTGTGGCATTCAAATTCAAACAAATCACATCAATTACCCATTCAAAGGGAAATATTGATAGTCGGTTATTGAACTATCAATGGATATGCACACATCACTAGTTTCCAAATAATTTTCCAAATTATTTATTTTCCAAAATATCTTTACAAGATATATAGTTTCAATATCTCAAAATAAATCAATATTTATTTTTAAACAAATTCTTCTTTCTTTATAAATTCCATAGTGAATTTATATTTCAAAATATCTATGAATATACGATTTCAATTATTCATTTCAATTTATCTTCAAAAAGATAAATTCTCAAAGTATTCACTTTATATTGGAAAACATTTCCATACTTATTTAATAAGTAATTCACAAATTTTATTTATTTTCAACACTTAGCAAATATTCAATATACTTAAATCGAAATTAAGTACATATTTCATTCTTTAAGGAAATCATTCTCTTAAACATATTTATTTGGGCCAAAACGAATGTTGTGTAAAACATCGTTACGACGACTCAAAAATCACTAGTATAGGGATTCGAAATTAAAATATATATAAATCCCAATACTATACAAAACATTTCCTTTCGGAAATCATTTAGTATAACAACAGTGTTATAGTCCACCATTTCCTTCTATTTCTCGAGAACGTCTATTTCAACAATAAATGTTGAAATCTATGGTTTCGAATCTTAATGCATTTAAAACAATCGTTAGATCGTTTTAATTCAATTTAAACATCTCATTCAAAACAATTTTCTTTAACCTATTATTCACTATTCAAAAACGTGAATAAACTTACGTTAACAATTTTCATCCTTTTATTCATTTTATTTCAAAGGATTATTCACAGTCTAAAACGTGAATATAACTCCATTAATAGGTTTCAACAATTTTCTTATCAAAATAAGTCGTTTGCGAATTTATAAAACAATGTTTATAAATTCCTTTATTTACCTATTCAATTCATAACTCAATTATATATCAAACGTTCATATTATAAGTCAAATGCTTATAAAACGATTATTTTACAAAATCGTTCCTTTAAAGACTTTCCAAATCATAAATCTTATAACTTATAAGATTCATTTATTTAACCAAATCTATTCTTCAAATAACTTCACAAATTTATAAATCTTACTATTTATAAATTTCATTTATAACTTCACCATTTATAATTCTATAAATTTCATTCATTTATGAAATTCATTTTCACTTCATTCAAACACTTATAAAAGCTCGTTTTATAATTTCAATATTTCGATTTATAAATATCCATTTATAAATCTCTTATATAAATCAATTCATATTACTATTTTAAAACGTCTTTAAATTCCTTTATAATTTCACCATTTCCTTTGATTTATAAAATAATTAAATTTTATAAATCCTATATTTAAACTTTTCACAATAAATTCTAAAATCCCGATTAAACTATTTTATAAAATTATTAACCCATATTTTCAAAAATCAGTTTTTAACTATATTTCTAAAAAAATCAATCTTTAACCGTATTTCTCAAAATCATAATTTTTATAACTTTAAAAATTATAATGTTTATTTTAAAAATGGATCAATTCCAAAAGTATTTTATAAACGTATACTTTCAAAATCACTTTGAAATCCTTTTAAAATTCCAAAATTTGGTCCAATGATGCTACATACCAAATAGCCAATCACGACAACAACGATATCATATATCGATATGATAATCCATCAAATATCAAAATATCTGAAATCAAATAAATACTGTTGAGGAATCCAGTTGGATCCCTCCAACCTGTTTTCCTGCATCCACAAAAATTAGCACAATACCAATTTCGCTCCAGTACGAAATTATCGCGGTATATGTTTTTATTAAATATTATCCGCTTAATAGACGGCGCAATAGGGTCTCATCCGCTAATCAAAAAATGCGGGAAATCAATAACTCCAATATATACATATGCCAATATATATATATTGCTATTATATATATAATACCAATTTCACTGTTTATGAAATATTCGCGGTATATGTTTTTAATAAATAACATCCGCTTACTAACGGCGCATAATGTCTATTTTAACAATCAATAGATATCAATCATCATTCAAACATGCATTCAAATATTTTAAATCTAACTATTTAAAATAAAATCGAAACTGATTCGATTGAGTGAGAAGTTCTCACCTTGATTTCAGTTCCATTTTAGCGATTTATTTCGAATAAAATTAAACGGACGTTTAATTTTACCCGAAATTCTCACTAACTCCAAACGACTCCAATCCAACTTCATCGCGTAGTGCTCGTCCATACGATTCCAACGCAACTGGTTTCGCGCGTTTTCGACCTCGTATGAAAAAGATATCAATTTTACAAGTTTGTACACGATTTAAACTATATAATTTACAACTTATTTTAATTTTAAACCTATAACAGATCATAGCCGTAGGATCCTTCTTTGAACACATCAGGGCCATGCACTGCCACTCCATCTTCTTCATCACGTCTACAGGCACAAGGCCGAACCCAATCTATCTCAATTAGGGTTTCAATTTCCACCATCAACACTCGACAATACTTCATCATACCCTCACCATCTTGAAGCCCTCCACCACCACAACACTCGGCCCAAATGCCCTGAAGCTCGGCCCCCTCCTCTTCATTGAAATGCGTGCGCAAGTTGCCACAAACGGCTCCCCATATCTCCCAATTTATAGCTCCAATCCACATCTTAACCGTTGATCTTGTAGTTCTCTTCATGCTCTACATCTTTCATTTAGGAAGTTATTCGATTCGATGCATGGATTTTGAGAAAATGGAGGAGGAAGGATTGACAATTCTGGCCGTTCATATTGATGGTGGCGGCTAGGGTTTGTTTTATTATTATTTTTTATTTTATGAAGAGAAGGGTGCTATTTATAGAGTTTCGAACGACACTATTCATCCCGGAAATTCCGAACTCCGATTTACGCGCCGTAACCAGCGTTTCTAGGGTTTACCCCGCGTTCCGGACACAATGGAACAGGTTTCGGAAGCTAATTCGGACATCTGTGCGAGTTATGGCAATAAACGTTCAATTTAATTTAAACCGATTTAAACGATTTTCTAGGCGTTTTAATTTGTACCGGACAAACGGTAAATCCAATTGACACGAAATTTGAAACCTTACAATAATATCACATTACGGATCCGATGAAACTAGTTTCGTTGAAATCCGAGACTTTTTGAAAAATGGCTATTTTAACTCGCCAAATTAAAATTAAAAATAAATCGATGCGTTTCGAGCTGCTACGATCAAACGATAACTCTGATTGACACGAAAATTGAAATCCGATAATAACTAACTATTACGGATCCAATGGAACTGGTTTCGTTCAATTCTGAGACTGTTCAAAAATTGACTATTTTCACTAGTCGATTTAAATATTAAAATATTCAATTTTCACAAATTCATTTTTAATTCGATTTAAAAGTTCTAAAATATCATTCTAACTTCAATATGATAAAATAAAATTTTACAAATCATTTTCAGTCATATTTAACTCAATTTTCAATTATTTCCATAATTTCACGTATTAAATTATCGATTTAATTATTCAATTAAATCCAATAATTCAAATAAAAATTTATTTGACTTATAAATTCACTTCTTAATATTTAAAATTAATTAAATATTCAAATTTTAATTTCTAAAAATTCTGGGTCGTTACAATCTTCCCCCCTTAAAAGAATTTCGTCCTCGAAATTAACAAGTAAGAAAAATTACAGCATTTATTAACTTTCCAAAAATTCATAATTAAATTCCTTACAAATCTTTACTAAGTTTTCAAATCATATTTAGTTATCTTTTCAAAAACAACTACTATTGTTTAACTTTCCATTCCAAATCAAAGTTAAAGTTTTCAAAAATTTTCCAATTTTCTCAAATTTTTTCTAACGCCTTAAATTTTCGGAAAAATTCGCCATAGTCTCCTTTGCGCGGCTCGATCCGAAAAAAAATGACAGTATATATATCACAAATATACATCTCATCAAGTAATGAGGCATCCCGCAGGGAAAAAAGTATAAAAGTACGGTATGTAATCCGAGATATGTACCTTATATTTTATTAGCGAGCATATACGGCTAATATAGCGCGAAAGCGAGCTCCAAATGCGAAGCAAACGCAATCCGCACCTACTAAACACTCGAAAAACAACATGAGAACATGCATATAGATAATAGTATCGATATACAACATATAGTAACATAATAACTATATATGTTAACATAGCAAATGCAATAAAAGCAATATATTCAACCATCAACCAACTATCATTCAACTAATTCATAACCAGTAAATATTCATTCATATTCTCATTAATATTCAATGAAATAGGTTTTCAAGTTAATCACATTTGATTCTTTACAGTGGGTGTTTACTAACATTCATTTTCAATCAGTTTATATTCACTAATTCATATTCAAGTTGGTTCACTTCCAAATCAAATTCAATTCCATTTAAATTTATTTACCTTTAATTTGAATTCAATTACATAGCTTTCAATTTCATTAACTCTTAATGAATTTTATACAATCAACTAACAATCATATAACAATCAATGTATATTAATTACAACCAAATTTCCTTTGCTTACAATTGGTTTAGTTAAATTGATTTTCATTCAATTATTCAACTTCCAATAACATTAGATTTTAATGAATTAACACTTACATTCATTATTTCATATCAATTTAATTCACATTTAATTGATTAATATTCAATCCATTAATTCAATTCAATTTCTAAAGTTGAATTCATATATATAACTTAAGTTTATATTTATCACTTCACTTTATTAATTTATTTTGATACTAATATCAACTTCATTCAACATCTCTTAAGTTATGCTTCCATTTAAATAAACATCACTTGGTTTTACTTAACTTAAATTCCCACTTATAAATCAATTCAGCTTCCAAATTCTAAAGTAAATTTCCATTTATGTTTAAATTCATTTTTATTTATGACTCATATTCATAAATATATTCATATAGTTTCACTTTTATATATATATAAGTTTATTTCACAATTGCAAATCACTTTAATTATAATTCAATTCTTATAATTCTTTTTACTTATACGATAATTCTTTTATTTAGATTATTCAAACAACCAAACAATCAACTTATATTCACTTTAATAATTTTGAAAAATTATTCCTTTATATATAAAAATATACTCAAGGCAAAATTATTTCATTTACCCAATTTTAAAACAATATTGTGTCGAATTGTTCTATTCAAGTGTTTAGAAACCCCTTCGGCATAGTCTTGCGGACCACGCCGACGAAAGTTCATATGCCACTCAATAAACCAATCATCACAATATAAAACAATTTTATATTCACTAACAAATACGCTCTCAAAACTATTATTACACTCAAACTCATTCTAGAGTACTGCTGACTCTATCTCTAATGAGTAATACCTAACAGAACCATGGTTGTCGCTTAACCATATGCTCTGATACCAAATGTCAGGACCCGATTCTTCGACTTCCGAAAATTCAACATCGATACTCACTTTATCGACTGCCGAACAATCGAACGACGGAAAACCGAACACTGAGGGTTTAAGAAGAAGAAAAGAAAGAAGAAGAGATAAGGAGAGAGAAGATAGAAAGGAAAGAAAATAGAAAATAGAACGGAACAGAAAACAACAGAACAACATCAGAATCTCACAATTCGCAGCGGAACAACATATAATAGATAAATGAATAATCTTTAAACAAAGAACTATATCAGTTATTACATTACATCACATTTCATTACATCATATCATCAGAGTGTACAACAACAACAATAACAAACAGTGCAGCGGAAAAATAAATACTATATAAGCTAGTAATACGCCATGCCATCTAGCTTGCCTCCAGCAACTCCTGAATATCCAGAATATCCTGATAAACCTTAACTCTTGACTGCCCGTGTGGAAATTGGTGGGCACCCAGAGTTTAGAAAGGAAAACAATAAACTCCAAGTCAGTCATGTGACTGGTGTGAGAACTCAAAACAGTTTATTTATCTTTAAAATCAAAATGTAGGAATATTTTTAAAGTCAATTCACAATGCTTTTAAAAATGAGACTACCATAAGGCCTCCCGCACACACACACAATGCAAACGCAGAATCGGAGGAGATTTCTCCTTATGATAGTCAAAGATGCTTGATACGCATTAAAAGAACATTTTATATTATTACTAGTGCATAGTGTAGGAAAAATTCATTTCGAAAGTAGAATATAAATCTTAGCCAACATACGACCATTATCGTATGCCTACTATAGCTAACCATGTTCAATAGCAGGTTACCGCCACATTCCATAGCAGGTTATACAACTAAAATCGTACAAGTCTCGTATTGTTTCTTTGGATTTCCAACGAATGATCAGGCCAAGGAACTTCCCATTGCCACATGAGAATGCCTCTGGATGGACATCCCCGAGAACCAAACCGGATCTCTACCAACACAAGGCCGGGTTACCCCTAACTGAGTAACAACTGACCGAATATGCCATCCCCCGGTCCTTTGGGACCTTTTAACCGAGCGCTCGTAATCAATTCACACAATCATAACAAAGTGTTTTCAACATGAGTAAGTATCTGGGCTCCATACCATGACACCACCCTTTTCCAGAAGGAAATGCACACATCCTAAAGGGCGCTACCCCTCATAACCTTGCTGCATCTTTCCTGTTTTGACCATTCACGGGGTGTGAGGCTCGACGAAGTCACGTCCACAAAAACATACTTTATACAAAAGCCATGCTTTGGGTCAACAAATGATCATAGAAATGATCACCAGGATAGACGATCAAATAAACGATCCTATCACAAATAATCAACACAATGATCATCTACAGCAACACTCAGCATGTCACATTACCAAATTGGGAATATATCGCTGATAACATTCAACTACATAACCTCTGAGCTCGTACGTCTCAGAGAAGGGTGTTAAGCTAAAAGAATAAATTCTCCGCCACCAACAGAAATATATTTGAAAGAAATCGGCTTTATATCTCAATTTGTAATGTCAGACATACAATCCATACAAGTCTGTTCCGGGCTCGAACAGAACCGAAGGCACTTACAAAGAAGTCCTTGCAATCCGGATATCCACAATCCTAATCGGATTTCCCATCACTTAGGGAGTCTCTATACCGTTGTAACTCAGTGCAGAGACAATCGACAGGTCATCCTATCGCTCTCGCAAATACCGGGTCTTCAACACCGATCTTCAATGCGATTCATAACGACGTATCACATATTCGGAATGGGTTATACGACCCCATGGTCCTTTCCCGGTTAACCCGAATAGTGAGCGCTTATTCAAAAATAAGTGTGGCATTCAAATTCAAACAAATCACATCAATTACCAATTCAAAGGGAAATATTGATAGTCGGTTATTGAACTATCAATGGATATGCACACATCACTAGTTTCCAAATAATTTTCCAAATTATTTATTTTCCAAAATATCTTTACAAGATATATAGTTTCAATATCTCAAAATAAATCAATATTTATTTTTAAACAAATTCTTCTTTCTTTATAAATTCCATAGTGAATTTATATTTCAAAATATCTATGAATATACGATTTCAATTATTCATTTCAATTCATCTTCAAAAAGATAAATTCTCAAAGTATTCACTTTATATTGAAAAACATTTCCATACTTATTTAATAAGTAATTCACAAATTTTATTTATTTTCAACACTTAGCAAATATTCAATATACTTAAATCGAAATTAAGTACATATTTCATTCTTTAAGGAAATCATTCTCTTAAACATATTTATTTGCGCCAAAATGAATGTTGTGTAAAACATCGTTACGACGACTCAAAAATCACTAGTATAGGGATTCGAAATTAAAATAGATATATAAATCCCAATACTATACAAAACATTTCCTTTCGGAAATCATTTAGTATAACAACAGTGTTATAGTCCACCATTTCCTTCTATTTCTCGAGAACGTCTATTTCAACAATAAATGTTGAAATCTATGGTTTCGAATCTTAATGCATTTAAAACAATCGTTAGATTGTTTTAATTCAATTTAAACATCTCATTCAAAACAATTTTCTTTAACCTATTATTCACTATTCAAAAACGTGAATAAACTTACGTTAACAATTTTCATCCTTTTATTCATTTTATTTCAAAGGATTATTCACAGTCTAAAACGTGAATATAACTCCATTAATAGGTTTCAACAATTTTCTTATCAAAATAAGTCGTTTGCGAATTTATAAAACAATGTTTATAAATTCCTTTATTTACCTATTCAATTCATAACTCAATTATATATCAAACGTTCATATTATAAGTCAAATGCTTATAAAACGATTATTTTACAAAATCGTTCCTTTAAAGACTTTCTAAATCATAAATCTTATAACTTATAAGATTCATTTATTTAACCAAATCTATTCTTCAAATAACTTCACAAATTTATAAATCTTACTATTTATAAATTTCATTTATAACTTCACCATTTATAATTCTATAAATTTCATTCATTTATGAAATTCATTTTCACTTCATTCAAACACTTATAAAAGCTCGTTTTATAATTTCAATATTTCGATTTATAAATATCCATTTATAAATCTCTTATATAAATCAATTCATATTACTATTTTAAAACGTCTTTAAATTCCTTTATAATTTCACCATTTCCTTTGATTTATAAAATAATTAAATTTTATAAATCCTATATTTAAACTTTTCACAATAAATTCTAAAGTCCCGATTAAACAATTTTATAAAATTATTAACCCATATTTTCAAAAATCAGTTTTTAACTATATTTCTAAAAAAATCAATCTTTAACCGTATTTCTCAAAATCATAATTTTTATAACTTTAAAAATTATAATGTTTATTTTAAAAATGGATCAATTCCAAAAGTATTTTATAAACGTATACTTTCAAAAATCACTTTGAAATCCTTTTAAAATTCCAAAATTTGGTCCAATGATGCTACATACCAAATAGCCAATCACGACAACAACGATATCATATATCGATATGATAATCCATCAAATATCAAAATATTTGAAATCAAATAAATACTGTTGAGGAATCCAGTTGGATCCCTCCAACCTGTTTTCCTACATCCACAAACATTAGCACAATACCAATTTCGCTCCAGTACGAAATTATCGCGGTATATGTTTTTATTAAATATTATCCGCTTAATAGACGGCGCAATAGGGTCTCATCCGCTAATCAAAAAATGCGGGAAATCAATAACTCCAATATATACATATGCCAATATATATATTGCTATTATATATATAATACCAATTTCACTGTTTATGAAATATTCGCGGTATATGTTTTTAATAAATAACATCCGCTTACTAACGGCGCATAATGTCTATTTTAACAATCAATAGATATCAATCATCATTCAAACATGCATTCAAATATTTTAAATCTAACTATTTAAAATAAAATCGAAACTGATTCGATTGAGTGAGATGTTCTCACCTTGATTTCAATTCCGTTTTAGCGATTTATTTCGAATAAAATTAAACGGACGTTTAATTTTACCCGAAATTCTCACTAACTCCAAACGACTCCAATCCAACTTCATCGCGTAGTGCTCGTCCATACGATTCCAACAAAACTGGTTTCGCGCGTTTTCGACCTCGTATGAAAACGATATCAATTTTACAAGTTTGTACACGATTTAAACTATATAATTTACAACTTATTTTAATTTTAAACCTATAACAGATCATATCCGTAGGATCCTTCTTTGAACACATCAGGGCCGTGCACTGCTACTCCATCTTCTTCATCACGTCTACAGGCACAAGGCCGAACCCAATCTATCTCAATTAGGGTTTCAATTTCTACCATCAACACTCGACAATGCTTCATCATACCCTCACCATCTTGAAGCCCTCCACCACCACAACACTCGGCCCAAATGCCCTGAAGCTCGGCCCCCTCCTCTTCATTGAAATGCGTGCGCAAGTTGCCACAAACGGCCCCCCATATCTCCCAATTTATAGCTCCAATCCACATCTTAACCGTTGATCTTGTAGTTCTCTTCATGCTCTGCATCTTTCATTTAGGAAGTTATTCGATTCGATGCATGGATTTTGAGAAAATGGAGGAGGAAGGATTGACAATACTGGCCGTTCATATTGATGGTGGCGGCTAGGGTTTGTTTTTTTATTTTTTTTTTATTTTATGAAGAGAAGGGTGCTATTTATAGAGTTTCGAACGACACTATTCATCCCGGAAATTCCGAACTCCGATTTACGCGCCGTAATCAGCGTTTCTAGGGTTTACCCCGCGTTCCGGACACAATGGAAGAGGTTTCTGAAGCTAATTCGGACATCTGTGCGAGTTATGGCAATAAACGTTCAATTTAATTTAAACCTATTTAAACGATTTTCTAGGCGTTTTAATTTGTACCGGACAAACGGTAAATCCAATTGACACGAAATTTGAAACCTTACAATAATATCACATTACGGATCCGATAAAACTAGTTTCGTCGAAATCCGAGACTTTTTGAAAAATGGCTATTTTAACTCGCCAAATTAAAATTAAAAATAAATCGATGCGTTTCGAGCTGCTACGATCAAATGATAACTCCGATTGACACGAAAATTGAAATCCGATAATAACTAACTATTACCGATCTAATGGAACTGGTTTCGTTCAATTCTGAGACTGTTCAAAAATTGACTATTTTCACTAGTCGATTTAAATATTAAAATATTCAATTTTCACAAATTCATTTTTAATTCGATTTAAAAGTTCTAAAATATCATTCTAACTTCAATATGATAAAATAAAATTTTACAAATCATTTTCAATCATATTTAACTCAATTTTCAATTATTTCCATAATTTCACGTATTAAATTATCGATTTAATTATTCAATTAAATCCAATAATTCAAATAAAAATTTATTTGACTTATAAATTCACTTCTTAATATTTAAAATTAATTAAATATTCAAATTTTGATTTCTAAAAATTCTGGGTCGTTACTTGCAGCATTTGGTCTATTTTGGAAAATTAAAAATGTTAAAGTAAAGATTTCAAATTTAAAAGGATTTTTAAAGTGATTTTTGAAAGTATACGTTTTATTGAATTTTGGAATTGATTCATTTTAAATAAACAAACGTTATAATTTTAATGTTATAAAATTTATGATTTTGAGAAATATAGTTAAAATGTGATTTTTGAAATGTGGAGTTAACGATTTTATAAAATAGTTTACATTGACATTTTTGAATTTATTATAAAAGCTTTATATAAAAGATTCATAAAATTGATATTTATAAATTAAAATATTGGAATTATAAAACAAGTTTATATAAGTGTTAAAAACGAGTATAAATGGATTTCATAAGTGAATGAAATTTATAGATTTATAAATTTTGAAGTTATAAAATGAATGAATTTGTAAATAGAGAATTATAAGTAATTTTCTTATAATTTGAATTTGGCGTGTAAATGAGACATAAATAAAATTTGTTAATAAAGTGATTTTATAAGTTGAAGTTGTTATAAAATATAAATGAAATTTATATACATTGTTTTATAAATCCGAAATCAACTTATTTTGATAAGTTAATTATTATAGCTTATTAAAAGAGATATATCCCCGATTTTGAATAGTGGATAATCCTTTAAAATAAAATATGTAGAAGTATTGAAATTGACAAAAGATTTATATTCACGATTTTGGACAGTGAATAATATATTAAAGAAATGTTTGGGAAGTGATCTTTTAAATGGAATTAAAACGGTTTGAAATCGTTTTAAAATGTATTAAGTATCGAAACCATAGATTTCAACATTCATTGTTGAAATAGACGTTTTCGAGAAATAAGGAAAAGATGGACTATAACACTGTTGTTACAGTAAATGATTTTCGAAAGGAAATGTTTTATATAGTATTGGGATATTCTTTATCTATCTTAATCTCGAATCCATATACTAGTGATTTTGAGTTGTCGTAACGATGTTTTACGCAACATTCGTTTTGAATCAAATAAATGCGTTTAAGAGAATGTTTTCTTTAAAGAATAAAATATATACTTAATTGTAATTTAAGTATATGGAATATTTTCCAAATGTTGAAAATAAATAGATTTGTGAATTACTTATTATTAAATAAGTATGGAAATGTTCTCCAATATGAAGTGAAATGTTTTGAGATTATATCTTTTAAAGATAAATTGAAAGTGAATATTTGAAATCGATTTGAGAATCGTACATTAATAGATATTTTGGAAATATGAATTTACCATGGAATCTATAAAGGAAAGGGAAAATTGTTTTAAAAATAAACATTGATTTATTTTTGAAGTGTGGAAATAAATTTATGGATTTGGAACGTAAATTTGAAGTAAATCGGTAAGGATTTGTTTAATTGGTTTAAATGAACCATTTTGAAATGAAAATGCCTAAGTATTTGGAAATGTTTTCCAATGTAGAAATTGAAATGGTTTAGAGAATATATCTTTTTAAAGATAAATTGAAGTGAATAATTGGCAAGTTATTTAATTTATGGAAGATTAATAAAAAGGGCCTAGTGATTGTTATGGTGCTGAATATTTGTTGGTTTGCTTTGATAGTTAAATAACTGACTATCAATATTTACCTCTAAATGGGTATTTATTTTGATTTGCTTGAATTTGAATTCTACACTTATTTTTTTTAAAAATAAGCGCTTGTTATTCGGTTTAGCCGGGAGAGGACCTTTGGGTCATAAATCCCATTCCGAATAGTGATATATCGTAATGGATAGCATTTGAAGACCGGTGTTGAAGACTGGATATTTTCAAAAACGGAAGGATTACCGTCGAAGGACTCTGCTCGGCTGATCTCCGATATAGAGATTTTATCACCCTTTGTGATGGGAATTCCGGATATGATTAGTGAATATCCGGATTACAAGGGCTTCTTTGGAAGTGCCTTCGGTTCCGTACGATCCCGGAATGAATTCTTTTATGGATGTGTGTTTGACGTTACACTTTGAGATGTAAAGCTGGTTTCTATCAAATATATTTCTGTTGGTGGCGGAGAATTTATTCTCTTAGCTTAACACCCTTCTCTGAGATGTACGAGTTCAAAGGTTATGTAGTTGATGGTTACTAGTGATACATTCCCAATTTGGTAATGTGGCATGCTAAGTGTTGCTGATCATTTATTGATCAAAGCATGGCTTTTATGAAAAGCATAGCTTTGTGGACGAGACTTCGTCGGACCTCACACCAAGGAAATGGTCAAAACAGGAAAGATGCAGCAAGGTTATTAGGGGATAGCGCACCCTTAGTGTATGTCATTCCTTCTGGATAGAGGTGGTATTATGGTATGGAGCCTTGATACTTAACCTATGTGATTGCTGAAAATTTATTTCTTTGTCGTTGTTGGTGAATCTCGGGATTTAGGTCGGTTACGACCGGGGGATGGCATACTCGTGTCAGTAGTTACCCAGCTAGGGGTAACCCGACCTTGTGTTGGCAGAGATCCGATTAGGTTCTCGGGGCGTCTTTCCATAGGCGTACCCATGTGGCAATGGGATGTTCCTTGGCCTGACCATTTGTTGGAAATCCAAACTCCAATACACACCCTGTACGGTTTTAGTTGTAGAATCTGCCATTTACTTATGGTGGTCACCATGTTTAGATGGTAGCTATAGTAGGCATAGTTCGGAATGTCTATGTTGGCTAAGATTTATATCATACTTTCGAAATGTTTTCCTACACTTTGCACTTATAGTAATAATATAAAAGAAAAATTCTCGTATCAAGCATGTTTGACTATCATAAGGAGAAATCTCCTCTAATTCTGCGTTTGCATTGTGTGTGTGTGTGTGTGCGGGAGGCCTTATGGTAGTTTCATTTTCTAAAAGCATTGCAGATCTATTTAAAAATATTTCGTTTTCTAAAGATAAACTGTTTATGTTCTCACACCAGTCCCATGACTGACTTGGAGTTTATTGTTCTCTTCCTAAACTCTGGGTGCCCATCATTTTCCACACGGGCAGCCTAGAGTTAGGTTATCAGGTCATTCTGAAATTCCGGAGACGCTATGAAGATCTGGAGGAAAACTGGATGGCTTGACGTATCAACTAGTATATAGTATTTCTTTTCCGTTTATTTGTTGTTGTAAACTCTAATAATGTAATGTAATGTGATGTAATGTAATAACTGATATAGTTCTTTGTCTTAAAGATTATTCATTGATATATTATATATTGTTCCGCTGTGATTGTGAGATTCTGATATCGTTTCTGTTGCCCCTTCTTTCTTTTTTCTTCTAGCTCTTCTTCTTTAACCCTAACAATTTGGTTTTCCGGCCTTCGATTGCTCAGTAGTTGATACAGTGGACGGATTAATGTCGATTTTTGAGCATCGAAAAATTGCGTCGTTACAATGTGGTATCAAAGCATTTGGTTAAGCGACAACCTTGGCTCTGTTGGAAATTACTCATTAGAGATAGAGTCAGTAGTACTCTAGAATAAGTTGAGTGTAATCATAGTTATGAGCACGTATTTGTTAGTGAATATAAAAAAGTTTTATATTGTGTTTGCTTATCGGTTGATTGTTTATAGATTCTGGTCGGTGCCGTCTAGCTAACTGTATCGATAGGGGTTTCTAAACTCTTAAACGAGATAAACTGACATAGTTTAATTTGAAACTGGGTAGATTAAATAATTTTTACCTTGATTATATTTTATATATAAAGGAATAATTCTTCAGAATTATTAAAGTGTATATGAATTGATTGTTTGGTTGTTGAAAATGTAAGAATATATACAAGTTAATTAAAAGAATAAATTGTATAAGCGAAGAATTATAAGTATGGAATTATAATTAATATGATTTACAATTGTGAAATGATCTTATATAAGTAAAGAGAAAATGGTGAAATTATATAAGAAAAAGATTTATAAATGAGATTTATGAATAAAAGGAAAATTTTGAAAAAATATTAATTACTGGATTCACTACTTTTGCTGGGAAATAATAAGGGTGATGACTGCAGCATCATCAGTATCATTTTCGAGTTTCTGTGTGATGGATTTGCTACCATAGTAAATTGAAAAATTGAAGTTTTGTTGGGATAAACAAATTTGAAATTAAAATCCAAGTTGTAATTGTTGAATATAAAAAAAACGAGATATGAATTTGAATAAGTGATGTATACGTGACTTGGTAAAAGTTAAATAGAATTTACTTTAGAATTGGAACCTGAATTGGATTTATAAGGGGGAATTTAAGTTAAGTTAAACAAATGATGTTTGGAATGGAATATAACTCTAGTAATGTTGGATGAAGTTGATTTTGGTATCGAAGTAAATTAATAAAGTGAAGTGATGGATATGAACTTGAGTTATATAAATGAAATTCAACCTTATTTGTTAAATGAATTAGCAATTTGATTAATAAATGGATTGAATGTTAATCAATCGAATTTAAATGAATTGATATAAAATAATGAATGTAAGTGTTAATTCATTAAAAGCTAATGAAGTTGAAGAAAAATTGAATAATTGAAAGAAAAGTCAAATAGATATTAAACCAATTGGAAATCAGAAGTGTTAAACCAAATTGAATGTGAATTTAATAATTTGGTTATGATTTGGTTGTTATATGATTGTTAGTTGATTGTATATAATTCATTAAGTGTTAATGAAGTTGAATTGATAAAATTGGAAGCTACGAAATTTGATTTGAATGTGGAAGTGAACTAACTTGAATGTAAATTAGTGAATATAAACTAATTGAAAACGAATAAATGAATTTTAGTAAAGTCCAAGGTTAATGAATCCAATGTGATTAAATGAAAAACCAATTCATTGAATATTAATGAGAAGTGAATGTATATTAATTTGATATGGATTTGTTGGATGTTAATTGGATGATAGTTGGTTGATGATTGCATTTATTGCTTTTGTTGCATTTGCTATATTGGCACATATAGTTGTAGGTATATGTTGTATATTGATATTACTTTCATACATACATGTGTATCATTTGTTTGTTAAGTGTTTAGTAGATGTGGATTGCGCTTGCTTCGCTTTTGGAGCTCGCTTTCACGCTATATTAGCCGTATACGCTCGCTAATAATATATAAGCTACATATCTCGGATTACATATCGTACTTTTACACTTTTTTCCCTGCGGGATGCCTCATTACTTTGATGAGATGTATATTTGTGATATATATTGCCATTATTTTTCGGATCGAGCCACGCAAAGGAGACGCTCGAATTTTTTCGAAAATTTAAGGCGTTAGAATATTTTTGAGAAAATTGGAAAATTTTGAAAACTATAACTTTGATTTTGGAGCGAATAGTTAAACGATATAGTTGGTTTTGAAAAGATAACTAAGCATGATTTGAAAACTTAGTAAAGTTATTGTAAGAAGTTTAACTATTGGATTTTGGGAAAGTTAAACACTTAAGTGAATTTGAAATCTAATTTGAATGGATGTTTCAAAGGTTAATGGATTTCAAGACTTTTTCTTACATGGTAATTTCGAGGATGAAATTCTTTTAAGGGGGGAAATTTGTAATTACCCAGAATTTCTGTCAATTGAAATTCGTATATTTGATTGATTTTAAATATTAACAAGTAAAATTTATAAGTCAAATAAATTTTTATTTCGAATATCTAGATTTAATTTGTTAATTAAATCGATAATTTAATATCTGAAATTACATAAATAATTGGAAATTGGGTTTAATATGATTAAAATTGATTTTTAAAGTTGTATTAAATTATATCGGAGTTAGAATGATGTTATAGAACTTTTAAAATTGAATTAAAAGTTAATTTGTAGAAATTGAATATTTTAATATTTAATTGACAAGTTAAAATAGGCATTTTTCAAACAGTCTCGGATTTCGACGAAACTAGTTTCATCGGATCCGTAATTTTATATTATTGTAAGATTTCAAATTTCGTATCAATCGGATTTATGGTTTGTCCGGGGCAAGCTAAAATGCGTAGAAATCGATTTAAGTGAATTTTAAATTTAAATTAATCGATTTGAAATCGTATCTTCCAAATTTGATTGAATTGGCTCCCGATATATATTCCATTGCGTTCGGAATGAGGGTAAAACATTATTAATGCCAAGCAGCACGCTTCGTTTGGAGTTCGGAAAAATTTCAGCCGAATAGTGTTTGAGAATTTTCTATAAAAGCACCTCTATTTTCACATTTTGCAACAAACCCTAACCTTCAATCCTAGCCGCTAGTTAGATAGTTAATGGCCGAAATTTGTTCCTCTTCCCCCCTCATTTTCTTCTAATCCATTCACCTTCACCAAAAACGTTCAACTACAACATCGAAGAGGGCATCGAGCTCTACAAATTCAGGGGCTACGATCGAAAATAACTCGATGGATTGACAGAAAATCGAGCTCGAACGGCCGTGGTTCGCGCATGTTTTCCAATGCAGGAGGTGGGCCGAGTGTGGCCGGTCTTCAGCCATAGGTCGAGCTCGCGAAGGGCTTTGTGATGGAGGTTGTTGATCAATGTAAAGATGATCGTAGATGGCCCGATAATTTCGAAAGGGGGTGGCCGAAATGGGTTTGGCGTGCGTGCATTTTGAATGATGGAGAAGAAAGAGGGCGTGCGGCCCTGATGCAAGCTGATGGAAATGGACGGCCAGATGATTACAGGGTTAGAAATAAAAGAATTAAATTGTGAATTAATTATATTATAAATCGTATAAACTTTGTAATGCTATATCTTGGTCATACGAGGTCGAAAATGGACGAAACAACTTGCGTTGGGTTCGAATGGATGAACACTACGCGATGGAGCTAGATTGGAGTTGATTGGAGTTAGTGAAATTTTTGGGTAAAATTAAACGCGCGTTTAATTTTATTCAAAATAAAACACTACAACTGTATTTGAAGCAAGGCGAGAACTTCTCACTCAATCGAATTGCGTTTCGATTTAAATTTCAAATAGTTAGATTTTAAATTGCTTGATTTTGTTGATTTTATGCTTGGATGATAAATTGCTATCAGTTATATTGAAATAGACCCTATGTGCTGCATATTAAGCGGAGGTTATTTATTAAACACATATACCGCGATGTTCCACCCCGAAGTGGAATTCGTATTATATATGTACTTAGAGTTGATTTCCTGCATTATATAGCGGATGAGACCCTATTGCGCCGCATAATAGCGGATACTATTTTATATAAACCCATGTACCGTGATATTTCGTCTTGAAACGAGATTGGTATTGTGCTAACATATGTGGATGTAGGGAAACAGGTTGGAGGGATCCAACTGGATTCTTCACCTGAATTGATTTATTTACAGATATTGTGATATATTCTGTTATCATATGATATATGATGTTTTGGATGTCGTGATTATTATATTTCGTGCTGTTCCAGCATTTGGCCTATTTTGGAAAATTAAAAATGCTAAAGTAACGATTTCAAATTTAAAAGGACTTTTAAAGTGATTTTTGAAAGTATACGTTTTATTGAATTTTGGAATTGATTCATTTTAAATAAACAAACGTTATAATTTTAATGTTATAAAATTTATGATTTTTGAGAAATATCGTTAAAATGCGATTTTTGAAATGTGGAGTTAATGATTTTATAAAATAGTTTACATTGAGATTTCTGAATTTATTATAAAAGCTTTATATAAAAGATTTATAAAATTGATATTTATAAATTAAAATATTGGAGTTATAAAACGAGTATTTATAAGTGTTAAAAACGAGTATAAATGGATTTCATAAGTGAGTGAAATTTATAGATTTATAAATTTTGAAGTTATAAAATGAATGAATTTGTAAATAGAGAATTATAAGTAATTTGCTTATAATTTGAATTTGGCATGTAAATGAGACATAAATAAAATTTGTTAATAAAGTGATTTTATAAGTTGAAGTTGTTATAAAATATAATGGAATTTATAAACATTGTTTTATAAATCCGAAATCGACTTATTTTGATAAGTTAATTATTATAACTTATTAAAGGAGATATATCCATTATTTTGGATAGTGGATAATCCTTTAAATAAAATATGTAGAAGTTTTGAAATTGACAAACGATTTATATTCACGATTTTAGACAGTGAATAATATATTAAAGAAATGTTTAGGAAGTGATCTTTTATATGGAATTAAAACGATTTGAACTCATTTTAAAATGTATTAAGTATCGAAACCATAGATTTCAACATTCATTGTTGAAATAGACGTTTTCGAGAAATAAGGAAAAGATGGACTATAACACTGTTGTTATAGTAAATGATTTTCGAAAGGAAATGTTTTATATAGTATTGGGATTTTTTTTATCTATCTTAATCTCGAATCCCTATACTAGTGATTTTGAGTTGTTGTAACGATGTTTTACGCAACATTCGTTTTGACTCAAATAAATGTGTTTAAGAGAATGTTTTCTTTAAAGAATAAAATATACACTTAATTGTAATTTAAGTATATGGAATATTTTCCAAATGTTGAAACTAAATAGATTTGTGAATTACTTATTATTAAATAAATATGGAAATGTTTTCCAACATGAAATGAAATGTTTTGGGATTATATCTTTTAAAGATAAATTGAAAGTGAATATTTGAAATCGATTTGAGAATCGTATATTAATAGATATTTTGGAAATATGAATTTACCATGAAATCTATAAAGGAAAGGGAAAATTGTTTTAAAAATAAACATTGATTTATTTTTGAAGTGTGGAAATAAATTTACGGATTTGAACGTAAATTTGAAGTAAATCGGTAAGGATTTATTTAATTGGTTTAAATGAACCATTTTGAAATGAAAATGACTAAGTATTTGGAAATGTTTTCCAATGTAGAAATTGAAATGGTTTAGAGAATATATCTTTTTAAAGATAAATTGAAGTGAATAATTGGCAAGTTATTTAATTTATGAAAGATTAATAAAAAGGGCCTAGTGATTGTTATGGTGCTGAATATTTGTTGGTTTGCTTTGATAGTTAAATAATCGACTATCAATATTTACCTTTAAATGGGTATTTATTTTGATTTGCTTGAATTTGAATGCTACACTTATTTTTAAAAAATAAGCGCTCGTTATTCGGTTTAGCCGGGAGAGGACCTTTGGGCCATAAATCCCATTCCGAATAGTGATATATCGTAATGGATAGCATTTGAAGACCAGTGTTGAAGACTGGATATTTTCTAAAACAGAAGGATTACCGTCGAATGACTCTGCATCGGCTGATCTCCGATATAGAGATTTTATCACCCTTTGTGATGGGAATTCCGGACGTGATTAGTGAATATCCGGATTACAAGGGCTTCTTTCGAAGTGCCTTCGGTTCCTTTCGATCCCGGAACGGACTTGTATGGATATGTGTTTGACGTTACACTTTGAGATGTAAAGCTGGTTTCTATCAAATATATTTCTGTTTGTGGCAGAGAATTTATTCACTTAGCTTAACACCCTTCTCTGAGATGTACGAGTTCTGAGGTTATGTAGTTGATGGTTACTAGTGATACATTCCCAATTTGGTAATGTGGCATGCTGAGTGTTGCTGATCATTTATTGATCAAAGCGTGGCTTTTATAAAAGGCGTAGCTTTGTGGACGAGACTTCGTCGGACCTCACACCCAGAAAATGGTCAAAACAGGAAAGATGCAGCAAGGTTATTAGGGGATAGCGCACCCTTAGTGTATGTCATTCCTTCTGGATAGAGGTGGTATTATGGTATGGAGCCCTAATACTTAACCTATGTGATTGCTGCAAATTTATTTCTTTGTGGTTGTTGGTGAATCCAGGGATTTAGGTCGATTACGACCGGGGGATGACATACTCGTGTCAGTAGTTACCCAGCTAGGGGTAACCCAGCCTTGTGTTGGCAGAGATTCGGTTAGGTTCTCGGAGCGTCTTTCCAGAGGTGTACCCATGTGGCAATGGGAAGTTCCTTAGCCTGACCATTTATTGGAAATCCAAACTCCAATACGCACTCTGTACAGTTTTAGTTGTAGAACCAGCCATTTACTTATGGTGGTCACCACTGTTTAGATGGTAGCTATAGTAGGCATAGTTCAGAATGTCTATGTTGGCTAAGATTTATATCATACTTTCGAAATGTTTTCCTACACTTTGCACTTATAGGAATAATATCAAAGAAAATTTCTCGTATCAAGCATGTTTGACTATCATAAGGAGAAATCTCCTCCGATTTTGCGTTTGCATTGTGTGTGTGTGCGGACGGCATTATGGTAGTTTCATTTTCTAAAAGCATTGCAGATCTATTTAAAAATATTTCATTTTCTAAAGGTAAACTGTTTAAGTTCTCACACCAGTCCCATGACTGACCTGGAGTTTATTGTTCTCTTCCTAAACTCTAGGTGCCCATCATTTTCCACACGGGCAGTCTAGAGTTAGGTTATCAGGTCATTCTGGAATTCAGGAGATGCTGTGGAGATCTGGAGGCAAACTGGATGACTTGGCGTATCAACTAGTATATAGTATTTCTTTTCTGTTGTTTGTTGTTGTAAACTCTGATAATGTAATGTGATGTAACCTAATAACTGATGTAGTTCTTTATTTTAAAGATTATTCATTGATATATTATATATTGTTCCGCTGCGATTGTGAGATTCTGATATCGTTTCTGTTGCTTCTTCTTTCTTTCTTCTACTACCTCTTGTTCTTTAACCCTAGCAATTCGGTTTTTCGGCCTTCGATTGCTCGGCAGTTGATACGGTGGACGTATTAATGTCGATTTTCGAGTGTCAAAAAATCGCGTCGTTACAGATAACCCAAATAGAATTATGAGCAATTGTGAATAAGTGAATAGAAATAAAAATGAATGTGAAAAAAAAGAAAATTGATTTAGCTGATAATCAATGAAGGTGTGTACGTAGGATGTACGTATATTATTCTATTAGCATAATGATTTGATATAGATTGGAGCATAGAATTTCGAGATAGTATATCGATCCAAGTTGGGATTTTTCACTTGATTTTCAACGGCGAACCCTGGATATGGATTTTTGATTGATTCTGGAAATTCTCTATCATAGTTAGGGCTATGTAAGGAGAATGATGGTTTCTGATCAAGAAACAAGATCTGAGTCCACACTAGGAAATCAAGTGGACGAATCGAAAGTGAAATTGTGTGATCGAGTGAGTGATCGGATTTGATATTGCGTACGGATGTCATATGTACATCGTACGTGCTTAAATGGAATAGATATTGAAAATTTTGAAAAGAAATGTAAAAATGATTTTTTTAAAGGGAAAGGTATATTTTGAGAAATATATGATAAATAAAAGTGGAAGTTGGGTATCTCTATAATTGAAATTCACTTTATGAAGAGTAAGTAAGGTGGTAAAAAACTTTATAAAAGAAATCAAACTTAGATATTTGATTTATCATAAATGAACTATGTGTATATATATATATATATTTGTTATATACGATAAACTCTCCATGTTGAATCTATAACCAGAGGAAAAGATCTTTGAAAAATATTTGAAGTACAAAAGGAATTTATTTAAGGAAGTGATCCAAAAATATTTCGTTCTAGTTAAAAGAATAAACTTATATATATATCTATATACATAAATGATTTTATGAAATTGGGAAAAAGGTTTTTGGAACCCACTAATTTTGAAAGGCTTTTGATTTTGGGAAAAAGCAAATTTTGGATATTTGGAAAGCCATGTTTGAGAACTATCGATTTTGAGATATCGATTTTATGTAAATAGGATTTATATGTGATACATTTAAGAGTATGATTTGAAAGATACTATATGTGTATAGTATTAAATGTTTTGACAATGCTGTAGGGAAAAAGTCGCTCGCATTTAGAGTTGAAATTTAGTAGGAGATCCACGGGGTGGTTCTACCTTAGGCCCTAAGGAGGTTCTAAATTTTGATCCCATAGGATGTCCGGACAAACTGAAGTTCCTGAGGATTGTGGTGGGGGTAGTGAAAGCTGAGGGCACTGATGCCTACAGAGTTACTAGGTTATGTTGTGACGATAGTGTAACTCGGTGTAACTGCGATCTACTACGCACCATAGCGGAAGTTGAGGGGCAGTGATTGCCTAAGGTCTACGTTTGATTTCGTTGGGAGAGCGATATAACGTCGGCAAAATGTGATCTATGAAGACATAGCGGAAGTCGTCTGGCAGTGAGTGCCTACAGGCTACACTGGGACTCGACTGATGTAGCCTATGGTCTATGTGGTCTGTGTGGTGAAGTTTCATTTGGCAGCGAAATTCGAGGGCGCTGATGCCTACAGTTAAACGGTTTTTGCCATGATGGCAACGTAACCCTAGGTGTAGCTGCGATCTGTGGCGGTTCCATGGTGAAATCGAGGGGCGCGGAGGCCAACAGTTTTCTATGGTTTCGGGCCGAGATGGCGGCGTAATCATCGGGCTAACTGCGACCATGGAGGGGGTGATGATTTCCAGAGCATTCTCACCAAAAATGTTTTCTATATTTTCATAAAATGTTTTCTAAGTATTTTCACTACATGTTGAAAACGGGTCTGCTAAGTACTTATAGATTTTCAGTCCTATACCTGATCAACGTATGACCAAATTTATATGAGAACAAGGATGGACCTGTTGAAACATAGAGTTATAAAAAATATTTTCATAAAAGCTATTTTGGTAATATTATGTATATTTTAAAGTGTTTTGAAACTTTATAATAAAAAGAATAAAGAGTTAAGAATGTTTAAAGGATAATTTAACTGATAATATACATTATAATTTAAAATTCATGCTTCATTTTTTTCGGGGACGAAAAGATTTAAAGGGGGGAGGAATGTGACATCCCCGTTTTTTAGCAATATAAATGCGATAATTTTCTAATTTAAAAGTTGCAAAACCTATTCTTTTCAAAACAATTAAAACGTGCTTTTTAATTTCTAATGTTTATATATATATATATGTTGATTATAAATGGAACTTTGATATGAAATTCAAAAGTAAAGTATCTTAAAAATAAATTAGATTTAAAAACCCTACATTTTTAAACATTAAAGTATATATACATGGTTATTAATTAAAATACAAAAAGCTTAAGCTAAAATAAGAATAAATAAATAGGCTTAATATTTTTCTTTTAAAGTTACATCAAATAAGTAAAAAAAGAAATGTATAAATAAAAATATAAAATATAATATAAAAACATAAGAAAACATAAAATGCATGCATTTGACATTTGTAAGCTAAGGATAACATGCAAATTTACGAGTGTCTAGTTTATTGGTTTTCTTCATATAAAAAATATATAAATAAAATGATTTAGGGAACAAGCCTGTACAGTACACTTATATATCCCCCTTCTTTCTTTTATCTTTCATTTTCTTCATCTTTCAAAATTTAAAACAAAAACCAAAGAATAAAAAGAAAAACAAACAACCTCTTTCCAATTTCAAACTAAGAAAACTTCCTGATTCAATTCAAGTTCAACTTCAATCTTAACAAAGTAGGTCTAATCAAGTTTCCAGTTTTCAAAAATCAAGAGTATTTCCAGATTTTCAAAACTATTCCTTTGTTCAACATCATTTGAGTAAACATCACTTTAAAAGCTAAATCTGTTTATATCATGTTGTATGTAACAAATTCTTAAAGTAATGTTGTGAAATGATTTGAATGTATATAAGTATGAAGTTGTGTGTGTATGTCTTAGTTTTTGATATGCATGTCTCTATTAGTCTACAACAGACCAAAACTTACTCTAAATTCTATTCCTCTTCCTTAAACCTTTATAGATTATGATGATTAAAGAAATGTGTTTTATATTAGTTAAATCTTAATTTTAAAAATATTTTTAAGTGTAGTTAGAAGGTAGAATTACTGGGAAGGAAGAAGAACAGTAAAAATCAAATAATGTCAGAAAATTAATTGTTTAAAACTTGGTTTTTTCTTATATCATCTGATTCTTATTTAAAAACTATCATTTTAAAAATAAAACCAAGATTTTTTATTTAGGTAGAATTGGCGAGCTGAACGGAATCGAGATTTTGCTCGATTCCTGGCGATCGAAGGTTCTTACATGGTCGAAGTCATTGCTGGAGGTAACTCGGAGTCGAGGCATTTGGGAAAAATGGTGACTGGAGTTTTAGTTCACCATGGACGTTGGTCGACGTTGTTCTTGAGGTATGTACGGCATCGCGAGCGCTTCAGATTTGATCGGAGGTGGGGGAAAAGGATGATGAGGGACTGGTGGAGCTCCAAGCATGAGCACATGGTTTTAGATGATCTGAGGCGGTGGGACGAGGAGGTTTTGGATGATTAATTTTGTTTCAATGGGTTTCGTGTAGCTCGATTCGATTTGGATGGTGATTATCGGGTTTCTGTGTACTAGAGGCAATAGTGCATGTCAAAGTCGATTTGCCGGTGGTAGCGGCGATGGTCAAAGATGCTCCGACCATGTGTGCACGTGCACGTGGTTCTGTTTTATCTGGGTTCTTGGTTTTGTAGATAAGGTAGGATTAGGTACGAGAGAGAGATGGGGAGATTGAGGGGTAGGACTCGGGTTGGACTCGGGGAGAATTTGGGTTTGCTTCAAGCTGTTCTCAAGAGTAATAACAAGTTTTTAAATGTTAAAAAACAAGAGCATGTTTAAAAAAAAGTATTGGGTTTGGGCTCGGGTTAATATAGGGATTTACTCGGGTCTGTATTATAGGGTATTAACAAGGTTTTATAATTTAAAAATAAAACAAGTTTTAAAACAATTTTCTTAACCAATTTCTTTAAATGATTAATTTTTTATTTAAATGTTTTGGTTAGTTAAAAGTTGTATAATAATTTATTTTTAACTTAAATAATTATGTGGGAATGTTTTATTATATGTCCATTATTTAAATTAATTCTTAAGTTTATTAAAATAAAGTTAAATAATGTAATTAAGTAAAGGATTAAGAGAAATGGTTTAAACGTTTAATTAAGTAAGGTCTTAAGTAATTGTAAAGGATAATTAATAAATTCCAATAATCAATTGAAATAAAATAAAATGGCATGGAATTAATATAGGACAATTAAGCAGGATTATAAGTAATTTATTTATTATATATATAAATTGAATTAATTAGAAATGGCGTAACCAGTTATCTATCTTGTTTATGGATAATTAATTTGAATTAAATGCTTTGGATTAATTAATATCTCTAGTATGTTAATTTGTGATATTCTATGATATGAAATTCCTGGATTGAACTGTTGATAAATGTGAATCATTTATGTAATTAATATATGTTATGAATTTCAATGTGAATACGACATTCTGAAAGTTTAAATTGAATTATCTTCACTTAAACAATTTGGCTTAAAAGATGGCATTGAACTTGAAGAGATCGGGTTGGATATTAGTGATATCCAGAACCACTTCGATTAGTAACTACTATAATTCTTTATAGATTTGATTATAAAATCAAATAGGCTGGAATGGAGTAAATTAAGTGAACTTAACCATTTAAACTAAGTAATGATACTTAGACATTATTTTGTGAAATAAGTTTTTGGCTTTAGCAAGATAAAACTCATAGTGATGAACAATTTACCCTGTCTTTTCAAGGAAGTTTGTAACCTATGTATTTCATATTAAATGGGTTTATTCACATTGGTTTCCAGCCTGACTCAGATGTTACTTTATTGTAATGCTCGGGTCAGACCGAGTATTACAGATTTTCAGGTTAGCACGTTCTGGAGCTCAAGAGGCGAGATGGATGGCAAAGACGTATTGATTCCGTTGTGATTGGAGTATTGATTTTATTCAGGGACAAGTTGTTACAACTGTCCAGTTTCTCGTGGATGATTATACTCTGATATATTGTCTGTAAATTGACAGTTACATCTTTTCTTTATACAAAAGCTGTTATTTGATATTATATTTTGATCCGTTGTGATTATGAGATTCTATGCTGTTTTTTTCTTCTTCTACCTCTTTTTCTTCTTTACCTTAACAATTTGGAATTTTCGATGTTTGATTGCTCGGCACTTCTACAGTGAATGTATTAGCGTCGAATTTTCGGGTCGAAAATTTTGGATCGTTACATTAAGACTTGCGATGAGCAAAGTCTCTTTGTCCGCATGGGGGACTAAACCCTATTCTATGGAGCTTCGGCTCAATTTGGTGGGGGTAGCTACCCTATTCTTCGGGCCGTTTATGTAGAACCGGCTCAATTTTTATAGGTTAGCGACCCAAGCATAGCATCCTATTTGTGATACACGTCTTGGTGAGGTTTCGTGCCCCGTTTGTTATAGGCCTCCCCCTTTGTGTTTTCTGGATTTCTAAATATTGATTTCTGGAATATTTTTTTTACCCATTTTTGTAATTTGCATTAATAAGCTCTATCAATATTTGTGACTTGGTGAATAAGAATAATGAATATGATATTCTATTTGGTGTTTGAGAAAATTTGAGATATTATATGATTTTCATTATTATCAAATATATACTTGTCTTGGCATGGTATTATTGTTATCAGTTATTTTTGTCATATCTCTTATCTTATCTCATCCTATATGATAATTATAGCTAGACTGATCCATTTATTATTTTTCTTCTTAAATAATACTCGGGTCAGATCGAGGTGTTTGCTTCCACTTGACTTCACAATAGGGACTAGCTTTTGACTTTTGGCTAACTACTTTATCTTAGTATTTTTTTTTCTTTCATACATCCAAGATAGAGACTCCTTGATATATACATATTCTTTTGTGAAGTACATGTACCTATTCTTTTGTGATGTAGTGGATCTTGTATGACCACTACTATGATGTTCACTTCTATGTGTTATATTCATATCTATTTCTGCCTTAGTGATATGAATACATGTGCCTGATTTTGTGTTGTGCTTATTTTATATTGATTCCTAAGGTGACTTAGACACTGTGTAGTAGATTTGAGTTTGGATTGGATATGTCGGATTTCCTCTTGAAATGAAATGTATGACATACTATTTGACATATTGGTTCTCGCTCAAACTAATTATACAGTTGGTCGCTCCTCAACAACCTTATTCTTCATACTAATTGACGACGTTACCCAGTACTGTCCTTGGTTAGTGTGAGTATAGAGGTGAAGCATCACATCTTACTTCATGTGGTCTAAGCTACCTGGATGCGTAGGCAATAACTTTACCATTCTGTGTCAACACCGCTCCTAATCCAGTTCCACATGCATCAGTATACACCACCAATCCTTGGTTTCCGTCTGGAACAACTAACATAGGCGCATTGGTCAACATATGCATTAACTTATGGAATGCTTCCTCACATTTGTTGGACCATACATACTTTACCTCCTTTCTAGTTATTTAGTTAAGGGTGCTGCTATCGGCAAAGTCCAAGAAAACTCCTGATCTCAGTCACCGTCTCCGGTCTCTTCCAATTATTCACAGCTTCGATCTTATTTGGATCGATTGACAAGCCTTTTTATAAAACTATGTGACCAAGAAACTTAACCTCTTTCTTCTAAAAATGACACTTGATAATCTTTGCCTTTAGCTGATTCCGCCTCAACGTCTCAAGCACCACTCTAATATGAACTTCATGCTATTTCTCATCTCTGGAGTATACTAGAATGTCATCTCTAAACACCAGTACAACTTATCTAAGTACTCTTGGAAAACTCGGTTCGTCAAATCCATGAAGAAAGCAAGTGCATTTGTCAATCCAAATGGCATCACAACCACTCATGTGAACCATACCTAGTCTGAAATGCTGTTAAAGGAATAATTCCCTCTGCTACTCTTAACTGATGGAAACCTGTCGCTAAATCCAACTAGGAATACACTCTAGCTCCATTCAACTGATCGAACAGATCATCTATTCTTGGAAAATGATACTTATTCTTAATCTTCATCTCGCTTAACTTATGATAGTCATATACATCCTCAACGATCCATCTAGTTTCCTTACGAATACCGTTGGTCGCTCCCTAAGCCAAACTGCTTGGTCTTATAAAATTTCTTCCTTCTAGATCCAGTAGCTGCACCTTGAACTCCTTCATATTAGTCTGTGTCATCCTGCTGGGCGGTCTACTCACGGGTTTATCTCTGGCACAAGATCTATTCTAAACTCGACAGCTCTTTTCAGTGGTAGTCCAGTGATATGCTCAAAGACTACAACTCTCTTGCTACCCAACCTGACTTAACTCATTTCCTACCTCCATAGCATTAAGTAAAGCACTAACACTCTGGTCAATATTCTCTACTCAGAATATCACACGGTTATGACTATCATGGTGCCTCAGTGATATTTCCCTATCCTGGCAGAATATTCTAGCCTCATACCTACCCAACCAATCCATACCCAAAATGATTCCAATATCTATGAAATCAATAACATGCAAACTGCATGCAAACTCATGACCTAATAAGTCAAGCTCTAACTGGTCACATCTCAACCCTAGAGTTGCATACCTCCTATTGAATTCACAACCCTTAAGGAAATAACAAGGTAGGTGGGTTTTAAGCACAATTTATCATTTAAACACTTAGATATAAATGAATGCGATGCACCGGTATCAAAAAGTACCATAACTGGTATATTCTGAATCAAAAGCGTACCTTCCATCATAGTCTCTCCCTTATCTACTGTAGTAGGCCTAGCTGGTCCAATAATAAAAGATTTTCGTTTATCCTCCCTAACTGGCTCTGGACACCGATTCTTGTAATGCCAAACTTGATCATAGTTGAAGCACTTCACATTCTTCTTAGTTGCGGCTTTCTTCCCATTTCCTGATTGGCACTCATTCGCAAAGTGGTCCTTCTTATCACATTTATAGCAATACCTCAGTCTTTGACTTCTTAGCAGTATCTCCCTTTTGGGCTCCCTTCTTTTTAAAGAACTTCCTCTTCATTCCCTAAGAACCTTGAACTTCCACTGGTTTCCCCTTTGAAAAATCGGTATGTAACTCCTCATGGTAAATGCCCATCTCCACCACTATGTTACAAGGATCACGGACATGTGTCATGGTCATTCTAGCAAGCTCAGACCTCTATCCCCGAATGAACCTCTCATTCCTTTTGATGTCAGTATCTATAGTAGCATATCAATATCGAGAAAGCTCTTCAACCTTAGCAGCATATTCGACTACTAACTTCTCTCCCTGAACTAGATCCATAAACTTCCACATAAGTTCTGACTTAGCAAACTCAGATATGAATTTCTTCTCAAATCTCATTTTAAAATCAGCCCAAGTTAACTGGCTCTTCCGGTACTCCAGCAGTGACATTATTCCACCAATGTAATGCTGACCCTTGCAACTGTCTAGATGTCAACCTTCTCTTTTGCCCATCATTCAAACCCAAATCAATAAATATACTCTCACAATGCAACAACCAATTCTGAACCTCTATGGCACTCTCCGTTCCCAAGAATGGCTTCCTACCAAAATGGAGCCACGAGACTAGCTCGTCCTACATTTGCAGCAACACCAGTAGCAGCTCCTGCTTGCATCAAACCAACAAAGAACTGATACATCGCCTCTATATCTACTGGTGGATTTCCAGCACCCACATTGGCATCAACATTTTGATTACTAGCGTTAGCCGGTTGACCTGGGTTCCTCCATGTAGTAGGTCAAGCATTTTCATTAATTGTGGTGCTTCCTCCATCAAGATTTCCACTTCCGTTTCTTGCTTCCATATCTCCTTTCTCGTAAATCTACATATGAGCCTTAGTAAGATACAGAAGAACGATCTAAGAGAGTAGGGAATGTGTACTTATATGTAACTACATATATCAAATACGAGTACGTTACTATTGCGTTAAACCAAACCCCAATCTTATTGTTTGATTCATTGGATTATGTAAAAATCTTTTAGGTTTAAGTCACCTTAAAGTTTCATAAACCTATGCTCTAATACCGACTTGTAACATCCCTCTACTTGGAGGCCGAAAACTAATGGCTACATATGCTACAGTCATCCATATTTATTAATCCTCGACGATCAAATATGGTGATATTAGATGCATTGATACACAGAAACACAAGAATATAGAAAAAATTAAACAGCAAACAAATTCCACATTCAACTTAAAATTATTCCAAATTGATTACATAATCCCAGCTCGTAGACCATGTTTAGACAATATATAATAAATATAAAATACACCAATAGCGACATATGAAGATGCCCCCTTGGATGATCAGAATACGTAATAAGGCACTAAATCAATTTGCCTTTACAACCGAACACACAACGGAAATAAAAGAACTCTAACTACAACTTTGCCTCCTACACGTGTTCAGAAACTTTATTCATCTAAAAGAACACCTGGAAACGTTAACTCCCAAACTACTCACAAATTAATTGAGTACTCGAGAGTTTAATGATAGAGTTAGGGGTATACCCTAGGGGCAATTATGTAATGTGGTACATATAGCTAACTCGTTGAACAATCTTGTTCGAAATAAAAGGTATTTTCTTCCTATTATATACTTGATATAATGTGATTATATTAATTAACCGAGTTAATTAAAAGTATATTTAATAGAAAAATCCACAAATGTTATATTTTGTGATAGTTGTTACAAAGTGTTGTAACGGTGAGTAATTTATCACAACAAAACAAATATACCATTGTAAATGTTCTTAATCAGGATGCATCAAGACTGGGTATCGATGTATCCGTTAAGACTGGAGTACGAAGCGCTCTTGAAATGTTGGGCAGTGTATTACTCATGATTATTAGGGGCACATAGGGGTTACGTAGTAATAGTTATTGAATAACTACGGAATGACTCACTCGATAATTTTTTATTGGTTAATACAACTAAGGTATAACAGAAAATATTGATGTGACTGATTTACACAGTTCTCTCGACTGAAGAATACTATGGATCTTCAATATGAAAGCTCCACTTTGATTTTAGCCAAATCATGGCATTGTATCCATCGAGTGACCATAGTTGGGTTGAGTGGAAGTATTGGAAGTGAAGCACTATTCAAGAGAGGATTCATCTCCTCAGTTATATGCGGTTTATATCATGGTCAACTCAAGTGATATAGTTTTAACGAAGAGAACTGGTGTAAACAAATGTCACAACCGGGTAACGTTTATTAAACTATAATTGGATTTTATCGAAAATGAGCCAGCGATAAATTTTACCATAATGTCACACCACCTGCTAAGTAACGTATGAACGTTAACATCAGAATAGTTTGATGTTAATCGTTGACAAAATTTACACCCAAGAGTTACATAGCCGAAATGATGAATTCCCTTAAGACCGAACGATTTGATTAGTTTATAATTGTTATAAATTAATCCAATTAATTAATATTTATGAAATATTAATTATAAAATTTGAATATGATTTGAGAAATAAATAATGTCGTATATATTTATAATAGTTATAAATATATCGATCGATATACAATATCGACAAGCGATTATATTAGATTTAATTACATAGTATTTTAGCTTGGGCTTAGATGGGTTTAAGGCCCTTCACCAGAGTAGCAAAATTTTGGTTATGGGAAGGTCTAAGGGTGGCTAAAATATAGGAAATTAGCTTGGAGATAATGGGTTGAGATCAAGTGAGAATGGGTAAAAAGGTTTCCTGGTTTCTCTCTAATACAATCCTATATGTATATATAAACAATAACTAACCTTTTGGCTACCATTACCTTCTACATTGCTGGTTAAAACATAGCTCTTAATCCAATCCAAAATTCTCAAATATATTTCAAATTAAAATAATACAACGATAGTTAGAGGTCGATGATTGCAGACTTACAATCTGACGAATCAAGAACAATAAAAGGAAGGAAAGTCATTGCTTCAAACGAATCAAGAACAATAAAAGGAAGGGAAGTCATTGCTTCAATGTAGATTCAAAGGCATCATTAAATTATAATTTTAATTCATACTATTGTAATTAAATTATATTCTACGATTCTATAATGAGAAATTTCATATCTGTTTAAACATAATGCTACTATATGTTTAGTCAGGTGAGATTTTGTAAGTAGATGTAGTTGTCACAAATCAGTTTGGTTATGTGCATAATTTTTTTGTTATACTAATTTGATTTATGTATAGGAAAATGTTTATTTACTGTACAAAGTCAATTTTGTCATTAATAATTTTTTTATATATATTTACTAATAAATCCACACACACAGATATATATATATATATATATATATATATATTAGTGTATATTTCTCTCTCATTATAGCATATATAAGATGTGTGTGTGTGTGTGTGTGCGTGTATATGTATGTGTGATTTAAAAATTTTAGTACAATTATGTAACGTACGCGATTTTTCGTTGCCGAAAAACCGAATAGTTATGGGTTTTAAAAAGAAAAGAAGAAGAAAGAAGAAGACAAATAAGAAAAAAAAGAAGATAGGAAAGAAGGAAATAGAAAAAGGTAGAAACTAGGGAGGAGAGAAGACAGAAGGTAGAAAATTTTAAAATAGAAGAAAAAGAGAATAGAGAACATAGAAAAGAAGATAGAAAATGGAACGGAACAGAAAACCAGAACAACATCAGAATCTCACAATTCGCAGCGGAACAACATATAATAATAAATGAATAATCTTTAAACAAAGAACTATATCAGTTATTACATTTTATACATTACATTACATCATATCATCAGAGTGTACAACAACAACAACAAATAGTGCAGCGGAAAAAGAAATACTATATAAGTAATATGCCATGCCATCCAGCTTGCCTCCAGCAACTCCAGAATATCCAGAATATCCTGATAAACCTAACTCTTGACTGCCCGTGTGAAAATTGGTGGGCACCCAGAGTTTAGGAAGGAAAACAATAAACTCCAAGTCAGTCATGTGACTGGTGTGAGAACTCAAAACAGTTTGTTTATCTTTAAAATCAAAATAGAGGAATATTTTTAAATTCAATTCGCAATGCTTTTAAAAATGAGACTACCATAAGGCCTCCCGCACACACACACAATGCAAACGCAGAATCGGAGGAGATTTCTCCTTATGATAGCCAAAGATGCTTGATACGCATTTAAAATAACATTTGATATTATTACTAGTGCATAGTGTAGGGAAAAAATTTATTTCGAAAGTAGAATATAAATCTTAGCCAACATAGACATTTCGAACTATGCCTACTATAGCTACCATCCAAACAGTGGTGACCACCATAAGTGAATGGCAGGTTCTACAACTAATACCGTACAAGTTTCGTATTGGGAATTGGATTTCCAACAAATGGTCAGGCCAAGGAACTTCCCATTGCCACATGAGAATGCCTCTGGAAAGACATCCCCGAGAACCAAACCGGAACTCTGCCAACACAAGGCCGGGTTACCCCTAACTGGGTAACTACTGACACGAGCACGCCATTCCCCGATCGTAAACGACCTTTCTCACGGGATCCCGAAAACCAACAACCACAAAGTAATAAATTCGTAGTAACCACATAGGTTAAATATCTGGGCTTCATACCATGATACCACCTCTATCCAGAAGGAAATGTACATACCCTAAAGGGTGCTACCCCTCATAACCTTGCCTCATCTTTCCTGTTTTGACCATTTCCGGGGTGTGAGGTTCGACGAAGTCACGTCCACAAAAACATACTTTATACAAAAGCCATGCTTTGGGTCAACAAATGATCAACACAATGATCACTAAGATAGACGATCAAATAAACGATCCTATCACAATAATCAACACAATGATCATTTACAGCAACACTCAGCATGTCACATTACCAAATTGGGAATATATCGCTGATAACTTCAACTATATAACCTCTGAGCTCGTACGTCTCAGAGAAGGGTGTTAAGCTAAAGAATAAATTCTTCGCCACCAACAGAAATATATTTGAAAGAAATCGGCTTTATATCTCAACTTGTAATGTCAGACACACAATCCATACAAGTCTGTTCCGGGATCGAACAAAACCGAAGGCACTTACAAAGAAGTCCTTGCAATCCGGATATTCACAATCCTGATCGGATTTCCCATCACTTAGGGAGTCTCTATACCGTTGCAACTCAGTGCAGAGACAATCGATAGGTCATCCTATCGCTCTCGCAAATACCGGGTCTTCAACACCGATCTTTAAATGCAATACACAACGACGTATCACATATTCGGAATGGGTTATACGACCCCATGGTCCTTTCCCGGTTAACCCGAATAGTGAGCGCTTATTTAAAAATAAGTGTGGCATTCACATTCAACAAATCACATCAATTACCCATTCAAAGGGAAATATTGATAGTCGGTTATTGAACTATCACTGGATATGCACACATCACCAGATTCCAAATAATTTTCCAAATTATTTATTTTCCAAAATATCTTTACTAGATATATTATTTCAACACTTCAAAAATAAATCAATATTTATTTTTAAACAATTTCCACTTTTCATTTATAAATTCCATAATGAATTTATATTTCAAAATATCCATGCATATACGATTTCAATTATCCATTTCAATTTATCTTCAAAAAGATAAATTCTAATTATTCACTTCATATTGGAAAACAATTCCATACTTATACATTCATAAGTAATTCACAAATTTTATTTATTTTCAACACTTGGAAAATATTCAATATACTTAAATCGAGATTAAGTATATATTTCATTCTTTAAGGAAATCATTCTCTTAAACATATTTATTTGGGCCAAAACGAATGTTACGTAAAACATCGTTACGACGTCCCAAATTCACAAGTATAGGGATTCGAAATTAAATAGATATATAAATCCCAATACTATACAAAACATTTCCTTTCGGAAATCATTTACTATAACAACAGTGTTATAGTCCACTATTTCCTTTTCATTTCTCGAAAACGTCTATTTCAACAATAAATGTTGAAATCTATGGTTTCGAATCTCAACACATTTTAAAACATCGTTAGATCGTTTTAATTCAATTTAAACATCTCATTCAAAAACAATTTCTTTAACATATTATTCACTATTCCAAAACGTGAATAAACTTCATTAACAATTTCATCCTTTTATACATTTTAATTCAAAGGATTATTCACTATTCAAAAACGTGAATATAACTCCATCAATAGGTTTCAGCAATTAACTTATCAAAATAAGTTGTTTGCGAATTTATAAACAACGTTTATAAATTCCATTTCTATTTATTTATAAAAACTTCCTTTTTTATAAATTCCTTTATTAACCTATTCCAGTTTATAACTCAATTATAAACTAAAAGTTCATATTATAAGTTAAATACTTATAAAACGATTATTTTACAAAATCGTTCCTCTAAAGACTTTCCAAACCATAAATCTTATAACTTATAAGATTCATTTATTTAACCAAATCTATTCCTTCAATATAACTTCACAAATTTATAAATCTTACTATTTATAAATTTCATTTATAACTTCACCGTTTATAATTCTATAAATTTCATTCTTTAATGAAATTCATTTTCACTTCATTCAAACACTTATAAAAACTCGTTTTATAATTTCAATATCTCAATTTATAAATATCCATTTATAAATCTCTTATATAAATCAATTCATATTAATATTTTAAAAAGGTCTTTAATCTCCTTTATTATTTCACCATTTTGATTCATAAAATAATTAAATTTTATAAATCCTATATTTCAACTTTTCATAATAAATTCAAAAATCCCGATTAAACTATTTTATAAAGTCACTAATTCCTTATTTTCAAAAAATCAGCTTTCAACTATATTTCTTAAAAATCATAATTTTTATAACATTAAAAATTATAACGTTTATTTATTTAAAATGGATCAATTCCAAAATTATTTTATTCTCAAAAATCACTTTAAAAAATCATTTTAAAATCCCAAAATTTGGTCCAATGATGCTACACACCAAATAGTCAATCACGACAACAACGATATCACATATCGTATATGATAATCAACGAATATCAAAATATCCATAATCAAATAAATACTGTTGAGGAATCCAGTTGGATCCCTCCAACCTGTTTTCCTGCATCCAAAAACATTAGCACAATTCCAATTTCGCTCCAGTACGAAATTATCGCAGTATATGTTCTTATTAAATATTATCCGCTTAATAACGGCGTAATAGGGTCTCATCCGCTAAAAATACGGGAAATCAATAACTCCAATATATACATATGCCAATATATATATATTGATATTATTTATAATACCAATTTCACTGTTTGTGAAATATTCGCGGTATATGTTTTTATTAAATAACATCCGCTTACTAACGGCGCATAATGTCTATTTTAACAATCAATAGATATTAATCAACATTCAAACATGCATTCAAATATTTTAAATCTAACTATTTAAAATAAAATCGAAACTGATTCGATTGAGTGAGAAATTCTCACCTTGATTTTATTTCCGTTTGAGCGATTTATTTCGAATAAAATTAAACGGACGTTTAATTTTACCCAAAATTCTCACTAACTCCAAACGACTCCAAACCAACTCCATTGCATAGTGCTCGTCCATACGATTCCAACGCAACTGGTTTCGCGCGTTTTCGACCTCGTATGAAAAAGTTATGAATTTTTGAAGATTACACGATTTATATATAGCTAATTACAACAAACTTTTATATTTTTTTTTTTAAAACTCAAACCATTCCAGGCCGTAGGATCCAAGCCCAAGACAATCTGAACCGTGCCTATCATCTTCCACTTTCACGCATTCAACTCCAGTAAAGAACCCAACCATGCTCGAAACTAGGGCTCCAAATTCGAGCCTCCTCGACGCATGATAATTCGATCAACTAGCATCACGTCGTTGCCCCTTCCACCACACACCATCGGCCCAAGACCGGCCACGCGCGCACCCCCCCAGCGCCTCGAAAAGCGTGCGCAGCTCCCCCCCTGTCGGCCCCTTTTTCTCCCTCCTCGAGTCTCTAAAAACGATCACACCCGTATGGATCTGAAGAACACACTCCCCTCTACAACTTCTTAGTTGGTGATTTCGCGTGAATGTTTGTAGATTGAGAGATTGTAGAGGAAGAAGACTGTAAGATTTCGGCCTTTGATTCTGGTGGAGGCGGCTAGGGTTTCATTTTTTTTATTTTTTTTAATTTAATGAAGGGGTAGGGGCCTATTTATAAAGAAAATCGAAACACTATTCATCCGGAAATTCCGAACTCCGATTTACGCGCCGAAACTGACGTACCTAGGGTTTATCCCGCGTTCCGGACACAATGGAACAGGTTTCGAAAGCTAATTCGGAAGTATGTGCGAGTTATGGCTGTAAACGCTCAATTTAAATTAAACCGATTTAAGTCGATTTTCTAGGCGTTTTAATTTGTACAGGACAAACGGTAAATCCAATTGACTTGAAATTTGAAACCTTACAATAATATCACATTACGGATCCGATGAAACTGGTTTCGTCGAAATCCGAGACTTTTTGAAAAATGGCTATTTTAGCTCGTCAAATTTAAATTAAAAACAATTCAATGCGTTTCGAGCTGCCACGATCAAACGGTAACTCCGATTGACACGAAATTTGAAATCCGGTAATAACTAACTATTACGGATCCAATGGAACTAGTTTCGTTCAATTCTGAGACTGTTCAAAAATTGACTATTTTTACTAGTCGATTTAAATATTAAAATATTCAATTTTCACAAATTAACTTTTAATTCGATTTTAAAAGTTCTAAAATATCTTTCTAACTCCCATATGATAAAATAAAATTTTACAAATCATTTTCAATCATATTTAGCTCAATTTTCAATTATTTCCATAATTTAACGTATTAAATTATCGATTTAATAATCCAATTAAATTCAATAATTCAAATTAAAATTTATTTGACTTATAAATTCACTTATTAATATTTAAAATTAATTAAATATTCAAATTTTAATTTCTAAAAATTCTGGGTCGTTACAATCTTCCCCACTTAAAAGAATTTCGTCCTCGAAATTAACAAGTAAGAAAGTTACAGAATCTATTAATTTTCCCAAAACAAATTTAAACTTCTTTACAATACTTTACTAAGTTTTCAAATCATACTTGGTTATCTTTTCAAAAACAACTACTATAGTTTAACTTTCAATTCCAAAATCAAAGGTTAAAGTTTTCAAAATTTTCCAATTTTTCTCAAATTTTTCTAACGCCTTAAATTTTCGAAAAAATTCGCCATAGTCTCCTTTGCGCGGCTCGATCCGAAAAAAAATGACAGTATATATGTCACAAATATACATCTCATCAAGTAATGAGGCATCCCGCAGGGAAAAAAGTGTAAAAGTACAATATTTAATCCGAGATATGTACCTTATATTTCTATTAGCAAGCATATATGGCTAATATAGCGCAAAAGCGAGCTCCAAATGCGAAGCAAACGCGATCCGCACCTACTAATTACTCAACAAACAACATGAGAATCATGCATATAGACAATAGTATCAATATACAACATATAGCAACATAATAACTATATATGTCACATAGCAAATGCAACTAAACAACAAATGCAAACATCAACCAACTACCATCCATAACCAACAAATATTCGTTCATATTTTCATTAATATTCAATGAATTTGTTATCAATTTAATCACATTTGATTTATTTACATTGGGTTTACTAACATTCATTTTTATTCAATTTTAATTAGTTTGCATTCACTAATTAAATCCAATTCACGTTCAATTCTATTCAAGATTCATTTAACTTCCAATTGAATTTCAATTACTTTAGCTTCCAATTTCATTAAATCAATCTCATTAACACTTAATGAATTACATATAATCAATCAACAATCAACTAACAACCATATAACAACCAATGTATATTCATTACAACCAAATTCCTTTGCTTCACTTACATTCATTTTGGTTTAATACCATCACTTTCAATTGGTTTAATTAATTGATTTTCATTCAACTATTCAACTTTCAATAACATTAGATTTTAATGAATTTCACTTACATTCATTTTGGTTTAATACCATCACTTTCAATTGGTTTAATTAATTGATTTTCATTCAACTATTCAACTTTCAATAACTTTAGATTTTAAATGAATTAACACTTATATTCATTATTCCATATCAATTTAATTCACATTCAATTGATTAACATTTAATCCATTAACTCAATTCAATTACTAAAGTTGAATTTCACTTATATAACTTAAGTTCACATTTATCACTTAATTTTACTAATTTACTTTGATACTAATATCAACTTCATTCCATATCACTTAAGTTATATTCCATTTAATAAACATCACTTGTTTTACATAACTTAAATTCATAAATATATTCATTAGTTTCACTTCTTACATATATAAGTTTATTTCACAATTGTAAATCACTTTAATTATAATTCAATTCTTATAATTCTTTTTCTTATACGATTATTCTTCAATTTAGATTATTCAAACTACTAAACAATCAACTTATATACCCTTTAATAATTCTGAAAAATTATTTCTTTATATACAAAATATAATCAAGGTAAAATTATTTCATTTACCCAATTTTAAAACTATATTGTGTCGAATTGTTCTATACAAGTGTTTAGAAACCCCTTCGGCATAGTCTTGCGGACCACGCTGACGAAAGTTCATATGCCACTCAACAAACCAATCATCACAATATAAAACAATTTTTATATTCACTAACAAATACGCTCTCATAGCTATTATTACACTCAAATTCATTCTAGAGTACTGCTGACTCTATCTCTAATGAATTATACCCAACAGAACCATGGTTGTCGCTTAACCGTAAGCTCTGATACCAAATGTAACGTACGCGATTTTTCGTTGCCGAAAAACCGAATAGTTATGGGTTTTAAAAAGAAAAGAAGAAGAAAGAAGAAGAGAAATAAGAAAAAAAAGAAGATAGGAAAGAAGGAAATAGAAAAAGGTAGAAACTAGGGAGGAGAGAAGACAGAAGGTAGAAAATTTTAAAATAGAAGAAAAAGAGAATAGAGAACATAGAAAAGAAGATAGAAAATGGAACGGAACAGAAAACCAGAACAACATCAGAATCTCACAATTCGCAGCGGAACAACATATAATAATAAATGAATAATCTTTAAACAAAGAACTATATCAGTTATTACATTTTATACATTACATTACATCATATCATCAGAGTGTACAACAACAACAACAAATAGTGCAGCGGAAAAAGAAATACTATATAAGTAATATGCCATGCCATCCAGCTTGCCTCCAGCAACTCCAGAATATCCAGAATATCCTGATAAACCTAACTCTTGACTGCCCGTGTGAAAATTGGTGGGCACCCAGAGTTTAGGAAGGAAAACAATAAACTCCAAGTCAGTCATGTGACTGGTGTGAGAACTCAAAACAGTTTGTTTATCTTTAAAATCAAAATAGAGGAATATTTTTAAATTCAATTCGCAATGCTTTTAAAAATGAGACTACCATAAGGCCTCCCGCACACACACACAATGCAAACGCAGAATCGGAGGAGATTTCTCCTTATGATAGCCAAAGATGCTTGATACGCATTTAAAATAACATTTGATATTATTACTAGTGCATAGTGTAGGGAAAAAATTTATTTCGAAAGTAGAATATAAATCTTAGCCAACATAGACATTTCGAACTATGCCTACTATAGCTACCATCCAAACAGTGGTGACCACCATAAGTGAATGGCAGGTTCTACAACTAATACCGTACAAGTTTCGTATTGGGAATTGGATTTCCAACAAATGGTCAGGCCAAGGAACTTCCCATTGCCACATGAGAATGCCTCTGGAAAGACATCCCCGAGAACCAAACCGGAACTCTGCCAACACAAGGCCGGGTTACCCCTAACTGGGTAACTACTGACACGAGCACGCCATTCCCCGATCGTAAACGACCTTTCTCACGGGATCCCGAAAACCAACAACCACAAAGCAATAAATTCGTAGTAACCACATAGGTTAAATATCTGGGCTTCATACCATGATACCACCTCTATCCAGAAGGAAATGTACATACCCTAAAGGGTGCTACCCCTCATAACCTTGCCTCATCTTTCCTGTTTTGACCATTTCCGGGGTGTGAGGTTCGACGAAGTCACGTCCACAAAAACATACTTTATACAAAAGCCATGCTTTGGGTCAACAAATGATCAACACAATGATCACTAAGATAGACGATCAAATAAACGATCCTATCACAATAATCAACACAATGATCATTTACAGCAACACTCAGCATGTCACATTACCAAATTGGGAATATATCGCTGATAACTTCAACTATATAACCTCTGAGCTCGTACGTCTCAGAGAAGGGTGTTAAGCTAAAGAATAAATTCTTCGCCACCAACAGAAATATATTTGAAAGAAATCGGCTTTATATCTCAACTTGTAATGTCAGACACACAATCCATACAAGTCTGTTCCGGGATCGAACAAAACCGAAGGCACTTACAAAGAAGTCCTTGCAATCCGGATATTCACAATCCTGATCGGATTTCCCATCACTTAGGGAGTCTCTATACCGTTGCAACTCAGTGCAGAGACAATCGATAGGTCATCCTATCGCTCTCGCAAATACCGGGTCTTCAACACCGATCTTTAAATGCAATACACAACGACGTATCACATATTCGGAATGGGTTATACGACCCCATGGTCCTTTCCCGGTTAACCCGAATAGTGAGCGCTTATTTAAAAATAAGTGTGGCATTCACATTCAACAAATCACATCAATTACCCATTCAAAGGGAAATATTGATAGTCGGTTATTGAACTATCACTGGATATGCACACATCACCAGATTCCAAATAATTTTCCAAATTATTTATTTTCCAAAATATCTTTACTAGATATATTATTTCAACACTTCAAAAATAAATCAATATTTATTTTTAAACAATTTCCACTTTTCATTTATAAATTCCATAATGAATTTATATTTCAAAATATCCATGCATATACGATTTCAATTATCCATTTCAATTTATCTTCAAAAAGATAAATTCTAATTATTCACTTCATATTGGAAAACAATTCCATACTTATACATTCATAAGTAATTCACAAATTTTATTTATTTTCAACACTTGGAAAATATTCAATATACTTAAATCGAGATTAAGTATATATTTCATTCTTTAAGGAAATCATTCTCTTAGACATATTTATTTGGGCCAAAACGAATGTTACGTAAAACATCGTTACGACGTCCCAAATTCACAAGTATAGGGATTCGAAATTAAATAGATATATAAATACCAATACTATACAAAACATTTCCTTTCGGAAATCATTTACTATAACAACAGTGTTATAGTCCACTATTTCCTTTTCATTTCTCGAAAACGTCTATTTCAACAATAAATGTTGAAATCTATGGTTTCGAATCTCAACACATTTTAAAACATCGTTAGATCGTTTTAATTCAATTTAAACATCTCATTCAAAAACAATTTCTTTAACATATTATTCACTATTCCAAAACGTGAATAAACTTCATTAACAATTTCATCCTTTTATACATTTTAATTCAAAGGATTATTCACTATTCAAAAACGTGAATATAACTCCATCAATAGGTTTCAGCAATTAACTTATCAAAATAAGTTGTTTGCGAATTTATAAACAACGTTTATAAATTCCATTTCTATTTATTTATAAAAACTTCCTTTTTTATAAATTCCTTTATTAACCTATTCCAGTTTATAACTCAATTATAAACTAAAAGTTCATATTATAAGTTAAATACTTATAAAACGATTATTTTACAAAATCGTTCCTCTAAAGACTTTCCAAACCATAAATCTTATAACTTATAAGATTCATTTATTTAACCAAATCTATTCCTTCAATATAACTTCACAAATTTATAAATCTTACTATTTATAAATTTCATTTATAACTTCACCGTTTATAATTCTATAAATTTCATTCTTTAATGAAATTCATTTTCACTTCATTCAAACACTTATAAAAACTCGTTTTATAATTTCAATATCTCAATTTATAAATATCCATTTATAAATCTCTTATATAAATCAATTCATATTAATATTTTAAAAAGGTCTTTAATCTCCTTTATTATTTCACCATTTTGATTCATAAAATAATTAAATTTTATAAATCCTATATTTCAACTTTTCATAATAAATTCAAAAATCCCGATTAAACTATTTTATAAAGTCACTAATTCCTTATTTTCAAAAAATCATCTTTCAACTATATTTCTTAAAAATCATAATTTTTATAACATTAAAAATTATAACGTTTATTTATTTAAAATGGATCAATTCCAAAATTATTTTATTCTCAAAAATCACTTTAAAAAATCATTTTAAAATCCCAAAATTTCGTCCAATGATGCTACACACCAAATAGTCAATCACGACAACAACGATATCACATATCGTATATGATAATCAACGAATATCAAAATATCCATAATCAAATAAATACTGTTGAGGAATCCAGTTGGATCCCTCCAACCTGTTTTCCTGCATCCAAAAATCTTAGCACAATACCAATTTCGCTCCAGTACGAAATTATCGCGGTATATGTTCTTATTAAATATTATCCGCTTAATAACGGCGTAATAGGGTCTCATCCGCTAAAAATACGGGAAATCAATAACTCCAATATATACATATGCCAATATATATATATATATTGATATTATTTATAATACCAATTTCACTGTTTATGAAATATTCGCGGTATATGTTTTTGTTAAATAACATCCGCTTACTAACGGCGCATAATGTCTATTTTAACAATCAATAGATATTAATCAACATTCAAACATGCATTCATATATTTTAAATCTAACTATTTAAAATAAAATCGAAACTGATTCGATTGAGTGAGAAATTCTCACCTTGATTTTATTTCCGTTTTAGCGATTTATTTCGAATAAAATTAAACGGACGTTTAATTTTACCCAAAATTCTCACTAACTCCAAACGACTCCAAACCAACTCCATTGCATAGTGCTCGTCCATACGATTCCAACGCAACTGGTTTCGCGCGTTTTCGACCTCGTATGAAAAAGTTATGAATTTTTGAAATTGCACGATTTATATATAGCTAATTACAACAAACTTTTATATATTTTTTTTTTAAAACTCAAACCATTCCAGGCCGTAGGATCCAAGCCCAAGACAATCTGAACCGTGCCTATCATCTTCCACTTTCACGCATTCAACTCCAGTAAAGAACCCAACCATGCTCGAAACTAGGGCTCCAAATTCGAGCCTCCTCGACGCATGATAATTCGATCAACTAGCATCACGTCGTAGCCCCTTCCACCACACACCATCGGCCCAAGACCGGCCACGCGCGCACCCCCCCAGCGCCTCGAAAAGCGTGCGCAGCTCCCCCCCTGTCGGCCCCTTTTTCTCCCTCCTCGAGTCTCTAAAAACGATCACACCCGTATGGATCTGAAGAACACACTCCCCTCTACAACTTCTTAGTTGGTGATTTCGCGTGAATGTTTGTAGATTGAGAGATTGTAGAGGAAGAAGACTGTAAGATTTCGGCCTTTGATTCTGGTGGAGGCGGCTAGGGTTTCATTTTTTTTATTTTTTTTAATTTAATGAAGGGGTAGGGGCCTATTTATAAAGAAAATCGAAACACTATTCATCCGGAAATTCCGAACTCCGATTTACGCGCCGAAACTGACGTACCTAGAGTTTATCCCGCGTTCCGGACGCAATGGAACAGGTTTCGAAAGCTAATTCGGAAGTATGTGCGAGTTATGGCTGTAAACGCTCAATTTAAATTAAACTGATTTAAGTCGATTTTCTAGGCGTTTTAATTTGTACAGGACAAACGGTAAATCCAATTGACTTGAAATTTGAAACCTTACAATAATATCACATTACGGATCCGATGAAACTGGTTTCGTCGAAATCCGAGACCTTTTGAAAAATGGCTATTTTAGCTCGTCAAATTTAAATTAAAAACAATTCAATGCGTTTCGAGCTGCCACGATCAAACGGTAACTCCGATTGACACGAAATTTGAAATCCGGTAATAACTAACTATTACGGATCCAATGGAACTGGTTTCGTTCAATTCTGAGACTGTTCAAAAATTGACTATTTTTACTAGTCGATTTAAATATTAAAATATTCAATTTTCACAAATTAACTTTTAATTCGATTTTAAAAGTTCTAAAATATCTTTCTAACTCCCATATGATAAAATAAAATTTTACAAATCATTTTCAATCATATTTAACTCAATTTTCAATTATTTCCATAATTTAACGTATTAAATTATCGATTTAATAATCCAATTAAATTCAATAATTCAAATTAAAATTTATTTGACTTATAAATTCACTTATTAATATTTAAAATTAATTAAATATTCAAATTTTAATTTCTAAAAATTCTGGGTCGTTACAAATTATTTATATATAATATGAATTTACAAATTCTAAAATTAATATCATACATATATTCAAAATTTTAAATTAACATTTATTGAATTTTTGAATTGTTTAATATATAAAATAATTATTACATTATAAATTCAATTTTATATTTTTAAAAAATATTAAATCTTTGTAGAAACATATGGAAAAATTTTAGGAATTTTTCAATAAATTTTATTATATTTATTGATTAATATTATTTCGAAAAAGATTGTATATGATTTATTAAAAATAATAATATAATTGGAAATTTCTTTAAAAAATTTCATAACCTTTCATTCATGATCTAGAATTTCTAAAATTTTAAGGTTTGAATTATTAATGATATATTATTTTATATTAAACAATTATTGCCGAAATTAATGTATTTATTTAAAAATAAAATAATGTTTCAACTTTGAAAAATCTCCGAACTTTTTCTAAGCTCTATTTCATGAACCTAGATATTTGAAAATTGTAAAGTTTGAATTTTCATCAATATATTATTTTACGTTAATTATTTACGGATGAAAACATTATTTTATTCATAGTTTATTCAAATTAAAATACTAAGACTATTATGCTTGCTAGACTAAGTTAATTTTGAATTACAGATAATTTCTCTCTCTCTCTTTATAAATATATATATATATATATAAATGTTTTATGTTCATATATTATATATAATATATTTATACTTAAATATGTGTGTGTATTTGTAACACATATACATGTGCATATTTGGACAAAATAAATGACATACAAAATGAGTTAATATGTCCGTTGCGATGTTAATCCCAATAGCTACATATGGACATAATATACCTTTCACGGATTATTATGTTACACATGCACTCACACATATATGTATATGATACATTTATGTATAAACTAAATCAAAAAATTAATTTCGAATTTTAATATATTTGAATTTAAATAAAATAAATGATTATATTTAAATGAAATTTAGAAATTTTCTAATTGAATTAGACTTCATAGGCCCAATAAAGATCCAATAGGGTAAAAATCTTGAAATTCACCCCTAGCTTTTATTGTGGGTTGGTCCAGTTCCAACAATGATATCGGGGCCCAATAGCCTATGTGGTCAAAATTAGTCATGTAATGACCCACCTTTTTGGGTGGCTCAAATCGACAATAAACCGCACATGTCAGACTCAAACAATTCAAAAGGGAGGATTGTTAATGGGGTAAAAAAGAAAAAGAAAAAGAAAAAAGGGAAAGAAAAAACAAAACACAGAATCTTGCAGCAGAACGAAAAAATATAATAGTCAAATAAACATTTCATGAAGCTGTTTTTACAAATAACATTTGATTACACTTTTACAAATTCAAATCAGAGTTATACATACATCATAAATAAACAAATAATGCAGCGGAATACATCATGTAGTGTAATAATAAATAGCAATAATGTACCAAGTCTTCATCTTCGTCCACTAGAAAATAGTCTTAAATATTGAAAAACTCAGGCTAACCCAAGCATAATGAAAAACAATACACTCAAGTCAGAACCAAAAAATTCTTATGTAAGTCAAATCAATTTCAAATAAAAATATGAGTGTAATGGCTTTAGAGATGTTACGGGATTTGACCTCCTATCAAGTGTACAACGTGAGTGCAATAACTTATGAGATTTCAAATAATTCAAAACACCAATTTCAACCATTTTATTTAAAATAAATCCAAAGTTTAAATTAAAACTTAAACTTTTTGAAAAATTCAACATCAATTGTAACAACCCTGGTTTTGGCGATTACCTGTTAATATTAAATTATAACGGTGGTTATAATTTAATAATATAAATTAAATAAAATTGAAAGTTTTATATTGTTTATGTGGAATAAACAATGAATTTTGGAAACAAAATGTGGAAATAAAGTTTTGGTAACTTTATTGTGGTTAATTGTGAAAATAATAAATGAAGGGTGATTTTATTTTGAGTAAATGCAATAATTATTGCAATTATTGCCAATTACTTCTTTTAATAATTTTTAACAAAAGTATTTTTTTTTAAAAGGTGTTTATTAAAATAAAAAGATGGAATTGGGTAAAAAAATGTATTTTGGTTATAAATTTGAGTTTGAAATGGTTGATTAGATTTGTCTATCCAAGAAATAATTATTGTAGAATTTTTAAAGTTAAAAATGAGGATTTATGCATTTAATTGTGCAAATTGTATATTTATATAAAATAAGGGTTTTTAATAATAAAAATGTTTTAAAAACTAAAATTAACTTTTTATATGATGTGAAATATTTTATTTCATATGTAAGTATGTTTGCATAAATTGCTTGTATTAAAATTTGAAGAAAAATACATTGTTCTCATTATAACATTGTGTTTATGTGCATATTTGTTTAAGTGGTGAACTAAAATTTTTCTTAGTCTAATTTATTTTCTCTATTTGGTCCAAAGCCCATTAGCAAATTATAACCAGGAAGGAGAAAAAGAGGAATGAATTACCTGTACGTACACAAATTTTAGCTCCTCTTCTTCTTCATTAGCCAGGAAATAGAAACTGAGAGCTAAATTCCTCCACTTGTTCAATCTAAAGCCTTAAATCTCCAAATCTTCAAATAAAAATGGTTTCTTTTATCAATTAGAGAGGATTGCAACAGGTAATCAACTCTAATTCATCAAAAATCCAATTTTTATGTTTAGGTTGTTTGTTAATTTCCTTTTGCATGTGCTGTTCTAATTTTTCTACAGGTTGTTGGAAGCTTTATTCTCCTCAAAACTTGTCTATTTCAGCAAAAATCTGAGATTTGATCATCTCTTATTCAAGGTGAGTTGAAAACTCACATTTTCTAGCATAAATTGAGATTTCAAGGTTAGAAATCTCAATTTTATTTTTATTGCATGTTCATTTTTGAATCACTGTCAGTAAATTAAGCATATCTTTTTCGTTTTAAATCAGAATTGTATTTTGTTTAATGTTCTGGAAAGCTTGAAGAAATTGTGATAACTTTCATGTTAAACACTTTCGCATGTTTTGAGAATAGCGTATCGAAAACCCCAATACTAACTTACTGCCCTGTCATTGGAAAACTGTGCTCAATATTGTTGGTAATTTTAGCATATCTTTCTTATGTGACATCCAAATTTAACGATTCTTGATGTTCTGGAAAGCTTATCTTGTCTTCTATAACTTTCTTGTTTTGTATTTTGTTAAATTTTGAGCTTTAAATGGTCGAAAGTTGCTTCTAATGACGCTGTCCCGAGGCTAAAATGACAGCAGATGTGAACTTTAAATCTGAAAATTGTTTTAGTCGTAAATTTTTCATTGTTTATCGGAATTTGATAATTATGGATGTTACGGAAAGCTTAATTTATGTGCCACAACTTTTATGTTTTGTATTTTTTGTAATTTTGGTGTTAGCTATGTCAAAATTCAGTTTTTCTACTGCAAAGCCGAGAGCAAATCCAATATTTGCTATGTCATTGAAGCTGAAATGAATTTGATCATAACTTCTTCATTTCCTAACCAATTTTGATAATCTTGGTCATTCTGGAAAGCTAATAAATTAAGCTACAACTTTTATTTTATTCATTTTGCTAGAATTTGAAGTTTACTATGTCAAAATTGTAGTTTTTCTTCTCTGGCCTGTTAGTGCATAGCTACCGGCCTTAGACTCCTTTCCCTCGTTTTTCAACGCCGAACCCCGACTTTGCGATAGCATCCTGGGCACGTCCGATGTTGGAATCTGCCATTCTCAGTCTTGTTGATAAGATGAAGTGATGATCTACACTTTTGTATAGTTACATAAAAATCTGGGCTGGTTAGCTATGACGATCTCGTTGCCGAAGTCGGACCTTTGCGCTGTTTTGAATAAACAGAAAATCCTAGTTTTGGTCCAACTTTGAGTAGACGCCACTTCTTCTTTTCAAGTCCGAATCGAACGGTTCTTTTTGAAAATTGTAATAGAAGTATTATTCTATGCTTCTACCAAATTTCACAAAGATCTGGGTTCAGTTGCCCCTTCGAACTCATCGTCAAAGTTGAACATTTGCGCTGTTTTTACACAGCAGTTTATAATGGTTTTAGTACGACTTCGAAGCGATGCAGAATCTTCATTACAAGTCTAAATTGGATCAATCTTTTTGCGGATTAGAGTAGGGCTGTTATTCTACATTACTACAAAATTTCATGTCATTTGGACTCTGTTTTCAGGTCCAAACCTGCTGTCGAACTAGTGATCATAGCTTGATTTCAGCGGTGTTTATATTTAGAATAATTTCCACCATTTTTGATATTTTCCTGAATTCTTGAGTTTTCTCTCTAGATTTTATGCACGGGTTTTACAAAGCATTTTAAAGTGTTTGTCAAACAAATTGGCTTGTGAAATTATTATATAGTATTATTTTAATCTATAAAATCTATTTATTCTCCATAATAAGGGAATTTTCAAATATCATCTTCAAAATTGATTTCGGAAAATGGTTTTAAAAGCTTGTTTTCTCAAATAAATTATTTTAAATTTAAAATACGCATTTATATACTATTCGAACGTATGAGAAAGGGAATTAAATGATTTAACAAAACTCGTGGTATGGGACACGTGCGTTTACTATTTCGGTTTATTCCGGACTTGTACGATCGAAAATATCCGGGTTATGATTTTTGAGTTACTTAGCCAATTTATGGCGGGTGTTTGAGATTATAATTTCTATATTTAGGAATTATTTTGGAAGGCCAATATTTGGCGAGTTTTATGGTTTGAGATTTCTACTTTGAGATTTATGGTTTATGAGTAACCATCACGATGTTTTCACTTATCGATGAGATGAGACAAGTTACGATGCCATTTAATACTTGTCGATGAGACGAGATGAGTATAGTTTCTCTTTATCACTCGCCAATGAGACTAGACGAGATATAATTTTCTGAGTTTTATGATGTTTCTAGTGTGGCATCGACTAACGGGTGGTAAACCACTAAGTGCGTATGTGTGGTATGGGACACACGTTAACACTTTTCGGATTCCTATCCGTGAGTTTGTGACACATTCACGATGTTTACCTAACAGAACTGCTTTGAGAGGTGTTAGCGACCTAGTCATGAGGACAAACTGCTTTGGGAGGTGTTAGCGACCTTGTTAGGGCTGACAAAACAGCTTGGATAGGTGTCAGCGACCTAGTCATGAGGACAAACTGCTTTGGGAGGTGTTAGCGACCTTGTTAGGTTTGACAAAACGGCTTGGAGAGGTGTCAGCAACCTTGTCATGAGGACGAACTGCTTTGAGATGTGTTAGCGACCTTGTCTGAGGCTTCGACCGTCTGAGTTTAGCACGTGCAGCATTGCTTCGGCATTGCAATCGGGGATTTGGCGAATCCGGGTTTTCTGAGTTTTCTGTTTTATTACGATTTCACCTTTTTAAGATGTTTTATTACATCGATAGCCTAGTGCTATATGAGATGTTATATATATGGTGATTTCATTTATGATGTTTTAAACTCTTATCGAGTTCCTTGAGTTATGAGTTTTGACAATTTCATGATTTTATAGGATATTCTGGGTTTTGCCATATTGGCGACTTGAGATTGAGATTTATATACATTTACACCGATGAGATGAGGTATAACTGAATTTGGAGATTCATGTATAATTGAGTTTTGGATCACCCTATTTGAGAATGTTTTATGTTTGCCATTTTAGCGAGAGTTTTTATTTGTTTCTCCTTTTGAGGAAATGTGGTTCATGGAAACCATGTAGACATTTTAGGATGTCGCCGATGATATGAGGCACTTGTGTTTGATTTGAGTTACCTCCTTCGAGGTATTTGTTCACTTAAGTAGCGTTTGTTACTTAAGTGTTGAGCTTATGAGTTCTTCAATTCATTCGTCTCTTTCGAGAAGAAGCATCTTCATGTCTATTCTGCTTCATATTACCGATATTAACTAACTTGTGTAGCTAGACTGACCCGGGTATTTATACTCGGGTCAGACCGAGTTGTTTCAGGTATCATCTATTGGAGTTAGCTTGAAGTTGATGCTGGATATCAGCTCTCCTTTTTCTTTAGCAATTTCTATTCTTCCGCATACTCTGATGTAATTATATTTGATTCAATGTATATGGTGTGGTTGAGTATCACCTTTATTGTATTCATATTGTATTGTACTAAACATATATCAGTGTATATGTATATATATGATGTTGGTTACTGTTCTGTGATGTGATTTACATTCAGTTATTGTATTTTGTTCTGATAGATCCATTAGCCACCTATAGTTTTGGATTAAGCATTTACTGAGTATGTCGATCCACTTGAGTTGCAAAAAAAATTATATTGCATTTATCGACGTATTCAATAGATGTTTAAGACAAAATTATAGATGGTCGCCCTTAACCAGCCCTATTCTCCGCTTTAGTAGACAGAATTACTTGTTAATTCTCTTTGCTAAGGTGGGTCTCGGGGTGGGGCATTACAGCATGGTATCAGAGCTGTGGTCAGAACAAAGTAGAATAAACACAGAATAGTACGTATATCACGATACATCGAAGTACAATACGAGTGAATCATTGTCCTTTCTTCGAGCTTGTTTTTGAATCGTGCTTTGATTCTTTTTCGAGTTTTGGGATTGTTGAGGTGGAATATGTCTAGGAATATATATATATATTTATATATTATTCCGTAGTTTTTCATAATAGAGTTTGAAGTCATCTTATCTTATAAGTAATCTTATTTGGGATTATTATGTTCTTATTTTAGTCGATACGAGTGAGTTCGTATAGATGGATCTGATTGATTTCTTTGAGCATTCATGTTGCATTCCTTTGAGAGTTGTGAATCCTATCGAGGGGATCCACAACGAGTGGCTTGTTGTGAGCATTCTGAGTTTTCTATTTGTTGCTGCTTTGGTGAGTATTTGTTTATTACTCACTATCTTGAGATGTATCTGATTTGAGATGGATTGACTTATTTGATGTTAAGTCCGATCGTTTCGTTGTTATAGGATCCTATATTTATTTAGGCATCCTATCTTGATTGGTTTACTATTTCTATCACTTTGGAATGTTGATGATGATTCCAAGGTTTCTGAATTCACTCTTGAGTATTGAGATGTGATGACATATCTCGAATTCCAGTCAAGGTGACTTTGTTAAGTTTTGAGAGTCCTTTTGGATTTGACATCCAATCGGGCAATCGAGTGTTGAGATAACCTTATTCCTGGCTCTTAACTCTTCGGTTATCCTTCCACGAGGACATCCACTAGGGAATGAGGTGAGTTTCTAGATTGTTCGAGTTTGATTGAGTTTATCATTCAGCTTCATTTGAGTGTTCTTTTCATATACTCAATCAATGTTATCCTTTAGCATTACTCTGACTGAAGTAGTGATTCGTGGATTGTTTCTTCTTTTCCTTCGAGAAGAATATCTTGCTTATCCTATATCTTGATGATTTTTGGGAGTGGCTCGTGACATCGTAAGATTGATGAACACTCTATCTCCTTCTATTGATTTTGAGAATCGAGTATTCTGGGAATACCTCGATGCATTCTCTTAATGTTCTTTGGTTTGAGTTTTGAAGCTATATAAATATGAGTTTTAAAAAGAGAAATTGGAGTTTTGGGATATTTAAAAAAAAATCGAAGAATGTTTTGAGAATATAGTTCTATGAGTAGTATTCTTTCATAGAAATAATTTGAGAGTGTTAGGTTATCCATCGAGTAGTTAAGAGTTCTGGTCGATACGCCTGATCAACGTTATCGATAGGAATCTCCTAAATGCAATGATGAGACAATCAAACACGATGGTTTGTGTTTTAAAAATTGAAGTTTTGAAAATAATATATTAAGATTATATATGAAATTTATTTTTGAATGGTAATTGCAGCCATTGATTTCAGAGACGAGTAACAGGGCGGCGAGGCAGTTTTGATTGCTTGATCGACTCTGCAGCCAACGGATGTATCTATTTATTAGAGATTCAAGGGTGAGGCAATGCCATTTATTTATTTATTTATTTTGAAATTTTAAAGATGAAAATAAATGAGAATATTCTTGAGCTATACTTTATTGAAAGTATATTTTGATATTTTAGAATCTATATTATGTACATCGGATGTTTTAAGAGAAGAGTATAATAAGAGAATTTGAAGATTGGTTTAAAAAACTATTTAAGTGGTTTAATAGAAGAGTGTAGAGAATTTGAACCCTTAATTTATTTTGAGGAATATTATTATGGATTTACAAATTTATATGGAAATTAATTTCGAAGTAAGAGAAGAAATTTGGACTTTTAATTTGAGTTTTAAATAACTTATTAAGTAATATAGCAAAAAGTTTGAAAATTTTCAAATGTTGAAAATTATGGTTATAACTATAAAGATATTGAATTTTTGGAACTCTAAGAATTTTTGATTGAAAGTATATACATATATTTTAGTTCCTTGTGAATATCTTACTCTTGTTCTACTTTCTAACGACGTGCATTTATGCGGTCGTTCGAGTTTGAAACCACCTTTTGGTTGGACTATCTTGGCTCTATTGTGTCTATCTTGTATCAGTGTGGTTTTCCCCCACAGTGTCATAGGGAAAGATCATATCGATAATCATCTTTTTGATTAGAGTTCGAGTTGGAGTTGTGCTAAATTCTGACTCTACTTAAGGAGCTTATGAGAAATCAATCTTATTTGATTGATCCTTTGTGTACCATCTTGTTGTGCTCTTATTCAACGGTGAGACGCCTTCGAAATCTTATGTGTTGGTCAGAAAATTCGATGGTTCGCTAATTCCATATTTGCACTTTAAAAACAATAGAATTAATCGAGCAATTTTATATTGGTTTTCTTTCATCTTGAGTTGAAAGTGAGGAATTTTGATCCCGTGCTTGTTTATCCTTCTTTGGTTGGTGAAATAATTGTGTTGAATACAAAATCTTCTCTAGAAATTGCGAGGACGCAATTTTGATAAGGGGGGAGTCTGTAACAACCCTGGTTTTGGAGATTACATGTTAATATTAAATTATAACGGTGGTTATAATTTAATAACATAAACTAAATAAAATTGAAAGTTTTATATTGTTTATGTGGAATAAACAATGAATTTTGGAAACAAAATGTGGAAATAAAGTTTTGGTAACTTTATTGTGGTTAATTGTGAAAATAATAAATGAAGGGTGATTTTATTTTGAGTAAATGCAATAATTATTGCAATTATTGCCAATTACTTCTTTTAATAATTTTTAAAAAAAGTATTTGTTTTTTTAAAAGGTGTTTATTAAAATAAAAAGATGGAATTGGGTATAAAAATGTATTTTGGTTATAAATTTGAGTTTGAAATGGTTGATTAGATTTGTCTATCCAAGAAATAATTATTGTAGAATTTTTAAAGTTAAAAATGAGGATTTATGCATTTAATTGTGTAAATTGTATATTTATATAAAATAAGGGTTTTTAATAATAAAAATGTTTTAAAAACTAAAATTAACTTTTTATATGATGTGAAATATTTTATTTCATATGTAAGTATGTTTGCATAAATTGCTTGTATTAAAATTTGAAGAAAAATACATTGTTCTCGTTATAACATTGTGTTTATGTGCATATTTGTTTAAGTGGTGAACTAAAATTTTTCTTAGTCTAATTTATTTTCTCTATTTGGTCCAAAGCCCATTAGCAAATTATAACCAGGAAGGAGAAATAGAGGAATGAATTACCTGTACGTACACAATTTTTAGTTCCTCTTCTTCTTCATTAGCCAGGAAATAGAAACTGAGAGCTAAATTCCTCCACTTGTTCAATCTAAAGCCTTATATCTCCAAATCTACAAATAAAAATAGTTTCTTTTATCAATTAGAGAGGATTGCAACAGGCAATCAACTCTAATTCATCAAAAATCCAATTTTTATGTTTAGGTTGTTTGTTAATTTCCTTTTGCATGTGCTGTTCTAATTTTTCTACAGGTTGTTGGAAGCTTTATTCTCCTCAAAACTTTTCTATTTCAGCAAAAATTTGAGATTTGATCATCTCTTATTCAAGGTGAGTTGAAAACTCACATTTTCTAGCATAAATTGAGATTTCAAGGTTAGAAATCTCAATTTTATTTTTATTGCATGTTCATTTGTGAATCACCGTCAGTAAATTAGGCATATCTTTTTCGTTTTAAATCGGAATTGTATTTTGTTAGATGTTCTGGAAAGCTTGAAGAAAGTGTGATAACTTTCATGTTAAACACTTTCACACGTTTTGAGCATAGAATATCGAAAACCCCAATACTAACTTACTGCCCTTTCATTGGAAAACTGTGCTTAATATTGTTGGTAATTTTAGCATATCTTTCTTAGGTAACATCCAAATTTAACGATTCTTGATGTTCTGGAAAGCTTAGCTTGTCTTCTATAACTTTCTTGTTTTGTATTTTGTTAAATTTTGAGCTTTAAATGGTCGAAAGTTGCTTCTAATGACGCTGTCCCGAGGCTAAAATGACAGCAGATGTGAACTTTAAATCTGAAAATTGTTTTAGTCGTAACTTTTTCATTGTTTATCGGAATTTGATAGTTATGCATGTTACGGAAAGCTTAATTTATGTGCCACAACTTTTATGTTTTGTATTTTCTGTAATTTTAATATTAGCTATGTCAAAATTCAGTTTTTCTACTGCTAACCCGAGAGCAAATCCAATATTTGCTATGTCATTGAAGCTGAAATGAATTTGATCATAACTTCTTCCTTTCCTAACCGATTTTGATAATCTTGGTCATTCCGAAAAGCTTAGAAATTAAGCTACAACTTTTATTTTATTCATTTTGCTAGAATTTGAAGTTTACTATGTCAAAATTGTAGTTTTTCTTCTCTGGCCTGTTAGTGCATAGCTACCGGACTTAGACTCCTTTCCCCCGTTTTTCAACGCAGAACCCCGACTTTGCGATAGCATCCTGGGCACGTCCGATGTCGGAATCTGCCATTCTTAGTCTTTTTGATAAGATAAAGTGATGATCTACACTTTTGTATAGTTACATAAAAATCTGGGCTGGTTAGCTATGACGATCTCGTTGCCGAAGTCGGACCTTTGCGCTGTTTTGAACAAACAGAAAATCCTAGTTTCGGTCCAACTTTGAGTAGACGCCACTTCTTCGTTTCAAGTCCAATCGAACGGTTCTTTTTGAAAATTGTAATATAAGTATTAGTATATGCTTCTACCAAATTTCACAAAGATCTGGGTTCAGTTGCCCCTTCGAACTCATCGTCAAAGTTGAACATTTGCGCTGTTTTTACACAGCAGTTTATAATGGTTTTAGTCCGACTTCGAAGCGATGCAGAATCTTCATTTCAAGCCAGAATTGGATCAATCTTTTTGAGGATTAGAGTAGGGCTATTATTCTACATTACTACAAAATTTCATGTCATTTGGACTCTGTTTTCAGGTCCAAACCTGCTGTCGAACTAGTGATCATAGCTTGATTTCAGCGGTGTTTATATTTAGAATAATTTCCACCATTTTTGATATTTTCCTGAATTCTTGAGTTTTCTCTCTAGATTTTGTGCACGGGTTTTATAAAGCATTTTAAAGTGTTTGTCAAACAAATTGGCTTGTGAAATTATTATATAGTATTATTTTAATCTATAAAATCTATTTATTATCCATAATAAGGGAATTTTCAAATATCATCTTCAAAATTGATTTCGGAAAATGGTTTTAAAAGCTTGTTTTCTCAAATAAAGTATTTTAAATTTAAAATACGCATTTATATACTATTCGAACGTATGATAAAGAGAATTAAACGATTTAGTAAAACACGTGGTATGGGACACGTGCGTTTACTATTTCGGTTAATTCCGGACTTGTACGATCGAAAATATCCGGGTTATGATTTTTGAGTTACTTAGCCAATTTATGGCGGGTGTTTGAGATTATAATTTCTATATTTAGGAATTATTTTGGAAGGCCAATATTTGGCGAGTTTTATGGTTTGAGATTTCTACTTTGAGATTTATGGTTTATGAGTAACCATCACGATGTTTTCACTTATCGATGAGATGAGACAAGTTACGATGCCATTTAATACTTGTCAATGAGACGAGATGAGTATAGTGTCTCTTTATCACTCGCCAATGAGACTAGGCAAGATATAATTTTCTAAGTTTTATGATGTTTCTAGTGTGGCATCGACTAACGGGTGGTAAACCGCTAAGTGCGTATGTGTGGTATGGGACACACGTTAACACTTTTCGGATTCCTATCCGTGAGTTTGTGACACATTCACGATGTTTACCTAACAGAACTGCTTTGAGAGGTGTTAGCGACCTAGTCATGATGACAAACTGCTTTGGGAGGTGTTAGCGACCTTGTTAGGGCTGACAAAACAGCTTGGAGAGGTGTCAGCGACCTAGTCATGAGGACAAACTGCTTTGGGAGGTGTTAGCGACCTTGTTAGGGTTGACAAAACGGCTTGGAGAGGTGTCAGCAACCTTGTCATGAGGATGAACTGCTTTGAGACGTGTCAGCGACCTTGTCTGAGGCTTCGGCCGTCTGAGTTTAGCACGTGCAGCATTGCTTCGGCATTGCAATCGGGGATTTGGCGAATCCGGGTTTTCTGAGTTTTCTGTTTTATTATGATTTCACCTTTTTAAGATGTTTTATTACATCGATAGCCTAGTGCTATATGAGATGTTATATATATGGTGATTTCATTGATGATGTTTTAAACTCTTATCGAGTTCCTTGAGTTATGAGTTTTGACAATTTCATGATTTTATAGGATATTCTGGGTTATGCCATTTTGGCGACTTGAGATTGAGATTTATATACATTTACACCGATGAGATGAGGTATAACTGAATCTGGAGATTCATGTATAATTGAGTTTTGGATCACCCTATTTGAGAATGTTTTATGTTTGCCATTTTAGCGAGTGTTTTTATTTGTTTCTCCTTTTGAGGAAATGTGGTTCATGGAAACCATGTAGACATTTTAGGATGTCGCCGATGATATGAGGCACTTGTGTTTGATTTGAGTTACCTCCTTCGACGTATTTGTTCACTTAAGTAGCGTTTGTTACTTAAGTGTTGAACTTATGAGTTCATCAATTCATTCGTCTCTTTCGAGAAGAAGCATCTTCATGTTTATTCTGCTTCATATTACCGATATTAACTGACTTGTATAGCTAGACTGACCCAGGTATTTATACTCGGGTCAGACCAAGTTGTTTCAGGTATCATCTATTGGAGTTAGCTTGAAGTTGATGCTGGATATCAGCTCTCCTTTTTCTTTAGTAATTTCTTTTCTTCCGCATACTCTGATGTAATTATATTTGATTCAATGTATATGGTGTGGTTGAGTACCACCTTTATTGTATTCATATTGTATTGTACTAAACATATATCAGTGTATATGTGTGTGTATATGATGTTGGTTACTGTTCTGTGATGTGATTTACATTCAGTTATTGTATTTTGTTCTGATAGATCCATTAGCCACCTATAGTTTTGGATTAAGCATTTACTGAGTATGTCGATCCATTTGAGTTGCAAAAAAAATTATATTGCATTTATCGACGTATTCAATAGATGTTTAAGACAAAATTATAGATGGTCGCCCTTAACCAGCCCTATTCTCCGCTTTAGTAGACAGAATTACTTGTTAATTCTCTTTGCTAAGGTGGGTCTCGGGGTGGGGCGTTACATCAATAATAATCCAAATTCAAGAAATTGTATGGGTAAATATCATTTCAACCCATAATTTAAATGTCTTAATTATCCAATTCTAAAATGATTTAGAGGACCATTTAAATGATGTCGAAAATATATAAGGTAATAATAGGGACATATTAAAATAAATTAACAACCAAACATTGAACATATCAATCAATAAGCATCCATTTCTAACAACATCCAAATCAACCAATATATTTCAACACATAATTGTTGTAATATTCCTGGATTTTAGCTAAGAATAATTTGATAATTAATTTAATTTTTTAAATTAAATTGTGAATTTAATTGTGAATAGATCAGAAAATTTCCAGAGTAAAGAATTTTTTTAATTTTAGATTATAAATAGAAATTTTGATTTGAAATTTAAGGATAAGTATTTTATAAATAATATTGGATTTAAAAATAAACGTGTTGAAAGTAAATAGAATTATAAAACTTTAAGATTATTAAAAGTTTAGTTTCTAAAAGTTTAAATATATTGATATTTGGAAATTGTAATCTAAGATTTAATGTAATAATTTTCAAAAAGATTTATTTTTAAGATTGAATTTTCTTATATATATATATATTTATATACATATATAAATAAATGTGACTATTTGTTAATATATATAATCAAGATTTTTAAATCATTCTTTTCATTTAAAAGTTGTACAAATAGAAATGATAAGAAATGTGTCAATGTAAAATATATAAATGTATATATGTAAATGTATTGAACTAAATTAAGATTGAATGTGAAAAGTAATTGAAATGAATTTTATTTGTGCAAATAAGAATATATATAAAGATAAGAACATAAACATTTTAAAATAATAAAGACATATGTTAGTATATGAAATTATATTTGCAATAAGGGTTAAAATAAAATATACATTTTTTTAGGATATATACATAATTTAAATTACCTAAGACATTTGTTAAAAGATTATCATATGAAATTTCAAATGTAATGAAAATGGACAAGTGGCGAAATGGTTTTTTTAAAAACAATTAAAAACATAAAATAGCATACCTAAGGAAAGAGGCCTGTTTTCTTATTCTAGTAAAGAAAATTTTCTCTTCATGCTCAAAATTTAAAAATCTGGAAGCAACTTTCTCAGAGTTCAACTCAATGTAGTGATCCACTTCCAAAAATCAAAGAAACATAATCAAAGAAAAGTGCAAATTATCTTCAAAATCAGATCAATCCAGTTTTCAAAATCTGGAAACAAAAAGAAAAAAAAGAAAAACACTTCCAGTTTCCAGATTCAAGAACCAAACTAATTCAAGGCAAAATTCAAGTTTGAAAAAACCAGGAAATAAACCTATAACCAAGTAAAGGTCAGGCAAGTGTTCAAGTTTTAAAGATAAAGCAAAGATCAGAGGGCAGGAAAAATTCAAATAAAAGCAAACAAGACCAGATTTCAGTATTCAAGTATTCAAGTTTCAAACTTCAACCTGATCAAGTTTTGAATCTGGAAATCAAAGCTCAGACCAAATCAAAAAAAATCTCTGTTCTTCTCTGTTCTTTCAGGAAAAAAGGTGAGCAAACACTCTGACCCATGTTTGATCTGTATTTGAAGTGTGATATGAATTGTGCTTGAATATCTGTGTGAATAGTCTTTATCTATATATATATATATATATATATATATATATATATATATATGCAGACATAGGATATGCATGTCTGCTTATACCCCTCTGTTCATATTACAGACATAAGTTAATTTCATAAACTCAAATCTCGTTACTGAATCCCTGTTAGAGTTTGTTGTTTGAATAAAATTTAATTTAAAAATTAGGATTTAAATTTTAAAAATACTTCTGAGGACTAAAAATGAATGGGTTACTGGGAAATGTATAAACAAAGTAAAAATCAAAATTTGTCAAAATATTCAGTTGATTACAACCTGAAATTTGATTACATGATCCTGCGTACCTCAATAAAAGATGAATTTTAAAAATAAAATCATTATTTTTAAATTTTGGAATCACGTGCATTTGCGAGATGATCAGTTTTGGTCGGTTCGTCGAAATCTGATGATCTAGTGAATTTTGGGTTTCAGGGTACTGACCAGAGGAGGATGAAGTGGTGAGGGACGACGGAAAAATGGAGCCATATTTTTCTGATGGTCGTGGTGGCTTGGCGTTGTCGATATAGGGTTTAAGGAACGTGGTGGTTGTTGAGATGTTTATGGCGATGTTCATGCATTGGAGTCAATTGCGAGGAGGGGAATCGTCACCAGGGTCGTGACGATGCTTTAGACGTGGCGGCAGAATTACTATTGGTCGTGGTCGGTCGGACGAGGTGATTTTTGGTGTCCGGGGTAGTTCTAGGTTGGTGGTGGGTAGCTCGATTTTGAGTTACGACGCCGTTGGTTGTTTTAGGTGGTCAGTTGGTCTGAGGTGGTCGTTTTCGACTTGTAGATGGCGGCAAGGATGGCCGGAGGTGATCGAGGCAGTGGTGCAAGTGCACATGTGCACTCGTATGTCTGGGTGGTTTTGATCGACTTGGGGAAGTAGACGGCTTGTGTTCGAGCACGAGAGAATGGTGGGTCGACTCGAAGAAAATGGAAACGTGAGTGGTTTAAAGTAAGTGCTCAAGAAAATTTGTGATGGGCTCGGGGGTTTACTCGGCTGGATTTGGGTTTGGGATCGTGAGTGTTATAAGTTTTTAACAGGATTAAAATTTAATTCAAAAACAATGTTTAAAACAAAAAATAGAAGTTTGCTCGGGATTTCGAAAATCTGGCATGAATTTATATTGGGTTGAACCCATAGTGAATGTTTAAAACAAGTTTTTAAAATTAAAATGAATCAAGTTAAATCCATTCTTGAAAATCTATCTCTTTATGTAATAAATGAATGTTTTTAAATAATTGATTTAAGAATTGTATGATTTGTTTAACTTAAATGTATGAAGTTAAATTCTTAAGTTATTTTAAATTTAATTTGAAATGTAATTAGGTGGTTAATTAAAAAGTAAATGCATATGTTAACCATAATTAAGTAATGGTTTACCTTAAAAGTTAAATTATGGTTTGATGATTTAACATTACTTAATATAAGTAATTAAGGATGAATAATTTATGGTTTTAAAACTGGATTAATCAAGTGTTTAAAGGTTAATTAATTTAAAGTATAATTAATTAATGTGATTTATTAATTAAGGTAATTAATTTGAGATTAATTAATTAATTAAAGGTTAATTAATTAATTAAATTGATTAAGGGATGATTATTAATTAAGGATTAATTAATTAATCAATTGAGGAGAATAATTAAATAATTAAAGGTTAATTATTTAACGATTAAAGGTTAACTGATTTATTGACTTAGGTTGATTAATTAATAATTACAGGTTAATTAATAAATGATTAAAGAATAATTAATCAACATGGTTTGTAATTAATTAATATTAATTAACCAAGATTAGTAAATTATTCATAAGTAAATAATATGATATAAATGAATCAGATAATTAAATTGATTTTTACTTGTGGATGTTTAGATTTCTATTGAATGCTGAATTATTTGTTATTCCTGATTGGTGTGCGTTGTGAAATGAATCAAATTGATTTGAGATATGATGAATGTAATTTATCTATGACAAATGTAATTTATTTATTTGTGATGCATTTATGTATTTAGCTGTGAATCTATGAATAAAGATAAGCGTTATAGGAATATACCGCTTATCGATGTTGATGTGTTTTAATCTATGATGTGATGATTTATGTTATCGCACTATTGTGTAAAATCCCTGGACCATACTATACACACACAAATATGGATTGCATGAGGAAATGGGTTAAGTCACAGGTTTTTGAAATGTTTTTAAAAGTGAATTTTGAATTCAAATGATTATGGAAATAGAATTGCTATAAATATGAAAAGATTTTGAAAAGAAGTTTTGAAAATAAAAGTTATTAGAATAACTAATAAGAGTTTTGAAATTTAAATAATTTGATTTGAAATTGAATTCAAAATTTGAAATTGAATTCCATATTTGGAAATTAGGGTTTAAAAATATTATACAAGTTATAAATGTGTTTTATGGGTTTTAAACCTTTTAAAAGGTATTGTTTTGGGAATTTGAATTTAATCCAAGTTTTATACTTGAAAGGCTTTAACTTGTATCAGTGTAATCGGATTTTTCTGAAACAAAACTAATTGTTTTCAAATAATGATAGCTTTCACATAACGAAAGAACTTCTAGTTTGTGTTATAAAGATTTCAATTTGAAAGTGAATTGTTTTGAAATCTATGAATAAATCTTTGCGAAAGATTATTGAACCTTGTCTTGAAATTGAAGAGGATTTTAAATGGTGTATCTTTCATAAAAGATTTGAAATGGGAATTGTTTTGGAAGTTATAAATGGATCTTCGAAATAGTTTGAAAGCTATAAATTGAATCTTTGGTTTAATAATTGGATAAGATAATCCAAATTGAAAAGGAAATTATTTTGAAAAGCTATGAATGAATCTTTGTGAAATATAAGTGAACTTTGTGAAGTAAATCTTTTTGTTTAAAGATTTGTAAAGGGTGATTTATTAAACCATTTGAGGAAAGGTTTTGGATTTTAGAGTTGTGACTTAAATGAAATCCTATATCCATATGTTTTTAAAATATTGCGCTCATTATTCGGTTTAGCCGGGAGAGGACCTTGTGTCATATAACCCATTTCGAATAATGATACGACGTTATGGATAGCATTTGAAGACCGGTGGTGAAGACCGGGTATTTATGAGAAAGATAGGATAACCTATCGATTGTCTCTGCACTGAGTCGTGCCGGTATAGAGATTCCCTAAGTGATGGGAAGTCCGATCAGGATTGTGAATACCCGGATTTGCAAGGGCTTCTTTGGAAGTGCCTTCGGTTCTGTTCGAACCCGGAATAGACTTGTATGGATGTGTCTCTGACATTACACTTTGAGATGTAGAACCGGTTTCTATCAAATACATTTCTGTTCGGTGGCGGAGGTTTATTCTCTTAGCTTAACACCCTTCTCTGAAACATACGAGCTCAGAGGTTATGTAGTTGATGGTTACTAGTGATACGTTCCCAATTTGGCAATGTGGCATACGAAGTGCTGCTGATCATTTGTTGATCAAAGCATGGCTTTGTGAAAAAGCGTAGCTCTGTGGACGAGACCTCATCGAGCCTCACAACCCGGTAATGGTCGAAATAGGAAAGATGCGACAAGGTTGTAGGGGTCGCACCCCTAGGGTATGTCCATTCCTTCTGGAAAAGGGTGATATCATGGTATGGAGCATAGATACTTAACTCATGTGGACACTGTAAATTTTATTACTGTGTGATGTTGCTTTGTGATTGAGGGCCCTCGGGTAAAGGTTGTAAACGACCAGGGGTGGCATATCTTAGGTTTTACTCTCGGGAAGGGAGTGAACTGGCTTTGCGTTGGCAGAGATGTGGGTTGGTTCTCAAGGCGTCCATCCAGAGGCCTTCCCATGTGGCAATAGGATGTTCCTTGGCCTGACCATTTGTTGGAAAATCCAAAGAAACAATACGCGTCCTGTACAGTTTTAGTTGTATAACCTACCATGCAATGTGGCGGTAAACTGCTATTGAACATGGTAGCTATAGTAGGCATACAATAATGGTTTTATGCTGGCTAAGATTAATATTATACTTTCAAAATGTTTTCCACTATGCACTAATAATAATGTCAAAATGGTTTTCGTGTATCAAGCATTTTTGACTATCATAAGGAGAAATCTCCTCCAATTCTGCGTTTGCATGATGTGTGTGGCGGGAGGCCTTATGGTAGTTTCATTTTCCAAAACGCATTGCGGATTTCAACTTTTAAAATCTTTTGTGGTTGTTTTAAAAGATAAACTGTTTTTGTTTGCTCATACCAGTCCCATGACTGACCCGAAGTTTATTGTTCCCTTCCTAAACTCTGGGTGCCCACAATTTTCCACATGGACAGTCTAGAGTTTAGTTTTTCAGATAGTAGATGTAGGTTCGACATCTTTGAAGCCTTTGGACCTTGGCGATCACACTTGCTTCATTCTGAAGTTATACAGTTTTCTTATTGTATTGTGATGATAGTTCGAGCTATCTTTAGTTTGGAGATGGAGTTATAGTTGCTTTATGGAGTTGGACTCTTTTGGAGATGTATTATATTGAAGATATTCTTTCCACTGTGTCTTGTATCTCTGATAGTATTGGTATCTATTGTATCATTCTATTGTATTCATTGTTGTATCAAATATAGTATATCAATAATATTATTCTTTTTCTTCCACTATGTTGTTGTACTTAATGTGTTATAAGCTCCGGCACGAGTCAAATTTCAATGGTTGAATCCACGGCATTCGAGTATTAGTGAAGTACGGGTGTCGATTTTCGAACGATGAAATTTGGACCGTGACATTTTGGTATCGGAGGTGAAGGTTGAAACTTTGGCTCAGGAGTATAACACATTAGGTAACTCATTAGAGGTAGGGCGAAGTACACCCTAGAATGAGTATATCCCTAAGATATCCACCCGAGTGCCTTAGTAAATTCTCTTACTATCCACTGATAGTAAGTATGAGTGCAAGAAGAGGAAGAGATAGGGGACAGGGGAGTACCAATACAAACGGTCAATACCCTGTAACAACAACGGAAACAATCTTTCTCTATCAATCTTCTTTAATCATCGTCCGATTTTCAATTCTTTGATTGTTCCTGGCAACTTCAGGAAGAAGCTTTGATATATTTGCATGGGACATAAACTCCAGATGGGTCAGAATTATTTGCCTTGGTTGCTATGGTTGATAGGTATAATTTGGTTTCTAAACTAAAAAGTTTCGGGATTGTATCCATATATATGTCCGTTCTTTAGGGTCCAGATATGTTCTACGAGTGGTTAGTTATCCCTTCGAACTAAACAATGCCCTTGCATACTTCGTAGATCTGGACGACTCGAATATCTTGTGAAGTGCTAAGTGAACTCGTTCTTGTATCTATTGATAATATTCTGATTTGGTGAGCCAAATGCAAAATAGATATTCAGTTTGATCTGGAAAAATGTTTTTCTATCTTTCAGTATCCATTTATTCTTCGTTGTCTCACTGGCAAATTTCAGGGACGAAATTTTCTTCAGAGGGGGGGGGGGAATCTGTAACACTCATGGATTTTAGCTAAGAATAATTTAATAGTTAATTTAATTTTTTAAATTAAATTGTGAATTTAGTTGTGAGTAGATCAGAAAATTTGCAGAGTAAATAAAATTTTTAATTTTAGATTATAAATAGAAATTTTGATTTGAAATTTAAGGACAAGTATTTTATAAATAATATTGGATTTAAAAATAAATGTGTTGAAAATAAATAGAATTATAAAAATTTAAGATTAATAAAAGTTTAGTTTCTAAAAATCTAAATATATAGATATTTGGAAATTGTAATTTAAGAATTAATGTAATAATTTTCAAAAAGATTTATTTTTAAGATTGAATTTATTTATATATATACATATATAAATATATTTGATTATTTGTTAATATATATAATCAAGAATTTTAAATCATTCTTTTCTTTTAAAAGTTATACAAATAAAAATGATAAGAAATGTATGAATGTAAAATATTTAAATGTATATATGTAAATGTATTGAACGAAATTAAGATTGAATGTGAAAAGTAATTGAAATGAATTTTATTTGTGCAAATAAGAATATAAATAAAGATAAGAACATAAACATTTTAAAATAATAAGGACATATGTTAGTATATGAAATTATATTTGCAATAAGGTTAAAATTAAATTTACAAATTTTTTTTAGGATATAAACATAATTTAACTTAACTAAGACATTTGTTAAATGATTATCAAATTAAATTACAAATGTAATGAAAGTGGACAAGTGGCAAAATGGTTTTTTTAAAAACAATTAAAAACATAAAATAGCATACCTAAGGAAAGAGGTCTGGTTTCTTATTCCAGTAAAGAAAATTTTCTCTTCATGCTCAAACTTTAAAATTGTAAAAGCAATTTTCTCAGAGGTCAACTCAATGTAAAGATCCACTTCCAAAAATCAAAGAAACATAATCAAAGCAAAGTGCAGATCAAAACCAGATCAATCCAGTTTTCAAAATCTAGAAACAAAAAGAAAAAAAATAAAAACACTTCCATTTTCCAGATTTAAGAACCAAATCAAATTCAAGGCAAAATTCAAGTTTTAACAAACCTGGAAATAAACGTGTAACCAAGTAAAGGTCAGGCAAGTGTTCAAGTTTTAAAGATAAAGTAAAAATCAGAAGGCAGAACAAATTCAAATAAAAGCATGCAAGACCAGATTTTAGTATTCAAGTATTCAAGTTTCAAACTTCAACCTGATCAAGTTTTGAATCTGGAAATCAAAGCTCAGACCAAATCAAAAAAATTTCTCTGTTCTTCTCTGTTCTTTCTGGAAAAAAGATGAGCAAACACTCTGACCCAGTTTTGATTTCTTAATGTTTGATCTGTATTTGAAGTGTGATATTAATTGTGCTTGAATATCTGTGTGAATATACTTGCATGTCTTTATCTATGTATATATGCAAACATAGGATATGCATGTCTACTTATACCCCTCTGTTCATATTACAGACATAAGTTAATTTCATAAACTCAAATCTCGTTACTCGATCCCTGTTAAAGTTTGATTTGAACAAAATTTAATTTAAATATCAGGATTTAAATTTTAAAAATACTTTCGATGACTAAAAATGAATGGGTTACTGGGAAATGTATAAACACAGTAAAAATCAAAATTTGTCAAAATATTCAGTTGATTAAAACTTGAAATTTGATTACATGATCCTGCGTACCTCAATAAAAGATGAATTTCAAGAATAAAATAATAATTTTTAAATTTAGTAATTAGTGCATTTGCGAGATGATTGGTTTTGGTCTCTTCGTCGAAATCTGATGATCTAGTGAATTTTGGGTTTCGGGGTACTGACAAGAGGAGGATGAAGTGGTGGGGGACGAGGGAAAATGGAGCCATATTTTTCTGATGTTCGTGGTGGCTTGGCGATGTCGATATAGGGTTTAATGAACGTGGTGGTTGTCGAGACGTTTGCGGCGATGTTCGTGCATTGGAGTCAATCGCGAGGAGGGGAATCATCACCAGGGTCCGTGACGATGCTCTGGACGTGGCGACATAATTACTGGTGGTCATGGTCGGTTGGACGAGGTGATTTTTGGTGTCTGGGTTAGTTCCAGCTTGGTGGTGGGTAGCTCGATTTTGAGTTACGACGTCGTTGGTTGTTCTGGGTGGTCAGTTGGTCTGAGGTGGTCGTTTTCGACTTGTAGATGGCGGCAAGGATGGCTGGAGGTGATCGAGGCAGTGGTGCAGGTGCACATGTGCACCCATATGTCTAGGTGGTTTTGATCAATTTGGGGAAGAAGACGGCTCGTGGTCGAGCATGAGAGAATGGTGGGTCGACTCGAAGAAAATGGAAACATGAGTGGTTTGAAGTAAGTGCTCGAGAAAATTTATGATAGGCTTGGGGGTTTACTCGGGTGGATTTGGGTTTGGGCTCAAGAGTGTTATAAGTTTTTAACAGGATTAAAATTTAAGTCAAAAACAAAGTTTAGAACAAAAATATAGAAGTTTTCTCGGGATTTCGAAAATCTGGCTTGAGTTTATACTAGGTTGAATCCATAGTGAATGTTTAAAACAAGTTTTAAATTTAAAATGAATCAAGTTAAATCCATTCTTGAAAATCTATCTCTTTATGTTACAAATGAATGTTTTTAAATAATTGATTTAAGAATTGTATGATTTGTTTAACTTAAATGTATAAAGTTAAATTCTTAAGTTATTTTAAATTTAATTTGAAATGTAATTAGGTGGTTACTTAAAAAGGTAAATGTATATGTTAACCATAATTAAGTAATGGTTTACCTTAAAAGTTAAATTATGGTTTGATGATAAAATTACTTAATGTAAGTAATTAAGGGTGAATAATTAATGGTTTTAAAACTTGATTAATCAAGTGTTTAAAGGTTAATTAATTTAAAATATAATTAATTAATGTGATTTATTAACTAAGGTAATTAATTTGAGATTAATCAATTAATTAAAGATTAATTAATTAATTAAAGTAATTAAGGTATGATCATTAATTAAGGATTAATTAATTAATTTATCAATTGAGGAGAATAATTAAATAATTAAAGGTTAATTATTTATCGAGTAAAGCTTAACTGATTTATTAATTAAGGTTGATTAATTAATAATTAAAGTTTAATTAATAAATGATTAAAGAATAATTAATCAACATCGTTTGTAATTAACTAATATTAATTAACCACAATTAGTAAATTATTCATAAGTAAATAATCTGATATAAATGAATCAGATAATTAAATTGATTTTTACTTATGGATGTTTGGATTTCTATTGAATGCTGAATTGTTTTTTATTCCTGATTGGTGCTGCTTTGCGATATGAATCGAATTGATTTGAGATATGATGAATGTAATTTATCTATGACAAATGTAATTTATTTATCTGTGATGCATTTATGTATTTACCGGTGAATCTGTGAATAAAGATAAGCGTTATAGGAGTATACCACTTACCGATGTTGATGTGTTTTAATATGTGATGTGATGATTTATGTTATCACACTATTGTGTAAAACCCTGGACCACACTATACACACACAAGTATGGATTGCATGAGGAAATGGGCTAAGTCATAGATTTTTGAAATGGTTTTAAAAGTGAATTTTGAATTCAAATGATTTTGGAAATAGAATTGGGATAAATATGAAAAGCTTTTGAAAAGAAGTTTTGAAAGTAAAAGTAATTTGAATAACTAATAATAGTTTTGAAATTTAAATAATTTGATTTGAAATTGAATTCAAAATTTGAAATTGAATTCCATATTTGGAAATGATGGTTTAAAAATATTATACAAGTTATAAATTTGTTTTTATGGGTTTTAAACCATTTAAAAAGTATTATTTTGGGAATATGAATTTAATCTAAGTTTCATACTTGAAAGGCTTTAACTTGTATCAATGTAATCGGATTCTTCCGAAACGAAAACTATTTGTTTTCAAATAATGATAGCTTTCACATAACGAAAGAGCTTCCAGTTTATGTTATAAAGATTTAAATTTGAAAGTGAACTATTTTGAAATCTATGACTAAATCTTTGCAAAAGATTATTGAACCTTGTCTTGAAATAGAAGAGGATGTTAAATGGTGTATCTATCATAAAGGATTTGAAATGGGAATTGTTTTGGAAGTTATGTATGGATCTTTGAAATAGTTTGAAAGCTATAAATTGAATCTTTGGTTTAATAATTGGATAAGATAATCCAATTTGAAAAGGAAATTGTTTTGAAAAGCTGTGAATGAATCATTGTGATATATAAGTGAACTTTGTGAAGTAAATCTTTTTGTTTAATGATTTGTAAAGGGTGATTTGTTTAAACCATTTAAGGAAAGGTTTTGGATTTTAGAGTTGTGACTTAACTGAAATCCCATATCCATATGTTTTTAAAATATTGCGCTGATTATTCGGTTTAGCTGGGAGAGGACCTTGTGTCTTATAACCCATTCTGAATAATGATACGGCGTTATGGATAGCATTTGAAGACCGGTGGTGAAGACCGGGTACTTATGAGAACGATACGATAACCTATCGATTGTCTCTCGGGAAGGGAGTAAACCGGCTTTGCATTGGCGAATAGGTAGGTTATCGGGGCGTCCCTCCAGAGGCGTTCCCAAGTGGCAATAGGAAGTTCCTTGGCCTGACCATTTGTTGAAAAATCCAAAGAAACAATACTCGCCCTGTACGGTTTAGTTGTATAACCTGCCATGGAATGTGGCGGTAATCTGCTATTGAACATGGTAGCTATAGTAGGCATACAATAATGGTTGTATGCTAGCTAAGATTAATATTATACTTTCGAAATGTTTTCCACTATGCAGTAATAATAATGTCAAAATGGTTTTCGCGTTTAAAGCATTTTTGACTATAAGGAGAAATCTCCTCCAATTCTGCATTTGCATGGTGTATGTGGCAAAAGGCCTTATAGTAGTTTCATTTTTCAAAAAGCATTACGGATTTCAACTTTTAAAATCTTTTATGGTTGTTTTAAAAGATAATATGTTTTTGTTTGCTCATATCAGTCCCCATGACTGATCCGAAGTTTCCCACAATTTTCCACACGGGCAGTCTATAGTTTAGTTTTTCAGATAGTCAGATAATAGATGTAGATTCGACATCTTTGAAGCCTTTGGATCTTGGCGATCACACTTGCTTCATTCTGGAGTTATCTAGTTTGCTTATTGTATTGTGATGATAGTTCGAGCTATCTTTAGTTTGGAGATGGAGTTGCAGTTGCATTATGGAGTTGGATTCTTTTGGAGATTTTAGTGGATTTATCTTTCCGTCGTCGATGGTTGCAATGTCTAGACCAACCAGCTGTGTTTTATTTCCGCTGTTATTTTTGTATCTATGTTGTTAATATCGTTTGTATCAAATTGTTGTACATCATTGGATATTGTATTCATTGGAGTTATCTGATATTCATTGTTTTCTTCCGTTGTGTTGTTGTACATAATGTGTTATAAGCTCCGGCACGAGTCAAATTTCAACAGTTGAATCTGCGGCATTCGAGTACAAGTGAAGTACGGGCGTCGATTTTCGCATGCTAAAATTTGGACCGTGAAAATTGTTCTCAATATCGGGGTTTAAATATCAATTAAATTCCAATATAAAATTAAATGTCAATTCAGATTCAATATCAATTCAAATGTTAACTTAAATCAACAAACAGCAAAAAAAATTATATATCACATCATATATTTTATTTAACTTGCAAAGGAATTTTTAGTATTGCGTGAATGGGTTTAGTCACTCACCTTTGGTTTATAGACAATTGAAAATCCAATAAAAGCCTAAAATTTCAATGGTCTCTAAATTCAACCAAACTAGTTTCATTTTGTCCGGAATTTCAATACGAACTCAAAGGAAGAAACCGTGCATTAATCAAAGTTCATGTGCGGAAGATATTCAAGTGATAAGAATATTATGGAAATGAAATAGAAAACCATGTACACATATTTTAATAATAAAATAAAAAAGTTAGTTACTCACATTAAGAATTTTGAAGCATGCTCATATTTCTAAATTCTTGACAACCAAAGGAAAAAAATGACACAATGGCTCACATATGGAGGAATGAGGCTTTTGGAAATGGATTTGTAAAAAAATGGAAAAGATTGGCTTCATGAAAATAATTTGCTCACATTTGTTTGTTTTTTTAGAAGTGAAAGAAAACTTTAGGCAAAAGAAATAATGTAAGCACGATTTGAAAATGGAAAGTTAGAGGAAGAGATTTATGAAATAGGAAACGAACAAGGGAAGCATGTTTGGAAATTGGAATATGAAAGGGACGGATACAAGAAGATGTAAATTTGCAAAATAAAAAGAGCCTAACATCCAGGAAATTAATAAAGACGAAAGACACGCGTTGGAATTTGATAAGACATCTTTACATGGCTGTAACGACTCGGTATTTTCAACCATTCGCATCCATTATAAGTGCATAGGTAGACACTCATGCCGGGATTGAATTGCTCAAAATACCGCGTTGTAAATAAAATTTTGGCAAACCTCAGAATATACAGTAAATAAAAATCACAGATCACAGACACAGAGTATATAAAAATGCAGCGGAAGAAAAAGAGATAGTAGTTCATGAAGCTACTATATAAAATATAAGATACATCAGAGTTAAATAAGGTACAACAGAAGAGTAACAGGATACATCAGGTACAAATCAGATACATCATTGAACCACTGGATACTGAAACAAAATAGATGGCTGGATCTTCAAGGAAAGCTCCAACGCCGAAGGTGAATCTTGAATGCTAACTCAATCAATCTGACTCAAGCGTAAAGCAAAACACAAAACACTCGAGTCAGGACATAAATACTTATAAACTGTAAATCAACTCAAGTGAACAGTAACAAAATGCATCAGTAACTTAAAGGATGCTTGGGACCGCCCATCCTCTAAGGATCCGTTAAACTATTTATTATGTAGTAATATACGCTATATACGGTAGTGTCTAATCAGTAAAGTATAATCATATAGAAAATAGCGTTAAGGGGATGGTGAACCTTAACGCGGTCGGATCTTTAAAACCAAAATCGTAGTGGGCTCGATATAAGGATATGACACGGCACGCGAGGCAATGCCAGGGTGGATACACCGTTTGCACTCCCGGACCGGTGGTGACGGCAAGCCAGCAGCTTCCGCCCACCTCGAACAATACCCCTGAATCAAAGTGGCGCCACCGAATCGAATCACAACAGTAATAGAATGGTTTCCGATGGAGCATGCTCGATGAAAGGGTGCGACCCTTTGTGTAGCCCGGTATAGCTCCTGTTTTAGTCATATATGCCAACTCACGGGAGTTGGGTCCACGTAATATACCTCGAGAACGTCGCCACCATCCTACTTCGTTCTGGAATCTCCACCGCGTACACAGTTGTTAAAGTGGTTTTCGGTATTGGCCGACTATAAGACAATATCCGATCCCGGTCTCTTTAACAACCAATCGTTATTATAACCCGTAGCTATAACTTTAAAACAATATTTTATACTTCAAAATAAAATATCCTTTTCAATCCAAATCTTTATCAAAATAAAGATTAAATCATTTCCAAAACCATTTCAATATATCATCGTAAAATATCTTTCAATTCAAATATTTATCAAAATAAATATGAAGTCTTTTCTAACCATTTCAATATATTAAATTTTCATACCCTTTCAACACTACCTTTCAAATCATTTTAATATATCAAAATATCATAACCTTTCAAAGTTTCAGTTCCAAAATATCATATCTTTCAGAACTTCTTTTTAAATCATGTTAATATCAAAATGTCCTATCTTTCAAACTTCGTTTTCAAATCATTTAATATCAAAAATATCATATCTTTCAAAACTTCGTTTCAAATCATTTTAATATATCAAAATATCATATCCTTTTAAAACTTCATTTCAAATCATTTTAATATATCAAAATATCGTATCTTTCAAACTTCATTCATTTCAAATCATTATTCATTTTATTCAATGTAAAATACCATTTCAATTCATATTTCAAAACAGTTTATATTCCAAAAATTCTTTTTTTATCATTTCAATGAAGTTATTATGTTTAATAATTAAATTATTAAATTTCCAAAAAATTCAACTACCAAAATTCATTTATTCACTTAAGTTTATCAAAACAGTGAAAATTCACTTTTCGCATCACTTAGAAAACTCTACGAAAGTTACATTCAAAACAGTTCAATTTAACAAAAGACAACGTTTAAAAATGTTATACTAGGTTTACTTAAATTTCGAATAACTTAGTTAAATTCAAAAACTATAGCACTTACAAAGATTTCTATAATAACTTTTAATTCAATTTAGCTTTTTAGTTCATTATCATCAACTACAGCGTTTACAAATGCTGTAATATCATTTACATTGTAAGTAATAACATTTCAAAAATGCATTCAATTAACTTCAAATATTCAATAAAATTTCTCAACCAATTATATTTTTATTAAAACATTTTTATAAAATCATACATTTTCACATTTATAAACATCATTCGATTTTCCTCAAGTTCATGATTTTATAAAGTTAAATTTCCATTCAAAAACCAAGATTTAATAATAATTCACTTATTAAAATGCAATGTTGAATTTTTAAAGTCCATTACATTAAATTTCAACTTAACACTTAAGTTCAAATTCTCAAATATAACTTAGTTTTATTTTTATTTGCTTAACTAAAAGTTCACTTTACGTCAATTTCATAAATTTCCAATTCTAGTTATATTTCAAAGTTTCAACTTAAAATATTTATTCATTTCACATTTCAACTTTATTAAAAAATCGTAAATATGATAAAAATCATTTTAAATTCATTTAAATTCAAATTATCATAAATTTATCATAATTTCATACTCAATTAAATTTCCAATTAAAATTAAATTAAAATTTCCAAAATAACTTACGTTCAAAATTTCTAACTTTTTCATTAATTCATTTCATTTACAATTATTCAGAAAATCAATAATATTTTACAAAAATTTTATTTTTATTAAATTTCAAATCAAAATATTATAATAATTAAATTTCTAAAATATTTTAAATTTTTTAGAAAAGCATATTTTAACTACGGGCCTGTATAAAATTTTCTACGCTAGGTAAAGTGATACGAGTAATATATTATTTCAACACGTAATTTACAAAGAAAAATCCGGGTTTTATCATTTCAAACCCGCAGTCCCAAGTCAAAATGAAAAATTTAAAACCATTCAGGCCTGTCATTTCAGCCCATAACATTTTTTTTCTAACAGGGAACTTGCAGTGTGATCATATACAAAAATAATATAAACAAGGTCAATATCACAATATACAGTCATATATTAGATGTCAGGTGAAAATTAACAGTTTTAACATGGTAATAATATGTTAATAACATGGCATAGCATATCATATGATCATCATTAACTTGCATAAATATTTTTTATTACTAAACACTTGTCATCAATTCACTTTTCATAAGTATAAATGTCAGAGTGAGAAAGACTCACTTTTTCAAGCTGAAGACCAAAACAACAAACACAAATGCGATTCCAAAAGCACGACAAGCACGATATAGCATGACTTTTGATTTGAATGAATGAAGAGCCTTGATATTTGCTTTGTAAACAATAACCAAAACAAGACAATATACACATAAACATTCAACGCAAAATAATGTTGAAACAATGAAAATACGAAGCAACAAAGGAATAGATTACTTGACCTTGCTTTAACCATTCAAATGCTTGGCCTAGAAGGTTCTTGGGTTCAGCCATGATGATGATATAGCTCAGGTTTGGCACCATAACTCACGGCTAGAAGGAGTATGGAGTGGTAGGGTTATAACATGAAGCATACAATTGGTCAAGGCAACATATATGAAGTTTTTGAGCACAACAAGGCTCGGCCTTGGGTCAAGTGGGGCTTGGCCATACTTGTACAGGTTTAGACAGTAGATGGAGGGGTGTGGGGAGGTCTGGAAAAGGTGGTGGTGGCGGCCTATGGTGGTGGCCAAGGTGGTGGATGAAGATATGAAGTGATAGGGTGGCTATCATGAATGTTTCATGGCTTTATGCATTGTTTTTGTGGAGTTTTGGTTCATGGAGTCTTGGCCATGTCAATTTCAGATCTGGACAGAAGCTAAGATGAAGTGTAGTGGTGGTAGGAAGTTGGTGGTTGTGGCTAGAGGTGGATTCCATGGTGAAGTATGAAGGTGGTGAAGTAATAGTGGTGGCTAGGGCATTGTTTTGGACATTATTTGCAATTTTATGGAGTTTTGTCACCAAGGGAGGTGTGGCCATGGATGGATCTGAAATGATGGCTGGAGATGATGCCAAGGAAGAGTGGTAGGGGATGGTGGAGAGTATGGTGGTGATGGTGGGTGGTAGATGCCAATCCAGAAAGCATAGAAAACTAGGCAAAATACATAGAAAATGAGAAGAAAAAGGTAGAAAAAAGATGTAGCCATTACCAGATTTTTTTCTCAAGACGGAGGCCATGATTTTTAGGGTTTTGGAGCTTGAAAATTCGTAAATAATATGAGGGAGTCGGCTGCAAAGGATGAGGAAAGGAATGGCTAAGATAAATTGATGTATTAATTGCAAAAAGAAACGGATAAAACGCCTTTACGTTTCAGGCTTTTAAGATCTCTTAACTTTCTAAACCTTTTGCATTTCCTTTTCTTTTTAATTTTATAAAAACAAAATAAACTTAGAAATGTTATTTAAAACCAAAACTAAGTAAGAATAAAATAAAACAAAGAAGAAGTAATTTATACAATTTAAAATAGTCATTGTTAACTAACCCTATATACGCACAATATTGTAAAGGGTATAACTTTCACAATTTACATCCAAATTCAACGAAACGAAAAGTGGTGTTCTTAGAATTTTATGTACTTTCATAATAAAAGAAAAAATTAAATTTTTTAAACTTTTAAAATTTTAAGTTGAAAGTCACAGTTTGACTATTTTGACCAAAATAAGCATTTCAGGCAAATATTCAACTTACACAAGTTTGGAATTATAACTCATAAAAAATCAAGATTATATTTAAATAATAAATTTAATCATTTCAAATAAAAAAAAATAAGTTTTTAAATCAAAATTTTACATTAAAAATAATTAAAATATACAATAAAATAATTACAAAATACAGGGTTGTTACACTCTCCCTCACTCAAAACTTTTCGTCCCCGAAAAGGAATGAGGTATGGAAGGGCACAGAAAAGATAGAATGAAATAGGATTAAGATAAGATGACAAGAAGATTGAAATTATACCTGGTAACTGTTGTTATATGTAAGTTTAACAAGGTGGAGGTGATCTTTCCAAGATCCTCCAGAATCAAGAACACAAGCACGAAAAAGGTGGATTCAAAATGATTACCAAAGGTCTATCAAAGATTATAGAAAGATTTTTAAACCGAAAGATTATAGAAAGATGCCTATACCGGTCTATAGCAAGATAAGGATGATAAGGACAACCAAAAGATAGTTTGAAAAACAAAATAAGGAAATGAATTTGAAAGCATGGAGATTTCAACTTAAACAGAGAATAAATCTTTACACAAGTTAAATAAATCTTAACTATCTCAAATTTCATTATCTTATTATCCAATCATCTAAAATTAACCATTTTTAAAACCATGGGTTTGAAAAATAATCATTTATTACACTCACAATGTACTTAATAAATTTTATTCTTCTTTATTCCTAATTAAAATTAAATTTATTCCTCTCAATATATTTATCACTTATGTTAAACATACTTACACTTATTATAACTACTTTCTTTTATTCTTAGTTCTTTTAAAATTAATTTATTGGAAGTTATTCAATTACCCTTTATTATATTTACCCCTGTTAATCATTAAAATTTAAGTGTATAACATTTATTATAACCACTCAAATTTTATTTATAAAATCTTTTTATATCGTATATTATCCAATTACATTTTTAACTTCTGAAATTTTGGTAAGTTATATTTGAATGCAATTATATTATACAAATAAAATTTCCAATTCAATCATTTCAAGCTTAAATCATTTATTCAATTTTTTTTCTTTTTATAATTGAAATTATTCTTTAAAAATAGAATTTAAGAATTAAATTTCCGATTTCTTCAGACCATTTAGAGATAAGAAATAATATATATACATATATAATATGTCAAATCAAATTTCAATCATATATCTATATATATATATATATATTATAAATCAAGTCATATTTTAGAAATCCAAATCAATTTAATTTCCCAAAACAAAGCTGTAGCAAGACTACAGAACAGTCTCTTAACTTCGAAACTCGAAAATGAACGTCGGTGATGTCGCGATCATCACCGAAGTTATTTTCCAGCGACAAAGAGAAGAGCACTAATTTTAAACCTTCAAAATTCTTTGAAAACAAATTCTATTCAAAATACTTTAAATAATATAACCTTTAAAAACTTTAAACCAAAGTTCGAAATAATCGGAATTTAAATCCTCAAATTCTTGTTTTAAATTCATTTCAGCTCCCAAATAAATTTATAAACAAATATTTATAGATCTATTTGTAGAACAATAAATGATAAATCAAGTATTATCATTTCAAACTATCAATTTAAATCATTTCATTAAGTTCCATAAATTTACTTATGTATCAAAATTTATTTCATTAACCAATATTTTTTTAAAAAATATATTGTGTCCGTTTGTTCTGTCAAAGTGTTTTAGAAATCCTATCGATAGCGTTGATCAGACGAATCGATCAGAAACCCAAATCAACATCAACAACTCAAACAACACAATATATAAAACATTTTAATTTTAAATACTAGTTTACAAATACACTATACATGAATAGATTTTCAAAGAAGGATAGAGATTCAAATTTTTGATTAACACAAATCAAAGGAGATTATGATTTAAAAATGAGTTGGAAACAAGGATGACATGATTAAATAACAGAATAGGAAGATGGATAAGCTTATATAAATCACGGGCAACCTTAACCGGGTCAACCGTGACTTAAAGAATAAGATCAATGTGGATTTTTCTAGGCTAAATCTACATTCGATCTCAAGAGTTAGAGTTTGAAATAACAAAAGATATTAGCATCTAAACCAAGGATAGATAAGAATCTCTGGTGAATCGATGCTAACTGCAAAGGAGTTTTCCCCCATTTTCAGTTAAATTTGAAATTGGCGTGATCGCCGACTCACTAGAAAGATCATTCGAAGCGGAGTTATGGAATACTCCAGAGTCAAAAGAAGATGAATAGTGAGTGATACGAATGGATTTTGGAACTGTAGGGAACGTTCCAAAATACAAAGGAATCGAGTCAAAAGAGAGAGATTCAAACTCGAATGAAAGCGATTCTGTAAATACATTCACTCCATATGCTGAGTTTTCCCTAGAGCTACCAAAGCTATGATACCAACTGTAACGACTCGGTATTTTCAACCATTCGCATCCATTATAAGCACATAGGTAGACACTCATGTCGGGATTGAATTGCTCAAAATACCGCGTTGTAAATAAAATTTTGGCAAACCTCAGAATATACAGTAAATAAAAATCACAGATCACAGACGCAGAGTATATAAAAATGCAGCGGAAGAAAAAGAGATAGTAGTTCATGAAGCTACTATATAAAATATAAGATACATCAGAGTTAAATAAGATACAACAGAAGTGTAACAGGATACATCAGGTACAAATCAGATACATCATTGAACCACTGGATACTGAAACAAAATAGATGGCTGGATCTTCAAGGAAAGCTCCAATGCCGAAGGTGAATCTTGAATGCTAACTCAATCAATCTGACTCGAGCGTAAAGCAAAACACAAAACACTCGAGTCAGGACATAAATACTTATAAACTGTAAATCAACTCAAGTGAACAGTAACAAAATGCATCAGTAACTTAAAGGATGCTTGGGACCGCCCATCCTCTAAGGATCCGTTAAACTATTTACTATGTAGTAATATACGCTATATACGGTAGTGTCTAATCAGTAAAGTATAATCATATAGAAAATAGCGTTAAGGGGATGGTGAACCTTAACGCGGTCGGATCTTTAAAACCAAAATCGTAGTGGGCTCGATATAAAGATATGACACGGCACGCAAGGCAATGCCAGGGTGGATACACCGTTTGCACTCTCGGACCGGTGGTGACGGCAAGCCAACAGCTTCCGCCCACCTCGAACAATACCCCCGAATCAAAGTGGCGCCACCAAATCGAATCACAACAGTAATAGAATGGTTTCTGATGGAGCATGCTCGATGAAAGGGTGCGACCCTTTGTGTAGCCCGGTATAGCTCCTGTTTTAGTCATATATGCCAACTCACGGGAGTTGGGTCCACGTAATATACCTCGAGAACGTCGCCACCATCCTACTTCATTCTGGAATCTCCACCGCGTACACAGTTGTTAAAGTGGTTTTTGGTATTGGCCGACTATAAGACAATATCTGATCCCGGTCTCTTTAACAACCAATCATTATTATAACCCGTAGTTATAACTTTAAAACAATATTTTATACTTCAAAATAAAATATCCTTTTCAATCCAAATCTTTATCAAAATAAAGATTAAATCATTTCCAAAACCATTTCAATATATCATCGTAAAATATCTTTCAATTCAAATATTTATCAAAATAAATATGAAGTCTTTTCTAACCATTTCAATATATTAAATTTTCATACCCTTTCAACACTACCTTTCAAATCATTTTAATATATCAAAATATTATAACCTTTCAAAGTTTCAGTTCCAAAATATCATATCTTTCAGAACTTCTTTTTAAATCATGTTAATATCAAAATGTCCTATCTTTCAAACTTCGTTTTCAAATCATTTAATATAAAAAATATCATATCTTTCAAAACTTCGTTTCAAATCATTTTAATATATCAAAATATCATATCCTTTCAAAACTTCGTTTCAAATCATTTTAATATATCAAAATATCGTATCTTTCAAACTTCATTCATTTCAAATCACTATTCATTTTATTCAATCTAAAATACCATTTCAATTCATATTTCAAAACAGTTTATATTCCAGAAATTCTTTTTTTATCATGTCAATGAAGTTATTATGTTTAATAATTAAATTATTAAATTTCCAAAAATTTCAACTTCCAAAATTCATTTATTCACTTAAGTTTATCAAAACAGTGAAAATTCACTTTTCGCATCATTTAGAAAACTCTACGGAAAGTTACATTCAAAACAGTTCAACATAACAAAAGACAACGTTTAAAAATGTCATACTAGGTTTACTTAAATTTCGAATAACTTAGTTAAATTCAAAAATTATAGCACTTACAAAGATTTCTATAATAACTTTTAATTCAATTTTAGTTCATTATCATCCACTACAGCGTTTACAAATGCTGTAATATCATTTACATTGTAATTAATAGCATTTCAAAAATGCATTCAATAAACTTCAAATATTCAATAAAATTTCTCAACCAATTATATTTTTATTAAAACATTTTTAACTTATAAAATCATACATTTTCACATTTATAAACATCATTTAATTTTCCTCAAGTTCATGATTTTATAAAGTTAAATTTCCATTCAAAAATCAAGATTTAATAATAATTCACTTATTAAAATGCAATGTTGAATTTTTAAAGTCCATTACATTAAATTTCAACTTAACACTTAAGTTCAAATTCTCAAATATAACTTAGTTTTATTTTTATTTTCTTAACTAAAAGTTCACTTTACGTCAATTTCATAAATTTCCAATTCTAGTTATATTTCAAAGTTTCAACTTAAAATATTTATTCATTTCACATTTCAACTTTATTAAAAAATCATAAATATGATAAAAATCATTTTAAATTCATTTAAATTCAAATTATCATAAATTTATCATAATTTCATACTCAATTAAATTTCCAATTAAAATTAAATCAAAATTTCCAAAATAACTTACGTTCAAAATTTCTAACTTTTTAATTAATTCATTTCACTTACAATTATTCAGAAAATCAATAATATTTTACAAAAATTTTATGTCTTTTAAATTTCAAATCAAAATATTATAATAATTAAATTTCTAAAATATTTTAAATTTTTTAGAAAAGCATATTTTAACTACGGTCCTGTATAAAATTTTCTACGCTTGGTAAAGTGATACGAGTAATATATCATTTCAACCCGTAATTTACAAAGAAAAATCCGGGTTTTATCATTTCAAACCCGCAGTCCCAAGTCAAAATGAAAAATTTAAAACCATTCAGGCCTATCATTTCAGCCCATAACATTTTTTTTCTAACGGGGAACTTGCAGTGTGATCATATACAGAAATAATATAAACAAGGTCAATATCACAATATACAGTCATATATCAGATGTCAGGTGAAAATTAATAGTTTTAACATGGTAATAATATGGTAATAACATGGCATAACATATCATATGATCATCATTAACTTGCATAAACATTTTTTATTACTAAACACTTGTCATCAATTCACTTTTCATAAGTATAAATGTCAGAGTGAGAAAGACTCAATTTTTCAAGCTGAAGACCAAAACAACAAACACAAGTGCGATTCCAAAAGCACGACAAGCACGATATAGCATGACTTTTGATTTGAATGAATGGAGAGCCTTGATATTTGCCTTGTAAACAATAACCAAAACAAGAAAATATACACATAAATATTCAACGCAAAACAATGTTGAAACAATGAAAATACGAAGCAACAAAGGAATAGATTACTTGACCTTGCTTTAACCATTCGAATGCTTGGCCTAGAAGGTTCTTGAGTTCAGCCATGATGATGATATAGCTCAGGTTTGGCACCATAACTCACGGCTAGAAGGAGTATGGAGTGGTAGGGTTATAACATGAAGCATACAATTGGTCAAGGCAACATATATGAAGTTTTTGAGCACAACAAGGCTCGGCCTTGGGTCAAGTGGGGCTTGGCCATACTTGTACAGGTTTGGACAGTAGATGGAGGGGTGTGGGGAGGTCTGGAAAAGGTGGTGGCGGCGGCCTATGGTGGTGGCCAAGGTGGTGGATGAAGATATGAAGTGATAGGGTGGCTATCATGAATGTTTCAAGGCTTTATGCATTGTTTTTGTGGAGTTTTGGTTCATGGAGTCTTGGCCATGTCTATTTCAGATCTGGACAGAAGCTAAGATGAAGTGTAGTGGTGGTAGCAAGGTGGTGGTCGTGGCTAGAGGTGGATTCCATGGTGAAGTATGAAGGTGGTGAAGTAATAGTGGTGGCTAGGGCATTGTTTTGGACATTATTTGCAATTTTATGGAGTTTTGTCACCAAGGGAGGTGTGGCCATGGATGGATCTGAAATGATGGCTGGAGATGATGCCAAGGAAGAGTGGTAGGGGATGGTGGAGAGTATGGTGGTGATGGTGGGTGGTAGATGCCAATCCAGAAAGCATAGAAAACTAGGCAAAATACATAGAAAATGAGAAGAAGAAGGTAGAAAAAAGATGTAGCCATTACCAGGTTTTTTTCTCAAGACGGAGGCCATGATTTTTAGGGTTTTGGAGCTTGAAAATTCGTAAATAATATGAGGGAGTCGGCTGCAAAGGATGAGGAAAGGAATGGCTAAGATAAATTGATGTATTAATTGCAAAAAGAAACGGATAAAACGCCTTTACGTTTCAGGCTTTTAAGATCTCTTAACTTTCTAAACCTTTTGCATTTCCTTTTCTTTTTAATATTATAAAAACAAAATAAACTTAGAAATGTTATTTAAAACCGAAACTAAGTAAGAATAAAATAAAACAAAGAAGAAGTAATTTATACAATGTAAAATAGTCATTGTTAACTAACCCTATATACGCACAATATTGTAAAGGGTATAACTTTCACAATTTACATCCAAATTCAACGAAACGAAAAGTGGTGTTCTTAGAATTTTATGTACTTTCATAATAAAAGAAAAAATTAAAATTTTTAAACTTTTAAAATTTTAAGTTGAAAGTCACAGTTTGACTATTTTGACCAAAATCAGCATTTTACGCAAATATTCAACTTACACAAGTTTGGAATTATAACTCATAAAAAATCAAGATTATATTTATATAATAAATTTAATCGTTTCAAATAAGAAAAAATAAGTTTTTAAATCAAAATTTTACATTAAAAATAATTAAAATATACAATAAAATAATTACAAAATGCAGGGTTGTTACAATGGCAAGCAAATCTTTTGGCTATCAAGTTAAACTAGACATAGATATAACAAAATAAACCTTCTTTCACTTGCTTTCAGATTAAGGTTATCATATTCAATTGCATAATTCAACACAATTTCTAAGTTTCAACTCATATATTAATTCAGAAGGTTTCGATTATCCAAAAATATCCAGATACTCCATTTTTTTCAATAGTTGAAACTACAAGCCAACAAACAATAAAATTCACAATAACATTTCAAATTCATATCGAATAACCTAATTATCCACTTCGTTCACTTTAGTTCACCATTATTAAACTAGTGTTTAGTCCATATATTCAATCAACAATAATAGCCAACGTTTATAATTTGACTAAATACAACAAGTCAACAATAAATGATAATAATTAGGTATTACCATTTCATAAAACAAACACATTACAATAACTATATTTGTTAAAAAAATTCTTTTGTATATAACATATAATATTAGGAAAATTATTTCATTTCAAAACTTATATGAAACATTTTTTTAACACTAACAAGTACGCTCTCTCGCATACGTATACACTCAGACAAATTCATTCTAGGATATTACTACCCCATCTCAAATGATATAACCCCAATAGGCTACGGTATGTCTAAATCAAAGCTCTGATACCAATTGTAACGGACCGCGCCAGTGGGATAATGCCCACTGTAGCATACGATCGTACCTGTGTTTTGTTTTTACGACTAGCCTCTCGACTGCACTAACCCCGCAGGGACATGTAGGAGTAAGAGTCAATCGTTCGCTACCAAACCAAAAAGAAAGAACCCCCTATCATGTTGCACCCACCAAGTGCATAAACAGACACACATATCGGACTCAAACCATTCAAAAGGAAGGATTGTTAATGGAGTAAATAAGAAAAAAAAGAAAAAAGGGAAAGAAAAAAACAAAACACAGAGTCTTGTAGCGGAACGAAAAAATATAATAATCCAATAAACAGTTCATGAAGATGTTTTACAAATAACATTTGATTACACTTTTACAATTTCAGATTGGAGTTATACGTACATCATAAATAAATAAATAATGCAGCAGAACACAGAATGTAGTCGAATAATAAATAGCAATAATATACTGAATCTTCGTTGTAATGACCCACTTTTTCGACCCTCGAAAATCAACATCAATATGTCGACTGTATCAGATGCCGAACAATCGAAAGCCGGAAAACCAGATCGTAAGGTTTAAAGAAGAAGGATAGAAGAAGAAATGGAAAACAGCATCAGAATCTCACCAAACGCAGTGGAACAATATATAATAGATAAATGACTGATCTTTATATAGAAAGAACTATATCTGTTTTATACATTACATCATCAGAGTACAAGACAATCAATAGCAAAATACTGGACAGTTATAATAACTTGTCCACACAAAGCTGAACATATAGCATTCCAAACACAGTGGAAATAAGTCAGATACGTGCGATACGTCTCGCCATCCAACGCATCCCCTGCGCTCCATAGCAGTCCATCCAGAATCTGTATTCTATAATACTTGGTCTGACTCGAGCATTATAGTAAAATAACACGTGAGTTAGTCTGGAAAACCTACATGAGAAAACACACTCAATTGGATTATTGAAGTTTTCAAAATCCTTTGAAATCAAAGGTATCTCGTAAGACCGCCCCGCAAATAAACATGCCAGATTTTTACCTTACGATAATCAAAACATTTTTATCAAATCCGTCTGATATTGTAATAGTGTCTATAGAAAGTAAAATAGAATCTAGCAGAAGTGCATGCATCTCACCTTTCAGCAATAGTTAGGCACAATTAAAACCGTACATGCGCTTATTGGAGATTGGATTCCATATAATGGCAAGGCTACTGGGGTACCGTCCGTCACAGTACCTGGTCTAGATCAAAGTACCGAGGATCCCTCTCGATCCCCTACAGCACAAGACTAGAGCTACCCCTTACTGGATAGTCCGAATAAGATCAACTCGCGGTTGGGATCAATAACCGCCCACACAGCCGAATAAAAGGGATATCTAGAAAGGGATGACCTTACCCTAATTGGTTGCTAGCCACTTAGCTTTGCTGCACCTCCCCTGTTTTAGCCATTCCCAGTTGATGAGGTTCGAGGCATTGCGGTACCTTTTTAGCACACATTCACTTAGAATGCTCATCGTCCCCTTGACGATGTTCTGATAGCATTCGTCCATACAAGTTGCCCTGGGTCTGGACAAACCGAATCACCATCTTCATCATCTTCATGGTATTCATTCACAAACGTTCAAACCGGATCGAAGTGGTTTTCGGATAATTAAATCTGATCCTTGTCTCTTCGAAATGATCAGCGCATTGGCCAATATTGATAGTCCGTTATTTAACCATCAAATACATCCACAAACAACCATCAAGCCTTAATAATTTCCTAATTTATTTATTTCAAAATACCTTTGTAAGATATTTTCTACACTTCAACCCTTTGAAAATAGTTTTCAAATCACTTTTTCTCTCGTGGAATAAATTTCCAACCAGTTATTTTATTTCCACTGAAAAACACCAAGTCTTAATAATTTAAATTTTTAAATAATTTAAATCACTTTATCCAAAAATATATACTTTAAAACATTTAAAATAAAGACTACTTAGAACACTTTATTTAAAATACTAGTTATGAAATTTTTATAATAATTTTTCATGTAAACTTAAGTTAAAAACTAAATTTAAAATAAAAGTTATTCTATAAGGTATAAATATTAAATAATTATCTTTTAAATCACAGTACTAGTTATACCTTTAAAATAGTTTACTTATATAATCAACTTAATAAATATTTACTTTTTCAAAATTTAAAAACAACTAAATAATAATTTCTCTACAAAAATTATTCTAGAACAACTTTAAACTTTTAGCTTATACTTAGAAATCTTCTTTTAAAAATATACTTAGCCTTTCAGGTAAATACACTTTCCATCCCATTTTAACCCGTATAATCATTTATAAAACTTTCTCGATTTATTTCAAATTTTATTTACGTCTTAATCCCGTAAATTTTCTTTTCGACACTTTCAAAAATAAACCACTATTTATTTTTAAAACAATTTACCCTCTCCTTATAAATTCCCACCGTGAATTCATACTTCCAAATTTATCCACTGATAAATATTTCACCTTATTTATAAACCCCATTTATAAATTTCATAATCTCATTCTCATTTGATGATAGTTTCAAAACATAGCCGCTTTCAAACCGATTTTCAAAATTAACTCCATTTTAAAATAAATTCCTTTACTTACCCAAATTTATTTCAAAACCCATAAATTCCATTCACTTCTTTATTTATGATTTACAATCTTATTTAAACTGAAATATCCATTTCATACTTTTCTAAATTAAATCTTTAGTTTACCCAATTTCACTATAGTTATTTTACTTAAAAACTCTCCTTTTATTTTCCTTTAAAAGAAAATAAGATCTTTATATTTTTGATATCTTCAATTACCCAAATTATATTCAACAAAACACATAGCATTCAATATCTCCAATCTATCACAGATAACCAATAACTCATATCACAGATTATGAGAAAAAATTTCAATGTTTTGAGGAATCCAGTTGGATCCCTCCAACCTGTCTCCCTGCATCCACAAATGTTAGCAAATATAAAAATACCAATCCCAATTCGAGAGGGATATCGCGGTATATACGGTCATCCGCTATTATGCGGGGCGCATATGGTCTCATTTGCTATATAATGCGGGAATCAATCGCTCCAATATATATGTATGTGTGTGTGTGTGTGTGTATGTGTGTAGACACACACACACTATTGCATATAATATCACACCCAGTCAATTCAACCATTCAACCAATAATTTAAATTTCACTACTTAAATTTAAATGGTAATCCAAATGAGTGAGATTAACTCACCTTTGTTTTGTTTGCAACCCATTTCCATCTTGACTTGTTTCCTTCATGATTTTCACCTTGTATAAACAATTCACAATTTATTACTATTTGAATTAATAAAACAATAAATCACCATTTACTTATTTAACTTTTAACTTATAATTTGATTTAAACTAATTTTCCTTTGAAATCTTTAGTAACTAAAATAGTTTAAATAAGTTTATTAAACAAATTAATCTCCATTATATTAAAATTAAACTAGTAAGTAAAAATAGGTACATATGTAAATTCATTTTATTATTATTATTGTTATTATTATTATTATTATTATTATTGAAACAACCTATATACACTTCAAAAATCTACTTTTTATAAACTCTATATAACATTTTTAGAATTCCTATATTTACCCAAATCTTATATATATATATATATATATACTTTTTATCTCATTATATTAAACATGCATGTATATGTATTACTAAAACTGCTAATGTATGTATATTATTTCTGGAAAAATTTCCTATTGTTAAACTTAAGTAACTTTTAAATTTAAAATGTTATAAGATTACATTACCTTAAGATATATTCTTAAAATTTTACAGTAAGTTATAAATATGCATATATATATTTTCTTAACCTATATATATATATATATGTATGTATGTATTTATACATATCTCCCAATAGTAGTAAATTAAAAAAGGATAAAATGTTACCTCACATTAAATTTTTCATCATTTTTTTATTCTTTGTTTCTCTTACTAAACTTTGGTTAAGTTAAAAACTCAGGTTAAAAAAAAGAGTTTAGCAGAGAACCCACCTCGTGAGCAACTTCACCGGCGCCAATAAACCCTCACGAATGCCGCCTTTCCCAAGCAATCGCGATGCCGATGCAGCCTAAGATGTCGCCGTCTTCGAGACACCCCTAGCCCTTAGTAGTCGTCGCCTCCACTGCCTTAATTCGCCATGCTGCTGCAGTTGCTGAAGGTCGTGAGCCCCTCCCCTATCACCTCGCGCCTACTAATTATCGAACACCAGTTGACTTGGCGAACGACGATTCTTCGATTCGTGATTCGATTGAGCGATGAGTTTGATTTGGAATTGGAAAGGAGCGGCCATTTTTTTTAATTTGAAGAGGATCGATCTAATTTGATTTTTGAAGATTTTTTTTTGGCCATTTAATTTCTTTTACTACGCGTGGCACGATTCATTTAATTTCTTTAACAAGACAGATTTATTTCATTATTTTTTATCTAAAGACGTGTGTTCTCATGGTGGACAAGTGTTGGGTGTGGTCTACAGTAAATTGAAAGGAAATCATATATATTATATTTAATTTTAAATCACCTCGATTTTCGCAACTCAAAATCTCGACATCCTATTGAGGCATGCCGCTAGGCGTCTGTAATGTTATACCCATATTCCGAAGGCAATGAAAAAGGTTTTGAGTCCTAATTCTATCGTATGGAGAAGATACTTTTCTGGACCCAGTAATTATATCTTATTTTCGGTATAGATTTTAGCGCATTTATCTACTGTACGATTACACAACAATTTCTAATGCTACGAAAATTTAAATCCAATAATAATACACTATTACGGATCCAATGGAACTGGTTTCGTCGAAATCCGAGACTATGCCTCGAAAGGCTAATTTTAAATATCAATTTAAACGATGTATTTTTAAAACTGAACAAAACACTTTCAAAATCAAATTTAAAACTTCTATTATCGTCAGTATTATCAATATAACATTTATAAGCCTTCAAAATATTTTTCACAAGCTTGAAACTCCATATTCCCTATTTTACCCAATTTCCAATTATTAAATTCAATATTTTAATTATCCAATAACCCATGATATTTGAAATTAAAGTTATAATTTAACTTTTAAATATTTAAAATTAATTAAATATTCCAATTTTAAATGTCCAAAAATTCTAGGTTGTCACATTCATCTTTGTCCACCAGAAAATAGTCTTCAACACTGAAAAACTCAGGCTGACCCGAGCATAATGAAAAACAATACACTCGAGTTAGAATGTGTGTCAAATTAATCTCAAATAAAAATATGAGTGTAATGGCTTTAGAGATTTTACGAGATTTGTCATCTCCTATCAAGTGTACAACGTGAGTGCAATAATTTATGAGATTTCAAATAATTCGAAATGCCAAGTTTAACCACATTATTTAAAATAAATCCAAGGTTTAAATTAAAACTTAAACTTTTTAAAAAATTCGATTTCAATAAATAATCCAAATTCAAAAAATTGTATGGGTATATATCATTTCAACCCATAATTTAAATATCTTAATTATCCAATTCTAAAATGATTCAGAGTACCATTTAAACGATGTCAATAATATACAAGGTGATAATAGGGACATAATAAAATAAATAAACAACGAAACATCGAACATATCAATCAATAGGCATCCATTTCAAACAACATTCAAATCAACCAACATATTCAACATTTAGTAGTTATTAATATCGTGGTTTAACTTTCACTCAAATTCCAATATAAAATTAAATGTCAATTCAGATTCAATATCAATTCAAATATCAACTTAAATCAACAAACAACCAAAAAAATATTATATATCACATCATATATTTTATTTAACTTGCAATGGAATTTTTAGTATTGTGTGAGTGTGTTTAGTTACTTACCTTTGATTAATAGCTAATTGAAAATCCAATAAAAGCCTAAAATTTCAACAGTCTCTAAATTCAACTAAACTATTTCATGTTGTCCGGAATTTTGATACGAACCCAAAGGAAGAAACCATGCATTAATTAGAGTTCATATGCGGAAGATATTCAAGTTATAAGAATATTATGGGAATGAAATAGAAAACCATGTACACATATTTTAATAATGAAATAAAACAAGTTAGTTGCTCACATTAAGAATTTTGAAGCATGCTCATGTTTCTAAATTCTGGAGAATCAAAGAAAAAAATGACACGATGGATCACACATGGAGGAACGAGGCATTAGGAAATGGATTTGTAAACAAATGGAAAAGATTGGTTTCATGAAAATAAGTTTCTCGCATTTGTTTGCTTTTTAGAAGAGAAAGAAAACTCAGGAAAAATAAATAATAGAAGCATGATTTGGAAATGGAAAGTTAGAGGAAGCGATTTATGAAATAGGAAACCAATATGGGTAAAGCACGTTTGAAAATTGGAATATGAAAGGGAAGGTGTAACGACCCGGAATTTTCGATCCCGAAAATTCCAAATAATTAGTTAAAAGAAGTAAGAGATAGAGAAAAACAAGAACAGAAACACCAACATCTCACATTCGCAGCGGATAAAATGTAATGACAAATAATATCAGTTATACAAAGGAAAACTGTACTTGCCAAATTTCACTTTAACACATAAGAGTTACAACATATATACAAACACTGGACACACAATCAACATGACTCAGATATATACAACAATATAATACAGCGGGAACACTCCATGCGTTCCTTCCATCAAGCTTGCTTCCTAAGCTCCAGAACATCCTTACCTGAAAATCTGTTATACTCGATCTGACCCAAGCATTACATCAAAGTAACACCTAGGTCAGGCTGGAAACCAACATGAGTAAATCTATATAATTTGAAGTACTAAGCTCAAACCGTAAAGAAAACCCGGGTAACTCGTACTTCATTACGAGTTCATTACTTGTTATGCTCAAAACTTATTCCACAAATCAAATTCTAAGTATCCCTACTTAGTTGAAATGTCCATATTATTCCATTTCAGTATATTTATCCTACACATCAAATCCAAATAGAATTATGTAGATTACAAATCGAAGTGGTTTCGGATATTACTAATACCCGACCCTGGTCTCTTCGAATCCTAACCCAAGTTATTCAAGTGATTAAATTTAAATACTAGATGTCACTTTTACATAGCAATTCATCGTAGATAACCACTTTATCTCTTTTCAACCCAACATAACATATTACAAAAACATATCATATCACAAAGTATCATAATCACATACTAGAGATAACAAACAATCAAAGGTATTCAAATATCATTCAATCATCCATAAACAAGATAAATCAGTCATACCAATTCTAATTAATTTAATTAACTACTAAAGAAAAATTAATAACTTAATTGCTTATAAATCTTGCTTACTCATCATTAATTCATTATTCCCAATTAATTAATCATTCCTTAATTATTCATCTTGATTAACCATCCTTGATTAATCATTTTTTAATTATTCGTCTTGATTAATCATCCCTGATTGATCATTCTTTAATTACCTTAAGTAAATTGCCTTTAATTAATAACACCATTTAATTATTCTCAAACCTATCTCATAGATTAACCTTTGATTAACTTCCCAAATTAATTATTCGACAATCACTTACATTGATAATTTAATTCACACTCATTAATTAACTAAGCCTTAATTAATCAATCCCTTTAATTAATCAATCTTTAATTGATTGCTGTAATTAATTAATGATCAATTACTTCCCTTAAGTAATTTACCCTTAATTACTTAAGTTCTTAATTAATCCAAGATAACCATTATCTTAATTTCTCAATTAAATCATATAAAACTTATTTAATTAAAAGACTGAAATTAATTTATACAAAATTCATAGAGACCTTGATTAATTAAGGTTTTAAAACATATTTTCTCAACCATCCACTTAATTTTAATAATTTAAATTAAGAAATTCATTAAATAAATTTGCTTATATAATTACCCTAAACCAAAACAACTTAGCTTAAATCCACATTTTTTCAAAACTTATTAGTTCATTATTATTAAATATTAGGCCCTGTTAATTGAAGTAAAAACATTTTAAAACACTTCGAGCCCAAAGCCCAAAATCTCATTCATAACCCAAGCAATTCACTCGATCTTCCCGATCCATCCTTCTACTTAAACCTGGAACACTTACTTCTACAAATTTTGAAACCTGCTTGAGACAAAACATATAAGATACTCACGCTGCTATTATTCCCCGAAGCACCATCCCAAAAATTCCGAGAGTAACCCGAGGCATAGCTTCTTCTCCACTCTAACAAATGATGACGAAAACGAATGTGCATCGTGCACATGCACGCACCCTTGCCAGAGCTTCAATCATCACTAACATCGCTGATGAGTTTTCGATGACCATCCCATACAATTCCGACTTCGCGATCAAACAATCGAACTCAAATTCGAGCGAACTCGAACCCATCAGTCTTCAACCTGGTACCAACCCCTCATCATACAATCGCCACGCGCCGCCGAAACCAACCACCAGTGACCCCGAACTTCTGATCAAAGAAGCTTTGTTGACCCACGCTACTCTTCCACTTGGTCCGGTCATTTTAGATACCTTATCGTCGTCGAATTTTTCCCTGGAACCATGTCAATCAAAACTAGGCTTAAACCCTAGATCTTCCCCATGCCATCACCACAGTGGTCTGTAGGACCACCAATTAATTTTCCCATGGCCCCTGTCCTACAATCCTACACCTGACACAACCCCGAGGGCCAAGCCTATTCTGATCACCAGTAGTTGACCAATTTGTAAATTCCGGTCATCTCCAAATTTCCCATAATTTATACAACTAAAAATCCCGATTCAAACCTTCAAATTCATGGCTTATAAAAACGAACAAGATTTTGCAACCAAAAATCAAATTTAATAAACCAAATTTTGAAGAAAGTATTTAATTTACTGTGTTTTTAACTTCCCAATGACCCCATGCATTTTTAATAATTCAAAATATTTTTAAAATTTTGATCTTGCCAATTTGAACTTGTTTCATTTAGATATCAAAGTCTATAGATGATCATATGATGATATTTTGATTTCTACAGGTTTGAAGCCTGAAATGCTTAGAACAGAGATTCAAATGTCTGTTTCCAGACATGCACAGCAACATCCAAATATACATATACATATTTGTATATATTTAACACTTAATCATTTTTCTTCAAGCATGATTGCCAACAACAAGTAAAAATCCAAATTTTCCCAAAAGGATTACTCACCTGTTTTGAAAATAAAGAACATAGCACCCCATTTGAAACTTGAAAAGCTTGTTACTGCTTTTGATTTAAACACTGGAAATCTTTGAAACTGAGATGATTTTTTTTACTTTTGATTTGCTTCAGGTTGCATTTGAAAATGAAACCTTGATTGATCTTAGACTGGAAAATACTTGAAAGTCTGAAACTGGAATGCTTGATCTTGTTTGAGAAAGTTATAGGGTTTTGGATTTTGATTTCAGAATTTGTTATAGGACTTTGATTTTGGTTTGTAGAGTGTTTTACAGGTTTTGATTTCTGTTTTAAAGATAGTTTACAGTTTAAGTTTCTTTGTTTAGAAAATGTGAAGATAGCAAAAGAAATAGAAGAGAGGGAATGAAGGTTTATATAGTGTTTATTATGATTTATTAGAATTAAAGAAAAAGAAAATAAAAGAAATGGACACTTGTATAAGTTAACACCATTTGTCAATTACATTATTAGTTTCCTTACATATGTTAACAATAAGTTTCATAATTAAACACTTGTATTTATTCATTAATATTTATTATTAAATGATTTAAAAGCTTTTGAAATAAATTTCCTAATTAACAAATACCTTTCTAAATTAATAAATGCTTTCTTAATTTTAAATAAATATAATCATTTAAAGAGAATAGAATAAAAACCAATTATATGTTAAATAAAATCATATAATATATTTTTACTCCAATTTAAATGCTATTATAAAACTTTTGTAATTAATTTACAATTAAATAATTACATTCTAAATTATATGAAATAAACTTCTTTAAGGAAAACATTATAAACAAATCTTGTTCTAATAAAAACTTTGTTATTTCATCCAAAATATTTTTAAGACGCATAACTTTTAAATTCCAACTTCAAATTCAAATTCAATTAAAAATCCAATTTAAAATCAACTTAAACATATATATATTTGAACAAACACAAATTCAACTTGTATATAATAATTCTCTATACACATGTATACACATAACATATTATTATTGTTGATTTGAAATTAACAATCTTGCCAAATTTTAAATAATTTATAATGGAGATTATCACATTTGAATTTGTTCGATTTATAAATCAGTATTTTTAAAAGTTAAATCAGATAACTATACAATTATCTGATGGCCGAAAACCCAGGATATCACATTCCTCCACCCTTAAAATCTTTTCGTCCTCGAAAAGGAACGAGGCCAGAATTTATTTAAATGCTTAAAATCAGATAAATTCTCTTTGATCATTATCAAAACACTTTTTAAAATCCATATAATATTACCAAAATATTTTTTTTATATAAATACTTTTATAATTCGATGTTTCAACAAGTCCATCCTTGTTCTCATAGAAATTCAGTCATACATTGATCAGGCATAGGACTGAAAATCTATAAGTACTTGGTAAACCCGTTTTAACATCTAGTGAAAATACTTGGAAAATAATTTTATTGAAAATACGGAAAACATTTTTGAAAATAGAGGAAACATTTTTGGTGAGAATGCTCTGAAAAATCATCACCACCATCTATGGTCGCAGTTACATCTTGGGTTAGGTTGTCATCGCAGCAAAAGTCCATGTAACTATAGGCACTCCACGCCCCTCGATTACGCCATGGAACCCACAACAGATCGCTGTTACATTCCAGGGTTACGTTGCCATCACAGCAAAAGTCCATGTAACTGTAGGCATCAGCGCCCTCGATTTTCGCTGCCAAAAATGAAACTTCTCCACTCCCACGTAGGTCGTAGTCTACCGATGTAAAATCAAACGCAGACTGTTGGCTCTCAGCAGTACACATGACTTTCGCTATGTTACCACAGGTCGCAGTCTACCGATACAAAATCATACATAGACTGTTGGCTCTCAACAGCACACACGGCTTTCGCTATGTTACCATAGGTCACAGTCTAACGATATAAAATCAAACGTAGACTGTTGGCTCTCAGCAGCACACACGACTTTTGCTATGGTTTGCAGTAGATCGCCATGACATCGAGTTACACTGTCGTCACAGCATAACCCAAATGCCTCTATAGGCATCAGCGCCCTCAACTTTCTCTACACACTACACAAAATCCTCAGGAACTAGTTTTGTCGGACTTCTCACAGGATCAACTTTAGAACCCTCCCCCTTAGGTTTCAAGGCAGTACCAACCTATGGTACTCCTGAAAAGTTCATTTCAAGGGAGCGCCTTTTTCCCCAGAGCCATTTTCAAAATACTTTATACTATACACATATAGTATCTTCCAAATCATACACCTGGTATGAATCTCAAATAAATCTCCTTTCTCAAAATCGATTTTCCCAAAATCGATAATTGTCAAATTAGGCTTTTCCAAATTCCAATATTGATTTTACCCAAAAATCAAAAGCCTTTCCAAATCCACAGGTTCCAAAAACCTTTCCAAAATCATCCTCCTGAAATCCTTTATATATATATATATATATATATACACACATAGATATATATAATTTTGGAAATCTTTGGATTTCTTCAAACTTGTATAAATTCACTTTTTATACTTCAAATACTTTTTCAAAAATCCTTTTCTTCTGACAATAGATTCAACAAGGGGAGATTTATCTTATATAAAAAAGATATATAACTTTATTTATTCCAAATCAAATATTCAAATTTGATTACTCTATAAAGTCATTAACCATATTACATACTTCCATAAAGTAAATTCCTACCATAGAAATATCCAATTTCTATTTTATTTCATCATATATTTCACAAAATATACCTTTCATTATAAACCCGTTTCACATTTCTTATCCACAAATTCCCAGTATCAGTTTCATTCTATACGATGTACGCATATCATCCGTACGCTATACCAATCTAATCGCTCATTCGATCACACAATTTCACTTCCGAACTAGTATCGTCCACCCGACTTTCTAGTACGAACACAGATCTGGTTTCTTGATCAGAAACTGTCATTCTTTTTGCATAGCCTAGCTATGATAGAGAATATCCAGAACCAATCAACAATACATATCCAGGTTCGCCGTCGAAAATCGAGTGAAAAAAAATCCCAACTCTTATCGATATATTATCTCGAAATTCTATGCTCAAATCTGGATCAAATCACTATACGAATAGAATAATATACGTACATCCTACACATTTATCTTTAGCGATTATTAGCCACAACAACCTTCTTTTCTATTCACATTCACTTTAATTTCTATTCACCTATTCACAATTGCTCAAATCCTCATTTGGATTATCACCTCAATTCTTATTTCAAATGGATGTTTAAATCATAAACATTTCGAACTCTGTCCAGTTTAAATTTAGAAAATAGCTTGAATTTTTTTAAAATAGATAAGTATTTGAAAAATAATTATTAATTTGTAAAATAGTTAAATAATGAGAAAATAGTTAAGTAATTGTAAGATAGTTGAAAATAGTAAAATAATTGCAAAATAGTTGTAAAATAGTAGTTAGTTATAAATTAGTTGAAAACAGTAATTAATTTATAAAACTATTGCAAAATAGTTAAATAATACCAAAAGTAGTTATAAAAAAAGTATAAGATAGTTTTGAGTTTTAATAGAAAGGTTGTATATATAATAAATAGCTTGGAAAAATAGATTTGTACTAAAACAATTTATTTTGAAAAAAATCTGGAGTCAAACTGTTCAATTCCCAACCTTCATTTCCAATCAATTCAATTAAATTTCCACTTCCATTTAAATTGACTCAATTCCAATTTAAATAACTTCAATTTCCATTGAAATTGATTTAACCTAAATTCAAGTTGAATTAACCTCAATTTCTTTTCAAATTAAAATCAAATTCCATTTGAATTTTTAAACCTATTCAACCTTAATCACAATTCCAAATTATTCAAATCAATTTGGATTAATTTCAAATAGAACCAGCTTCAATTTCAAATAATTTCAATTCTAATTTGAATTAGTCCCAATTTCCCTTTTGAATTTGAACTCATTCAACTTCAATTTCATTTCAAATCAATCCAATTCAAAATTTCCCATTTGAATTATAAACTTGTCCATTTTCAGTCACAATTCCAATTAATTCAATTCGAATTCAATTTGAACTAATTCAATTCAAATTACAAATTTAAACCGTCCCGAATTATATAATCGAGTTAAATTTTTAAATGTTGATTTAATCCTTGAAATCAAATCAACTTATATCTTTAAACCATTTAATTTTGAATCCAAATTCCATTTTTAACCTATTTCAAAGTTCAAATAATAATTCAAATCCTTTTTAAACAACTAAATCTTTGAAATTCAATTTATCATCAAATTTAAATTTTGAAACCCAATCTTTGAACTTTTATCTTAAACATTCAAATTTAAAGTCCAAAATGATACCATTTTATCTTAATAATGGATATATTACCACACCCCATATCTTTATTTATTTAAACAAATCCAATTTCAGGTTAAAGATTATTGATAACAACATGATGGTATCATTCAAATTATTTTAAAACATCCATTCATTTCCAATTTCTAGATCTCGAACCCATTTTGAGATCTTACAAACTCCCAATTAAAACTAACCATTAAACTTTCCAAGTTAAATCCCAATTTCATCTTGAAAATTTCCAAATCAAGTTGTTCATTAACTTATTTAACTTCTCCCAAGTTAAATTCAATTTACTTAGTCAACCTTACTCAATTTGAATTCCCAATTCAAATTTTCAAATTTCTAATAATATTCTTTCTTATTAAACTTATATCACTTTGGTTTTCACATCACATTCCAAGGAAAAATTCAAAACTCAACCTTAGAGTTTATTTCAAATATACATATTTATTTCCTTTACACACCAAGTTACTTTAAATTTTAAACCACCTTTGTTTTTAAATTCAAAAAAAAAAATTCCTATAAATTTTCAGACAATTGTATAAATCAAGCTCTTTTATTCAAATAATACTATTTATTTATTTATTTTATTTTTTCAAAAACTTGGAACAAATTCCCAAATTTTCTGGACTTAGATTTATTACTTCACTATTTAAACCCTTTATCAATTTCAATTCATAAGTCATACTTACCTAAATGTCTACTTCCTTAAACATTTTATTTTTGCTAAATCATTAACAAACATTTCATCATTTTGGGAAAGTAACCAATGTTATTACAACTGGAAACAAATTCCTATTATCTTTTTTTGAAAATTCTTCTTTGAATTCAAGATTTTAATATCAGTTTGAATCCATTTCAAACTTATTTAAATTTGGTTGTATTACTATTACTACTTAAATTTCACTCCAATAATTTAACAATCATTTACCTTTAAAATCATTTAAAATCTTTACATAAGAAAATAACAAGCGTGCTCTCATACACACACACACACACACCCAACTCATCCTAGGGTACCTTTGACCCTATCCTTAATGAGTAATCCCACCAGAGCCAAGGTTCTCGCTTAACTTTTCTCTGATACCAAATGTAACGACCCGGAATTTTCGATCCCGAAAATTCCAAATAGTTAGTGAAAAGAAGTAAGAGATAGAAAAGAAGAAGAACAGAAACAGCAACATTTCACATTTGCAGCGGATAAAATATAATAACAAATAATATCAGTTATACAAAGGAAAACTGTACTTGTCAAATTTCACTTTAATACATCAGAGTTACAACATATATACACTGGACAGATACAATCAACATGACTCAGATATGTACAACAATATAATACAACGGGAACACTCTATGCGTTCCTGCCATTATGCCATCACGCTCGCCTCCTGAGCTCCAGAACGTCCTTACCTGGAAATCTGTAATACTCGGTCTGACCCGAGCATTACATCAAAGTAATACCCGAGTCAGGCAGGAAACCTGCGTGAGTAAATCCATATAATTTGAAGTACTAAGCTCAAACTGTAAATAAAACCCGAGTAACTCGTACTTCATTACGAGCTCATTACTTGTTATGCTCAAAACTTATTCCACAAATCAAATTCTAAGTATTCTTACTTAGTTCAAAGGTCCATATTATTCCATTTCTGTATATTTATCCTACATATCAAATCCAAATAGAATTATGTAGATTACAAATCGAAGTGGTTTCCGATATTACTAATACCCGACCCCGGCCTCTTCGAATCCTTACCCAAGTTATTCAAGTGATTAAATTTAAATACTGGATGTCACTTTTACACAACAATTCATCGTATATAACCACACTATCTCTGTTCAACCCAACATATCATATTACAAAAACATGTCATATCACAAAGTATCATAATCACATATTAGAGATAACAAATAATCAAAGGTATTCAAATATCATTCAATCGTCCATAAACAAGATAAATCAGTCATACCAATTCTAATTAATTTAATTAACTACTAAAGAAAAATTAATAACTTTATTACTTATAAATCTTTCTTACTAATCATTAATTCCATATGCCTAATTAATTAATTATTCCTTAATTATTCATCTGGATTAACCATCCTTGATTAATCATTTTTAATTATTCGTCTTGATTAATCATCCCTGATTGATCATTCTTTAATTACCTTAAGTAATTTGCCTTTAATTAATAACACCATTTAATTATTCTCAAACCCATCTCATTGATTAACCTTTAATTAACTTCCCAAATTAATTATTCGACAATCACTTACATTGATAAATTAATTCACACTCATTAATTAACTAAGCCTTAATTAATCAATCCTTTAATTTATTACTCTAAGTAATTAATCTTTAATTAACTCCCTTAAGTAATTTACCCTTAATTACTTAAGTCCTTAATTAATCTAAGATAACCAATATCTTAATTACTTAATTAAATCATATAAAACTTATTTAATTAAAAGATTGAAATTAATTTATACAAAATTCCTAGACACCTTGATTAAATAAGGTTTTAAAACATATTTTCTCAACCATCCACTTAATTTTAATAATTTAAATTTCTAAATTCATTAAATAAATTTGCTTATATAATTACCCTAAACCAAAACGACTTAGCTTAAACCCACATTTTTTCAAAACTTGTTAGTTCATTATTATTAAATTTTAGGCCCTGTTAACTGAAGTAAAAACATTTTAAAACACTTCGAGCCCAAAGCCCAAAATCTCGTTCATAACCCGAGCAATTCACTCGATCTTCCCGTTCCATCCTTCTACTTAAACCTAGAACACTAACTTCTACAAATTTTGAAACCTGCTTGAGATAAAACGTATAAGATACTCACGCTGCTATTATTCCCCGAAGCAGCATCCTGAAAATTCTGAGAGTAATCCGAGGCATAGCTTTTTCGCCACTCTAACAAATGATGATGGAAACAAATATGCACCATGCACATGCACGCACCCTTGCCAGTGCTCCGATCATCTCTAGCATCGCTGATGAGTTGCCGATGACCATCCCTTACGATTCTGACTTCACGATCAAACAATCGAACTCAAAATCAAATTCGAGCGAACTTGAATCCATCAGTCTTCAATCTAGTATCTACCCCTCATCATACAATCGCCATGCTCCACCGAAACAAACCACCAGTGACCCCGAACTTCTGACTAGAGAAGCTTTGTTGACCCACGCTACTCTTCCACTTGGCCCGGTCATTTCCGATACCTTATCATCGTTGAATATTTCCCTGGAACCTTGTCAATCAAAACTAGGCTTAAACCCTAGATCTTTCCCATGCCATCACCACAGTGGTCTATAGGACCCGCAATTAGTTTTCCCATGGCCGCTGTCCTATGATCCCACACCTGACACAACCCGGAGGTCCAAGCCTATTCCGATCACCAGTAGTTGGCTAATTTGTAAATTCCGGTCATCTCGAAATTTCCCATAATTTATACAACTAAAAATCCGGATTCAAACCTTAAAATTCATGGCTTGTAAAAACGAACAAGATTTTGCAATCAAAACTCAAATTTTGAAGAAAGGATTTAATTTACTGTTTTTTTAACTTCCCAGTAACCCCATTCATTTTTAATACTTCAAAATATTTTTAAAATTTTGATCTTGCCAATTTGAACTTGTTTCATTTAGATATCAAAGTCTATAGATGATCATATGATGATATTTTGATTTCTACAGGTTTGAAGCCTGAAATGCTTAGAACAGAGATTCAAATGTCTGTTTCCAGACATGCACAACAACATCCAAATATAAATATACATATTTGTGTATATTTAACACTTAATCGTTTTTCTTCAAGCATGATTGCCAACAACAAGTAAAAGTCCAAATTATCATAAAGGCTTACTCACCTGTTTTGAAAATGAAGAACAAAGCATCCCATTTGAAACTTGAAAAGCTTGTTACTGCTTTTGATTTAAACACTGGAAAGCTTTGAAACTGAGATGATTTTTTTTTTTACTTTTGATTTGCTTCAGGTTGCATTTGAAAATGAAACCTTGATTGATCTTAGACTGGAAAATAATTGAAAGTCTGAAACTGGAGTGCTTGATCTTGTTTGAGAAAGTTACAGGGTTTTGGATTTTGATTTGAGAATTTGTTACAGGACTTTGATTTTGGTTTGTAGAGTGTTTTACAGGCTTTGATTTCTATGTTAAAGATAGTTTACAAGTAAAGTTTCTTTGTTTAGAAAATGTGAAGATAGCAAAATAAATAGAAGAGATGGAATGAAGGTTTATATAGTGGTTATTATGATTTATTAGAAATAAAGAAAAAGAAAATAAGAGAAATGGAAACTTGTACAATTTAACACCATTTGTCAATTACATTATTAGTTTCCTTACATATGTTAACAATTAGCTTTATAATTAAACACTTGTATTTATTCATTTATATTTATTATTAAATGATTTAAAAGCTTTTGAAATAAATTTCCTAATTAACAAATACCTTTCTAAATTAATAAATGCTTTCTTAATTTTAAATAAATAAAATCCTTTAAAGAAAAGAGAATGAAAACCAATTATATGTTAAATAGAATCATATAATATATTTTTACTCCATTTTAAATGCTAATATAAAACTTTTGTAATTAATTTACAATTAAATAATTGCATTCTAAATTATGTAAAATAAACTTCTTTAAGGAAAATATTATAAACAAATCTTATTCAATAAGAACTTTATTATTTTATCCAAAATATTTTTAAGACACATAACTTTTAAATTCCAACTTCAAATTCAAATTCAATTAAAAATCCAATTTAAAATCAACTTAAACATATATATTTAAACAAACATAAATTCAATTTGTATATAACAATTCTCTATACATATATATATATATACACACACAACATATTATTATTGATTTGAAATTAACAATCTTGCTAAATTTTAAATAACTTATAACGGAGATTATCATATTTGAATTTGGTCGATTTATAAATCAGTATTTTTAAAAGTTTAATCAGATAACTATGCAATTATCTGATGCCCGAAAACCCGGGATATCACAGAAGGATACAAGAAGATGTAAATTTGCAAAATAAAAAAGGCCTAACATGCAGGTAATTACACGTTGGAATCTGATAAGACATGTTTACATGGCAAGCAAATCTTTTGGTATAAAATTTCAAGATATGTGCTACCTCAATTGATTTCATCAACACACATGAAACATTTCAAGGCAAGGTTCGCATGTAAATAAATAAAACTTACTGAAAAACCAAAAGAGGCATGTATTTAATAAAAGAAAGTAGTAATAAAAATAATAAATGAAAGCGACGATTTAAATTTGAGAACATAGACCATACATAGAGATCACAAATCAAATATACTAAAAAGAAGTTCATTTTAACATATTTTATTAACCCTAATATGCTCAAATTTACACACATATATGTAATTTTATTTAGTACACAGTAAATAAAGTTAAACACTACAACTAACGTAATGAGGACCGCCACCCCACATATCAAAATATGAACTGAGACTCCAAATCAAATTTGAAACGGAATAAATTTCCTATGTAAATATGCTAACTATTCCAAATTAAAATTTAGCCAACCTTCAGGTTGTTTTCTTACCATTTTATTATTGTTATTTTTTTTATAAATTAAATTCAAATCAAGTTTGTATATTTAAATAAATCATATATGCCAACTAGAACCTTACAACAAAATTCAATTCTTTGTTTTAATGAAATTAAATTTACATTCACAGATGAAATATTCACTTTATTTGATAAAAATACCTTTTATTTTATTTTTATTACACATAAATTTACAATTAACACCTCCCCTCTTAAAACCAACTTATATTTAAAGATTATCCCATTAAAGAGACAGAAATAATACTTCTTACAACCACGTCGTTTCTTTATCAGTTGATATCCTATTATCATTATATTTGTAACAAATTTAAGTACTCATAATTCGAACATAATTTTTCTCATTGAAATTCTCATTGTATTTTTAACACAAAACATAAGTTGAACATATCATTAATTAATTACCATTTACTTCTATTTCTTATAAATGGAAAGATTAAATTACTGTTAACTACAATAATTAAATTTCAAAACATACCCTAATACAGGGAAGAAAATTAATCCAATTATTTCCTTTGAAATCCAATTTTCCATGTTAAACCCAATATCTATATACTAAGTTATTTCCAACATTTAATTACAACTGTAATAAAACCTATTCATTATATATTTAAATTACAAACAAATCCTTTAATTTTGATTTACATTCTTATTATCAAATCAACTATTACGTTATGAAATTGATTAACAGAAGTTTTCATTTTATTACACTCATCACTCAACAGTTAACGTTTCTTCTGATATCATTTGTAATATTTCAATTACATTAATTCTCCATTAATTACCAAATAAATTTCTAGTGGATTTAAAAATAAGATAATAAATAAAACAATGGTTGTACATTAATAATCCATACCTATTAACTTATTGTTAACAAACAAAGGTTAATAAATTTACGTACAAAATAATTGATTTCCTACTCCATATTAAAACCAATTGCAATTAATAACATATGATTACATCAATTTATACATCATTTATTCTATTTCTTATTGACCTTTATTATTTAAATTGATTGAAATTACGTTAACATAGTATAGAAGTCAATTACATTCAATCAATATTAGCAAATTATATATTAATACGTGTTGCCGTCTTTTATCTCATTAAAATTTATTGTTTTAAGATCTATCTTATGGTCAAAGTTTCTAATCTAATAAGATTCAATTTAATAAATCATAAATTTTAATTTCTGACAATATTAAAATCCAAAACCTTAATAAATTTAATATTTTTAATTATTAAAAATATGGTTATACAGTCTCCCCTACTCAAAACTTTTCGTCCTCGAAAGGAACAAGAAGGAATCAAGGAATTTGAAGTATTTTATTCAAAACAATTAATTTATAAACAATTTAACTTATATATTTAAGTTTAATATAAATTTGAAAATAACTCAACTTCCACGAAATTTTTTGACAGCATCACCTTGCGCGGTTAGGTCTGGAAAAATAATAATATCAATGATAAACGTATATATATCATATCTCAAAAATAAATATCCTAAACCATGGGATAGCAATAAAATATAGGTATGAAACTGTAACAACCCACATATTTATCGATTTTATATTTAAATATTTTATTTAAATATTTTATCGTTAGTCGGATTTTAGTCCGAAAAGCTACTTTTTGCATACGGTCAAATTAGGACTCGAGACCACCCCCATTGAGTTCAACATGCCGTTTGCGACCTTTTTGAGTATAAGCTTCGATATGTTTGGAGAAAGTTGAATTTTGCTACTTTTTGCTTTGGGGTTTGGTTTGGGCTGAACCCACTTACTAACTCAGTCCCAACCCACTCCAACTCTTCATTTCTTCATTTCTAATTCCTAACTCTTCAAGCTTTCAACAATGGTGGAAGAGAAAAAGAATTAAAACTCCAAGCCCTAGCTTCCTTTGCAAATCCATCTCCTAGCTCCAAAGTTCAAGAGAACCCATTGGTAAGCTTCCTCTTCTTCTTCTTCAACTCATTCTCTCTTTGATTTCAGAAATTTCCTAAACCTAATTAAGGGAATGTTTCTCTTTTAAGCTTAGATTCAAGCTTGTTGAGTTGGAATTAAAGAGTGCTTGTTCTTGCCATTGCTTCATAGCATCTTCTTCATTCGTTTGGGTTCAAAGGTGAGATTTTTAATCTCACATCTATGCCTATAATTCTCTTCTATTGTTAGGTATGAATTCCTAACACTTATTCATGTGCATTTGAGTTTGATTTGGATTGCTTTTGTGAATATTCCAATTTTTAGTGTTTTGAGTTCAATTCGTTAAAAATCCTAACTTTGATGTTTGAACATGTTTTTGGTGACGCATCGAGGAGATTATAAGGCCGGGTAGTCGATTGACATAAACCCTTAGCGCCCTTGCTCGTGCGAATGCAATTTTGGTCAAGATTGAACCTCATTTGTAATAGTCATGGATGAAGCTGGAAACAGGTTCGGCCGACCGACCCCTCTGGTCCGGTCGACCGACCTGCTTCCAAGTGCATAAGCACTTTCTGTTTTAAGGTTCGGTCGACCGACTCAGGGAGCCCAGTCGACCGACCTGCTGTCCCGAGAGGTTTCCAACCTTTGCTTCGGTCGACCGACTCAGGGAGTCCGGTCGACCGACCTGATGATTTTTGCCAGATTAGCCTATTTTGCTAATCCGTTTGAATATTCAACTTTAATCGATTCGTGTTGTCTCCCTTTTGTTGTTGTCATTTATTATCGACTTTGATGACCTTTTCTTTGGGAATTTTAGATATATCCACTTTGATGGATTTTATATCGTTTTCTTTGGATTTTATTCACGTCTTCGGATGTGAATTTTTATGCCCGATTGTTACTACAATCTTCTTTGTGATTTGTCACTTTAAAAATATAAAGGTTTTCTATACTAGTAGTAAATATCAAAACTCTTTCGTCAAACGATTTCAATACTATTTTTATACCAAATTCGTTTATAAAACCATTTTCCAATCTATTAGTATATACAAGCCTTTACCTCACTCGTATGAGAAATCTAATAAACGACTTAGTAAAACGAGTGGTATGAAACGCTTGCGTTTACTTCGTCGGTTAATTCTTGGACTTGTTCGATTGAAACTCTTGTGACAATTTTCTAGTGGAGATCTACAATTTGTTCGTAAATATTTAAGTTAAGCTAGTGGTTATGGAACATGAAGCTAAGCTCATATATTTACTAGCTTACTGTAATTGACACTTCTCTTTGATCATGACGATCATCTTTGTGGTTTAGACTAGCAATGTGCGATGTCTCTTTGTCTATGTGGAGGACTGTTCCTCATTTTATTGAGTTTCGTCTCATTTTATACATGGGTCGTACCTTTCTAGGTGCGTCAATGTTTTATTTGTGCATGGGGCGTATCTTTCTAGGTGCGTCGATGCTAGAGCATGGGGTGTATCTTTCTAGGTGCATCGATGTTTATTTATTTGTGCATGGGGCGTATCTTTCTAGGTGCGTCGATGCTAGAGCATGGGGTGTATCTTTCTAGGTACATCGATGTTTATTTATTTGTGCATGGGGCGTATCTTTCTAGGTGCGTCGATGCTAGAGCATGGGGTGTATCTTTCTAGGTGCATCGATGTTTATTTATTTGTGCATGGGGCGTATCTTTCTAGGTGCGTCGATGCTAGAGCATGGGTTGTATCTTTCTAGGTGCATCGATGTTTATTTATTTGTGCATGGGGCGTATCTTTCTAGGCGCGTCGATGCTAGAGCATGGGGTGTATCTTTCTAGGTGCATCGATGTTTATTTATTTATGCATGGGGCGTATCTTTCTAGGTGCGTCGATGCTAGAGCATGGGGCGTATCTTTCTAGGTGCGTCGATTTTCGACTGCTCATGGGGCATGTCTTTTTAGGTGTGTCTATGTCCAGTTTTTTTGGGGATTGCCCATCCTTCTTATTGTGATTTGGTTCATCGGATGTCCCGTTGTACGACGTCGTTGTTCCTTTTTATTGTGATTTCTGGATTTCGTGTGTTGATTTCTGGAATTTATGTTTCACCAACTTTTACGATGGGCATTGATATATATGTCAATTATTGTGGCTTGGTGAATGAAATTAGGAGTATGACATTCCTTTTTATCTTGAGTAGATTATTGTGATATTGACTAATCTCTTGTTGATTTTCAATTACTTATTTATCACAGCTTGGCATTGTGATTATTATATGTTTATGTCATATCTCTTATTATATATCACTTCATCTGATATTTATAGCTAGACAGATCCGTTTATTATTTTCTTCTTAAATAATATTCGGGTCAGACTGAGATATTACAGGTGCTTACTCATGGCTTCCTACCTGGAACCATCTTCTGACTTTTGTCTAACTACTCTAGTTTAGTAGTTTTTGTTGTATACATTTGAGATACAGACTCTATGATGTATACTTATTCTTTTGTCTTGCACTTGTATCTATTCTTTTGTATTATTGTGGATCCTTTTGACCACTACTCTGATGTACACTTTCATGTGTAATATTTATATCTATTTCCGCCTTTGTGATATGAATTATCTGTGACTGATTTATGTTATGTTTATTTCTATATTTGTTTCCGAAGATATTTTAGCCACTGTGTAGTAGCTTTGAGTTTGTGTCGGTATGTCGGATTTCCTCTTGATAAAGAAACACATGTTATACTATCTGACGTATCGATGCTCGCATAAAGCAATTACACGGATGGTCGCTCCTCAACAGCCTTATTCTCCGTGCTAGTTGACAGCATTCATCGTAATGTTCTTGGCTAGCGTGGGTATAGAGGTGGGGCGTCACAGAAACCGTAATCCGAAAATGTACATAGTTTTGGGAAAACAACTTTATTTATGAATCCAAAAGTAGTAAATATTGCTTCCATAAACCTGTATTTCACTTATATAATCCAAAATAATGAGAATTATGTAGTAAAGAGATATTTAAGTTGTTTAGTTTGAAACAAAAGCAAATCAATATAAAACATAATCAAATAAACAATACAACCATTTATGCAGCCAAAAAATCCATCATACATCCATAGCAACCAAAATCAATGGTTTGTTTAGTTCAGAAACTTTTAATCATGCAATGTGATAAATAAACTATTAAGTGTACCATATGCTCAATAGCCTTAGATAATTAACAAATAGATTAGTCATACAACCTCAACAACTAGAAGTATTCTTTCCCAAACTTCCCATCAGCCAAATAACAAGAATTTTAAATTTATTCGATTGGTTTTTTTTCATCATTTACCTTTCATTCATTCATTTATATAAAGATCAATCACTTACATAATTTGGTTTCCATTAAAGATTTAAGTCATCAATGAATCATTTCAAAAAAGTATTACTTAAGCTTCTAATGCCTTACTTAAGTTTATAAATTAATTCGGTTATTGAATAAAATTTTAAGTTTTTGGTATTCACCCTTAAAGAGAAAATAAATGTTTCAATATATCTAAAAATTCAATTAAACATTTAACCTCATTCGCATGGTAAAAATATAAGATGTATTTAAAACATCCACATAGCATTATGCAAAGATATTTCCAAAATCTAAAACAATGTTAGAAATTTATAGCAAAACATTATAACAAGCTTTCAAATAAAGTTCCTTAAATCCGATAATTTATAGACTTGCTATTTTTAAAATAAGTATAAACTCAAGATTATTAAACTGAAATTAATAGTATACTCAAATCTTACATTAAATTTCTAAATCGAAGTATAAAATTTCATATCTTCATAATTAATTTTACACACTTGTTTTAAGATGAATATTCAAATCATGGAAAACACTTATTACGATTTAATACAAAATTCAAATAGTAAATAAACCAATAAATTTACTATTTGTACTTCAGAATCAAGTAAATATTTCAAACTATACTTCCAAAATACAGATTCAAATTTATTTGTCAAGTTTATTACTATAACTAAACTTCGCAAATCAATTTTTTTCCATTTATATAATATCTTTAAATTATACATTCAAAGAAACTTATATAAATTTTACTCGAAATATTCATTTGAAAACTTCATTTGAAAATCAATCATCTTTAATATTTTACAAAAAATCGTTTTTAAAATTTCTTGCTTCATTTATAAATACCATTTAAATATTTTAAATAACATCTTTATAAATATATGTAAACCATTTGAAAATAATTATTTACATTATTATTTATATTTACAAAGAAACTGTTTAAAACCCTAAATCGATTATATATAAATTTATTAGTTTTATCTCAAGATACTTTTCAAACATTATTAATAAATCAATAATCATTTACTTTAAATATGTTTTATTGAATTAATAATTTCTCATGATATTTACAACACTAATAAACCATGTTGTACATAAATAGACAATATTTTAAACATTTTAAAGTATTTTTAAAAGAAAAAATGACTAAATATCCTTTATATAATACTTTACCAAAATACTTTTGTAACTCGATGTCTTAATAGGTATACCCTTGTTCTTGCAGACTCTGATCGTATGTTGATCAGGCGTAAGACTAGAAATCTTCAAGTACTTAGCAGACCTGTTTCAACACTTAGTGAAAAATACTTAAAAATAGGTATGAGAAGTACCGCTCAAAATCTAATGTCAAACGATGATGTTACGATAGTAGTGTCCCGCTGCTTATCTAGTATTTACGCAATGGACACAAAACTTTCCAGAAGATCCTTCCACCATCCAGATTCCAAAAAAATATCATATTTATTTCGTAAACAAGGGACCATCGACCTCTGCTGCAGTGGTAACTACTAATTCAGTGATTTACGCAAGGGACGCACTTCCTTCTCGGAAGATCCATAAACAATAGATCCCAGGATCGAAAGCGCCTCCATTGGGTAAACTAACGAACCATCTACCCTGCAAAAAAAATCGAGGAACTCATGAGTTTAAGTTCGGACAACCATATCCGTTCGAATCCATTTCTGAATTCACCCAACTATATTAGGGTTTATCGATCGAATCCATTCCTGGATTCCCTAAGTCCATCTGGGTCATAGCATATCGTACTATACTTCTTCGCGGAGGGTACTTCCTCATACCTCTTACTTCAAAATATAACAAACCATATATAGTACCCTTTCAAAATCATAGCTTCAAAGATCGCATATATATAAATTCCATTATGTATTAAGCCAAATTTAAATTAGTAATTAATATAATTTTTAGAATTAATTTGTGAATTAATATAATTTTTTTCCAAAACAAATGAGATAAGTGTTATATATATATATATAAATTGTAAATAAAATTTTGATTTCAAATTAAAAACTAAATATCTTAAATTGGATTTAACAACTAGTATATATATATGATATTAATTAATGTACAATTAGTTTAAAATCATTTTCTTGAAAAAGTTTTATAAATATAAATAAAAGGAAAATTGAAAATATAATATTAAAAAAAATATTAATATAAGGAAATGTATTTAATAAAGATATAAAATTATATCAAAACATATATATATATAAACTAAATATAACATAATATATAAATTATATAAAAATATTATTAACATGCAAATTACAAATGTTAGTATTATAACATGAAACTTAACAAGTGTAAAAAATTTTATCATCCAATTGAACAAGTGTCATTTTTTTAAAAAATGAAAACAAGATTATGTACATACATCATAAATCATCCTTTTTCATTTCTTTGGTACTATTCAAAACTTAAGAAAGTAAAACCAGTGATCAATAATTAAATCAAAACAGCAACCTCTTTCAAAATTTTCAAACTTGAATCAAAGCTATAGATCAGATCTGAAGCAATCAAGCAACTAACAAGATTCAACTCAGTTTTAATCAAGCAAAGATCGGATTAAAGCAAGATCAATTCCTAGTTTTCAAAAAAAATCAAAACAACTTCCAACTCCTCTGTTTATATTTACAAGTGAGTAAACTTCTTTTTCCAAAAATAAATCAGTGTTATATCTCGAAGTATACCTAAAGTAATGTTGTAAAAATTGTTGCATGAATATATAAAAGTGCTTGCATGTCTATATGTATGAAGTTATATGGTGTGAATGTCTGTGAACTGGCAAATATGCACCTTTGTTCTTGTTTATATGTGTTTAAAACCTGTTCAAAATTAAATTCCTCTCCCCCTAATCTTCTATAGCTTGTGATGGTTAAACAAAATGTGCTTAAAATTAATAGATCTTAATTTTAAAAATACTTTAAAGTATAAATAACAAGTGGATTTACTGGGAAGAAGAATATACAATAAAACATAAAACTTATCAAAGTTTCGACCAGCAAGATTTCTTGTTTCACTTATATCATCTTGTTCGTGTTTGAAAACCATGAATTTTAAAATAAAATCATGATTTTTAAGTTTGGAAATCATGAGCATTTGCGAGTTTAACGAAAAGAGGATTTTGGGCATTTTCTGGCAATCGGCGAGGTAAGGGAGGTCGTGGTCATGGCTGGAGGTAGTTTGGAGGTCGATGCTCTCGAGAAAAATGGTGGTTCGATTTATAGACCATCATGGTGGGAGGACGATGAGGAAGTAGGGTTTAAGGCCTTAGTTTGGTCTACGTTGTTTCTGGAGCTTGTGCGACATCGTGGGTGGATTGGAATTGATCGGAGGTGTTGGAGTCGAAGCGTCGTGCCGTGATGCAACTCTAGACGTGATCGCATGATTTCTAGTGACCGGAGGTAGCCATGCGAGGTGGTTCTTGGATGAACTATTTTGTCCCAGTGGTGTTCGATGCTGTTCAATTTCGAGTTCGTCATCAATTCGAGGTTTTGGATGGTCGGATGGTTAGAGTAGGTTGTCGTCGACGCATTGATGATCGCAACGATGGTCAGAGTTGATTGGAGCAAAGGTGCAGAGGCATGGTGTAACAACCCGCATATTTATCGATTGTATATTTAAATATTTTATTTAAATATTTCATCGTTCGTCGGATTTTTTGTCCGAAAACCTACTTTTAGCAAATAGTCGAATTGGGACTCGAGACCCCTCCCATTGAGTTCAAAATGTCGTTTGCAACCTTTTTGAGTATAAGTTTCGATATGTTTGGAGTTAGTTGAGTTTTGCTACTTTTTCACTTTGGGTTTGGGTTTGGGTTTGGGTTCAGCCCTATGTTTAACTTATACTCAAATCTGAACCACTCCTCCCCATTCACTCTCACTTCCTCCTCTTTTCAGTTCTAAAGCATCAATGGTGGGAGAGATGGGAAATTAAAACTCCAAAACCCTAGTCTTCATTAGCAAATCCAACTTCTAGCTCCAAATTCAAGAGAACCCATTGGTAAGCTTCTCTTCATCTTCTCCAACTCATTCTCTTAATTAATTTCAGAATTTCCTAAACCTAATTTTGGGAATGTTCTTCTTTTAAGCTTAGATTCAAGCTTCTTGTGTTGAGATTGAAGTGTGGTTGATCTTCCCTTATCTTCAAGCTTCTCATTCATTGATTTGGGTTCAAAGGTGAGATTTTTATCTCACATCTAGGTCTATAACTATCTTTGAACGTTGGGTATGAATTCCTAATAATTATTCATGTGCATTTGCATTTGGTTTGGATTGATTTGGTTTATATTCCAACTTTTGGTGTTTTGAAAACAAATTCTATGAAAATCCTTCTATAGATATTTGAACAAGTTTTTGGTGATGCATCGAGAAGCTTATGGGGTCGAGTAGTCGATTGACGTAAATCCCTAGTGTCCGTTGCTCGCCCGGTTCCATTTTGAAGAAGATTGCATCTTCATTTCATAGGCTAAGTAAACAGCCTTGGTGCCAGTCAGTCGATTGGTCTTGAAATTCAGTCGACTGGCTGTAGCACATAGGCATTCCAAAGGCAAAATTTAGAGGCTTAGGTCCTCTGTTTCCCTGCAATCAGTCGACTGGATTTTTAGGGCAGTCGACTGACTGCAGGAAATTAAAAAATTTAGTTTCCGGTCCGGTCGACTGAACTCAGTGAGCCAGTCGACTGACCTGCTCCTATATGCCTATTTTGCCTATTTTTGCTTGTGATTCCAATTTTTATCGATTTTTTTTGATCCTAGTTGATGCTATCAATTATTCGACTTTGATGACTCCTATTTGGAATTTTTGGAAATATCCATTCTGATGGATTTGATATCGATTTATTGCAATTAATTCACGTCTTCGTATGTGAATTTTGATGATGGATTGTTTCTATAATCCTTTATATGATTTGTCACTTTAAAAATATAGAGGTTTTCTATACTAGTAGTAAATATCAAAACTCTTTCTTCAAATGATTTCAACACTATTTTATTACAAAGCTCGTTTTCTCAAATGATTTCCAATCTATTAGTATATACAACCCTTTACCTCACTCGTATGAGAAATCTAATTAAACGACTTAGTAAAACAAGTGTATGAAACGCTTGCGTTTACTTTGTCGGTTAATTCTAGGACTTGTTCGATTGAATCTCTTGTGACAATTTTCTAGTGGAGATCTACAATTTGTTCGTAAATTTTTAAGTTAAGCTAGTGGTTATGGGACATGAAGCTAAGCTCATATATTTACTAGCTTACTGTAATTGACACTTCTTGATGATCATGACAATCATTTTTGGGATTTAGACTAGCAATTGTGCGATGTCTCTTTGTCCACATGGAGGACTATACTTCATTTTATTGAGCTTCGTCTCATTTCTCGCATGGTCACACCTATTTGGGTGCGTCGATGTTTGTTTACTTCGTGGAGCAATCGGCTCAATATGTTGGGGCATGGGGTGTATCTTTCTAGTTGCGTCGGTGTTCGTCTATGCATTGGACGTATCTTTCTAGATACGTCGATGTTCGACTTTGCATGGGTGTATCTTTCTAGGTGCATCGATGTTTGACATTACAAGGGACATATCTTTCTAGATACGTCGATGTTGATTTATGCATGGGGCGTGTCTTTCTAGGTACGTCGATGCTTATTTAAGCATGGGTTGTATCTTTCTAGGTGCATCGATGTTAGACATTACATGGGGCGTATCTATTTAGGTGCGTCGATGTTTGCCTTTGCATGGGTCGTACCTTTCTAGGTGCGACGATGTTTGACTGTGCATGGGGCGTATCTATTTAGGTGCGTCGATGCCCGGTTTATGGAATAGCGTTCTGTTTGGGATTGGCTATCCTTTTCTTGTGATTTCTGGATTTCGTGTGTTGGATTCTGGAATTTATGTTTCACCAACTTTTACGATTGGCATTGATATGTATGTCATTTATTGTGGCTTGGTGAATGAAATTAGGAGTATGACATTCCTTTTGATCTTTGAGAAGATCTTTGCGATATTGATTAATCTCTTGTTGATTTTTCAATTACTTATTTATCACAGCTTGGCATTGTGATTATTATACGTTTAGTCATAGCTCTTATTCTATACCATTTCATCTGATATTTATAGCTAGACTGATCCATTTATTATTTTCTTCTTAAATAATACTTGGGTCAGACCGAGATGTTACAGGTGCTTCTGCTTGACTTCTCTTCTGGGGTTATCATCCTGACTTTTGGTTAACTACTTAGATTAGTAGTTTTTGTTGTATACATTTGAGATATAGACTCATAGTTGTGTACCTATTCTTTTGTATAGCACATGTTGCTATTCTTTTGTGTCGTTGTGGATCTTTTTAGAACAATACTCTGATGAACACTTTTATGTGTTATATTTATTCATGTCTATTTCCGCCTTTGTGATATGAATTATCTGTGTCTGATTTGTGTTATGTTTATTTATATATTTGTTTCCGAAGACATTATTGCCACTGTGTAGTAGCTTTGAGTTTGTGTCGGTATGTCGGATTTCCTCTTGAAAAGAATGCAAGTTATATTTTATCTGGCATATCGGTACTCGCACAAAGTAATTACACGGATGGTCGCTCCTCAACAACTTTATTCTCCGTTCTAGTTGATGGCATTACACCGTAGTGTCCTTGGTTAGCGTGGGTATACAGGTGGGGCGTCACAGCTTGGTATCAGAGCCAAACTTCGGAACATTGTAGAATAATCTAGCAAGGATCATGTCCTAAGTCTTTCTTAGGAGTTGTGCCTTAGGATTTAATTCGAGTCATCGTACCGATTCATCCTATTTTCTTTATGATTCCTTGTTTTATCTATCAAGATTGCTTGATATTCATTTTGTGAATAACCTTCTTCTTCTTCCTTCTTTCTTTCTTAAGGAAGAGAAATGGTTAGACCTGATCGTCCCAGTGTTGGTCAATCTAGTGCTACTCCCCAAGATGGAGTTTTTATGTCTGCCCAGCAGCTTCTTGATCTCGTGAAGAATGCTCAAGCTGCAGGACCCATTCTAGAGCCTACTCATCCTAGATCCGGTTTTGCACGCTTGTGCAGAGACTACATCGATTTGGGTGGAAGGCCATTCAAGGGATCCGAGAGTGTTATAGAAATTCAAGCTTGGCTCAAATCATGCGATCGTATCTTTTCTCGCACGAACCTTATTGATCAACATCGAGTCCAAGTGGCTTCTAGCATGCTCCAAGAAAGAGCGTTAGATTGGTATGAGCTTTTAATTTCTGAAATCGTTGAGGCGGATCTCACTTGGGAGCAATTCCGTGAAAGATTCGAATTGAAATTCGTGCCGGAGGCTGAAAAAGTAACTTTAGCACAGCATTTTATTGACCTTGTTCAAGGTGGATCTTCTGTGACAGACTATGTTGCATCTTTCGAATCTCTTTCCAAATACAAGGTTGAATACATTAACACCCCATTGAAGAAAAATCATAGATTTGTGTATGGCTTGAATAAAAATCTTAAGAAGCCATTACTCCTGAAACTTGAGGTTTCATTTGATCAGCTTATTGATATCGCTCTTCGTCTTGAAGAGGCCGATAGAGAGAGTAATGTTGAAGTTGTGGTTGCTAAACAGAACTTCAATGACAACATGAAGAGGCCAATTAAATTCAAAGGCCCCATTCCCAACAAGAAAGGGAGGCAAGAAACCCCGGTAGCAAAAGCCCCTACCGCTAGTCGAGGACAATGCTACAATTGTGGTTCCACGGACCATTATGCAAGGGATTGTCCGAAACCTCTTTATTGTCGCTATTGCAAAAATTCGGGTCACCATATAACTGCATGTCCCATACTTCAAAGTAGGAAGGAGGGAAAGCTTAATGTAGTGCAAGCTTCTGGTAACACTTCTCCAGGTCAAGGTATTTCTCATTTAATCCTTGATTACATTTGTTTTGTGATCATCCTTTCGAGTTTTTGTTGATATGGGTTCATCTCATTATTTTTATATCAAAAGAACTAGTTGATTCCTTTTCTTTAAACATTTTGGGCTTGATGACTTCTTTGAGAATTGCGAATCCGGTTGGTGGATCCGCGACACTCAATTTGCTTTTTATTGATGTTGAAATTATTTTATGTGATTTTTCTTTCCGAGCCGATTTTTTTACTTAGGCTTCGGAATTGATTTTTGTAAGGATTGGCTTAATCATTGTAAAGCCCATATCCTATTTTCCGTGTATACTATTCATCTTTGACATTTTCTATCTGTTAAGTGGATTTCTATTTTTTCTTGAGATTCCGATTTCAAATTTTTGAAGGCATCATTTTATTCTTTAAGCCCTCAAGATGAGAAAAGTGTTACTTCATTATCTAAATAATTTGTGAAACTTTTTCGGTATTTTTGAGTTTGTCTTAGGATTATCACCTAAGAAATATTTTGTGTGGTATTAAGGTCTTTCAGCTCGACCTTGCCACCAATTTTCATTTGGTTACGAGTTGCGGGAGTTAGCATTCCACTTACCGCATTCCGCACTCGTTACGATTCTTATGAATGACTTATTTTGTCATTCAGTTTGCCCATCTTATTTCATCCATTTTATAAATCGAATATTCTATGAATATTTCGATGAGACCATTCTTGTATTTATTGATTTTGGATGAAAATAGAAATTTAAAATCTTTACAAATCTTTTTCATAAGATTTATTTATAAGTATAGTTGGATTTTGTTCTTAAGCGAGCAAACAATATTCTTAAAACTTTTTAAGAGATATTTTTATCACATAGAAGATGATATTGTGATTGTATTGCCCGTTGAGTGCTTTAAGAATTCTGGTCGATGCGCTTGATCAACGTTATCGATAAGAATCTCCTAAATGCTTTGATGAGACAGTCAGACACGATATATTGACTTGTAGAAATGTAAATTTTTCTAGAAAGATTATTACATAAAGATAAATGTAATTTTGAAAATTTTAACTTTTCAGGAAAGAAGATTATTTAAAAGAAATTCTTTCTTTTCGATACTCTTATTCTCGTGATTCCCGAAGGGAACCAAGACTTTATCTTTTGTACCAATGCTTATCGTATTGGTTTGGATGCCATTCTCTCGCAAAAGATAACGTGCTATCACTTTTGCTTATGAACCTTTAAAAGCCGATTGAGACTAGGTATGCCACTCATGATCTACTGCTCGCAGCTATTGTTTTCGCTTTTAGAGTTTGGCATCATCATTTTTAGGGGAGAAATTTGTTCTCCACCTCGATCATAAATCTTTGGAATATTTATTTTCTCATAAGGAACTTAATGTTGGCTAGAGATCCTTGCATCTTATGATCCTGATATTCTTTTTATTCCCGAAGGGGAAATCGTGTTGCCAAATGTGCTTGTTCATAAGCAACAAGTGGTTGATTTTTTTTGATGATGTATGAATGGAATTATCTTTTTATCAAGTTCATCAGACGTTTTGATATACTTCGTTTTATTGAGCTTTATCTCATTCCTTTATGGACTAGTGTCCGATGTTCTTTTATGGTATTCGGTTCATCGGATGTACTGTTATTATACTACATCGATGTTTCGTCTTATCTGCATCAATGGATGTACCATTATTATACTACATCGTTGTTCTGGTTTATCGATTCATTGGACGTACCGTTTTTGTACTACGTCGGTGTTCCAAATTATTGGAGTTTCTAGTTTCTTGGGCGTACCGTTTCTGTACTATGTCGTTGCACTGGCTCAATTTTCTGCTATTCTTGATGTTTTATGCGTCTTTTAACTATGGAAATGCTTTTAGGTTTCCTATTTTATTCTTGAGCCCGGTGATATTGAGGAAATTGAAGTTTCACCAGATTTGACTTTTGAGTAACATTCTATTCGCATCATTGCTTCGAAGGTTGAGTGCCTTCGAAATAAAGATGTTCTTTTTTGTGAGAGTTCAATGGTTCTCAAATCCTATGGATTGCTCTTGGGAATCTAGAGAATTCACCATGCGAACCCGTTCAGGCTAACTCTTTCATTCTCCTTATGGTGAACTTCCTATTTCAAATTTTCTTTTGTGTTGATATGCTTCTATGGTTGTTACTTCTTATTTTCTTCTTAAGTATTGCGAGGATGCAATTTCTTTAAGGAGGGGAGTCTGTAACAACCCACATATTTATCGATTGTATATTTAAATATTTTATTTAAATATTTCATCGTTCGTCGAATTTTTTTCCGAAAACCTACTTTTAGCAAGCAGTCGAATTGGGACTCGAGACCCCTCCCATTGAGTTCAAAATGTCGTTTGCAACCTTTTTGAGTATAAGCTTCGATTTGTTTGGAGTTAGTCGAGTTTTGCTACGTTTTCACTTTGGGTTTGGGTTTGGGTTCAGCCCTATGTTTAACTTATACTCAAATCTGAACCACTCCTCCCCATTCACTCTCACTTCCTCCTCTTTTCAGTTCTAAAGCATCAATGGTGGGAGAGATGGGAAATTAAAACTCCAAAACCCTAGTCTTCATTAGCAAATCCAACTTCTAGCTCGAAATTCAAGAGAACCCATTGGTAAGCTTCCCTTCATCTTCTCCAACTCATTCTCTTAATCAGTTTCAGAAATTTCTAAACCTAATTTTGGGAATGTTCTTCTTTTAAGCTTAGATTCAAGCTTCTTGTGTTGAGATTGAAGTGTGGTTGATCTTCCCTTGTCTTCAAGCTTCTCATTCATTGATTTGGGTTCAAAGGTGAGATTTTTATCTCACATCTAGGTCTGTAACTATCTTTGAACATTGGGTATGAATTCCTAACAATTATTCATGTGCATTTGCTTTTGGTTTGGATTGATTTGGTTTATATTCCAACTTTTGGTGTTTTGAAAACAAATTCTATGAAAATCCTTCTATGGATATTTGAACAAGTTTTTGGTGATGCATCGAGAAGCTTATGGGGCCGGGTAGTCGATTGACGTAAATCAATAGTGTCCGTTGCTCGCCCGGTTGCATTTTGAAGAAGATTGCATCTTCATTTCATAGGCTAAGAAAACAGCCTTGGTGCCAGTCAGTCGACTGGTCTTGAAATTCAGTCGACTGGCTGTAGCACATAGGCATTCCAAAGGCAAAATTTAGAGGCTCGGGACTCTGTTTCCCTACAATCAGTCGACTGGATTTTTAGGGCAGTCGATTGACTGCAGGAAATTAAAAATTTTAGTTTCTGGTCCAGTCGACTGAACTCAGTGAGCCAGTCGACCGACCTGCTCTTATATGCCTAGTATGCCTATTTTTGCCTATTTTTGCTTGTGATTCCAATTTTTATCGATTTTTTTTATTCCTAGTTGATGCTATCAATTATTCGACTTTGATGACTTCTATTTGGAATTTTTGGAAATATCCATTCTGATGGATTTGATATCGATTTATTGGAATTAATTCACGTCTTCGTATGTGAATTTTGTTGATGGATTGTTTCTACAATCCTTTCTATGATTTGTCACCTTAAAAATATAGAGGTTTTCTATACTAGTAGTAAATATCAAAACTCTTTCTTCAAATGATCTCAACATTATTTTATTACAAAGCTCATTTTCTCAAACAGATTTCCAATCTATTAGTATATACAAACCTTTACCTCGCTCGTATGAGAAATCTAATTAAACGACTTAATAAAACAAGTGGTATGAAACGCTTGCGTTTACTTCGTCGGTTAATTCTTGGACTTGTTCGATTGAATCTCTTGTGACAATTTTCTAGTGGAGATCTACAATTTGTTCGTAAATATTTAACTTAAGCTAGTGGTTATGGGACATGAAGCTAAGCTCATATATTTACTAGCTTACTGTAATTGACACTTCTAGATGATCATGACAATCATTTTTGGGATTTGGACTAGCAATTGTGCGATGTCTCTTTGTCCACGTGGAGGAATGTACTTCATTTTATTGAGCTTCGTCTCATTTCTCGCATGGGTCACACCTATTTAGGTGCGTCGATGTTTGTTTACTTCGTGGAGCAATCGGCTCAATAAGTTAGGGCATGGGGTGTACCTTTCTAGGTGCATCGTTGTTAGACATTATATGGGACGTATCTTTCTAGATACGTCGATGTTGATTTATGCATGGGGCTTATCTTTCTAGGTACGTCGATGCTTATTTATGCATGGGGTGTATCTTTCTAGGTGCATTGATGTTAGACATTACATGGGATGTATCTATTTAGGTGCGTCGATGTTTGCCTTTGCATGGGTCGTACCTTTCTAGGTGCGACGATGTTTGACTGTGCATGGGGCGTATCTATTTAGGCGCGTCGATGCCCGGTTTATGGAATAGCGTTCCGTTTGGGATTGGCCATCCTTTTCTTGTGATTTTTGGATTTCGTGTGTTGGATTCCGGAATTTATGTTTCACCAACTTTTACGATTGGCATTGATATGTATGTCATTTATTGTGGCTTAGTGAATGAAATTAGGAGTATGACATTCCTTTTGATCTTTGAGAAGATCTTTGCGATATTGATTAATCTCTTGTTGATTTTTCAATTACTTATTTATCACAGCTTGGCATTGTGATTATTATACGTTTTGTCATATCTCTTGTTCTATACCATTTCATCTGATATTTATAGCTAGACTGATCCGTTTATTATTTTCTTCTTAAATAATACACGGGTCAGACCGAGATGTTACAGGTGCTTCTGCTTGACTTCTCTTCTGGGGTTATAATCCTGACTTTTGGTTAACTACTTAGATTAGTAGTTTTTGTTGTATACATTTGAGATATAGACTCATAGTTGTGTACCTATTCTTTTGTATAGCAATGTTGCTATTCTTTTGTGTCATTGTGGATCTTTTTAGACCACTACTCTGATGAACACTTTTATGTGTTATATTTATTCATGTCTATTTCCGCCTTTGTGATATGAATTATCTGTGTCTGATTTGTGTTATGTTTATTTCTATATTTTTTTCCGAAGACATTATTTCCACTGTGTAGTAGCTTTGAGTTTGTGTCGGTATGTCGGATTTCCTCTTGAAAAGAATGCAAGTTATATTTTATCTAGCATATTGGTACTCGCATAAAGTAATTACACGGATGGTCGCTCCTCAACAGCCTTATTCTCCGTGCTAGTTAACGGCATTACACCGTAGTGTCCTTGGTTAGCGTGGGTATAGAGGTGGCGCGTCACACATGGTGCACATGTGTATATGCCTGGGTTGAATTTTGAGAAGATGATGTTGCCTCGGAGTTGTACTCGGGGAGATTAGGTTGTGGCTCGAGTTTGTGTTCTAGTCGTACGTGAGAGTTTAGCATATTATAGGTTTTTAAAATTTTAAAATAAAAAAAAGTTAAAATGAAAGGAGGAGGGATTTCCTCGGGTTGGACTCGGGAAATTTGATATATAGCTCGAGTGGGAACTCGGGTCAGTGTAGGGTATAGACCAAATTTTTGAATTTTTAAAAATAAATCAAGTTTTAATCATTCTTACTTATTCTTTAAATATTTGTTTTTATTTAAGCTTGTAATTAGTTTAAGGTTTAAAGTAAATTATTTTAAATTAACCAAGTTTAAATTATTTAATTACTTGACCATTTTTTAATTAATTTTAAAGTTATTTAAATAAATTGAATAATGTGATTAAGTGGATAATTAAGAAGATAAAATGTTTTTAAGGGTTAATTAACTTTAAGGTCTAAGTTAATCGGTTAATGCTAATTAATCACAAGGTTTATTAATAAGATTTAAATGATAATTAAAGTAATTAATTAAGATAAATGGTTTGTCTTTTAATTAATTAAGGTCTTTAGTAATTAAAGATTAATTAATTTATGAAAGTAATTAAAGGATAATTACTTAAAGGATAATTACTTAATGTAAGTAATTAAATGATAATTAATTAATTTATTTTAAAACTAAAGGTTAATTAATTAATGATTAAAGGTTAGTTAATTAATTAATACTTAAATATTAATTAACAAATGATTAAAGGATAATTAATTAATGATTAAGGATTAATTAATCAGTAATTAAGGGATAATTAATAAATATAGACATTTAAGGATTCTTAATTAATTTCGTTGATTAATTAAAATTAATTAAAATGATTTGTAATTAATTAATGTTAATTAAGCAGGATTAGATAATGAATTCATCAGTAATTAATTTATTTTGAGTTGATTAATTTAATTACAATCATGGGATTACTTAATCTTGCTTATGGATGATTGGATTATATTGATTGCCTTGAATTTCTTGATATCTCTGATATGTGATGTTTTGTGATACGAAATGCCTGGATTGAACTGTGAAAATGTAAGCTATCTATCTGTGATTGATTTGCTGTTACTCTGAATTGAATTAAAATTGTTTACTTAAACAACTTGGCCTTTAAGACGACATTTGAATTTCGATGAGACCGGGAATCGGATTCCAAATGGTTATCCGAAAATCACATCGAATCTTAAAAATGGATCTTTTGTATAAAAGATAAAAAATGAAAATTTGTATCCACATGTTATTAAATAAGCGCTCATTATTTGGACAAGCGGGGGGAGGACATTATGTCATAAAACCCATTCCGAATAATGATACGACGAAATGGAATTGCATTTGAAGATGGTGGTTGAAGACCGGGTATTTTCGAGAACGAAAGGATTTCCTGTTGATTATCTCTGCACCAAGTTGCTCCGGTATAGAGACTACCCTATATGATGGGTAGTCCGATCGAGATTAGGGATATCTTGATTTGCAAGGACTTTTTCCTTAATTGGACGAAGTGCCATCAGTTCCATTCAGACCCAGGATGGACTTGTATGGATGTATGTCTGACATTACACTTTGAGAGGTAAATCTGCTTTCTATCAAATTCATTTCTGTTTGGTGGCGGAGAATATATTCTCTTAGTTTAACACCCTTCTCTAAGACGTACGAGCTCAGAGGTTATGTAGTTGATGGTTATTAGTGATATATTCCCAATTTGATAATGTGACATGCTAAGTGTTGATCGTTGGTTGATCGAAGCATGACTTTTGTGAAAAGCGTTGCTTTGTGGGATGAGACTTCATCGAACCTCGCACCCCGGAAATGGATGAAACAGGAAGGATGTAGCAAGGTTATGGAGGTCACGCCCCTCAGAGTATGTGCATTTCCATTTGGATAAAAAGTGGTATTCTGGTATGGAGCCCAGATATTTTATTTATGTGTTTATTGGTTGTTGTGGGGCCCAAAATAAAGGTCATTTACGATCGGGGGATGGCATACTCATGACAGTTAGTTACCTAGTTACAGAGGTAACCCGGCCTTGTGTTGGCAGAGGTCCGGTTAGGTTCTTGGGGAATTCCTCCAGAGGCGTACCCATTCGGATAAAGGAAGTTCCTTGGCCTTGGCCATTTGTTGGAAATCCAATCACTCGTTACGAACGATGTACGGTTTTAGTTGTAGAACCTGCCATTTAACATGGTAGCTATAGTAGGCACTATAATGGTATGTATGCTGGCTAAGATTAATATTATACTTTCGAAATGTTTTTCCACACTATGCACTAATAATAATATCAAAAGGATTTTCACGTATCAAGCATGTTTGACTACTATAAGGAGAAATCTTTTCATGTGTGCGATTGCATTGAGTGTGTCGGGAGACCTTATGGTAGTTTGATTTTCCAAAAAGCATAACGGATTTATTTTTGTTATTTCTTTTTGTTCAAACAACTGTTTTATGTTTGCTCACACCAGTCCCATGACTGGCTCGAAGTTTATTGTTCCCTTTTCTAAACTCTGGGTGCCCATAATTTTCCACATGGGCAGCCTGGAGTCAGGATATCAGTAGGTTCTAGAGCTAGCTTGGATAATAGATATGGATCTAGAAGTCAGTGAAGCTTTGGAGTTTTCAGCTTTTTGGTTTGGAGTCTTTGGAGCTTTGGAGATGAAGTATGTTGGACTTGCTCTCTCTCTCTTGAAGACCCTGTTGTTGCTCTTGTTCCACCGTTATGATATTTTTTCCGCCGTTGTGTTGTTTCCGTTGTATTCTGTTGTATATATAGTGCTCTGATGTTGTGGTCACTTGTTGTAGAATGTTGTAATCCATGTTGTGTATCAATGAAATCATTTTGTTTCCGTTGTGTTGTTATCATCAATATGTTACAAGCTCCAGCTAACCAGAATCCAACGTTTGAATCTCCGGCATTTGAATACGGGAGATGTATTCGATGTCGATTTTCGGACGTCGAAGCCTGGTCGTCACATTTGGTATCAGAGCTAAAGGTTGTGTAAGAACTTTAGCTATGGAGTATAACTCATTAGGTGACTCATTAGAGATAGGGTTAGAAATGCCTTAGAATGAGTATATTCCCTAAGATATCTCATCCGTATGCCTAAATCAATTTTCTTACTATTTACAGATAATGAGAATGAGTGCAAGAAGAGGATGAGGTAAGGGAAGGGGGAGTACCACTACAAATGGTCGAGACCCTGCAACAACTGCAATGGAAGGAGCAGCTCTTCCCATCCAACCCCAGCCAAATCTAGCAGAGTTTTATCGGAATTTCTCAAGACTTGGAGGGAAACCATTCCAAGGTACGGAGACTATTACAAAAGCGCAAGCTTGGATTCAATCTTGTGAAAGGATTTTTAAAGGTTTGAAATGGGATGATGATAAAAAGAGGTTGATAGCTTCCTGGCAGCTCCAGGAAGAAGCTTTGGCATGGTGGGAGAACATTACTTTGGCCGAATCGAAGGATGAGTTTACATGGGATAGATTCAAGCAAGTATTTGAGCAGCGTTATATGCCTTCCGCTGGTATTTCCAGGATGTATCAGGAGTTTACTGATTTGAAGCAAGGAAATCTATCTTTTGAAGAATACTTAAATAAGTTTAATGAGTTATCCCGATTTGGACTTGAATTGGTGAATATCTTAGAATGAGAGATTTATAAAAGGGATGGACAAGAAGTTTCATGATAGAATGACAGGCCATGTGAAGGAGTCTTTCGCTGATTTGGTAGATATGGGATATAGATATGCCACCTTAGATAAACAAGAGATTCCAAAAGAAATAGGAAGCGGAAGAAATCCAAATTGGAAGAAGAGGAAGTTTGGAGGAAAGAAACCTTGGCAAGGTAAAGAAAAGAAGAATACTCAAGAGAACATGCAAAGAATGTTACCTGTTTCAACTTTTTGGAGAAAAGAGATTATTCAAGTAGTTGCAAGAAGCCCAAGAAGCAAGGAAAGAGGGATCAACCTAAGAAGTCAGGACAAGAAGCCAGGGAATGCTACTATTTCCATAAACCAGGACACATAGTTAAAGAATGCCCGACAATGTAGCAGGCCTAAGTAGCGAAGGTATATGCAATTAAGGATGACCCTTCAACCTTAGGAGCTGATAAAGGGAAAGGGGTTTTGGAAGGTAATCTTCTTATTTATGATAAAATTGTTAGAGTTTTATTCGACACTGGAGCCATGCAAAGTTTTATTTCCCAGCAAACCGTAGATGAGTTAAATCTTGAACCCGAATTCATAGACGAACCTATTTGCGTGAAGAACTTGGTAGGAGGCCCTGCGAATCTTTGTTTACGTTGTAGGAAAGTTCCTATTTCATATTCTCATCATCAGTTTCCTATCAGCCTTTTCGTTCTTCATTTTAATGAATTTGAAATTTTACTTGGAGTGAATTGGTTAACAAAATATGAAGCTAAATTAGATAGTATCAATAAAACGATTTCGGTTAAAACCAAACTTGGGAATTTTGTTGTGATTTCTTTTGAGGATCCAAGTCCAAAGAGGGACAAGCTAATGTATACTTTAAGATATCCCGACCTGAGTTTGGAATCCATATCTACTGTTCGAGAAATTTCCTGACGTATTTGAAGAAGTTAAGTCTTTACCTTCGCATAGGAAAATCGAATTTAGAATCAATTTGGTTCCCAATGCCCGTCCAGTTGTGCATGCAAGTCGTAGGATGGAACCAAGGGAAAGAACAAAGTTAGTTAAGCAAACCCAAGATTTACTGGAGAAAGGATTTATACGACCTGGTCGTTCCAGTTGGGGTTCAACTGTGGTATTTGTAGCCAAGTTTGATGGATCTTTGAGATTGTGCGTAGATTATCGTGATCTTAATAAGTTAACCCTTAAGAATAAATTTCCTTTGTCCCGAATCTACGATCTATTAGATCAATTGCATGGCGCTCGGTTCTTTCCAAAGATGGACCTAGCCTAATGATTCCATCAGCTGAGAATTGCCGAAGATTGTATTCATTTAACTGCTTTTAGGGGTCTCGATACATTCTACGAATGGTTAGTTATGCCCTTCGGACTAACCAATGCCCCTGCATATTTCATAGACCTGATTACCCGAGTATTTCGTGAAGTGTTGAATAAATTCGTTCTCGTATTTATTGATGATATTCTGATTTATTCCAAAACTGAAGAAGAGCATGCCGAACACATGAAAATAATTTTTTAAATATTGAGGAGGAATATTCTTTTTGTCAAAATTTCTAATTGTCATTTTTAGGTAAAAAAAGTCAGATTTCTGGGACATATTGTAATAGAAGAAGGAATTTCTATAGACCCTGGTAAGGTTTCCGCTATCTTAGATTGGAAGCAACCCACAACTCCAAAGGAGGTCAGAAGTTTTCTAGGATTAGCCGGGTACTACCGAATGTTTGTCCAGGATTTCTCTAAGTTAGTCAGTCCATTAACTAAGCTGAATATGAAGAATGCCAAATTTTTTTGGACTCCAAAGTGCAAGGAAGCGTTCCAGGAATTGAAGAAAAGGTTGACCACTGCTCCCGTTCTTGCTATTATTGATGGGAATAAAGGTCTATCTGTTTACACAGATGCATGCGGTGATGGTGTGGGTGATGTTCTCATGCAAAAGAGTAGAGTGATTGCCTATGCGAGTAGACAATTGCAACCGTATGAGAAGAACTACCCGACCCACGATCTTGAGTTTTTGGCAGTTATCTTTGCCTTGAAAATCTAGCGTCACTATCTTCTGGGTGAAAAGTTTGAATTATTCACCGACCATAAATCTTTGAAATACCTCTTTACTCAGAAGGATTTGAATCTAAGGCAGCAGCGTTGGTTGGAATTCCTAGCGTCATATGACCTGGATATTCTGTATACACCTGGTAAAGCCAACATGGTAGCTAATGCTTTGAGTAGAAGACATGTTGTTCTTACCTATCTTGTTGTCACCCCCACTCTTCTTGAGAAGATTGCTAGCAAGCAAAAAGAAGACAAGTTCTTCAAGAAATTTATGGGAGAATACATTAAGGCAAAGATTCCAGCTTTGAAGTCGATAATAGTGGGATTATAAGGTTGAAAGGGACGATTTTGTGTTCCAAACATCCCAGATTTCAAAACAGAAGTATTGAATGAGTGTCACAAGTCCAAGTTTAGTATCCATCCAAGGGTTAACAAAATGTATCGATATTTTAAGAGGACTTTCTGGCAGTAAATGACGAAGACGGATATATCCATTTATGTTAGTCGATGTGCAACTTGTCAACAAATAAAGAGTGATCAAATGAAGATGGCAGGTCTACTCTAACCACTGAAAGTGCCTAAATGGAAATGGGACCAAGTATCTATGGATTTCATAGATGGTTTGCCACGAACTCGGAAGGGTAATGAGGCGATTTGGGTTAATATGGATCGTCTGACCAAGACTGCCCACTTTATCCCACTTAAATTCACCCAAACGGCAGCAAGTTTGGCAGAGTTATATGTGAAGGAGATTGTTCGACTCCATGGAATACTAGGTAATATAGTGAGTGATCGTGACCTGATCTTCACTAGCAGATATCGAGAGGCATTTCAAGCCGCACTAGGAACCAAGTTGAACTTCAGTACTGCTTACCACCCGCAGTCTGATGGACAAACTGAGAGAATAATTCTAATCTTGGAAGATCTTTTGCGTGCTTGTATTCTTGATTTTGGAGGTTCATGGGTGGACCATTTGCATTTGGTTGAGTTTTCATATAATAATAGTTATCAGACCAGTATTAGAATAGCTCCTTTCGAAGCATTGTATGGTCGTCCTTGTAGATCACCTGCGTGTTGGATTGAGTCGACTAATAGGCTTGTTCTTGGTCCAGACATGATAAAAGAAGCTTTTGAGAAGGTTGATTTCATTAGGAAGAAGTTGATAACTGCCCAGAGTTGACAGAAAAGTTATGCCAACCACAAGAGAAGAACTTTAGAGTTTCATGTTGGAGATTCAGTTTTCTTGAAGGTTTCTCCAGTGCGTGGAGTTTTGAGATTTGTAAAGACTGGTATGATGGTACCACGATATATAGGTCCTTTTCCTATACTTGAGAGGATTAGTCCTTTGTCTTATCGAGTGTAGTGACCTAATTAGTTAGCTGGCGTACATAATGTGCTCCATGTTTCACACATTGGAAGCATGTGCACGACCCAGATCATATCATTGAGGAGGCCTCTCAACAGGATTTGGAAATCACACCTAACTTGGCAGTGAAAAAAGAACCATTGAAGATTATTGGTCGAGATGAAAAGTGGTTAAAGAATAAAGTGGTAAAATTGATGAAAGTACAATGGAGTGGAGATCCGAATGATTGTACTTAGGAAACAGAGGAAAGCATGCAAAAGTCCTATCCTAAGTGTAGAATAGATATTTCATATTAATTTGGTAAGTCATTTCTCTATCTTTTTATGTGTTCATTTGTTCTTTATTTGTCTCGCTGTCTATCAAATTTCGAGGACGAAATTTTTTTAAGGGAGGAAATTGTAACGATCTCGTTTTAAGCCAAATTTAAATTAGTAATTAATACAATTTTTAGAATTAATTTGTGAATTAATTTAAATTTTTTCCAAAACAAATGAGATAAGTGTTATTATATATATATATAAATTGTAACTAAAATTTCGATTTGAAATTAAAAAAATAAATATCTTAAATTGGATTTAAAAACTAGTATGTATACGATTATTAATTAATGTATAATTAGTTTTAAATCATTTTCTTGAAAAAGTTTTATAAGTATAAATAAAAGGAAAACTGAAAATATATTATTAGAGTATAAGGAAATGTATTTAATAAAGATATAAAATTATATTAAAACATATATATATATATTTATAAACTAAATATAATATATAAATTATATAAAAATATTATGAACATGCAAATCACAGATGTTAGTATTATAACATGAAACTTAACAAGTGTAAATTTATCATGCAATTGAACAAGTGTCATATTTTCTTTTATTTTTTAAAAATGAGAACAAGATTATATATGTACATCATAACTCATCCCTTCTCATTTCTTTGATAATATTCAAAACTTAAGACAGTAAAACCAGTGATCAAAAATTAAATCAAAACAGCAACCGCTTTCAAAATTTTCAAACATGAATCAAAGCTATAGATCAGATCTGAAGCAATCAAGCAACTAAACAAGATTCAACTCATTTTTAATCAAGCAAAGATCATATTAAATAAAGATCAATTCCCAGTTTTCAAAAAAAAAATCAAAACAACATCCAACTCCTCTGTAAACTTTTTTTTCCAAAAATAAATAAGTGTTATATCTTGAAGTATACATGAAGTGTGGCGACCCGCCTTTCATTCCATAGAAAGATGTATCATCATTAAGAAAGAAATAGGTAGAAAAAGAATAGATAGAAAGAACTAAACAATATCGGAATCTCACAGCGGAAAAGGAAAAATATATTATATCACATAGATATTACATAGTCATTACACATCTGAGTCATATAATTACAACGTCATAGGAGACAGTCATGAAGACCTGTCTATTCATTACATTCAAAAATACAACAGATGGTATAAACACAATTGAAATACACACACACACGCCAAGACTCCTGCTCCAAGCTTTTCAAAATTCGTCAAGCCAACCTGATCACTTGGCTACCGATAAAAATTTGAGTACCCAAGAATTTAAGAAAAACAGAATAAACTCCGGGTCAGACATGGGTCTATTGTGAGTAAACGGTTAAGTTGTTTAACTTGAAAAAAACCTTTTGAAATAAAAGGTATCTCATAAGACTCTCCGCAAATAAACACGGATAAATTTTTCCCTTACGATAAACAAAAAATTTGATAGGAAATCCGGTTATATTATAATAATGTCTAGGGTTTTCAATATAAAATACAGAAATAGCTGGAATGGTTACATCTCACGTTCCAACATAGTTGGGCACAATCAAAACTGTACATGCACTTATTGGAGATTGGATTCCATACAATGTTAGGGCTCTGGGGTACCGTCCATCATAGTACGCGGTCTAGATCACTGTACCAAGGATCCACCCTGATCCCCTGCAACATAAAGCCAGAGTTACCCCTTACTGGATAGTTTGAATAAAACTACCACGCGGTTGTGGCCAACAACCGCCTATACGACCGAATAAAGGGACCTCTAGACAGGGGAAAATCTTATCCTACTTGGGTGCTACCCACTTACCCTTGCGTGCGCCTCCCCTGTTTTAGCCATTTCCGGTTGACAAGGATTGAGGCTATGATTACCTTTTAAGCACACTTATCTTGGAATGCTCATCTTCCTCCATTGACGATGGTCTGATAGCATTCATCCATACAAGTTCGTTCCGGGTTCGAACGAAACCGAAGGCACTATCTCACTACACTCATTTTGGAATCACCCTCAGAGTTAATGACAACAGCCCTTGCACTCTGAAACTTCATCTCAATCTTTAGTTGAAATTGCACGACCTATCGTTTAACTAGGATCGATGTGGTTGTCGGATAAAAAATTTGATATCCGATCCCGGTCTCATCGAAATCCAAACGTTTCTTTTAAGGCCAAGTTGTTTAAGGTTTTGACAATTTAAGTCAAACCAGAACTTTGTATACACACAGCAATTTAGCACAGATAAATAACATACATTTATCACGGCTATATCCAAAGTATATCACATCACAAAATATCACAAATTATTATACTATAAATATCAATCTAGACATTCTATACAACCAATCACCCATAAGAAAGACTTATTAATCCATACTATAACTAATTTAATTAACTCAATTTAAATTAATTTACTTATGAATTAATCACCTAACCCCACTCAATTAATCATTAATTAGTTACATACCATTTTAATTAACTATTGAATTAATCTATCATTCTTTAATTACTTTAATTAATTAATTAATCTATAATTACATATTTATTATACTAATTATAAATTTACTAATCCTTAATCACTAATTTATTTAACCCTTAATTTCTGATTAATTAATCTTAATTATTAATTAATAAATCCTTATTTATTAATTAATAAATCCTTAATTATTGATTAAAAAATTCTTAATTACAATTTAATTAATCCTTAATTATCAATTAATTAATTCTTAATTTCTAATTAATTAATCCTTAATTACTAATTAATTAAGTATTAATTACTTCCGTTAATTAATTAATAAATCTTTATTTACCCAAGAACTTAATTAAATTTAAGATAAACCATTATCTTACTTACTAAATTATCATTAAAATCTTGTTTAATAAATCTTGGAATTAATTATCATTAAATTAAAAAAAATTCTTTTTAATTAACTTACCTAATTACACTTTTTAATTTAAGTTTGAAATAAACTTAAGAATTTAGTTTATTAAATTTAAGTTAAATATATCGTACAACCTTACTTAAACCAAATATTTAATGACATTGATTATATAAAGACATTGATTTTAAGAAATAGTGTAAAAACTTGATTTATTTTAAATTTAAAAACTTGTTTATTTAAAACATTAAACTGTTATAAAAATTACCTAGGTCCAACCCGGTATATACTCGAGTCCAGACCAGAGATTTTTTCTTTTCCTTTTCAAACTTGGTTTAGTTAAAAAAAATTAAAACTTGTTATAAATGAAAACCACTCACAAGCTACATGAGACCAAACCCAGGCCATCACCATCATTTTCCCGAGTTTCCCCCGAGTCTACTCTTCCTTCTCCAAACCCACTGACACCGGACCCCTTACGCACGTGCACCGATGATCAAGGCAACTCCGACCATCGATGCTACATCCAGCACATCGACGATCACCTCCACCTATGATCCCGACCACCTAAACTTCCATCTAAACAATTAACTGAAATCGAGAGAAATTGGAACAACTAAAACAAACCCGATCGATCAGAACCACCACGACGCGATGCTTCCGACCACCAACAACCACGAAACCCTGTCCACACCTTCGCCGACCAACCTCGCACCCTTTCCAACACCTTCTATGAACTCCGGTGCTCCAAAGATGAAACGGCAACCAAAATCCCAACCTCGACCAAACCCAGAGTCAAAACCTTACTCCGACGCCTAGCCACCGCCACAATGAACTATAAAACCAACTTCCATTTTTCCCTCATTCACCTACTTCCTCGCTACCTCCAGCCGTAATCCCGACCACCCCGAGCCCTCCGATCACCAGAAAACACTCAAAACCCAAATTCTGATCAACCCACGAATCTCTCCAGTTTCTAAACTAAAAATCTAGATTTAACCTTTAAAATTCATGACTTTCGAAGGTGATTTCGATTATAAAAGTGAATCAAAGAATTGTGATGTTTGAATTTATCATGTTTCGAATTTCCCACTGTTTTTTCTTGATTTTCCGAAAATCTATAAACTAATCATACTTAAAATTATTTTTAAATTTAAGATCTTACTATTTTAGATAGTTTTGTTTGAACTACAAGGTCTAAAAAGATTTAGAGGATGAGATCTTGATTTTTGAAAAGTTTTGAAACCTGTTAAACAAGAACATGGGATATATTCTTGTTCTAGACATGCACACATACATTTATATATATACATATACATATACACATATACACACACACATACATACATACACACACACAGCCATGCAAGCAAAATTTACAACTATACAATAATATTTCACCACATACATCAATTTTTTGTCACATGCAAGCAAGCTTAAACAGATTTAAGATTTTTAAAGAAAGTTTACTCACAGATATTATGTTGAACAGAGAAGTTTTTGAAACAGTTGTACTTTGAAAACTAGAATGCTTGATCGTCTTTTGAAAACTTGTAAACTGGAAAACTTTGTTAAGATGATCTTGCTTTAAAACTGATATGAATTTGCTTTTATGATTCAGGTTTGCGGTAGTGGTTTTGAAAAGATTGTTGTCGTTAATTTTCTGGTTGAATAATTTTTTACAGGCTTTTGATTTTCTTGAGTTTGAAAAATGAAGATAGAAAAAGAACTGAGAAGAGAATGGTATAGATATTTATAACCATAATTTATGATTTTTAAAAATAAAAGAAAATAAATGAAATTGTGACACTTGTTATAATTAGCTTACATTTGTCATTTGCATGTTATAATTAACTTAAATTTGTAATATGCATGTGTCGATATATTTTTAGTATGTTTTTATAACTTATATTTTAAATTTCTGTTTAGATTAAAATTTCTTTTATTTATATTTATTAAATCCTTTAAAGAAAATAATATAAAATTAATTATATACTAATAAAAATCATATATATACTATTTTTAAATTCAATTTATTTTAAGATATTTATCTTTTGAATTTCAAATTCAAATTCCAATTCTATTTAAAACCTCCTTATATATTATATTTAAACAAACGCATATTTAATTTGTTTGGAAAAGAATAATTTGCCAATTTTAAATAATTTGTAAAAGAAGATTATCACGTATTGTTTGCCTGAAATTCCGGAATATCACATTCCTCCCCCTTTAAAAGAATTTCGTCTCCGAAATTTAAAAGCACAAGATAATCCAAAAACTTTTTATTTCAAACAATCCATGCATGCATATCAACCATTCATTAACAACCAAATAAACAATTCATTCAAACAACAATTATAACTATCCAGACACAAATCCGGATAGGCTTTCCTAAAACTGTCTAGAGTTTCCCAGGTACAGTCTTTGGGATCCTCACTCCACTGAACCTTGACCAGCTTCACCACTTTGTTTCTGAGCTGTTTCTCATCTTGATCACAGGATGTTTGACCATAGTCAAGTCGGGTTCAATCTCTAAATCTACCTGCACTACCGGCTCCATAACTAAAGATGGGTCGAACACGTACTTAGTCAGATGAGATACGTGATTGTGAATTCCGTCCATCTGGATTGGCAATTCAGTCCTCTAGGCAAAAGCACCAATTCTCTCGAGCACTCGGAACGGTCCAATATATCTCGGGGTAAGCTTTTCTGTCTTTCCAAATCCGATCGCTCCTTTTATTAGGGAAACCTTGATAAAAATTAAATCTCCGACTTCAATTCCAATTGCCTTCGTCTCTTGTCTGCATAACACTTTCGATGATCCTACGCTGCTGTTAGCACCAGAATCGGTCACTAACACCCTTGAAAAATATTGTGCAGAGAGATTAATGAAGAAAGTAAATTAAAACAGAGAATTATATGCGAAGTTAAATGCAAAGACAAGAACACTGGATTTATAGTGGTTCAGCGTAACTGCCTACGTCAACTTTGAAGTTAATCTTTATTGATTTACTCAACGATTGATTACAGATATAATCCATACAGCAACTACTTGAATACAATTGCTAAGTCAAAAGAATGAGTCTTGAATGCGGCAGAGTCTCCCCAGTGTTCTCGAAAAAAAGGTCCTTTTCACTGTGCCCCTGCACTTCTATTTATAGACAAAGATGGGTTGGACTTCCCTCATGGTCCTAGAAGTAAGATATCTCGGCCCGTAGCAAATGACTTCTGTACGCCGAGCCATAAATGCTGAACGGTAATTGCCGAACCACGTACCCAAGCCGAACGGTATTCATATGCTGTCCGAGGAAGATATGTCGAACCACGTACCTAGGCCGAACGGAATTCGTATGCCGACCGAGGAAGATATGCCAAATGATATCTGCATGCCGATCGAGACAGTGTGTTGAGTGAAGAGTGTAGGATGAACGAGACCTAATGCCAGTCGAGAGGAGATGCCGAACGACCTATTTATGCCGAGCGAGGCTTCATGCCGAACGAGGTTGGAATGCCGAGCGAGGATGGAATGCCGAACGAGGCTGGAATGCCGAACTTGGTTGATGCCGAACGACAATACTATGTCGAACGGCCCTTCCATGCCGAACGAGGCTCTATGCCGAGCAAGGGGAGGTGCATGGAATGAGGCCTGTGCTGGGCCCCTTGGTCAAACAACCGGGTAACACTTTCCCTCCAAAGTGTATCATGTGGATGAACATGATGCGCTTTGAACAATGAGCACCCCGTGTTTCTCTTAAACCTTTGCTTTGTTTCATCAATAGTGATTTCCTGAATGCCGAACGAGGACTCAATGCCGAATGAGGCCTCAATGCCGAGTGGCATGTTGATGCCGAACAACACATCGAATGCTGAACGACATACTGAATGCTGAACGACATTTATGTCGAGAGAGTGAGGTGCCTTGACCGGTTCTACCGGTCGCTAACCATTCTCCTTCCTCCTTTCTATCTATAAAAGCCGATACTTCACCCCTTCTTCCCCTTTTACTTTTTACCTCCACTCTAATCACCCTCATCAGCTCAACTTTTTCTAAACCCTTGTTAACACCTCAACAACTCCTTTAATCCCGAGTCTCTTTGGTTACTTCTTGATTGCCTTCAACAGCAAGCCTGAATAGATCTCTACTTCCAAATCAAGTATCTTACCAGATTCCAACCCTTTCTCTTAGATACGAAACTCTCGCATACCCGACCTTCTCCGATTATAGATTTTGGACAAGACTTGAATTCTTGACCTTCCTTTAATCTATAAATAATGGAAGTCTTGTAGGTAAGGAAGGTGGATTTGAAGTTTAAACAAGCCTTAGGACTAAATGGAGAGGAAGATGGAAGTAGGTGTTGGCCCAATGAGAGCCGATGAGGGTTGAGATGTCTGGTCGCAGGTGTCATGCGAGTTGAAGTGGGAGTATAGGTGTAAAGTCGAGGTTGGGCTTTTCGTGCAGAGCGATGTGGTTTAATATAGATGCGGCTCGGCATGACCCCCTATGCCAAACGGTGTTAGTTGGAGTACAGGTGAAAAGTGGGAGATGGGTAGAGTGCCGAACGAGGCGGCTCGGCATGACTTGCTGGATGACTCGACTATGCCGAGCGGTAGAGAGGATGTGTTGGTAGGGAGTTGGTGTTGAGGGTAAAGTGTCGAGCGATGCGGCTCGGCATGACTGCAGTTTGGCATGCATGGTCGCATACCGAACGGCAATGATGGATGGTAGGAGAGTGGTGTACAACAACAACACTAGTCGAACATAATGCATAGTTGACTCAACCTATCCTTTATGCCCGAATATATGACAGTGAACAATTACATGGACTTAAGCAATTAAGCATAAAGGAAAATCCAGACTGATAACTCCTCTGTTTTGACCACTATAAGCTTGAATTTAACTCGATTAAAACGGTTAATAACCTTCAATGCACAGTGATGATGTCGAGTTCAAAACATAAACCATCTTATGACAAGATCTCGTAGACGATCAGCGATGACGGTCTTCGAAGTTGATAGTTCAAAGCTTAATTTTATTTCATCAACTCTGTGACTCTTAATTTCTTAGCACTTATATTTGAATAATCGCACTAGTTCACACACCACACAGGGGGAGTATTTTTGTTGTTAAGTCTACTGTCGATCGTTTTTCAAATATAGTTCAAACAGGTGCTTCGTCAGACTCAACATTCACTAGAGATGTCTAGGAAATCTAGATCTGCCACGATCTCGGACAGACCCGGGCCATCTTCTCAACAATAAGTAGTCGGAACTTCAAATCTGTCGACTACTCCTGTACAAGACATACCTAGCCCGGCGATCGCATCTGCCAACTTGGCTCCTGATGCCTTGGATGTAGCGATCTTTTTAGACGATCCCATCAATTCTCAAGTCTCGAAGAATAATGAAAGAACGCTTCGCCGAATATGCTCAGTGCATGGGATCCCTTTCGACGATGTGTTGGTTCCATCGGGACAGGATCGTCCTTACTTGCTCCCAGTCGGGTATACTGCCTGCAGTAGATTCATGGGTTGGTAGCGTTCCACCATTCAACTCCCTTCTTCATGACATGTTGCAGTATATCGAGAAGTATATCGAGATCGCCACATCGCAATTACATCCAGACAGCCACGCGTTCATATACGGCCTTGCATTCTCTTCATGAGTGTCCTTTTCAGGCTCCCGACTGCTGGCAACATCCACTATATCTATCACTTCAAGATACGTTCAGATAATCCATCTTTTATATTCCTCGAGCCATATAGCAAATGCCAAATCCTGACTTGGGCATGGAACAAGTTTGCCTAGTACAAGCAAGAGTGGTTCTACGTGCGCTATCCTCCTGGCTTCGCAAGGAGATGGGTAGAAGGAAGTAAGTTCCTTTTCTGGATCAATACTTGAATTTGGAAAATTTGCTTCTTTTCTGACTCTTTATCTACTTTTTTAGGTATCGGCCCATGTCCCGAAGGTTTCAGATATTCTGAAGCTGTCGAAGCTATCCGAGCTCTCCCCGTTGAAGACCGAGACATCAGATCTCTCATTTCGAATGAATCGCTCTCAAGGTTTGGGCTGTTGGCGAAAGGTCGTCGATTAAGCCTCCCTCAAGCCGTCACCATAACCAGGCCTGCATCATGCAAAGGAGAAAAGCAGGCTACGTCTTCAGCACGTAATGTCCTTGACACCCTAGAAGAGGAGTAGATTAAAGAAGCTGAAACCCCCGAAGTACATGGTGAAAATGTTAGTCCCGCTCGAGACCCGATAGTCGAGGTTCCTGATATCGAAATGATGCCTTCCCCTTTAAAGGGAAAGAAGAAAATGACCTACAAGTTGAGGAAGAAAATAGTGGGTGAAACTTCTAAGGTCACCCTTATTCCAGTGGAGAAATAAAATTTCCTCGTAATACTTAGAAAGTTCTCTGAAAGGCCTGTCGAACCTTACTATACCTGATGATCTACTTAACTATAGTTTTGGCGATCCAAAGGCCCTTAAGCTTCATTCGTCCATAAGAGGCGATACAAGCACTCAAGCCCAAAACCAGGGAGAAAAAACTCCTATTAGTAAAGAAACTGGCCCATTAGGGGGAAACACTAGGACACACACAAACACGTGCACTACACCCTGCACTTTAATTTTAGCTATCACTCTACTTTTTGCTAACTTGTCATTATTTAAATTCTGTCCGTGTGACATGGGACGTACGCATGGACTCAACTGTCTTCGTGGTTCATCTATTTTTCACCAATCCGGCCAGGATTTGGGTTCCGGCAAATGCCGAGATAGAGATGACTCTAGAGACCGAGATTACCGCCTACAAGAGTCAACTAATTAAAGAAAACGTACAGTCAGTCCTCTTATTCTTGTGGTCATCCTTCTCAATCAGAGCAAGGCAAGGAGAAGTCTACGTTAAAGGGGACCAGGCCTAAGGCCCATCGAGATCAACATTCTTGTTCATCAAGCACCAGGAAATCTTGGGAACCCCATAAAATGTCTGTAGTTTCCAGGCGTACTCCTCCCACTCCTATACCTGATCCGTTGGTAGCAGAAAGACTTGTTGAGCTCAAGTCCACATTCCCTAAGATATGCTTCGATGGCTTGAAATTTCTCCCGGCGATTCAGCACATTCCGGGAAACGTCAAACAAAGCGCTATTGCTAGCACCAATGACGTATATGTCCAACATGACGCGTTTGTCCATCTAGCTGAAAAGATCTCGGAAGTCTCAGTTCAGCATCAACACAAAATTGACCGCCTGAAGCTCGAAGCCATTCACGATAAAGGCATTATCAAAGCTCAGGACGAAGAGCTCTCTGCATACAATTCTCAGCTCGAAGCGCCCAACAAAGTGCTAAAGATGCTGTAGAAGCCGTTAATCATCTGGAGACAACTCATAAGAAAGAACACGACGAAGTGGTCCAACGCTGTAGGGCCCTGGCTTTAGAGAAGGATTCAGTTCAGAAGGAAAGGGATGCATTTGCCCTTCGAGTCAAAGGCTGGAAGATCAACTTCGAAAAGAAAGAGACGTGAAAACTACTGCCCAGGAAGAGTCGCAATGATATTGCGACGAAATCGTTGCTACGCGACTCCTGAAGGCAAAGCTCGACGACGAGCTCTCTAAGGTTGGGATGCTAAAGGACGAAGCCCGTGAAGAGGGCAAGAGAATAGCATCCGTGGAAATTGGCTCTCGCCTTGAGGCGGCTATAAAGGCTGGCAGGGAGGAGATTATGTGCATGTTCGACCTACTTATAGCAGAATATGACGCCCATGTCCTCATGCATCGGGACTTAACTTTTCTTGGTGAGGGCTACCTCGAATCCCTAGCTGAGGCATGAGAGACTTTAATAAAGACCAGGAAGGTCGAACTAGGCACCGAAGAGGTTGACGAGGAGGCTTTGGTGAAAGAATTTATAAAGGGGAACAAGCCTTCAGACCTATCTGCGGCGAAGGATCTCTACTGCAGAGGTTCCTCCTCATCGAAAGGGAAAGATGTCATTGTCGGTCCGTCTGGAACCGAGTCTCCAGCCCCTGCTCCTACTCAATCGTCTGATCGGCCGATTCTTGATCCATTTGAGCAGCATGTTGGTTATGACCTAGAAGACCCTAGTCTCGACATCCACATTCTATCTCCCATTGAAGAAGGTAAGACTCCTCGGATGGTTGAGAGCCAGCAAGGAGCCGGTACATAGCTCTTCTTTTTAAAGTTCAAAGAGCCGTCATTTTCGACGAATGATTATTGTTCTAATGTTTGTTTCCTATGATTTTATGCTGGTCGTTCTCATCTCGAACCCACTCCAAGGAGCGACAACACCGAGGAGGAAAAGGGGAAAACAAGTGAGGCGACTCATGCGGGGGAGACTCTCGATCCAAATGCCCAAGTGATTGAGGCGCTTGATGAGGATAAGTCTGAGAATTCATCTCCCGTCGAAGGAAGTTGTGAAATCGAGATCACAAGCACCTCTGAACATACTTCTAGAATGAGCAAGAAGGAGTAGCTCGGGGAGGGAAAGAAAACGACGGCTGAAATCAATGTCGAGCCCCGAGTCGTGGACATAGATCATCCTTTGAACAAGCTTTTGAACGTCATCCTCCCTGGTGGGTCTAAGCCATTGGAGGTGCCTCATTCTTCCTCAGTTGTCACCTCCTCATCAATAAAAAAATCCAAGAGAAAACACGTGGAGGAGGAGTCGTCAAAGAAGACGAAAGAGGAAAAGAAGCCGAGAAAGTCAAAGAAGTAGTTGTGACTCTCGTTCAGCGTGAGTTAGTTTAGATTATGTAATTATTTTTATTCATTTTCGTAGTCAATGTAAATAGACTTTTGACTCCGAGTTTTGGAGGAGTTTTAGTAGAACCTTATTTTGGATAAATAAAACATAGTTCCTTTGTCTTTCAAAAGACTTCTATCGTTCAGCTTTCTGTATAACTGTGGTCGAAAGCCAGGCTATTGTGAGTTACATAAACTCCAATTCATTTTTATATAATTCGAAAATTCTTTGGATTCTTACGTTCTTTATTCCATGCTTCAGGTACTTAGAATATTTTTCAGTCCATACGCCAGGGACTTGATGACTTCAAGTCATTTGTATCCTAGTCCGCACTCCGGGGACTTAGAGAATTTTAAGGCGTTTATACTCCAATCCACACTTTGGGGACTCAGAGTACGCCAGCCCACACTCAGTGGACTTGAAGATTTTAGTTGTTTATACTCTAGTCCACACTCTGGGGACTTAGAGTACTCCAGTCCGCACTCAAGGGACTTGGAGATTTTAGTCATTTATACTCTAGTCTGCACTCTGGGGACTCAGAGTACTCCAGTCCGCACTTAAGGGACTTGGAGATTTTAGTCTTTTATGCTCTATTCCGCACTCTGGGGACTCAGAGTACTCCAGTCCGCACTCAGGAGACTTGGAGATTTTAGACGTTTATACTCTAGTCCGCACTCTGAGGACTCAGAGTACTCTAGTCCGCACTCAAGGGACTTAGAGATTTTAGTTTTCATGCGTGTTCGTACTTCAGACAGAATAATGTAACTCTAGTGGTTTTCCATAGAATTATCATACACATAAACATCAGTAATTCATGGGAAAAATGGCTTCAAGCATTTATTAATGAAAACAAGCAAAATTGTCTTATTACATGCCGAAAACTAAGAATAAAAATACGCTGGAAAATAATTGCAACTAAAATGGGAAAGAAATGGACTAAGTATAATAATGCTGTAAAAGCTCACTATTCCATGCTCGGGGGAGTGTCGGACCATCACTGGTCTCTAGCTTGAAGGTTCCCTCTCCAAGCTGCCGTTCAATGACGTATGGGCCTTCCTATGCAGGATTCATATGCGATGGGACCAGAAAAACACGTTTCAAAATGAGGTCACCCACATCAAAGATTCTAGGCCGGACCATTTCATTATAATATCAAGCGACTCAGTGTCTGTATGCGGCCGCTCTTAATTCAGCTTCTTCACGTTTTTCATCAACGAAGTCCAATGATTCTAGCAAAAGATCCTGATTCGTCTTGCGGTCCTAATGTGTTAACCGATGTGATGGAACTTCAAGTCCTATGGGTATAACAGCTTCCATGCCATATGCCAATGCGAATGGAGTGTTTCCAGTCACGGACTGGTGGGTTGTTCTATAATCCCAAAGCGCTATTGGAAGTTCATCCACCCACTTGTCTTTAGCCTTTTCCAAATGCTTTTTTAACATGGACCTGATTTTTTTGGTTCACGGCTTCCACTTGTCCATTGGATTTTGGATGAGAAACTACTGCAAACCTTTTTCCAATCCATACTTTTGACAAAATTCTTTGAACTCTTTGCTTTCGAATTGAGTTCCGTTGTCTGTAATTGCAGTCCGTGGAAGACTAAAATAGCATATAATGTTTCGTACGACGAAATTAATGACCTTCTTGGTGGTGATCATGGCCAAAGGCTCTGCTTCTGCCCACTTAGTAAAGTAATCGACTACAACTATCACATATTTTGCACCACCTTTGGATATGAGTAAAGAACTGATTATGTCGATTCCCCACATTGCAAACGGCCAGGGACTAACCATTTGCGTGAGTTCCGTCGAGGAGCTCTTAGGATTTTCGCATACTTCTGGCATTTGTCGCACCTCCTTACATAGTCTACAGCATCCGATTTACAGTTGGCCAATAGTATCCAGAGCGGAGGATTTTCTTTATTAATGTATGCCCCCAGTATGGTCACTGCATTCTCCTTCATGGACTTCCTTCAAGACTCGTTTTATCTCATCGTGGGCAATGCACTGGAGTAAGGGGGTTGAGAATCCCTTCCGATACATTGCTCCGTCCTGCATTAGATATTGCGAAGCCTTATGAAAGACTTGTTATCTTTCACTCCTTCTTTCGGGCAAGACCCTGTGTAGCAAGTATTACTTGAATGGAGTCATCCATGACTCCTTCTTGATTTCTGTTTCTAACACGAAGTCTACCTCCATTATATTTATACTCGAAGCATGTAAGGTTTCGAAGGGAACCCGTCCCATTTGCTGTGCATCGCCAGTGCTTGGAAATTTTTCCAGTGAATCGGCTGCTCTGTTTTGTTCACGCGGGACATGCAAAATATCATAATATTCTAGATTTGCTAGCAGCTCTTGAACTCATGCAAGGTATGGGGCAAGTTTCTGTCCCTTCGCTTGATAATCCCCCCACACCTGGTATACCACCAGTTGTGAGTCACAAAAAATTTCAACTGACTTTACCCTCAGTTCTCTGATAAATCTCAAGCCAGCAATCAATGCTTCATACTTGGCTTCGTTATTTATTGCTGGAAAATCGAGCTTCAAAGCATAAATATTTGATCGGTATTTAGGAGTCACAAGAACTATGCCAGCTCCCGAGCAACGGTCGTTAGATGCCTCATCGTTATACATCTTCCATCGAACGGGAGGTATGACATTGTTACCGTCTGATTCGTCTGACATGGTGAATTCAACAATGAAGTCTGCTAGCGCTTGCCCTTGTATGGCCCTTCTTGGCAGGTAGGTAATATCGAACTGACTCAATTCGATGTTCCATTCTAGCAACCTTCCAGAAGTTTACGATCGTTGGAGTACCTGCCGCAAGGGTTTATCAGTATAAACACTGATTGAGTGTGCTTGAAAGTATGGCCGAAGCTTGCGTGATGCAATCACCAAGCAATAGGCTAGTTTCTCAACCATAGGATAATTTCTTTCTACCTCCGTTAAACGTTTGCTGCCATAGTACATCGGCTTCTGAACTCGGTCCTCCTCGCGAACCAAAGCCGTACTGGTAGCATGTTGGGATACAGCCAAGTACACGTACAACATCTCATGGTCTACCGGTTTAGATAGTACCGGGGTACTTTCTAAATGCCTTACTAGAGCTCGGAACACTTCCTCATAGTCGGATGTCCATTAGAAATTTCTCGTTCCTTTCTTTATTACATCGAAGGAAGGAATACACTTATCTGTGGCTCTGGATATGAATCGACGCAGCGCGGCCACCTTTCCATTTATGCTTTGTACTTGTTTTTATAGTTTTAGGAACTTATATGCCCCAAATAGCTTGGATCTTCTCCGGATTAGCTTCGACACCCTGCGCATTCATAATGAAACCCACAAACTTCCCTAACGCAACGCCAAAGGAACACTTTAAAGGATTGATCTCCATCCCGTAATGTCTAAGTATATCAAACATCTCCGCTAAGTCCCGAATGTGGTCTTTGACTGTCATAACTTCAAGAGCATGTCATCACATAGACTTCTGTTGTCTACCAATCTGGTCTTTAAACATTCGATTCACCAGACGTTGATAAGTCGCTTCTGCGTTTCTTATTCCGAAGGGCATCACTACATAGCAATATAACCCAACGTCTATGACAAAACTGGTGTGTTCTTGGTCTGTAATATGCATCAGGATCTGATTATATCCCAAGTACGCATCCATAAATGACAATAACTCGTGTCCAGCCGTTGAGTCGACAAGTTGGTAGATTTTGGGTAAAGAGAAACTATCCTTCGAGCATGCTTTGTTCAAATCGGAGTAGTCAATGCAAGTTCTCCACTTCCCATTCGAATTCCTAACTAGCATAGGGTTGGACACCCATTCAGTGTAGAGGGAGTCGTAGACAAACCCATTGGCTTTAAGTTTGTCCACCTCCTCTCTGAAAGCAGCAGACCTCTTCGGATCCATGCCTCTCCTTTTTTGTTTTACAGGAACGTACTTTGGGTCCATGTTCGACATATAACATGCAGTAGCGGGAGAAATCCCACACATATCAGAATGTGTCCCAGCGAAAACATCCAGGTTCGCTCGGTGCATATCAGTGAGATCCTCGGCCATTGACGAGTCAAGTTGTGATCTAATCTTGAGTACTCGTGATGGGTCATCTCGGCTGACTGGAATGTCAACCGTCAGTTCAGCCGGTGCTGCTTTTGCTTCCCTGGATTTCCCACCATCATCTCTTGGATCTATATCTCTATAGATCCGAGAATGTCGCCCGAGCCAAGGGTCGGGCACTACTTGTCAATCATCAGTATTCCAGATACGGAAGGAGCTGTCTGCAATCTTTCCTTTCTCTCTCCGTTGGGCCACTCTCAGCTCAGCAACATATCATGCACGACCGATCACCTGATTACCGTGCACCACACCAACTCCTTTATTTGTCGGGAACTTCAAAGTCAAACACCACGGGGCCAAAACTGCCCTAAACTCTGCCAGGGCCGGCCTACCTAGAAACACATTATATAGAGAATTAACATCCAACACTATAAACGGTAGGATTCACACCTCCTATGCTCACCTTCTTCCAATTCAATAGGCGACTCAACATACCCACTGCATCAGTCATTGCGCCACTAAAGCCATGGACACGGGTTTTAGATGGCTTTAAATCTCTCGTCTCCATCTTTATTTGGTCGTATGCCTTCTTGAAGATGATGTTAACGGAACTTCCACAATCAATTAAAATTCTCTTTACATATGTCGACCCGATCATTGCAGATATGACCATCAGGTCGACGGTAGGAGCCTCAACCTTGTCCGCATCTCTGCTCCTAAATACTAATCCTCTGTCATCATGTGTTGCTTCTTTACGGGGGTCCCATCCTCCACATTCGAAAAACACTCATAATCTGCATGCCTTAAGGAGTTAGCATATCATGCCATCTCCTGCGAATTCTTGTCTACATGGTGAGGTCCTCACACCGACTATCGTGTTAATGACCAGTCTACCTACGGTTCAGGCAGGTTCCTCTGGTTGGCGTGGAGCCGATCCGTGTCGGGGTCTAATGTTCCTTGCCTACCCTCCTGTGGGTTCTTGACAAACTCCTGCAATTTTTTCTGTCTAATCAGTTTCTCTATGGCATCACGAAGGTGTCTACACTCTTTCGTATTATGCCCATAAGTCACATGGAAGCAGCAATATTTCCCAGTCCGCTTATGTTCCTCTATTGACTCCTTTGGGCGCGGATTTCTATACTGGAAAGTATTACAAGTTAACAGATAAATATTCTCAAGAGATGCATTCAATGGGGTGTATTCATTGTAGGTCGGAATCCTTGACATCCGTTTCCCCACTTCTGTTTTTTTTGGGGATTTCCGCCTCCGGGCCCTTTAGATTGCCCGGGCTTATTCTGTACATTGACTTGAACTTTTCTTGAGTTGTCTCCAGATTGTTTTACGGCGATGTTGCTTTTCACAGTCTCCTGAACAGGCCCTGGCGCCTTATCTCTCCTTGTCCATCTGGCCTCCTCCCTCCTTATGAATTAATGAGCCTCTGAATAGAAACGCTCCAGCGTAGTTGGAGGCTTTCCTACCAACTAGCCTCCAAACTTTGAATCTGGATCCACTCCTCACATTACTGCCATCAGAATGGCGTGGTCGTTAGGGTTGCTAACTTCAGTAGCCGCAACATGAAATCTCAACAATTACTCCTTCAGCGACTCCCCTGAAGCCTGGATTACACTTGATAAGGACATCACATCCTTAGGACAAGTGGCATGTAACCTGAAATGCTCTACAAATTTCATCGCCAATCCAATGAAGCTGGATATAGACCGTGGGGGAAGTCGAGTAAACCACATGGTGATGATTCCAGATAAAGTAATTGGAAGCATCTACAATTGGTCACGTCATTTGCTCTAGCCGAATCCATCATCCATTCGTACCTCAACACATGCTGCATGGGATTGGTCTTTCCTTGTAGGCAGAGATAGTTGGCATGCTAAACATCCTGGGATACTCGGCCTGTAGAATGGTATTGGTGAATGGAGTATGACTCTTGGATATCCCCCAATCTTCGTTGGTTAAACCTTGATTTCCTCTCATTAACTGCCCGAAGATAGCTAATAAGTCTGGAGTTTGTATGGAAGATGGAAGCTTGGGCTCTATTCTACGGAACCGCTCGGGTTGATGTCCCCTCTATTGGCGATCTTCCAAACGTGTATCTTGAAGCCCAGCTTCATTAGGGTCTTGGTTAGCCGGGCGTCCGGTCTCCACACGTGCTCTCGCTCTTAAGTTTCCTGTTCCGGCTTGGGTGTGGTCTCTAAGATGTGAGCGATCCCTAGTTGATCGATCAGTGGAACATGCTTGTGCAATTTAAGTTTTATGGAGTCTACGCCTGGGAGGTTCATCGGATAAACTCGAGCTATCATATGAAGAATAAGGAGTAGGGCTACCTCCAGCATTCTGATGCTTTTGCTGAGTAAGCCGAGTCATGAGGTTAGTGTTAGCTTGAATCTACTCAGCAAGTTGCCTTCTACTTTCCATGAGTTCTCTCATCAAATCGTTGAACTCTGTCCTGGTGACGACTTTCGTTTGATTTTAGGTGGTAGTCCCTGCACCTAGATTTGCTTGTTGATTGCTAGGTCCTACTTATTGTAATCTAGCAGTCTCGTTGACGTCCGCATTATGAGAGGCTGATCTAGTACGTGGTCTTCCCATAGTAGAGTTATTGATAGGAACTCTGAGTAGAATCAACGGACATCCTATGAATGGTTTGGATCTCCTTCGGGGGATTTATTCAACCCGGTAGCTATAAAGCAGATCCTGACGGCCTGAGAATTCGATTCTCAGTGAAAGCACAAAAATGTTAGCACTAGAATTGGTCACTAACACCCTTAAAAAAGATTGTGTAGAGAGATTAATGAAGAAAGTAAATTAAAACAGGGAATTGTATGCGAAGTTAAGTGCAAAGACAAGAACACCAGATTTATAGTAGTTCAGCATAACTGCATACGTCCACTTTGAAGTTAATGTTTATTGCTTTACTCAACGATTGATTATAGATACAATCCATACACCAACTACTTGAATACAATTGCTAAGTAAAAAAGAATGAGTCTTGAATGCGGCAGAGTCTCCCTAGTGTTCTCGAAAAAAGGTCCCTTTCACCGTGCCCCTGCCCTTCTATTTATAGACAAAGATGGGTAGGACTTCCCTCATGGGCCTATGAGTAAGATATCCTAGCCCGTAGCAAATGACTTTTGTTTGCCGAGCCACAAATGCCAAACACAATGGCCGAACCACATATCCAGGTCGAACGACATTCATATACCGACCAAGGAAGATATGCCGAACTGTATCTGCATGCCGATCGAGACAGTGTGCTGAGTGAAGAGTATAGGCCGAACGAGACTTGAGGACCTACTTATGCCGAGCGAGCCTTCATGCCGAACGAGGTTGGAATGTCAAGCGAGATTGGAATGCCATACGAGGCTTGAATGCCGACCGAGGCTGGAATGCCGAACGAGACTGGAATGTCAAACGGGGCTGGAATTCCAAACGAGGGTGATGTCGAACGAGGCTGATGCCAAACGACCATGCTATGCCGGACGGCCCTTCTATGCCAAACGAGGCTCTATGCCAAGCGAGGGGAGGTGCATTGAACGAGGCTTGTGCTGAGCCTCTTGGTCAAACAACTGGGTAACAATAGCTTTCATTCTCTTCTTGGTTAGCTCCACCTTTGCAGATGCCTCTCAGATCAAACCTGGACCAAGAACAAGACAATCTCCCGACTCTACCCAACAAGACAGTGACCTGCAAGGTCCTCCATACAAAGCTTCATAGGGTGCTATCTTGACACTTGCCTGATAACTATTATTGTATGGGAATTCCACTAAATGCAGATGGTCCTCCGAAGACCCATCAAAATCAAAACACAAGCCCTCAACATATCCTCTAGAATTCGATTCAGCCTTTCAGTTTGTCCGTCGGTCTGGGGATGATAAGTTGTACTCAAACTCAATCTTGTACCCAAAGCGGTCTGTAAAGCCTCCTAAAATTTACTGGTAAAGATTGGGTCACGGTCACTTACTATGCAGATGGGAACTCCTTGCAACCTGATGATCTCCTTCAAGAAAATCTCCGCTAAAGACACTGCAGTTTTGGTCATCTTAACCGGAATAAAATGGGCGCTCATTGTCAGCCGGTCTACAATTGCCCATATTCCTTCATTTCCTTTTCTAGTCCTTGGTAAATGATTGACGAAATCCATAAATATCATTTCCCACTTCCACTTAGGGACTTCCAAAAGCTGCAAGAATCCTACGGTCTTTTGTTGATCACCTTTCACCTGCTGACAGATCGCACATCCATTGACGAAGACAGCAACATCCTTCTTCATGCCTGGCCACCAGAAGACTCTCTTCATATTATTATACATCTTTGAGATCCCCGGATGGATACTCAACCTTGATTTGTGGCCTTCTCACAAAACTTCTCGTCTTAACCCATCCACATCTGGCACACATAAGCATCAATTGATCCTCAAAGCTCCTTGATCGTCTATCTTGAAATCCGAATATTGACCTTCCTTGGTTCCAAGAATCAATTCCTCAAAAGTTCTATCCTTCATCTGACTGCTTATGATGTTTTCCTGTAGAGACAGAACAACTTCCAAAATAGATTGAACTACATTCCTACTCAGAGCATCTCCACTACATTTGCTTTCCCAGAGTATAAAGAATATCCAAATCATATGATGCCAAAAATTCTACCCACCTCTGCTGCCTCAAATTCAGATCCTTCTGGGAGAAAAGATATTTAAAATGTTTATGATCCATGAAAAGCTCAAACTTCTCTCCCAACATATAGTGCCTCCAAATCTTCAGAGCCAAAACGATAGCCAATAGTTCTAGATCATGTGTAGCATAATTCTTTCCATGTGGCTTCAACTTCCTAATCGCATATGCAATCACTTTCCTGTTCTGCATCAGCACTACACCCAGCCCAACTCCACAAGCATCCGTGTAGACTTCGAACTTACTCTTACCATCAGGAATAGCTAGAACAGGTGCACTGATCAGCCTTGCCTTCAAATCCAAGAATTCCTCTTCACACTTCGGCGTCCATTTAAACTTTGCTCCTTTCCTAGTCAACTTGGTTAAGTGCGAAGAAATCTTAGAGTAGTCCCTGATAAATTTCCTGTAGTACCCTGCCATACCCTGTAAACTGCGGACTTCCATAGGAGTCTGCGGTTGCTTCCACTCTTGAATAACTACTACCTTGGTCGGATCTACAGAAATACCCTCTCCAGATACAATATACCCCAAAAATCTAACTTTCGACCTCCAAAAATGGAACTTCAAAAACATAGCCTTCAGGACATGCCTCCTCAAAGTCTCTAATGCTATCTCCAAATGTTGCTTATGCTCCTCCTCAGACTTAGAGTAGAAGAGAATGTCGTCGGTGAACACGAGCATGAACTTGTTCAGCACATCCCGGAAAACTTGGTTCATCAGATCCACAAAATAGGCAGGAGCGTTGGTTAACCCAAAAGGCATAACTAGCCACTCATATAGGTCCTCTGAACGCAGTCAAGGGTATACTATCCTCAGCTACCCTTAGCTGGTAGAAACCCGAAGCTAGATCCAACTAAGAGAAAATAGAAGCTCCATGGAGTTGATCAAAAAGATCGTCCATGCGGCGCAAGGGTTACTTGTTCCTAATAGTAACCTTATTCAACTCCCGATAATCCACACAGAATCTTAATGACCCATCCTACTTGGTCATAAAAGACTACAACTAAACCTAGCCAGAAAAACTTGGCCGGATCAAATCTTTTTCTAAGGAATCTTGGGTCTGCTTCATCAATTCTTCTCTCTCTCTTGGCACCATCCTTCTACTGGGTTGAACAACATGTATTGCTCCCGGAACTAAGTCGATCCAAAACTCTACTTCCTGATGCGGGGGCAAACCTTTAACTTCTTCGAAGACATCTGGAAAATCTTTGACCACTTCGATGGATTCTACGCATTCTAGGGATGCGTCGATTCCATGCAAAATATTACTCAAATAAACTCTAGAATTATCGCAAGTCACTTTTGCAATCCTTCCCAACTTAGTTTCCAAAGTCACAGTTATCTCTTCACAAACCAAAATAGCCTTATGCTTATCCAACCAATCCATTCCTAGAATAAGGTCAAACCCTTTGAAACCCAATACAAATGGGTCGCAAGAGAAACTATGGGACGGATAAGAAATTCTTAGGCCTTTACAGATCTCGTCTAACTTAGTCACCCCGCCTATAGGATTAGATAAAAAAATAAGGTGGTCCAAAATACTGGAGGTGAGATGAAATTTCTCTACTGTATCCAAAGAAATAAAACTAAGAGATGCACCAGAATAAAAAAAAACATTAACAAAAATGCCATCTAAAAGAAAAGTACCTTCCAGAACGCCTTTGTCATTCCTATCTGAAGAAGTTGATGGTCCTTCTTGAATAGCAAATACCTTAGTTGGCTGAGCTCTCTGAAGAAGCGGACAAGCCTTCACCATATGCCCTGGCTGTTGACAGTTGAAACACAAGGACTTATGAACCAATGCGGAACCGGGTCCACTCTGACGCTGCTGCTGCTGCTGCTGAGTTCTACCTTCGGGACACTGCTTAGCCAAATGACCCTCTTGTTGAGATACATAACACTTACGAGCTCCGTTGTTGCCTCCTTATTTCCCTTTTCCTTGCTACTTCCAATTTGGGTTGAATTTCCTTTTGTTTGGATTGGAAGAAGTTCCACTTGGTACTGCTACAGATGCCAATGGTTTCTTATTCATAATCTCCTCATACCTCAATACCATATTAATCAATTCCACGAATGACCCTTTGAGATGAGCTGTCATCTTCTCGTGGAACTTGGATCTCATACCAAGCACAAACATCTCATTCTTCTTGAGGGGTGTATCAATCAGACCAGGTCCGTAGCGAGATAATTCATTGAACTTAGTCTATTCTGAAATAGACTTACTTTCTTGCTTCAGCTCTAGAAAATCTCTATACAAATGAGTCTTCCTAGCTGTAAGCATAAAATGTTCCTCAAACAGTTCCTTAAACTTGTTCAAAGAAATATCATCCTCTGAAATATTCAGTATAACTGCATCCCACCATGTTATAGCTCCTTCTTTAAGTTGCCATGATGCCATCACTCTCTTTGCTCATCTGACGGATCCAAACTTTTAAAAATTCGCTCACACGAGCGTAACCAACCTGAACTTCAATGATAGACTCCATTCCTTTAAAAGTTCTTCCTCCCAGATTGGTGAAATCCTTACACAAAGAAGCAAAACTTACCCGAGGCGGCGTTGGATTTACAGCCTCGCTATCAGTCAGACCACTTCCATTAGTGGTCATCGTGCTACCCACAACTTTGCCTCTCCTTCCTTTAGAACTCATGTTGGTAACCTGGACAGGTAACTGAATAATTAGATATGTATATAGTTATGTAAAAATTGCAAATAGGCATTCTCAAGATAGATATTACTCCAAAGCCTAGGTATTATCTCAACCTAGCGCTCTGATACCAACTACGACGACCCGCCATTCATTCCACACAAAGACGTATCATCATTAAGAAAGAAATAGGTAGAAAAAGAATAGATAAAAAGAGAGAACGAAACATTACAGAATCTCACAGCGGAAGCGGAAAAATATATTATATCACATAGATATTACATAGTCATTACACATTAGAGTCATATAATTACAACATCGTAGTAGACAGTCGTGAAGACATGTATATCCATTACATTCCAAAATACAACAGATGGTACAAACACAGCAGATATATATATATACACACGCCAAGACTCCTGCTCGAAGCTTTTCCAAAATTCATCAAGCCAACCTGATCACATGGCTACTCATAAAATTTTTAAAACCCAAGGGTTTAAGAAAAACGGAATAAACTCCGGGTCAAACATAGGTCAGGTGTGAGTAAATGGTTAAGTTGTTTAACTTGAAAAAAAACCTTTTGAAGTAAAAGGTACCTCGTAAGACTCTCCTCAAATAAACACGGACAAGTTTTTCCCTTACGATAACCAAAACATTTAAAAGGGAATCCAGTTATATTATAATAGTGTCTATGGTTTTCAATATAAAATATAGAAGTAGATGGAATGCTTACATCTCACGTTCCAACATAGTTAGGCACAATCAAAACCGTACAGGCACTTATTGGAGATTGGATTCCATACAATGGCAGGACTATTGGGGTACCGCCCGTCACAATAAGTGATCTAGATCACTGCACCGAGGATCCATCCTAATCCCCTACAACACAAAGCTGGAGCTACCCCTTATTGGATGGTCCGAATAAGACAACCCCACGGTTGTGGCCAAAAACCGTCCACACAACCGAATAACGGGACCTCTACACAGGGGAAAATCTTATTCTACTTGAGTGCTACCCACTTAGCCTTGCATGCACCTTCCCTATTTTATCCATTCCTGATTGATGAGGCTTGAGTCTACGATTAACTTTTAAGAACACTTATCTTGGAATGCTCATCGTCCTCCATTGACGATGGTCTAATAGCATTCGCCCATACAAGTTCATTCCAGGTTCGGACGAAACCAAAGGCACTATCTCGCTACACTCATTTTGGAATCACCCTCAGAGTTAACGACAATAGCCCTTGCACTCTGAAACTTCATCTCGATCTTCACTTGAGATTTCATGACCTATCGTTTAATAACTTGGACCAATGTGGTTTTCGGATAATAAATTTGATATCCGATCCCGGCCTTATCAAAATCCAAACGTTTTTTTAAGGCCAAGTTGTTTAAGGTTTAGACAATTTAATTCAAACCAGAACTTTGTATATACACAGCAATTTAGCACAGATAAATAACACACATTTATCACAGCTATATCCAAAGTATATCACATCACAGAATATCACAGATTATCATACTATCAATATCAATCCAAATAAATCATCCATAAGCAAGGCTTATTAATCCATACTATAATTAATTTAATTAACTCAATTTAAATTAATTTACTTATGAATTAATCACCTAACGCTGCTTAATAAATCATTAAATAACCACAAACCATTTTAATTAATTATTGAATTAATTAATCATTCTTTAATTACTTTTATTAATTAATTAATTAATCTTTAATTACTGATTTATTGTACTTTAATTATAAATATACTAATCCTTAATCACGAATTTATTTAACCCTTAATTTCTGATTAACTAATCTTAATTATTAATTAATAAATCCTAACTTACTAATTAATAAATCCTTAATTATCAATTAGTTAATCATTAATTACAAATTAATTAATCCTTAATTATTAATAAATTAATTCTTAATTTCTAATTAATTAATCCTTAATTACTATTAATTAAGTCTTAATTACTTCCATTAATTAATTAATTGATCTTCAATTACCGAAGAACTTAATTAAATTTAAGATAAACCATTATCTTAATTACTTACTAAATTATCATTAAAATCTTATTTAATAAATATTGGAATTAATTATCATTAAATTAAAAACATTTTAATTTTTAATTAACTTACCTTATTACACTTTTTAATTTAAGTTTGCAATAAACTTAAGAATTAAATTTAAGTTAAATAAATCATACAACCCTTCTTAAACCAAATGTTTAATAACATTTATTTTATAAAGAAATTGATTTTTAAGAAATAGTTTAAAAACTTGATTTATTTTAAATTTTAAGAACTTGTTTATTTAAAACTTTAAACTGTTATAAAAATTACCTGAGTCCAACTCATTATATACTCGAGTCCAGACCAGAGATTTTTTCTTTTCCTTTTAAAACGTAGTTTATTTAAAAAATATTAAAACATGTTATACATGAAAACCACTCACGAGCTACACAAGACCAAACCCGGGCCATCACCATCATTTTCTCGAGTTTCCCCCGAGTCAACTCTTCCTTCTCCAAACCCACTGACACCAGACCCCTCGTGCATGTGCACCGATGATCAAGGCAACTCCGACCACCAACGCTACCTCCAGCACATCGACGATCACCTCCACCTAAGATCCCGACAACCTAAACTTCCATCTATACACAAAATCAAAATCGAGAGAAACTGAAACAACTGGAACAAACCCAATCGATTAGATTAACCTCAACTCGATGCTGCCAACCACCAGCAACCACGAAACCCCATCCACACCTTCGCCGACCAACCTCGCACCCTTTCCACCACCTCCGATGAACTCCGGTGCTCTAGAGACGACGTCGTAACCAAATCCCAATCTCGACCAAACCCAGAGTCGAAACCCTACTTCGACGCCTAGCCGCCACCATGGTGAACTATAAAACCTACTTCCATTTTCCCTCGTTCGCCTACTTCCTTGCTACCTCCAACCGATATCCCGACCACCGCGAGCCCTCCGATCACCAAAAAACACTCAAACCCCAAATTCTGATCAACCCCCGTATTCTCTTTGGTTTCTAAACTAAAAATCTAGATTTAACCTTTAAAATTCATGATTTCCCTAGGTGATTTCGATTATAAAAGTGAATCAAAGAATTATGATGTTTGAATTTATTGTGTTTTAAAGTTCCCATTGTTTTTTCTAGATTTTCCAGAAGTCTATAAAAGAATCATACTTAAAATTATTTTTAAATTTAAGATCTTACCATTTTAAACAGTTTTTGTTTGAACCACAAGGTCTAAAAAGATTTAGAGGATGAGATCTTGATTTTTGAAAAGTTTTGAAACCTGTTAAACAAGAGCAGGGGATATTTTTTTGTTCTAGACATGCACACATACATTTATATATATATATATATATATATACACACACACACACACACACACACACGCACAGACATGCAAGCAAATTTTACAACTATACAACAATTATTCACCACATACATCAAATATTTGTCACATGCAAGAAAGCTTAAATAGATTTAAGATTTTTAAAGAAAGTTTACTCATAGATATTATGTTGAACAGAGAAGTTTTTGAAATAGTTGTACTTTGAAAACTGGAATGCTTGACGATCTTTTGAAAACTTGTAAACTGGAAAACTTTGTTGAGACGATCTTGCTTTAAAACTGAGATGAATCTGCTTTTATGATTTAGGTTTAAGGTAGTGGTTCTAAAAAGATTGTTGTTATTAAATTTTCTGGTTGAATATTTTTTACAGGCTTTTGATTTTCTTGAGTTTGAAAAATGAAGATAGAAAAAGAATTGAGAAGAGAATGGTATAGATATTTATAGCCTTAATTTTTGATTTTTAAAAATAAAAGAAAATAAATAAAATTGTGACACTTGTTATAATTAGCTTATATTTGTCATTTGCATATTATAATTAACTTATATTTGTAATATGCATGTGTTAATATATTTTTAATATGTTTTTATAACTTATATTTTAAATTTCTATTTAGTTTAATATATTTCTTTTATTTATATTTATAAAATCCTTTGAATAAAATAATGCAAAATTAATTATATACTAATAAAAATTATATATATATATATATATATTTATTTAAATTCAATTTTTTAAGATATTTATCTTTTGAATTTCATATTCAAATTCAAATTCTATTTAAAATCTCCTTATATATTACATTTAAACAAACACATATTTAATTTGTTTGGAAAAGAATAATTTGCCAATTTTAAATAATTTATAAAAGAAGATTATCACATAATATTTGCCTGAAATTCCAGGATATCACATGAAGTAATGTTGTAAAAATTGTTGCATGAATATATAAAAGTGCTTGCATGTCTATATGTATGAAGTTATATGGTGCGCATGTCTGGGAACAGGCAAATATGCACCTTTGTTCTTGTTTACAGGTTTTTAAAAGTGGAAATTAGCCATAAGGGCCTCTTTAGTAAGTGAAATTAGTTTCTAAGACACATAACAAAATAATTACTTTCAAGGACAAAACGTAAAATAATTAGTTGCTAGGGCCTAAAAACCTATGAAATTATGTCCTTGAAAGTAAATGGACTACCGACTTTGTCCTTGAAAGTAATTATTCTGCTGATTTTGGCCCTGAAAGTAATTTCTTTGAATGTGTATCCTAGAAACTAATTGGACTACGAAGTTTGTCCTTCTGATGAAATGCCTCTTTTTAAAACCTGTTCAAAATTCAATTCCTCACCCCCTAATCTTCTATAGCTTGTGATGTTTAAAAAATTTGCTTAAAATTACTACATATTAATTTTAAAAATACTTTAAAGTATAAATAACAAGTGGATTTACTAGGAAGAAGAAAATGCAGTAAAACTCAAAACTAATCAAAATTTCGACTAGCAAGATTTCTTGCTTCACTTATATCATCTTGTTCGTGTTTGAAAACCATGAATTTTAAAGTAAAATCATGATTTTTAAGTTTGGAAATCATGAGCATTTGCGAGTTGAACGAAAAGAGGATTTTGGGAATTTTTTGGTAATCGGCGAGGTGAGGGAGGTCGTCGTCATGGATGGAGGTAATTTGGAGGTCGAGGCACTCGAGAAAACTGGTGGTTGGATTTATAGACCACCGTGGTGGACGGACGACGTGGAAGCAGGATTTAAGGGCTTGGATTAGTCGACGTTGTTTGTGGAGCTCGTGCGACATCGCGGGTGGATCGGAATCGATCGGAGGTGGTGGAATTGAAGCGTCGTGCCGTGACATAGCTCTAAACGTGATCGTATGATTTCTAATGACCAAAGGTAGCCATGCAAGATGGTTCTAGGATGAACTTTTTTGTTCCAGTGGAGTTCAACGTTGTTTGATTTCGAGTTCGCTATCAATTCGAGGTTCTGGTTGGTCGGATGGTAAGAGTAGGCCGCCGTCGACAAATTGATGATCGCTACGATGGTCAGAGTTGATCGGAGCAAAGGTGCAGGTGCACGGTACACATGTGTATATGTCTAGGTTGAATTTGGAGAAGATGATGCTTCCTCGGAGTTGTACTCGGGGAGATTAGGTTGTGGCTCGGGTTTGTGTTCCAGTCGTACGTGAGAGTTTAGCATATTATAGGTTTTTAAAATTTTAAAATAAAACAAAGTTAAAAAGAAAGGAGGAGGGATTTCCTCGGGTTGGACTCGGGAAATTTGGTATATGGCTCAGGTGAGAACTCGGGTCAGTGTAGGGTATAGACCAAAATTTTAAATTTTTAAAAATAAAATCAAGTTTTAATCATTCTTAACTTTCTTTAAATAATTGTTTTTATTTAAGTTTGGAAATAGTTTAAGGTTTTAAAGTAAATTATTTTAAATTAACCAAGTTTAATTTATTTAATTATTTAACCATTTTTTAAATTAATTCTTTAAGTTATTTAAATAAATTTAATATTGTGATTAAGTGGTTAATTAAGAAGATAAAATGTTTTTAAAGGTTAATTAACTTAAAGGTCTAAGTTAATTGTTTAATGATAATTAATTACAAGGTTTATTAATAAGAATTAAATGATAATTAAAGTAATTAATTAAGATAAATGGTTTATTTTTTAATTAATTAAGGTCTTTAGTAATTAAAAAGTGATTAATTTATGAAAGTAATTAAAGGATAATTACTTAAAGGATAATTACTTAATGTAAGTCATTAAAGAATAATTAATTTATTTATTTAAAAATTAAAGGATAATTAATTATTAATTAAAGGTTAATTAGTTAATACTTAAAGGTTAATTAATAAATGATTAAAGGATAATTAATTATTGATTAAGGATTAATTAATTAGTAATTAAGGTATAATTAATTAATATAAGTAATTAAGGATGATTAATTAATTTCATTAACTAATTAAAATTAATTAAAACGATTTGTAACTAATTAATGTTAATTAAGCAGGATTTGATAATGAATTCATAAGTAATTAATTTATTTTGAGTTAATTAAATTAATTATAATCATGGGATTAATTAATCTTTCTTATGGATGATTGGATTATATTGAATGCCTTGAATTGTTTGATATCTCTGATATGTAATGTTCTGTGATTGAAATGCCTGGATTGAACTGTGATAATGTAAGCTATCTATCTATGATTGATTTTCTGTTACTCTGAATTGAATTAAAATTGTTTACTTAAACAACTTGGCCTTTAAGATGGAATTTGAATCTCGACGAGACTGGGAATTGGGTTCCAAATGGTTATCCAAAAACCACATCGAATCTGAAAAATGGATCTTTTGTTTAAAAGATTAAAAATGGAAATTTGTATCCACGTGTTTTTAAATAAGCGCTCATTATTCAGACAAGCCGGGGGAGGACATTAACTCATAAAACCCATTTTGAATAATGATACGACGAAATGGAATTGCATTTGAAGATGGTGGTTGAAGACCGGGTATATGCGAGAACGAAAGGATTGCCTGTTGATTGTCTCTGCATCGAGTTGCTCCGGTATAGAGATTACCCTATGTGATGGGGAGTTCGGTCGAGATTGGGGATATCCGATTTGCAAGGACTTTTTCCTTAATTGAACGAAGTGCCTTCGGTTCCATTCAGACCCAGGATGGACTTGTATGGATGTATGTTTGACATTACACTTTGAGATGAAAAGCTGGTTTTTATTAAATACATTTCTGTTTAGTGGCGGAGAATTTATTCTCTTAGCTTGACACCCTTCTCTGAGATGTACGAGCCCAGAGGTTATGTAGTTCATGGTTATTAGTGATATATTCCCAATTTGGTAATGTGGCATGCTAAGTGCTGATCATTGGTTGATCGAAGCATAGCTTTTGTGAAAAGCATAGCTTTGCGGTACGAGACTTCATCGAACCTCACACCCCGAAAATAGTCAAAACAGGAAGGATGCGGGAAGGTCATGGGGGTCATGCCCCTCAGGGTATGTGCATTTCCTTCTAGATAAAAAGTGGTATTCTGGTATGGAGCCCAGATATTTTACTTACGTGGTTGTTGGTTGTTGTGGGGCCCCGGATAAAGGTCGGTTACGATCGGGGTATGGCATACTCGTGACAGTTAGTTACCTAGTTAGAGAGGTAACCCGGCCTTGTGATGGCAGATATCCGGTTAAGTTCTCGGGGCGTCCCTCCAGACGCGTACCCATTCGGATAAAGGAAGTTCCTTAGCCTTGGCCATTTGTTGGAAATCCAGTTACTCAATACAAGCCCTGTATGGTTTTAGCTGTAGAACCTGCCATTTAACATGGTAGCTATAGTAGGCATACTATAATGGTACGTATGCTGGATAAGATTAATATTATACTTTCAAAATGTTTTTCCACACTATGCGCTAATAATAATATCAAAATGATTTTCGCATATCAAGCATGTTTGACTACTATAAGGAGAAACCTTCCCCATGTGTGCCGTTGCATTGAGTATGTGTTGGGAGACCTTATGGTAGTTTCATTTTCCAAAAATTGTAATGGATTTTTTTTGTAATTTATTTTTGTTCAAACAACTGTTTTATGTTTACTCACACCAAACGCATGACTGACTTGGAGTTTATCGTTCCCTTTTCTAAACTCTGGTGCCCATAATTTTCCATGCGAGCAGCCTAGAGTCAGGATATCAATAGGTTCTAGAGCTAGCTTAGATAGTAGATATGGATATGGAAGACTTTGAAGCTTTGGGGTTTTGAGCTTTTTGGTTTGGAGTCTTTGGAGCTTTGGAGATGCAATATGTTGGACTCGCTCTCTCTCTCCCTCTCTCTCTTGAAGACCCTGTTGTTGCTCTTGTTCCGCTGTTATGATATTTTTTCCATTGTTGTGTTGTTTCCACTGTATTCTGTTGTATATACAGTGCTCTGATGTTGTGGTCACTTATGGTAGAACGTTGTAATCCATGTTGTGTATAATTGAAATCATTTTGTTTCCGCTGTATTGTTATCTTCTATGCTATAAGCTCCCGCGTACCGGACTCCCGCGTTTGAATCTTCGGCATTTGAATACGGGTGATATATTGGATGGTGATTTTCGGATGTTGAAGTCGGGTCGTCACACATTATATATAAGATTTCATTTTTAGATAAAGTACTTTTGAAAATCAATAATCTCGAATATATGATATCATTCTTGTATAATTCTGTTGTATATAAGATTTATCTCTTTAGATCGAATACCTTCCAAAATCAACAGTTTTGAAAATCACCTTATACTTATATGAAGTCCGTCTTATACAAGAATAAAAAATTATCCAAAATCAATTTCGCTATATGAAATCCATATGAGATTCAATACCTTTACTTTATAAAGGGTTTTGAATTTTGAATAGTTTCATATATAAAATCGTTTTGTGAAATAGTTTTGTATATAAAATAGTTTTGTAAAGTAGTTTGTAAATAAAATAGTTTGTAGAATAGTTTTGTAAATAAAATAGTTTGTAAATAAAATAGTTTGTAAAATAGTTTTGTAAATAAAATAGAATAAGATAGTTTGTATGAGAAAAAAAAGATAATTGTTTTGTAAAATGGTTCTAAATTAATAGTAGTTTTGCATACAAGAAAAATTCCAATTTACATTACAAAGACGTCCAACCCAACAACTTTCAATTTCAGCGTCAAAGCATATCAATATATTAGAACAACATATGTAATATGTCATCATTTCACAAAATCACATTTGATTGCTCACTCGGTTACACAAGTTCGTTTCGAACTAGTATTTTTCACTTGACTTCCTTAATGTGGACTTCGATAAGGTTTCTTGACTAAAAACCATCATTCTCCTTACATAGCCATACACTATGATAGAGAATTCTAGAATCAAACCAAAAATCCATATCAAATATTCACCATCAGGAATAGAATGAAAAATTCTAACATGAAGTGATGTAATTCACATAGAACTTGTGTACTCAAATCCGGATCAAATTAATTTTGTGAATAAAACAATATACATAACACTTACGTAATTATTCCAATTTGTTTCATCACAAATACATTTTAATCAAATTCATTATTAATCTTAGTGATTAATACAAGTATCACTTCATACTTTAATATTTGTTTTATAGAATTTCTCTATTCATTACAAAACATTAACATATTCATTCTCATAACATTGCTTATATTTCTCTTCATTTTAAATTACATTCATTTTCACATGTAATATTTCTCATTTGATACCATATTTATTTGAGAATCATTTCATTAGAAATTTCCTTCAGTTTATAACCAATTTATAAAGGATTTATTCCATTTATAAGACATTATTCGAGTTTAAAGTTATCACAAGTTTATTTATAACTATTTATTGCAACATCCATTTATTTCATAACAATTTACAAGTCATGGCTTTTCACTTTTAATTTATATTTGCTTATCCCATTTAGTTTCACCTTTACCTTTCAGTTTATTTATGACACATTTCATAAATGTTAATTAAGTTTAAAAGCATATTTGTTCCAATTTAATCACATTTACAACATTTCCTTAATCACAGTTTCAATTTAAACATCCCAAGGCTTAAAGTTCACACTTGTATATTATTACATTACATGCCAAGAATGTATACAAAAATTCTATTCATCTACTAGAGATAGATATAACAAATTAAACCTTGTTTACTTGCTTTCAAATTAAGATTATCAAATTCAACTGCATAATTCAACACAATTTCCAAGTTTTAACTCATATATTAATTCATAAGGTTTCGATTATCCAAAAATATTCAGATATTCCCTTTTTTTCAATAGTTGAAACTACCGGTCAATAAACAACAAAATTCACAATAACATTTCAATTTCATATCGAATATCCTAATTATCCACTTTATTCTCTTTAATTCACCATTATTAAACTAGTGTTTTGTCAAAATATTTAGTCAACAACAATAGCCAATTTTTATAATTTGACTAAATACAACAAGTCAAGAATAAATGATAATAATTAGATATTACCATTTCATAAAACAAACACACTACAAACAACTATATTAGTTATAAAAAATTTCTTTTGTATATAACATATAATATTAGGAAAATTATTTCATTTCAAAACTTATATAAAACATTTTTATAACACTAACAAATATATATATATATATATATATATATATATATACACACACACACACACACACTCTCTAACAAACTCATTCTAGGATATTACTACCCCATCTCAAATGAGTTAACCCCAATAGGCTACAGTATGTCTAAACTCTGATACCAATTGTAACGGACAATGCCAGTGGGATAACGCCCACCGTAGCATACGGTCGTACCTGTGTTCTATTTTAACGGCCGGCCTCTCGACTGTATCAACCCCGCAGGGACATATAGGAATAAGAGTCAACCGCTCGCTACCAAACCAAGAAGCGAGAACCCCCTATCATGCTACACCCGCCAAGTGCATAAACAGACACACATGTCGAACTCAAACCATTCAAAAGGGAGGATTGTTAATGGGGTAAATAAGAAAAAAAGAAGGAAAAGAAAAAACAAAACACAGAATCTTGCAGCAGAACGACAAAATATAATAGTCAAATAAACAATTCATGAAGCTGTTTTACAAATAACATTTGATTACACTTTTACAAATTCAAATCAGAGTTATACATACATAATAAATAAACAAACAAATAAATAATGCAGTGGAACGCAGAATGTAGTGGAATAATAAATATCAATAATATGTTGAATCTTCATCTTCGTCCACCACAAAATAGTCTTTAACACTGAAAAACTCTATAACGACCCGCTATTTTGAACTATTCGCATCCGCATATGTCGGACTTGAATAATTTAAAATACCGAATTGTTAATTTAAAATTTGACAAAACTGAACATATACAGTAAATAAATAATCACAGAATAACAGACAAAGAGTAATAATATGCAGCGGAAGTAAAAGAGATAGTAGTTCATGAAGCTACTATATAAATATATAAGATACATCAGAGTTTACAATAGAAGAGTTAACACGATACATCAGATACAAATCAGAATACATCACTGGAATCATCGAATACTGAAGGCTGAATAGATGGCTGGATCTTCAATCAAAGCTCCAACTCCAAAGGTGAGTCTCGAAAGCTGAGCCACTCAGTCTGACCCGAGCGTAGAGCAAAACACAGAACACGCGAGTCAGGATTAATATTCTTATATCAATAAATCCAACTCAAATGAAATAACAATCGAAATACAAGTAACTCAAAGGATGTTGGAATCACCATCCTCTAAGGATCCGTTAAACTATCTACTATGTAGTAGTATACGCTAAATAGATAACGTCTATCAGTAATATAAAATATCAAAATAGTGTTAAGGCGTTACCATTATCCCCCTTAACACATTTTTATATAAGCGTTATAGTCTATACAGCACTGTAAACTCCACCGTAAACTGGTGGGATATCAGGGAGTACTCCATAGGTATAACACAAAACAAATTCGTAGTGGTCACGGATAATAGGGATACAAGTATGACAAGGCACATGAGGCAATACCCAAGGTAGTGAAACTACCGTTCACCTGATCCGGACTGGTGAGAACGCATCGCCGCAGCGATCGCAACACCGCGAAACAACACTCCTGAAATTCCGAGGGTGCACCAATCAATCACAAGTAATGAGTAGTATTTACGAAGAAGTGTGTTCGCTCAAGGTAGCTAACCCCATTTGGCCCGGCACGGCTCCTGATTTTAGCCATTTCAATTTGACACAAATGTCAAGGCTATCCATTATCGTTCACTTTCTTCAGTCAGCACGTACATCATTCCAACCACTTCATTCTGGATCATCACTCCGCGTATAGTTAATAAAGTGGTTTTCGGTTTAGATAGAGAGTATATCCATAACCGATTCCGGTTTCTTTAATAACTTTCGTAATTATTACACCAATTGGTCATTTAATATATTTCAAAACAAATCAATTTCAATTTCAATTCGTAAATCAACATTTCGTTTGTCTTTCAATATCAATTTCCATATTTTACGTTTCAAATCTTCCAAAATCCCATTTCAAAATCTAAAATTTCATTTTCAACTTTTATTTAAACAATTCAAACATTCATCTAATTTCATATATAAGTTTCATTCCGAAATCATTTAAATTAATTTAATTTAACATTCAAATCAATTTCAATTCATTAATCGATTTCATTCAATATTCGTTAGGTTTATTTATCATTCAAACAGTTTCCATTTAATTTCCAATTCATTAAACCATTACTTAAGTTCAACTCCATTATATCAAACTTCAAATTTGAGTTAAATTAGATTCGTCAAATCAATTCTCAAATTTCAAGTCCTACGTTAATTTCAATAAATCACATTTTATTTCTTGTTGAATAAATTCAATTTCACTTATTTACTTACTTAAATAATTTCCAAAACTTAATTAACAAAGACTCTCAATTTCAATTATTTATGAAGTTCCAAATTTACTTATTCAAAGGTTCAATTTCTCTTATCAAAGAATTCAATTTTATTCAATTATCAAACAATTCAATCTTATTCAATTATTAAATAATTTCAAACTTAATTATTAATAAATTCAAAACTTAATAATTTCAGCTTAATTATAAATTCAAACTCAATAATCAAATCATTTCAAAACTTAATAATTTCAACTTAATTATCAAATCATTTCAACTTAATTATAATTTCATCTTAATAATTTCAAACTTAATTATAATTCCAAACTTAATTATAATTTCAAATTTAATTATTAAATGTTTCAAACTTAATAATTTCAAAACTCAATTATTACTTATTCCATATTATTTATTAATAATTCCAAATTTAATTATTAAATAATTAAATTTCAAACAACGTTCTTTCATCGGTTATCACATTAATAATTTGTTTCAGATTCCAATATTAACATTTTCCTTTCATTAAAATTTACGTTCCAAATTTTTTATTTCAAAACCTTATTATTCAAATAAAATTTTTATTTTATTTCAAATCAAATTATTGACCAATCGGGTTTAATTAAATTCTCTATCCTAAGTCAAGTTAATTTGGGTATTTATCATTTCAACCCGATTCCAATTTAATTCAAAATCAAAGCATAGCAAAGGGAACTTGCAGTGTGATAACAGGGATGGTGTCAAAGTAAATAAACAAGCAATAGCAAACATCAATAAGAATCCAATAATCAATGCAAGTAATCCGAAATAATCGTATTAATTCACATTGTTGTTTGTGCGAATTAATATAATTATTTCTAGAATCTACACTATCATTTCATGTAGATTAAAGATTATTACATTACGGTTTTTCACTTATCGTTCGATTTCAATTTCAAGTTTAATACTACAACAATTAATCCAATATGCATTCAAAGGTTCAAAGTGTAATCTATCAAATTCTACGTGTCAATTAACTTAACAATTAAAGGAGGTCGTATTTAACTAATCAAATCCAACGTGAATGTCGATTCAAATTTTAATCATCCTACGTCAAATTCAATTGCATAATATTTATCACTTTATACATTTCAATTTAACATCCAATATAACCAACAATCAATCAATCAATTATCAACCAAACAGTATTATCGTCGCATAAATGATTAACAGATAATGGTGTCAGATGTCATAGGTGAACAGATACAGGGAATAATAGTGTACATAACTAACAACAGCATATTTCAATTGTCGTTTCAATTGAAATCAAATTTAATAAATAAAAGAACATTAATCGTGAGTGATTGCTCACCTTTCGAGGCTAGATGATGAACGAAAAGATGACGCGGATACGCACACTGATACAGATATAGAATCTGAATTGCGAATCCAAGCAAAACAAAATCGACGCGAATTCGACGAATCAAGCTGATACAGAAATCGATGAGAAACGAATCAGAATTAATCTGATAGAATGCCGATATTATTATTGTATTATATATTTTTCAAAAATTTAATTTTTAAGACAAATATTAAATATAAAATTTCGACATCATGTTTAGCTACACACATATAAAATAGATAACTTATGAACTTATAACATTTTTTTTTTTTTAGTTTCTGCAAATATACTCTGATGTAAAAAAAACAACTATATATAAGATTTACATATTATAACTGCAAACCTATACAGATATGAACTTAAATAAACTAGCATAGCCTTTCCTATATGAATAGAGCATATAATATAAACTAACGTATATTTACTAACGTATGTTTACTGACATATATTTACTAACATATTCATAAACTTACTTTAATAAAATTTAAAATAAAATAAATATATATATAATATATCTAATCAAAATATATTTATAACCAACATACCATATAATACACAAAATGCAAACACTAACAAAAATGAATTTACAATTATCTGTGCAACTTTCAGGTTGTTATATATGCAGACGGTATTGGTTATACAAACCAATATATATACAGGCTGTTACTTATGTCCATATAAAGAATCTATGTACCTTATACAGAACACGTTTCAAATCAAATCTATGTATATCTAACTGTAACTATTATAAACTAGTATATAACTGACTATAATGTATGTAACTACCCGCCCCTTTATGTATAACAAGTATGTTAATTTCAGTAAAACGAAACACAGATGACACCACGTTTATAATATACTATAATATATAACTTGCCTATAATTTACACTACGAAATCAATAGTTTAAATATTATATAATATAATATAATACAATGCTTTCAATATACAAACAACTCGCTGTTTAAAAACATAAACCGCTTTTAATATATAGAACGTCATATAATTTATATACAAAACTCAACCGGCTTGCAAACTTTACATATACGGTGATATTACAAAGTTGTTGTGCTAATAAAACGAATTTCACACAGTATATAAATAATACTGTCACACAACCAAATCTCAAACTAATGTATAAATAAAATACTTACATATATACTAAATCCATTCAAAGACAAGGAAAAGAGAAGGTGAGAAGTTGTGGCCAGAGGTTGATGGCTATTGGATGAGCGGTGGTAGGGAGAATTAGGCACGGCCAGGTAGCGCAGAGGTCTGTTGCGTGGGAAGCAATGGAAAGAAGGGAGATGGTAGCTCGGGCATGCGGAAGTCAACGCAACGGGTGTAGGCTATGGGTTGGAGGGTGTGCGTGGCCGCTGCATGGGTGGAAGAGGTGGGTGCCGTGGTTGCTTAGGCGAGCTGTCCGTGGTGGTGTAGGGACTGGTGGTGAAGCCGAAGGTGATGTTGAAGGAGAGGTTACGGCGGCCATGACTGCATAGTGGCTGATGGAGTGCCGACACGGGAAGAGATGGCGGTGGCAAAGTTTGCTATGTGGCCGCTTGTGGAAGTGGTGAAGGAGGCAGAGGAAGGCGGCTCAGGTCAGATGATGGATTGGATCTCGGTGAAGTGTAGGGCGCGGCTGCTTGGCTGGTGAAAGCTTGAGCAAGGGTGGATGGAAGAAAAGCAAAGGAGGATGGGGAGGCTTTGGGTTAGAGGTGTATGTATTTTCTTCTGAAAGTAGAATTAAAAAAAGAGAGGGAAGTGGAAGCAAAGGCCAACCAAAAAGGAATGCAAACGTACACATTACATTTATCATTTTCAACTGACAGAGAATTGAAGTTAGTGAACGGACCACAATGTATTGAACCGTTGGGAATAATAAAAGCCACTAGAATTTATGAAGCGATAGCAGCAATTGACCATTGGCTTAATACACGGTGGGAATTTGAATATGCACAAGAATAAAAGACACGAAACATGTACAGATACGGTAGGCGTTACGCAAAGTGTAACGTAAAACGGACTCCGAATTTGACAATCGAATATACCGTAGAGATCAGCACGACGAGACGATCAAAACGGTATACGGATATCAGTGGTACGATTGAATTATAAAAATTCGAATTTTTCTACTACGAAAAATGCATAAAAATTGCAGAAAAATAAGACCGACGGAGCCAAAGATGTCCGAATTTGGAAAAACGACAAACTGAAAACTTGCTCAAAAGATGATTTAGAATTTTTTTATGTAAAAATATTTTGGTTTTGAAAACGTTTTATTTTCATCGCTTTTTAACTGATTAAATTGAAGTAAATTTACGCGCGAAATAAACTTCCATATTTTTGGACGAAACTTTACCAGGTGCTATGTTTAACTAGACGCATTCCAAATATTAAATTTATGTTTCGAAATTTTATCGTTAAAATTTCACAAATTTAAATAAAGTACGTACTAAAACCGGTTAAAATTTACGGGTCGTTACAAACTCAGACTGGCCCGAGCATAATGAAAAACAATACACTCAAGTCTGAACTAAAAAATTCCTATGTAAGTCAAATTAATCTCAAATAAAAATATGAGTGTAATGGCTTCAGAGATGTTACGGGATTTTTCATCTCCTATCAAGTGTACAACGTGAGTGCAATAACTTACGAGATTCAAATAATTCGAAATACCAATTTTAACCACTTTATTTAAAATAAATCCATGGTTTAAATTAAAACTTAAATTTTTAAAAAAAAAATAAATTTCAATAAATAATCCAAATTCAAAAATTGTATGGGTATTTATCAGTTCAACCCATTACTTAAATGCCTTAGTTATCCAATCCTAAAATGATTCAGAGGACCGTCTAAATGATGTCAACAATATACAAGGTGATAAAAGGGACATAATAAAATAAATAAACAACGAAGCATCGAACATATCAATCAATAAGCATCCATTTTAAACAACATTAAAATCAACCAATACATTAAACATATAATAGTTATCAATATCGGGGTTGAACTATCAATTAAATTCCAATGTAAAATTAAATGTCAATTAAGATTCAATATCAATTCAAATGTCAAATTAAATCAACAATCAGCAAAAAATATATTTATATATCACATCATATATTTTATTTAACTTGCAATGGAATTTTTAGTATTTCGTGAGTGGGTTTAGTCACTCACCTTTGATATACAGCCAACTGAAAATCCAATAAAAGCCCAAAATTTCAACGGTCTCTAAATTCAACCAAACTACTTTCATGTTGTCCGGAATATTGACATGAACCCAAAGGAAGAACAAGCGCATTAATTGGAGTTCATATGTGGAAGACATTCAAGTTATAAGAATATTATGGAAATGAAATAGAAAACCACGTGCATATATTTTAATAATAAAATAAAAAGGTTAATTACTCACATTAAGAATTTTGAAGCCTACTCATGTTTCTAAATTCTATAGAATCAAAGAAAAAAATGACATGATTAGTCACACATAAAGGAACGAGGCTTTAGAAAATAGATTTGTATACAAATGGAAAAGATTGGCTTTATGAAAATAAGTTACTCACATTTGTTTGTTTTTAGAAGAGGAAGAAAACTTTAGGCAAAAGAAATAATGGAAGCACGATTTGGAAATGGAAAGTTAGAAGAAGAAATTTTTGAAATAGGAAACAAATAAGGGTAAAGCACGTATGGAAATTGGAATATAAAAGGAAAGGATACAAGAAGATGTAAATTTGCAAAACTAAAAGAGACTAACATGCAGATAATTAACAAAAGATGAAAGAAACGCGTTGGAATTTGATAAGACATGTTTACATGGCAAGCAAATCTTTTGGTATAAAATTTCAAAACATGTGCTACCTCAATTAATTTCATCAACACACATGAAACATTTCAATACAAGGTTTGCGTGTAAATAAATAAAACTTACTGGAAAACCAAAGAGGTATGTATTTAATAAAAGCAAGTAATAATAAAATAAAATAAATGAAAGCAACGATTTAAATTTGAGGATGTAGTCCATACAAATAAATTACAAATATAATATACTAAATAAAACAGTTCATTTTAACATATTTTATTAACGCTAAAATGCTCAAATTTACACAAATATATGTATTTTTATTTAGTACACAGTAAATAAAATTAGACACTGCAGTTACCATAATGAGGACCGCCTCCCCACATATTAAAAGATGAACTGCGACTCCGAAGTCAAATTTGAAACGGAATAAATTTCCTATGTAAATATGCTAACTATTCCAAATCAAAAATTTTAGCAAGCTTTCAAGTTGTTTTCTTACAATTTTATTATTGTTATTTTCCAATAAATTAAATTCAAATCAAGTTTGAATATTTAAATAAATCAAATATTCCAACTAGAACCATACAACAAAATTCAATTCTTTGTTATAATGAAATTAAATTTACATTCACAAATGAAATATTCACTTTATTTGATAAAAATACCTTTTCTTTTATTTTTATTGAAACATATTTCTTTTTATTACACACTAATTTACAATTAACACCTCTCCCTTTAAAACCAACTTAATTGAAAGATTATCCCGTTAAAGGGTCACAGAAACAATATTTCGTACAACCATGTCGTTTCTTTATCAATTGGTTTCCTATTATAATTATATTTGTAACAAATTTAAGTACTCACAATTTGAACATAATATTTCTCATTGAAATTCTAAATATATTTTTAACACAAAACGTAACTTGCACATATCATTAATTAATAACCATTTACTTCTATTTCTTATTAATGACAAGATATAATTACTATTATTGCTATAATTAAATTTCAAAACATACTTCAATAGAGGGAAGATAATTAATCCAATTGTTTCCTTTGAAATCCAATTTTCCATGTTAAGCCTAATATCTATATACTAAATTAATTCTAACATTTAATTACAACTGTAATAAAACCCGTGCATTATATATTTAAATTCCAAACAAATCCTTTTATTTTGATTCACATTCTTATTATCAAATCAACTATTCCCTTATGAAATTGATTAATATAAGTTTTCATTTTATTACACTCATCACTCAACAGTTAACGTTTCTTCTTATATCAATTGTAATATTTCAATTATATTAATTCTCCATTAATTACCAAATAAATTTCTAACGGATTTGATAATAAGATAATAAATAAAACAATGGTTATACATTAATAATCCATATCTATTAACTTATTGTTTACAAACAAAGTTTAATAAATTTACATAAAAAATAATTGATTTCATACTCCATATTAAAATCAATGCAATTAATAACATATGATTACATCAATTTATACATCATTTATTCTATTCCTCATTAACCTTTATTATTTAAATTGATTTAAATTACGTTAACATAATATAGTAGTCAATTACATTCAATCAATATTAGCAAATTTTATGTTAATATGTGTTACGATCTTTATCTCATTAAAATTTGTTGTTTTATGATTTATCTCAAGTTCAAAATTTCTAATCTTATAAGATTCAGTTTAATAAATCATAAATTTTAATTTCTGACAATATTAAAGTCTAAAGCTGTAACAACCCTGTATTTTGTAATTATTTTTTTATATATTTTAATTTTTTTTAATGTAAGATTTTGATTTAAAAACTTATTTTACTTATTTGAAATGATTAAATTTATTATTTAAATATAAACTTGATTTTTATATGAGTTATAATTCCAAAATTTTGTAAGTTGAATATTTGCCTGAAATGCTGATTTTGGTCAAAATAGTCAAACTGTGACTTTCAACTTAAAATTTTAAAAGTTTAAAAATTTAATTTTTTTCTTTTATTATGAAAGTACATAAAATTATAAGAACACCACTTTTCGTTTCGTTGAATTTGGATGTAAATTGTGAAAGTTATACCCTTTACAATATTGTGCGTATATAGGGTTATTTAACAATGACTATTTTAAATTGTATAAATTACTTCTTATTGGTTATATTTTATTTTAATATGTGATAATATGTTTTATTTTGTATATTTTGACTATTAAATATTTTTAAATGATAATAGAATTTTTCCAAAATTTACTGTATTTATTTCCTATTTTTAAAGGCTGTTTTCTAATTTTCTACCATTTTCTTCATAAAAATTATATTTAATAATTTTTTTTTTGTGAATGCACTTTTTTTTTGTTATTTTATTTGTTATAAATATTTTACAAGTCCATGAAGATTTTCTAGAGTTCATTTGGATTTATTTCTAATTTTAAAGCCCAGTCTACAATTTTAAGCCATTTTCTTATTTTAATTATATATAATTAAAATTTATTTATTTATTTTATGCACTCACTTTTATTTGCTGTGTTTTACTTTATTTTATTCATTTTGCATGTATTTAAATTTAAGTAAATTTTTCCAAAGTGTATTGAAGTTATTTCTAATTCTAAAGTTTAGTTTTCATTTTTCTGTGCTATATTTCTTATTTAATCATATCTAATTAATATTTAATTTTTAATATTTTGTTTATCTGTTATATTTTCGAAATTTAACTGAGACTTTAATTATTTTCAGTTATTGGGATGTATATAAATATGTATGAGAAATTTGAAAGGGTTAAGAGCTAATAAACGGAAAAAACGTTTTATCCGTTTCTTTTGCAGTTTCTTCTGTCATTAATACATCAATTCATCTTAGCCATTCCTTTCCCCATCCTTTGCAGCCGACTTCCTCTTGTCATTCACGAATTTTTGAAGCCCCAAAACCCTAAAAATCATGGCCTCCACCTTGAAGAAAAAAATTAGGTAAATCCCTCTCTTCTTTATACTTTTCTTACTTTTCTATGCAATTTTGCCTTGTTTCTCTTCTAAGTTTGGATCGGCCTCTTCTCCATAGCCGCAGCCACAAACTCCTACATCTCCTACATGCCTCCAACACCATCTACTCCACCAACCATGACCATGGCCAAGCCATCTATGGTGGCCAAACCCTTCAAATTGCAACCTACATGCCTAAAGCAATGTTTTTGACCATTGTTGCCTCATTCCCTTCATCTCCACTTGTTGCATTGCCTATATGATGTTAAACCTGACCTATATGATGTCATACCTGAGCCAAAGCATCATCATAGCCTAGCATAAGTGTCCCTTAGGCCAAACATTGAAGTGGTTGAAGCAAGGCCCAATCTATCTTGTTCATTTCGCTTTGTATTTCAAAATTGTTTCAATGTTATTTTATGTTGAATGTTTATATATTGTCTGGTTTGTTTTGTTTTGGGTTGATGATACAAAATCATATCTTGGCTATCTTTCAACTCAAATCAAAAGTCGTGAAATTGTACTTGTCGTGCCTTTGGAGTCGTGCTTGTATGTTGTTTTGGTCCCTAGCTTTGAAAAAGGTGAGTCTTTCTCACTCTGACATATATACTTATGAAAAGTGGATTGATGCAAGTGTTTAGTAATGTAAAATGTTTATGCAAGTTAATGATGATCATATGATATGCTATGCCATGTTATTTCCATGTTATTACCATGTTAAAACTGTTAATTTTTACCTGACATCTGATATATGACTGTATATTGTGATATTGACTTTGTTTATATTATTTCTGTATATGATCACACTGTAAGTTCCCTGTTAGAAAAAATGTTATGGGCTGAAATGATAGGCCTGAGTTATTTTATTTATTTATTTAAACTTGGGATTGCGGGTTTGAAATGATAGAACCCGTATTTTTACCTTTTAAACTGCGGATTGAAATGATACATATCCGTATCACTTGACCTAGGTTAGAAAACTATATACAGACCCGTGGTTATTCTATAAAGTGCTTTGAATATTTTAAGTATTTTAAAAATATAAAATTATGAAATTTGATTTAAATAGATTTTGAAAGGTTTTAAAATAAATAAATTATGATTTTTCTATGTGTTAAAAATGTAATTTATGAATGGATTAACTGGATTTTTGAAATATAACTTATGTTTGAAATTTGGAATTTTGACTAAAAATGATATTTAAGTTACATGAATAAAATGGACTTTAATTTTATTTGGAAAATGGTAAATATGATAAATTGATTTATATTTGAATTTAAGTGATTTATTAAAGAATTATTGATTTTCTATAAATTTAAGTGGTTGAATAAATGACTGTTGAAAATGAAATTTTAAAATATAACTTGACTTGAAAATGTGAAATTTGAGTTTTAACTAAAGATGTTAAATTAATTAAATAAACTGGAAGTTTAGTTAAATTTGTGAAATGGTAATATAAATCAGAAACGTATAGGTTTTAATTTATGAAAGAAACGTATAGGTTTAATTTATTAAAGAAACGTATAGGTTTAATTTATGAAAGAAACGTATAGGTTTTAATTTATGAAAGAAACGTATGGGTTTTAATTTATGAAAGAAACGTATAGGTTTAATTTATGAAAGAAACGTATAGGTTTTAACTTATGAAAGAAACGTATAGGTTTTAATTTATGAAAGAAACGTATAGGTTTTAATTTATGAAAGAAACGTATAGGTTTTAATTAATGAAAGAAACGTATGGTGTTTTAATTGATGAAAGAACGTATGGTGTTCTAATTAATGATAGGAACATGTAAATTCCTAATTAATGAAAGAAAGGTATAAGTTTTAATTAATGAAAGAAACATATAAGTTTTTAATTAATGAAAGAAACGTGTAAAGTCCTAATTAATGAGAGAACATGAAAGTTTTAATTAATGCAAGAACATGTAAAGTTTTAATTAAGAAAGAAACATGTAAAGTTTTAAGTAGTGTGGTATTGATTTAAATTAATAAATGTTCATTATTGTAATAGGAATATAAAATTTAAACGTACATTTGACACGTAGATTTTAATCAATGTAATGGTGTATTTTAAATTGATTAAAATGATAAATGTTACTTACTGTAATAATAAAATGTAAGTTGATAACGTACATTTGATAAGCAAGTTTTAATTTATGTGAATGGCATACTTTAAATGATTAAAATAATAAAGTTTCATTATTGTAATAATAATGTAAGTTAATAAGGTGCTTTTAACTTAACATAAGAATTTCGGTTTAAATTGTATATTCCAGTAAGAAAGTTTATTTAACTATAAGGCTATGATAAATTGACATGTTAAAATTTTAAGCTTATCAATACTTTGATTATATACAATGTAAAGTGGAAAGTAGTACATTCCAAAAATGCTATGATTCCTTAAGGTAACATTTCCAAAATGCTATGATAATTTAAAGGAATATTTCAAGTTTAATAAATTTAAAGAAATATTCAATGATTTGAAAATTTGGATTTTATTTGAATGATATAATATTGAATTATTTTTGAAATGGAAATGATACAATTGTGTTATTGTTTTGAAATGAGTATGATATTTTGGTCTTGAAAGTATAAATTATTTGAAATAAAATATCCATGGGTTATAATAACGATTGGTTGTTAAAGAGACCGGGATCGGATATTGTCTTATAGCCGGACAATACCGAAAACCACTTTAACAACTGTGTACGCGGTGGAGATTCCAGAATGAAGTAGGATGGTGGCGACGTTCTCGAGGTATGTTACGTGGACCTAACTCTCGTGAGTTGGCATATATGACTAAAACATGAGCTATACCGGGCTACACAAAGGGTCGCACCCTTTCATCGAGCATGCTCCATTGGAAACCATTCTATTACTGTTGTGATTCGATTCGGTGGCGCCACTTTGATTCGGGGGTATTGTTCGAGGTGGGCGGAAGCTGCTGGCTTGCCGTCACCACCGGTCCGGGAGTGCAAACGGTGTATCCACCCTGGCATTGCCTCGCGTGCCGTGTCATATCCTTATATCGAGCCCACTACGATTTTGGTTTTAAAGATCCGACCGCGTTAAGGTTCACCATCCCCTTAACGCTATTTTCTATATGATTATACTTTACTGATTAGACACTACCGTATATAGCGTATATTACTACATAGTAAATAGTTTAACGGATCCTTAGAGGATGGGCGGTCCCAAGCATCCTTTAAGTTACTGATGCATTTTGTTACTGTTCACTTGAGTTGATTTACAGTTTATAAGTATTTATGTCCTGACTCGAGGGTTTTGTGTTTTGCTTTACGCTCGGGTCAGATTGAGCGAGTTAGCATTCCAGATTCACCTTCGGCGTTGGAGCTTTCCTTGAAGATCCAGCCATCTATTTTGTTTCAGTATCCAGTGGTTCAGTGATGTATCTGATTTGTACTTGATGTATCATGTTACTCTTCTGTTGTATCTTATTTAACTCTGATGTATCTCATATTTATATAGTAGCTTCATGAACTACTATCTCTTTTTCTTCCGCTGCATTTTTTATATGCTCTGTGTCTGTGATCTGTGATTTTTATTTACTGTATATCCTGAGATTTGCCAAATTTTTATTAACAACGCGGTATTTTGAGCAATTCAATTCCGGCATGAGTTTCTACCTATACACTTATAATGGATGCGAATGGTTGAAAATACCGGGTCGTTACAGTTGGTATCAGAGCTTTGGTAGCTCTAGGCAAAACTCAGCATATGGAGTGAATGTATTTACAGAATCACTTTCATTCGAGTTTGAATCTCTCCCTTTTGACTCGATTCCTTTGAATTTTGGAACATTCCCTGCGGTTCCAAAATCCATTCGTATCCCTCACTATTCATCTTCTTTTGACTCTGGAGCATTCCATAACTCCGCTTCGAATGATCTTTCTAGTGAGTCGGCGGTCACACCAATTTCAAATTTAATTGAAAAAGGGGGAAAACTCCTTTGCAGTTAGCATCGATTCATCAGAGATTCTTATATATCCTTGGTTTAGATGCTAATATCTTTTGTTATTTCAAACTCTAACTCTTGAGATCGAATGTAGATTTACCCTAGAAAAATTAACATTGATCTTATTCTTTAAGTCACGGTTGACCCGGTTAAGGTTGCCCGTGATTTATATAAGCTTATCCATCTTCCTATTCTGTTATTTAATCATGTCATCCTTGTTTCCAACTTATTTTTAAATCATAATCTCCTTTCATTTGTGTTAATCAAAAAAATTTGAATCTCTATCCTTCTTTGAAAATCTATTCATGTATAGTGTATTTGTAAACTAGTATTTAAAATTTAAAATGTTTTATATATTGTGTTGTTTGAGTTGTTGATGTTGAGTTGGGTTTCTGATCGATACGTCTGATCAGCGCTATCGATAAGATTTCCAAAACACTTTGACAGAACAAACGGACACAATATATTTAAAAAAAAATTTGGTTAATGAAATAAATTTTGATATATAAGTAAATTTATGGAACTTAATGAAATGAATTTAAAACAAGAATTTGAGGATTTAAATCCTGATTATTTCGAACTTTGGTTTAAAGTTTTAAAAGGTTATATTATTTAAAGTATTTTGAATAGAATTTGTTTTCAAAGAATTTTTAAAGGTTTAAAATTAGTACTCTTCTCTTTGTCGCTGGAAAATAACTTCGGTGATGACTGCAGCATCATCGACGTTCATTTTCGAGTTTCGAAGTGAAGAGACTGTTCTGTAGTCTTGCTACAGCTTTGTTTTGGGAAATTAAATTGATTTGAATTTCTAAAATATGACTTAATTTATAATATATATAGATATATGATTGAAATTTGATTTGACATATTATATATATTATTACTTATCTCTAAATGGTTTGAAGAAATCGGAAATGTAATTCTTAAATTTTATTTTTAACAATAATTTCAATTATAAAAAGAAAATCAAAATTTTTTTTGGATAAATGATTGAATTGGAAAGTTTTATTTGTATGACACAATTTCATTCCAATATAACTTACCTTAATTTCAGAAGTTAACAATGTAATTGGGTAATATACAATATAAAAAGATTTTATAAATAAAATTTGAGTGGTTATAATAAATGTTATACACTTAAATTTTAATTATAAAATGATTAACAGTGGTAAATATAATAAAGGGTAATTGAATAACTTACAATAAAATGATGTTAAAAGAACTAAGAATAAAAGAAAGCAGTTATAATAAGTGTAAGTATATTGAACATGAGTGATAAATATATTGAGAGGAATAAATTTAATTTTATTAGGAATAAAGAAGAATAAAATTTATTAAATACATTGTGAGTGTAATAAATGATTATTTTTCTAACCCATAGTTTTAAAAAAAAAATTGTTAATTTAAGATGATTGGATAATAAGATAATGAAATTTGAGATAGTTAAGATTTATGTAACTTGTGTAAAAGTTTATTTTCTATTTAAGTTGAAATCTCCATGCTTTCAAATTCATTTTCTTATTTTGTTTTTCAAACTATCTTTTGGTTGTTCTTATCGTCCTCATCTTGCTATAGACTGGTATATGCATCTTTCTATGATCTTTCTGTTTAGAAATCTTTCTATAATCTTTGATAATCTCCACCTTGTAAAACTTACCTATAACAACAGTTATCAGGTATAACTTCAATCTTCTTGTCATCTTATCTTAATCCTATTTCACTCTATCTTTTCTGTGCCCTTCCATACCTCATTCCTTTTCGGGGAAGAAAAGTTTTGAGTGGGGGAGAGTGTAACAACCCTATATTTTGTAATTATTTTTTTGTATATTTTAATTTTTTTTAATGTAAGATTTTGATTTAAAAACTTATTTTACTTATTTGAAATGATTAAATTTATTATTTAAATATAATCTTGATTTTTATATGAGTTATAATTCCAAAATTTTGTAAGTTGTATATTTGCCTGAAATGCTGATTTTGGTCAAAATAGTCAAACCGTGACTTTCAACTTAAAATTTTAAAAGTTTAAAATTTTAAATTTTTTTCTTTTATTATAAAAGTACATAAAATTATAAGAACACCACTTTTCATTTCGTTGAATTTGGATGTAAATTGTGAAAGTTATACCCTTTACAATATTGTGCGTATATAGGGTTATTTAACAATGACTATTTTAAATTGTATAAATTACTTCTTCTTGGTTATATTTTATTTTAATATGTGGTAACATGGTTTATTTTGTATATTTTGACTTTTAAATATTTTTAAATGATAATAGAATTTTTCCAAAATTTACTGTATTTATTTCCTATTTTTAAAGGCTGTTTTCTAATTTTCTACCATTTTCTTCATAAAAATTATATTTAATAATTTTTTTTTTTGTGAATGCACTTTTATTTTTTTTTGTTATTTTATTTGTTATAAATATTTTACAAGTCCATGAAGATTTTCTAAAGTTCATTTGGATTTATTTCTAATTTTAAAGCCCAGTCTACAATTTTAAGCCATTTTCTTATTTTAATTATATATAATTAAAATTTATTTATTTATTTTATGCACTCACTTTTATTTTCTGTGTTTTACTTTATTTTATTCATTTTGCATGTATTTAAATTTAATTAAATTTTTCCAAAGTGTATTGAAGTTATTTCTAATTCTAAAGTCTAGTTTTCATTTTTCTATGCTATTTTTCTTATTTAATCATATCTAATTAATATTTAATTTTTAATATTTTATTTATATGTTATATTTTTGAATTTTAACTGAGATTTTAATTATTTTCAGTTATTTGGATGTATATAAATATATATGAGAAATTTGAAAGAGTTAAGAGCTAAGAAACAGAAAAAACGTTTTATCCGTTTCTTTTGCAGTTTCTTCTGTCATTAATACATCAATTCATCTTAGCCATTCCTTTCCCCATCCTTTGCAGCCGACTTCCTCTTGTCATTCACGAATTTTTGAAGCCCCAAAACCCTAAAAATCATGGCCTCCACCTTGAAGAAAAAAATTAGGTAAATCCCTCTCTTCTTTATACTTTTCTTACTTTTCTATGCAATTTTGCCTTGTTTCTCTTCTAAGTTTGGATCGGCCTCTTCTCCATAGCCGCAGCCACAAACTCCTACATCTCCTACATGCCTCCAACACCATCTACTCCACCAACCATGACCATGGCCAAGCCATCTATGGTGGCCAAACCCTTCAAATTGCAACCTACATGCCTAAAGCAATGTTTTTGACCATTGTTGCCTCATTCCCTTCATCTCCACTTGTTGCCTTGCCTATATGATGTTAAACCTGACCTATATGATGTCCTACCTGAGCCAAAGCATCATCATAGCCAAACATAAGTGTCCCTTAGGCCAACCATTGAAGTGGTTGAAGCAAGGTTCAACCTATCTTGTTCATTTCGCTTTGTATTTCAAAATTGTTTCAATGTTATTTTATGTTGAATGTTTATATATTGTCTGGTTTGTTTTGTTTTGGGTTGATGATACAAAATCATATCTTGGCTATCTTTCAACTCAAATCAAAAGTCGTGAAATTGTGCTTGTCGTGCCTTCGGAGTCGTGCTTGTATGTTGTTTTGGTCTCTAGCTTTGAAAAAGGTGAGTCTTTCTCACTCTGACATATATACTTATGAAAAGTGGATTGATGACAAGTGTTTAGTAATGTAAAATGTTTATGCAAGATAATGATGATAATATGATATGCTATGCCATGTTATTTCCATGTTATTACCATGTTAAAACTGTTAATTTTCACCTGACATCTGATATATGACTGTATATTGTGATATTGACTTTGTTTATATTATTTCTGTATATGATCACACTGTAAGTTCCCTGTTAGAAAAAATGTTATGGGCTGAAATGATAGGCCTGAGTTATTTTATTTATTTATTTAAACTTGGGATTGCGGGTTTGAAATGATAGAACCCGGATTTTTACCTTTTAAACTGCGGATTGAAATGATACATATCCGTATCACTTGACCTAGGTTAGAAAACTATATACAGACCCGTGGTTATTCTATAAAGTGCTTTGAATATTTAAAGTATTTTAAAAATATAAAATTATGAAATTTGATTTAAATAGATTTTGAAAGGTTTTTAAATAAATAAATTATGATTTTCTATGTGTTAAAAATGTAATTTATGAATGGATTAACTGGATTTTTGAAATATAACTTATGTTTGAAATTTGGAATTTTGACTAAAAATGATATTTAAGTTACATGAATAAAATGGACTTTAATTTTACTTGGAAAATGGTAAATATGATAAATTGATTTATATTTGAATTTAAGTGATTTATTAAAAAATTATTGATTTTCTATAAATTTAAGTGGTTGAATAAATGACTGTTGAAAATGAAATTTTAAAATATAACTTGACTTGAAAATGTGAAATTTGAGTTTTAACTAAAGATGTTAAATTAATTAAATAAACTGGAAGTTTAGTTAAATTTGTGAAATGGTAATATAAATCTAAAACGTATAGGTTTTAATTTATGAAAGAAACGTATAGGTTTAATTTATGAAAGAAACGTATAGGTTTTAATTTATGAAAGAAATGTATGGGTTTTAATTTATGGAAGAAACGTATAGGTTTAATTTATGAAAGAAACGTATAGGTTTTAATTTATGAAAGAAACGTATAGGTTTTAATTTATGAAAGAAACGTACAGGTTTTAATTTATGAAAGAAATGTATAGGTTTTAATTAATGAAAGAAACGTATGGTGTTTTAATTAATGAAAGAACGTATGGTGTTCTAATTAATAATAGGAACATGTAAATTCCTAATTAATGAAAGAAAGATATAAGTTTTAATTAATGAAAGAAAGGTATAAGTTTTAATTAATGAAACAAACGTATAAGTTTTTAATTAATGAAAGAAACGTGTAAAGTCCTAATTAATGAGAGAACATGAAAGTTTTAATTAATGCAAGAACATGTAAAGTTTTAATTAAGAAAGAAACATGTAAAGTTTTAAGTAGTGTGGTGTTGATTCAAATTAATAAATGTTCATTATTGTAATAGGAATATAAAATTTAAACGTACATTTGACACATAGATTTCAATCAATGTAATGGTGTATTTTAAATTGATTAAAATGATAAATGTTACTTACTGTAATATTAAAATGTAAGTTGATAACGTACATTTGATAAGCAAGTTTTAATTTATGTGAATGGCATACTTTAAATGATTAAAATAATAAAGTTTCTTTATTGTAATAATAATGTAAGTTAATAAGGTGCTTTTAACTTAACATAAGAATTTCGGTTTAAATTGTATATTACAGTAAGAAAGTTTATTTAACTATAAGGCTATGATAAATTGACATGTTAAAATTTTAATCTTATCAATACTTTGATTATATACAATGTAAAGTGGAAAGTAGTACATTCCAAAAATGTTATGATTCCTTAAGGTAACATTTCCAAAATGCTATGATAATTTAAAGGAATATTTCAAGTTTAATAAATTTAAAGAAATATTCAATGATTTGAAAATTTGGGTTTTATTTGAATGATATAATATTGAATTATTTTTGAAATGGAAATGATACAATTGTGTTATTGTTTTGAAATGAGTATGATATTTTGGTCTTGAAAGTATAAATTATTTGAAATAAAATATCCATGGGTTATAATAACGATTGGTTGTTAAAGAGACCGGGATCGGATATTGTCTTATAGCCGGACAATACCGAAAACCACTTTAACAACTGTGTACGCGGTGGAGATTCCAGAATGAAGTAGGATGGTGGCGACGTTCTCGAGGTATGTTACGTGGACCTAACTCTCGTGAGTTGGCATATATGACTAAAACATGAGCTATACCGCGCTACACAAAGGGTCGCACCCTTTCATCGAGCATGCTCCATCGGAAACCATTCTATTACTGTTGTGATTCGATTCGGTGGCGCCACTTTGATTCGGGGGTATTGTTCGAGGTGGGCGGAAGCTGCTGGCTTGTTCGAGGTGGGCGGAAGCTGCTGGCTTGCCGTCACCACCGGTCCGGGAGTGCAAACGGTGTATCCACCCTGGCATTGCCTCGCGTGCCGTGTCATATCCTTATATCGAGCCCACTACGATTTTGGTTTTAAAGATCCGACCGCGTTAAGGTTCACCATCCCCTTAACGCTATTTTCTATATGATTATACTTTACTGATTAGACACTACCGTATATAGCGTATATTACTACATAGTAAATAGTTTAACGGATCCTTAGAGGATGGGCGGTCCCAAGCATCCTTTAAGTTACTGATGCATTTTGTTACTGTTCACTTGAGTTGATTTACAGTTTATAAGTATTTATGTCCTGACTCGAGGGTTTTGTGTTTTGCTTTACGCTCGGGTCAGATTGAGTGAGTTAGCATTCCAGATTCACCTTCGGCGTTGGAGCTTTCCTTGAAGATCCAGCCATCTATTTTGTTTCAGTATCCAGTGGTTCAGTGATGTATCTGATTTGTACCTGATGTATCCTGTTACTCTTCTGTTATATCTTATTTAACTCTGCTGTATCTCATATTTATATAGTAGCTTCATGAACTACTATCTCTTTTTCTTCCGTGCATTTTTTATATACTCTGTGTTTGTGATCTGTGATTTTTATTTACTGTATATCCTGAGATTTGCCAAATTTTTATTTACAACGCGGTATTTTGAGCAATTCAATTCCGGCATGAGTGTCTACCTATACACTTATAATGGATGCGAATGGTTGAAAATACCGGGTCGTTACAAAAGCCTTATTAAATTTAATATTTTTAATTATAAAAAATATGGGTTGTTACAAGTCATAGTAGGGATAACTATTTAAGCTTGCCCACTTAGTACGGTGTCTATAAAGGTAATGTCTAGGATTCGAATTAGGTAATCGAGTACCCTGTCCTACCTGGTTACCAACCTAGCTCGAAAGGTGAAGTGAGCCCAAAGGTTTCCCCTAATAGAAAAGGCTTAACTTAATTTATGTCTTGGACTAATTTTCAAAATCCTTTGAAAATTTAAAGATTTTAAATTTAATAGTTATATTTATAATAGAACATGTTTATTTTAAATATTATAATAATACATAAGTTTTTAAAATATTTGACATGATAATGATATTTTCAAAATGATTGAAAATATCTATATAATAATTTCAAAATTCAAATTTATTAATAAGATTGATAAAATAAATTCAATTAAACAGTTAATTAATTAATGCATATATGCAAGTATTATATATGTTGATATATGTTATATTATTTTAAAATTTTTAAGATAACATAAGTATACATGTATGTATACAAGATAAATTTTGAAATTAATAAATTTTAATAAAAATTGTTTAAATGGATAAATTAATTAAAGGTTAATTAATTAAATAAAATACACATATATATGATATATGTGTTTTACACTATAAAGATTATAGTATGCACTATAAAGTTATATAGTAGATATGTCCAATATAAAAGCTATATTGGAATACTAAATTAAAATCAATTAAAGAGTTAATTGATTAAAATTAATTGGATAAGATTTAATTAATGATATATTATATGTAAGATTACCATATATGTAATATGAAATATAAAAGTATATAACAATAAAACTTATATGATATGTGTATAAACTAAATGTGGAACATTAAAGAAACCCAAATAGACTTGAGAAATAATATATATGTAAATGTACATATACCATGATTTCTGATGTGTTTGACACTTTAATCGCTAGGGTATTTCATAAGAAATATATTATTCTATAAGTCGATATCACTCAATATATATATTGAAGATTATGAATCTTCAATATAACTTTGTCCTCTGCCATATATATTAATAAATTACTTACATACTCCTTATTTGTTGAGCAAACTCAAGCTAGGGATGTTATGCGTAGTATCGTTAATATATTGAATGGATGAGGTAAGATAACTATATGTATGTGTTGAGCAAACTCAAGATACATATACTATACTTAGGCCATCACGATATGGTAGGTATGAGTGAATAATCGCTTTCGATTTGTTGAGTAAACTCAAGGTCGAAAGGAGATTAGAATAAGGAAAAATGGGTCAGGAGTTGTATATGATACAACTGATAAGGAGTTATCCATCATTTGTGGGGCTATGATTTTTTGAGCAAATTCAAGGTTAGAATACCAAAACAAACGAGTCCTAACACCACTAGTGAAGTTGTAAGACTTCTATTTTCATCATAGGGTTTGCAGAAACATAAAAGACTAGTATGAGCCTTATTAGAAAAATAAAATGGTAACATTTAACCTTTCTAATATGGTAAGAACATATGCTACATAATGTTATAATTATCTACAATGATAAATTTGTGCATTTAATAAGATTGATTAAACGTTTGCCAATTAACATATATAAGAAAACTGAATTGAAAGTTAATAAATTGAAATATAACATATACTTACTAATAATTCTAATTGCATGTGATATAATGTTTCCATACCTATGCAAGTGCCTAATTTCAACTACTTAATACATTCGTAAGTTGGTCTCCTATATGTTTATTTGGTTTAGACGGTGTATTGCATTTAATGGTTATTTGAACTCTAAATGCAATTCAAGACTATGGATATTTGATCCATAAACTTTCACGTATAAATGTTATATGGTGAACAGTCATAGTTTGTGGGGTACAATATTTCAATGAAGTCAGTTCATTCGAAATAAGCCAATAAACAACATTTTAAGATCATGTATTCAACTTGAATGATTCAAAAGGATCATATTGTGTTAATGTAACACAAGGCCATAAACTACAAGATGCATCTAAGAACTCGATCGTTGAAATGTCAGTTTGATCATTTTACATAAAGTGCAACATATTTGATGTCTCAAATTTTAAGAATAATCAAATGCGCTTTTGTAAAAGATTTGTTATAATATTGTTGTGAAGTTTTCTTTTGAATAGTTTGACCATATGAAAGAAAAACGAATGTATAAGAATAGATGTAATTTAAAGTAAAGTTGGAATGAAGAGAATGAATAGTTACTTTTGCTACATAGATGTAACAACCCGATATTTTCAACCATTCGCATCCGCACATGTCGGACTTGAATTGCTCAAAATACCACGTTGTAAATAAAATTTGGCAAATCTTAGAATATATAGTAAATAAATAATCGCAGATCACAGACACAGAGTAAATAATAATGCAGCAGAATTAAAAGAGATAGTAGCTCATGAAGCTACAATATAAAAATAAGATACAACATAAGAGTAATAAGATAGTCACGTACAAATCAGAATACATCACTAAAATCACTGGATACTGAAAGCAAAATAGATGGCTGGATCTTCAAGCAAAGCTCCAACTCCAAAGGTGAGTCTTGAATGCTGAATCACTCAGTCTAACTCGAGCGTAAAGAAAAACACAAAACACCCGAGTTAGGAAATAAATACTTATGAACTGTAAATCAACTCAAGTGAACAGTAACAAAATGCATCAGTAACTTAAAGGATGCTTGGGACCGCCCATCCTTTAAGGATCCGTTAAACTATTTGCTATGTAGTAATATTGCTCTATTATAATAATGTCTACAGTAAAATAAACTTACTTTAAAATAGCGTTAACGGTTACCCATATAGCCCCCAACACGTAATAGTCCTAGTAGTCCATCAGGTATGAACATATCTCCAGATCGGGAGACTACCCTAAATACTCCATGGGCAACGGGAGAAAACCAAACTCGTAGTAAAGCTCGCTATGGTAGGTGGCACGACAGGCAATGCCAGGGTAGATATACCAATTACGCTTCCGGGTTGGGGGTAACGCATAGCAGCCACTACGCCCACTTCGGAAAACACTCCCAAATCAAATCGAAGGATGGCCATCAAATCAACCACAAGAAAGAGTATAGTATCGAAGGAACATGTCCGATCAGAGGACTGACCTCACTTGGCCCGTTGATCGCTCGTGTTTTAGCCACCTTATGCCAAATCATGGGAGTTGGGTCCACGTTCATACCTCAATAGGATCGTCGCCACCATCCTACTTCATTCTGGAATCTCCACCACGTACACGGTTGTTAAGTGGTTTTCGGAGTTGGCAGAGAATATGAAAAATTCCGATCCCAGTCTCTTTAACAACCAAACATTATTATAACGCCATGGTAATTTGAAAATAGTTTATCAAATAATTTTCATTTCCAAACTATATTCTTTCAAAATAGTTTATACTTCGAAACCAAAACTATTTTTGTTTCGAAACTATATTCAAATCAATACTATATCATTTCTATTTCAAACATATATTCATCTTTCAAAAATCATAATACTTTCAAAGTTATAACTTTTTCAAAACCAAAATACTTGAAATCATTACACTTTGAAAATCATAACATTTCGAAATCATACATTTACATTTTACAAATTTATTCAATTAAACCCAAATTTCAAATATCCAATTTAATTCAGTTCAAACAATCAGTTTTAATCCAATTCAGTTTCCTTACAAAACATTTCAAATCTTATCAATTTAAAATATAGATTTGATTCAGAAAATAAAATATTCAATTTTTAGTATACTTCAAAGCTTAGTATCCCACATTTCAATCTAAATTTTAATAATTTCATATATCATTGATTTAACCTCATTATTACTTAGTTTTGAAATATTCATTTCATAAATCCAATATTATTTAAATAAACTCTATTTACAAATAAACTCAATATCCTTTCATACTAATATAAACTTCAAATATTCGTTTATCAAAATCAAATATCATTCTAAATTCATATTCTTTATCAAAATAAAGATCAAATCATTTCCAAACCTTTTCAAAATCATTAAATTATCATATCCTTCAAAACCTCATTATCAAATCATTATTTGAATTCAAATTCAAATATTAAAATTTAAATATCATTTAAAAATCAAATACGTCATCCATTGATTAATTCAAAATCATTACGAAATACATTTCAAAATTCCATTCAAAACTTCATCTATCTTATTACATTTCATTCCATTTAACACATAACCAAGTAAACCCTATTTAAATTCAAATTCAATTTAAATTCCTTAATATTCAAATTTAAATATTAAATTATACTCATAACTCCTTATATTTCACAAATAATCAATTTCCTAAAAGTTAAATTATTCAACACTTTAAAATATAACTCAAACAGTGTTAAAATCTATAACATTTCAAAACATTGACAAAATATAGCACCGACAGCATTTATAAAGTGTTATCATAGCTTATAGTTTCCAAAATAGTTTAGTTCAAGAATAACGGCATTTATAAAATGCCGTAATTGATATTTAGTTATTTCAAACATAGTTAAGTTCAAAACAATAGCATTTAAAAATGTTGTCATAAAGCCATAGGATTTTTGGAAATGCTATTAATAAATTGCAGATTTTATTCAACTTTTCAAAAATAATAAAACTTCAAAAAATTTCTATTTAAATTTATAAATCATATATCTAGACTTCAAATTTCTCATTTAAATACTTTTAACATATGATTTATCACAATAAAATTTAAAATCAAATATCAAATTAAAAATCCAATTCATTAGTTAAGTTAAAATTTCACTGTTTAATTACTTATTAAACTTAAACAAAAACTTAAAATTTTATTTCAAATATCATTTCGAAACTTTAAATTTAGTTTCCATTATTTACTTACATTTTTAATAGAAACTTAAAGTCAAAATTCACATTTACTTCAAATTTATAAACTTAAATTCAAAATTTCAAGACTTAATATTTAGCTTTCATAAAATCATAAAATATATATTTTTAAATAAAATTTCATACTTTAAAAAAATACATATCTTAATAAAGATCATTTAAAAATATACCACGGGGTCTGTATATAATTTTCTAACCTAGGTCAAGTGAAACGGATATATATCATTTCAATCCGTAATTTAGAAGAACATCCGGATTCTATCATTTCAAACCCACAATCCCAAGTAAATTAAAATACAATAAAAATCACTCAGGTCTATCATTTCAGCCCGTAATGATTTTTCCTCATTCTAAAGTCCATTCGGGTATGTATCATTTCAACCTATAGTGATTCAATTGTGACGACCCACCCTTCCCGACCCTCGAAAATCGACACAAAATATGCTATAATTAATATGCCGGCGATCGGGTGCCGGAAAAGACAGATTGTTGAGAAAAAAGAAAGAAGATAGAAGAAAGAAGGAACTAAGCAATAACAGAATCTCACAATCGCAGTGGAACAAAATATAATAGTCACTAACAGATCTTTACACAAAATGAAAACTATATCTATTTTATATATTACATCATCAAAGTATCACAAACAAACAACAATTACCAACGTGACAATTTCAAACAATCACAGCAGCGGATATAAACAAATACGGTATTACGTCTTGGACTCCAGCTCCTCTCCTGAGCTCCACATCATCTTATCCTGTATACATAATACTCGGTCTGACTCGAGTATTATAATGAAATAACACCCGAGTCGGTCTGGAATACCAGCCTGAGAATAATACACCCAAGTTGATTATTAAAGTTTCAAAATCCTTTGAAATCAAAGCATCTCGTAAGACCACGCCACAAATAAACATGTCGGGTTTTTACCTTACGATAGCTAAAACATTTCTTATAAAATCCTCTGATATTATAATAAAGTCTATATACAAATACTTATTCAAATAGTCGAAATTGTTACATTAATTAAATTCTAGCTACTAGCTACAATCGTGGGTAATACAAACAAAACCATAAAATGCGGGTATGGAGAATGGATTTCCAACTAATGACTAGGCACTGGGGTACCACCTGTCACAGTACGTGGCCTAGATCACCGTACCGAGGATTACTCCCAATCCCCTGCAACAGAAGACTGGGACTACCCCTTACTGGATAATCCCGAGAAAGATCACCCCACGGTTGGGATCAGCAACCGCACCACTAAGCCGAAATAAAAAGGGACATCTAGACAGGGATGACCTCACCCTAATGGGTGCTACCCACATAGACTTGCTTTATATCCCTTGATTTTCAGTCATTCCCGGTTGATGAGGCTTGAAGCTAAGCATTAACTTTTAAGAACGTTTCATTTAGATTGCCTATCGTCCACCTCACGATGTTTCGAAAGCATTCGTCCATACAAGTCCGTCTCGGGTTCGAACGGAACTGAAGGCACTACTCCTACTACATCCATTTTGGAATCAACCTCAGGATTAGTAGCGACTAGCCCTTGCACGTCACTACTCCATCTTCGACTCTGAACTCGTCTTCCTTACGAAAACGTACAAACCGAATCGAAGTGGTTTTCGAGAAATAAATCCCGATCCCGATCTCTTCGAAACGATCAACGCATTGGCCAATATTGATAGTCGGTTGTTTAACTATCAATAACATTCACAAACAACCATCAAACAATAAATAATTACCCAAATTATTTATTAACCCCAAAATATCTTCACAAGATATATTTCCATTTTCAATGCCTTGAAAACAGTTTTAAACCACACACTCCTTATGGAATAAATTTCCAAATATTGATTTCCATTGGAAACATCCAAGCCAAATACTTTAGATTTATAATAATTTAAATTAAAGCTATTTACATATTTATTTGAAATATATACATACTTTTTAAATGTTCCAAATAAAATTGCTTGATAAAATATAAACTATTTTTCTTCAAAATAATAGTTAAGTCATACTAAATTTTAAAATAAAGTTATGAAATCCTATACAAGTTTTTCAAATAAAACTTTAACCAAACTATCTTCACAATAAAACTATTTAAAAAAATATAAATACTAATTATATTCTTTTAAAGCATATACCGATTAACCCCTTAAAAATAATTACTACTATAACTAATTAATTAAATATTTACTCTTAAAAATTTTACAACTTAAATAATAATTTCTTAAAACATTCTTTTAATAACCAATTTAAACTTTTAACTTTTACTTAAAATCTCCCTTAAACTGTACTTAGCTTTTCAGGGAAATACACTTCCATTTCAAAATAAACAAAGAATCCTTTTATAAATCCGGCTTAAATGATCTCAATTCAAATTTACGTTTAAATCCCGTAAATTTCTTCCAACACTTTAAAAATAAACTCCTTTTATTTTTAAACACATTCGCTTCTCTTGGAAATCCACCTTCAAAATATATGCTTAAAATATTTAAAATAAAGCTACTGGAAATTACTTAATTAAAAATAATACTTAAGGAAATATATAGAGGTTTCCTAAGTAATTTAAGCCAAATTTAACTTTTAAAATAAAGTTATTAAATCAAATATTTATATTAAATTTTCCTTTTGAAAACTTAATACTACTTTACGTTTAAGATAATTAAATACCATAATCTCTTAAATAAATGTTTACTTACACTTTAAACAATTAAAATAATATTTTCTTTCTAAAATATTGTAAAACGCATTTTAAACTGCCCGTTTATATTTTGAAAGCTTTTCTCTAAAGCAAACTAAATTCCAGGAAAAAGCACACTTCCATTCCTTTAAAAACAATCTTACTATTATTTTTAAGCAATTTGCACTTCTTTTAGAAATTCCCACCAGAAACCTATACTTTCAATATTTATCCTCGATAAATATTCCACTTCATTTATAAACCTGTTTATAAATTTTCATTTCACATTTCCTTTTAAATCAAAATTTCAAAAACACTTAACAGACTCCAAACCAATTTCCGAATTTAATTCCTTTAAATTCTTTACTTAAAAATTTCCTTTTAAACCCAGTTTATTTTATTTATATTTTAAATTCCCAGATTGTATTCATCCAATCATAGCACAACACAATTAAATTTTCAAATTAATCTATCACCGTATATAAATAAAACACATCATCAATTATGAAAATAATTTCGATATTGTAAGGAATCCAGTTGGGTCCCTCCAACCTATTTTCCCTGCATCCACAGACGTTAGCATGACAAATAAAATATCATATCCAGACTGATAATAATATTCACATTCAACCAATCAATCATTCATTTAAATTTTAATTATTTAAATTAACTGAAATTCCAGATGTGAGTGGGATTAACTCACCTTGCATCGGCGTTTCAATTTTAAATTAAATCGAGCCCGCTCGATTTAATCCAAAATTCTTGCTTGCATCAAACGCCTCCGAATCTACTGCAGCGCGTAGATCGCGTCGCTTCTCGTTTCGTCGGAATCCGACCATGCATGCAAAATATATGCAGAATTAAAGATTTGTATATATATAATTCATAAAACAATTTCTTTTTTTTATATTACCAAACAAAATTGGCCGTTGGATTTACTACAGAATCAAGTCGTTCCCAAGCCCTTCTTCCTCATGTAAAACAGGTTCGAACGAACCCAAAACTGCCAAAGTTAGGTCACGAGCCGCTCCTTACTACGATCATCAAGTACTCGATCAATCGAGCCCACTTCGTACCCTATAGAGCCACCTACCCCTTGCCCAAAAACAGTGAAGCTCGGCTACCCGTAGCCTTTGATAACTGCGCTCGAATCCCAGCTGAAAACGGCCGTTCTCCACCTCCAATCGGCGACAATAGCCGAGATCCACCATTCGATATGCTCGCCTTGAAGAGCTCTCCAACTTTCATTTAGAAAGATTTCGAAAAAAACTTCCTAGATTTTGAGAAAAATTGGGGAGAAGGGAATCGAATATCGGCCATATAATTGTTTGGTGTCGAATGTTAGAAGAAGACTAGGGTTTCGGCCGTATACTCTTATATATAAACATTTATAAAAATAATATTTTATTAATATTCTCAAATTTAATAAGCTTTTGCATACGAACTTTAAATCACACGTGCCGCCTAGCGTTTATGAGGTTTTACCCGCATTCCGAACACAATGGAACGTGTTTCGGGGGCTAATTCGATCATATACGCGAGTTACAGAAATAAACGATCAATTTTGAATTAAATCGATTAAAATAGTTTCTATGCGTTTTGAGCTGCCAGGGTCAAACAACAACTCCGATTGCTACGAAAATTGAAATCCGATAATAACTAACTATTACGGATCCAATGGATCTAGTTTTGTTGACTTCGAAGACTATGCCCCGGAAGGCTATTTTAACTCGTCGATGAAATCAAGCAATTTCTAAAATCGTCGAAATCTTTTAAAACATCACTTTTAAAACTTTACTAACTTTATTATAAATCGTCTAGAATTTTGTTCACATTAGAAACCGTTCTGATTCATTCCGAATCAAAATCTGTTTATTTACATTATTATATTGTTAAATTACATTATTAAAATAATGTAAAATTCCAAATTTGACTTATCGACTTTGGATTCCATCCAAAAGTCCAACATAATTATCTAAATCCAAATAGACCTAGAATAAATTTAAGAAATCGTTTTCATAACCATTTATTCCCAAATTTGTAGATTATCCCAATTTCAAATATTAAATTATTATCGAAATCCAATTAAATTTCCATATTTGAAATTTTAACTAATTTTAATGATTTAACCAAAATTTCTTATTTCAAAATCAATTCATAATCCACATTCAACATTTAAAATGAATTAAATGTTCAAAATTTAACGACCAAAATTTCGGGTCCTTACATTCCTCCCCCCTTATAAAAATTTTGTCCTCGAAATTTGCTAACGTATGAAAAATGCTACTAAATTCATTTACTTACCCATTCTAACTTAGTTAAAACTTATATTCACTTCACCAAAACCTTTAGCTCAATTCCCAAACCATTTACTTTTATTTCTAACTCAAAAGCTTTGTTTTCAACACCATTTCAAAAACAATCTTCCTAGTTAACCAAAATTTTCAAAATTCCCAAAAAAATTCTAACTCCCAAAATTTTAGAAAATTTTTGACAGCGTCTCCTTTGTACGGAGAGTGTTTTACAATATAACAATAGATATAAATATATATAAATCGACCCACACGGTCGGAAAACAAAATATACCACAAAATATATATCATTTTTCAAATTTTATTGCATAGGCGTACCTTAGATTAGCATTTTAAAAGCAAGCGGCTATATAATATTGCCTTTACGCGCTTTAACTCTATCGATTTCCTCCCGCACCTGTACTTACTTAAACAAACACATCATTTTTCAATAATATGAGAATTTAACAAAATTCCATTCATTTTTCTAAACCAAACATGTTAATTTCAAAGCCCACACAACAATTTTCGAAATCCAACAAGTTATCCATCTATATAAGCAACCCTCACATTTTAATAATATTCTAATCTCCTTTGCAAATCCATATTTTATTTACTCTACTCAAAAGAATTTACACCCAAGTTTGCTATACTCGGTTCATATTCACCATAACCAATTTATTTTCACTTCAATATGGTTACATATGCTTTGCTTACATCACTTTACTTCAATTCAGTTTGATATATTTGCTAATGAGCCACTTTCATTTATATGCAAATCCACTTAATAAAATTTCAATCCATTCCAATTGATTCAAAAACCAATTCTATTTACTTCTCTTAATTCATTCACTTACGTTTACGGCAAAACGACTAGTTTCTATGCAAGTTGTTGTTATTCAAACAAATAACCTTTTCTTACTTATACCATTTAAAATCAATTCCGACATGGATTTATAATGGAATTATTCATACCCTAAACAATTTTTTTACTTCATTACAATTATTAAATCAAATCCCGATTCTCACATACCAAATGTAACGACCCGTTAAATTAATAATATTAAATGAGTTAAATTAATATAATTTCTAACCTGATTTAGAAAAAAAAGGCTTTAAGATTTATTTGAGAAAATGTAGTAATTTGTTATAGTAATTGGAATTTAATGTAACAATTTAATTTTTATGACAATAGTTTTGGATAACGTAATTGTCACACTTTGTTAAAAGTTAATGTTAAGAAACCAATAAATGTTGAATTAGTGAATATTAATAAAATATTTACTAGAATGGGATTCATTTAATATTAAAATAAATAGTAGGATTGTTTCATTTGGTGACCGTTGAATAAACCAATGCAATAAGTGTAGATAAATTTTTTTATGAATATTGTTCGATAATGAATGTACTTAAAAACGGTAATAAACTTAATATAAGAAAACAAAGGCAAATTGTGTATTAATTAATGAATTCATGAATCAGTGTATGGACTTAGTGTAACTATACGTAAATGTACGCAATAAGGTTGTGAAATACCAATGATTTGGATTTCCAATTTATATTAAACATAATGTTGGTAGAAATTGGAATTCACTGTTGTGTGAAATATATGAGAAATCAGGTCAAATGTAAATTATACCGTAGATGATATACTCTTTTAAACAGTAGGATTTTTAAATAAATAAACGTTTCACTTAGGTTTCAATTGGATAACTTATGTAGTTTAATGGAGAATAAATTGCAATTAATTGCCATAAATTAGTGATGATAGGGTAGTTTGATTTGGCCTTTAAGAAGCAAAGAAAAAGAAAGCCAAGATTTATGAGTTCATTTGCAATGTGAAATGCAAATCTTGTGGATTGTTTTTTTTTTACAAATGGAATTAATATTTAACCATTACGTTAGTGGAGTCTGATAAGTTAAGGTGGATAATCAATGGTAATTTACCTAATTCAAAGGATATATTAATATAAATATGGGTAAAATGAGGTTAGACCAAGGATATAATATTAATTGATTTTTAAGGCTTAATTAATACGTGAAATAGACAAGATTCTACATTCAAACATTTATACAAAGCTAAGTTGTAAATAGAAGTACCAATGTAATATAATGTAAATAGATGGGAATCAACATTTATTTATTTATTTAATGGAATTTAATTTCTATAGTATGATAATCGCAATTAAATGAAATTGAAATAGCTAATTTATACGTTAGTTGAAATTTAGCTGGAATATGAGGATTTTTAATGAAATAGTGAAATCAAATGGAAATAAGGTTTCAATTATACATTGGAATTTATATTCACCATAAAAGGTTAATTGAAAACCAAAGGAGTTAATAAAGGAATCAAGCTTTATCTATTAATTTGGATTTAAGATATGGTAAATTGGATTTATTGCAATAATTAATTCTATAAGATGAGGTTAATACTTATTCTATTTATAATTAGACCAAATTGTTGATGTAGATTTTTTTGAAAGCAGAATCTATAAATCAATTTGAGTATCAAATTCAATAATTGCGCTTATTGCATAAATAAAGGGAATTTAACGTTAAATATTACGTTACTGAAATTTAAAATGAACTTTAAGAATAATATTGTGAATCATGAACCAAAGTATGTGGCATCCCTATTTGGATAAAGAATGAGTATATAAAAGTTAAAATCTAATATACGGGGTTTTGAGCATTTAATTTTATAATTCTTAAATATAGGAAAGTGCAGAAATTAACACTGCAAATTGATATACTTATAATTTTAATTCACATCCAAGCTTGTTAAATCATTTAAAATTGATTAGATTATATAAGTAATAAAATTTGGACAATTTTAGAATATAATATAAAATTTGGATTTTTGTAATTTATTTTGATTTATTTAATGAATATAAAAATAGCCTTTTTTTGTCACGGACTCGGATTTCGATGAAACCAGTTTCATCGGATCCGTATCGGTGAATTATTATAGGGTTTCAAGTTTCGTATCGATCGGACTTGTCGTTTGATCGTACGGGCGTGAAACGCCTTGAAATCAAATTTAATTAAAATCAATTTGAATCAATTTGGAAATTTTGTTTTCAGCATAACTTTTTCATACGATCAAATTTGGACGTGAAACTTTTTCCATCGCGTTCAGAATATTTTAAATTACCTATTTGGATATATTGATTTAATAAATTCGGTTCCGGAGGCATAGCGGGCTTTTTGGGCCATAGTTTGTTCCGCACGTTCATTCTACGGTCTATCTACTCTATCTCTAACCCCTCTATATAAACCTAGCTACAAGCCCTAGCCTCCACCTAATTTCTTTTCATCTGAGCGTATACTTTATTCAAGCTCCTCTTCTTCTTCAATGGGTGCTAACCCTAGATCCAGTCAGTTCAAAAAAAAAAAAAAAAAAATTCAAAAAAAAAAAAAAAAAATTCGGATCTGCAGCAGCTTCTGGTCGCGCTTCGGGTTTCAGGGGAGAAACCCTAGAGCAACCTCGGGTCAGGAAGAAAATGACTCGGGTCGCTCCGGGTCGTTTTGGCGAAAACTCCAAGCAAGCACCGGGGAATTGAGGCGGCGCACCGAAGTCGAACCCGAAGTCGGCCAGGACCAGAATTTTTCCATTTTTCAAATTTTCATAACTTTTGCATACGAGCTCGGATTCACGCGCGGTTTGTTTTGCTGGGATCGTATCGGAATTTCTGACGTTTTGACGCTGGTTTGGATGGATTTGGAGACCGTCAAAATTTTGAGTTTAAATTGAATTTAAATTCGATTTAAATTCCAAAGGTGAGTGTTTTAACCCACTCACAACTACTAGAAGCTTTTATGTTTGTTAAATTAATTTTAGAAATGAATAGCAATTTATTTATGAGTATTTGGCATGTTTATTTCACTCATATTTGTTGAATTGCATTTATTAAGTTTAACTGTTAAGTTAATTTATTTATTGCGTATTAATTGATAGTTAGAATTTATTTGTTTGCCTATAAACTGCTAGTTAATAGTTATGTAGATTATTACTGAATATAAACTATTAGATTAATAGTTGTTAAATTTAATCTGAATAAAATTGTCAGTTATTACCTGTTATCTATTATCAAATATAAATTGTTATTGATTGATATTGCTTGATGATTTTGATTGGATGATGGATGATGTTGATGGATGTTTATTGAATATCATAAAATTGCGAATTATCATGCATATTTCATTTCATTCGGGATTGTGGTTTGAAATGATATACAACCGCAAAATTTTATATCTTTTAAATTGCGGATTGAAATGATAAATATCCGTATCACTTGACCATAGGATAGAAAATTTTATACAGGCACCGCGGTCTATATATAACTATTTTAATGTGATTTCTATGGTTTGGATGGAATACGGTTTCTAAAAATCTTAAATTTTATATTGTATAAATATTATTCTTCCATATATATACATATGAAGTTGAAAATTTTGAAATTAAAAGGTGTATAAAAATCTTTATTTAAAAATGGAAAAAAATTAAGAAAATGGAGTTTAATAATTTATATCATATGTTTAAATGTTAAGTTTGGAAATTTTAAGATATGATATTTATAATTGGATTTTTCCCAAAATAAATTGAAATGAATATTCTAGTATAATTTGAATTGGGAAAATATATATATTTTATTACTAGAAATTGAAGTCTTATTATTTATGGATTTTATGTGAATATTCAAGACTAATTAATAGAACAATAGATCTGTTGAAAGAATAAAATCCAATTTTAGTTTGAAATATTGTTACTCAAAATGGATATACGTATATATAAATAAATTGAAGTGGTTTTGGAACTTGAGAGAGATAATATAAATTTTGGTTTAGACTTTAATAAAGAAATGTATTTGTAAAGCCATGAGAACTATTTTCTTTACAAAGTAACATTTAAGTTAAACCATTTAATTCATATACCGTTGAATGTCCAAACCATTCAAGTTTTTTTATAGAAGTTATGGTTTTAAATTATGATTTTCAAAATACTATGCTTTGAAATTATTTGATTTTCAGACGATATGAAGTTAAAGCATTTTGATTTTGGAAAAGAATTATATTTGGGATAAGTGATAAAATATGGTTTTGGGTTTTGAAATGATATCGTATTCATGGTTATGAAATGGAATGTTTATTCTGATTTTTAAAGTATAACCTATTTTTAAATGACCGCGGTGTTATAATAACGATGGGTTGGCAAAGAGACCGGGATCGGATATCTGACATACTCTCTATCGATACTGAAAACCACTTTGACTAACCGTGTACGCGGTGGAGATTCCAGAATGAAGTAGGTGGTGGCGACGTTTCCTGTAAGGTAAATACGTGGACCCGACTCCCGTGAGTTGGCATAAGGTGGCTAAAACTGGAGCGATTCTCAGGCCAATGAGGTCATTCCTCTGATCGGACCCTCCTCTTCGATATTATACTTTGATTTTGGATTGATTCAGTGGCCACTTCTATATTTTGATTTTGGGGAGTTAGTCCGAGGTGGGCGGTAACTGCGGCTACGCGTTTCCACCAGCCTGGATAGCAATTGGTATATCTACCCTGGCATTGCCTAGTTGTGCCGTGTCACCTACCATACCGAGCCTTTACTACGAGTTTCTATTTGTGTCGTACCTATGGAGTATCCTCTGGTAGCTTCCCGATCAGGAGGTATTACGGTACTGTATAGACTATTGGCATTATTTGTGTTAAGGGCTATATGGGTAACCCCTTAACGCTATTTAAAAGTAAGTTTATTTTATAAATAGACACTATTATAATAGCGCAATATACTACATAGTAAATAGTTTAACGGATCCTTAGGAGATGTAAATCCCGAACATCTCTTGAGTTACTGTACTCATATTTATTTCTGTTAATTTAACTCACATAAGATCTTTTAGTCTGACTCGAGTGTATTTGTCTTTTCAAATTCGCTCGGGTCAGTCCGAGCATTTCAGGATCGAAGACTTTAGCTTTGAAGGACGAAGACGAAGGAGTCGTATTATTATTATTATCTATAGTATTGCACCACACTCTAAATTTCCGCTGCATTGATTGTATTGGTATGTGTAACTCTGATATTCATTGTATAAGTAAAATAAATATTTTGTAAACAATTATCATGAACTGTATATTGATTATTATATTTTATCCTTCCGCTGTGAGATTCTATTTTGTTTTATTTCTTCTCTGTTTTTCTTATTTACCCCATAACAATCCGCCCTTGCGTATGCTTTGAATTGGCACGTGTGTCGGTTTAAAGTGTGCGAAAAGGCAGGATGTTACAGTTGGTATCAGGGCTTTGGTTTAGCGATAAACCTTGGTTTTGTGGGGTTTGACTCTTTGTTAATAGGGTAGAAATACCCTATGGGAGTCGCTGAGTGTATATATATGAGAGAGCGTATTTGTTAGTGTTAATAAAGATTTTGATATTGTGTTAATCTGTTCCGCTTTGTATTTATAAATTCTGGTTGATGCATGGGACGCTATGACATCAATAGGGATTTCTAAACACTTAATAGGACAGACCGACATAATATTTGTTTTTAATATAGGTGAATGAAATAATTTTGCCTATTATATTTTCTATATATAAAAATATTTTTATAAATATATATATATATATATATATATATTTGGTTGCTATAGATTGGGTGTTAGGAAATAAAAATATTTATAACAATTGAAGCTAAGTTGAAATTATAATAAATCAAATTGGAGATTTTAGAACTTAAGTCCGGGATTTTTGAAAATCTTCCTTCAAAGGATTTGTGAAATATAATGATTTGGTTTATAGGTAATTTCTTATATAAATGTTTAGTATAATTCGGAAGAATTGTTTTAAAAGAGGATTTTGGAGAAAATAAATTTTGTACTTTCCTCTCTGTCGCTAGAAAATAATTTCGGTGATGACGGCCGCATCATCGACTTTCATTTTCGAGTTTCGTAGGGGAAAGGCCACTGTAGTAAATTCTACTGCAGATTTATTTTGAAATTATCTAAAATTTTAAATTGTTTTAAATATAAATTGAGATATAAGTTGTAAGAACTCATTTATCTATTATTTTTAAAATAAAATTGAAATTTGACCCGGTATTTAATTCTAATATTTTCCACTAATTAATGGTTTAAATTATTTTTAGGGAAATATAAAGTAAGTAATAAATGGATTGAAACCTCTAATTTAAGTAAGAAAATTAATGCTAGGTATAAAGGAAGTTAAAATTTTAACTGATAAATAATGGTAAAGATTTATTGAAAATCAACGAATTAAAAGGGTTGAGATTAAACTTCTATAAGTTGTTTTGCTTTTTCTTTAACATAAATAACTTACCAAGTATAAAAAGTTGAAATGTGAATTAAGAGTGGAATAGAATATTATGCAAGTAGAATTTTTGGAAATAATGAAGTATTCAATAAATTACTGTTATAAATAAGAATTTAATGGTATTAACTTAAGTGATGATTGGAATTTTACTAAAATTAAAGGTTGTATTATTAATAGGTGATTTTAACCTTAAGAAAGTAAAAATGAAATTCCTTAATTTATAAAGTTTGATTGTAGGGTTATTAACTTAAGTACGCCTTAATTTCCCCCTATTCTAATATAATAGAAAGTAAGTAATATATAAATGACTGTAAACCCTAAGTAATTAATTAATAAAATTCCTTATTTTTAAGAATGAAGATTAAAGGGTTAATAATTTAAGTGTAATTAAAAAGGGTTACTGTAATTAAATATAATAGAAAGTGGGTAATTAAATTGTTACTACTATTAAATATAATAGAAACTTCAACATTAAATAAATGAATGAAATTAAAGGTAAGTTGAAATTGTAATTTATAAAACAAATATATATTAATTTAAGGAATTGAGAAGAAACTTGTAAATTTTCACTTACATTCTTAAAACATACATAACTTACCATATAATAAAAGTTGCAATGTTAGTAAGAAAATGTAAGGGGAAATCTTACAAGTGAAGCTTGAGGTAATAAAGGTATTCAATAAATTTGCTGTTATTAATGAGAATTAATTGTATAAACTTAAGTTAAATTGGAAATTTTACTATATAAGTAAAGGTAAGTAGTATAAATAGATGATATAAACTTTAGTCAATAAATTGGAATGCAAATATAATGAATTTTGTAATAAATGGAAAACGAAAATTGTAAGAAATAAAGAAATCCCTCCATAAATGAAAGAAAGAAAATCAAACCACTGAAGCATGAAATAAATGTATAATAACTTAATTTGGTTGTTGGTTTGAATTGTATTGTTTGATTTATGATTGTGGGGTAAGGAACTTGAAGTTGTTGGATGAATAAATAATCTATCTTTGTTCCATCTAAGACTGTTGAGTAAAGGATGCACTTGATAGTTAATTTCATTTCATACAAATTTCAAGTTTGAACCCAAACAACTATTTGTTTGATGGATTAAATGATTGCCTTGTGTGTGTATGTATGTTGTTTGTAAGGTTGATGGTTGTTGAATTGTTTGGTTGATTAATGATTGAATCCACTTGAATAGTTCACTTTAAAATAAATATTTAACCTTTTAGATTTTATAAGTGAAATGCAGGCTATGGAAGCCACTACTACTGCTCTGGTTCCCTAATAATAAGCGTATTGCCCGACAAATAGGTACGTTTTCGGATTACGTTTAAAGCGCTATTTTATAATTTTGCCCGTGTTGGGATAATATTTTGATAATATATGTAATATATTTGTATATTTTGATATTATATTTTCTCCAGAGTCTCTCCGTACAAAGGAGAGTCTGCCAAAATTTTTTGTAAATTTTGGACTTAGAATTTTGTTGAATATTTTCCAAACTTTAATGATTTAAGTATAAAAGGTTATAATGACTATAAAACAGGCATATCTCATTTAAGGAAATTAATTTAGTAAATTATTGTTTATAAGTTAATATTTGAAATAAGATGTAATGTTTTATTCTTCCTTCTCCCTTCTTTTTCCTTTTCGGGGACGAAAAGTTTTGAGTGGGGGAGATTGTAACGACCCGTTAAATTAATAATATTAAATGAGTTAAATTAATATAATTTCTAACCTGATTTAGAAAAAAAAAGGCTTTAAGATTTATTTGAGAAAATGTAGTAATTTGTTATAGTAATTGGAATTTAATGCAACAATTTAATTTTTATGACAATAGTTTTGGATAATGTAATTGTCACACTTTGTTAAAAGTTAATGTTAAGAAACCAATAAATGTTGAATTAGTGAATATTAATAAAATATTTACTAGAATGGGATTCATTTAATATTAAAATAAATAGTAGGATTGTTTCATTTGGTGACCGTTGAATAAACCAATGTAATAAGTGTAGATAAATTTTTTTATGAATATTGTTCGATAATGAATGTACTTAAAAAGGGTAATAAACTTAATATAAGAAAACAAAGGCAAATTGTGTATTAATTAATGAATTCATGAATCAGTGTATGGACTTAGTGTAACTATACGTAAATGTACGCAATAAGGTTGTGAAATACCAATGATTTGGATTTCCAATTTATATTAAACATAATGTTGGTAGAAATTGGAATTCACTGTTGTGTGAAATATATGAGAAATCAGGTCAAATGTAAATTATACCGTAGATGATATACTCTTTTAAACAGTAGGATTTTTAAATAAATAAACGTTTCACTTAGGTTTCAATTGGATAACTTATGTAGTTTAATGGAGAATAAATTGCAATTAATTGCCATAAATTAGTGATGATAGGGTAGTTTGATTTGGCCTTTAAGAAGCAAAGAAAAAGAAAGCCAAGATTTATGAATTCATTTGCAATGTGAAATGCAAATCTTGTGGATTGTTTTTTTTTACAAATGGAATTAATATTTAACCATTACGTTAGTGGAGTCTGATAAGTTAAGGTAGATAATCAATGGTAATTTACCTAATTCAAAGGATATATTAATATAAATATGGGTAAAATGAGGTTAGACCAAGGATATAATATTAATTGATTTTTAAGGCTTAATTAATACGTGAAATAGACAAGATTCTACATTCAAACATTTATACAAAGCTAAGTTGTAAATAGAAGTACCAATGTAATATAATGTAAATAGATGGGAATCAACATTTATTTATTTATTTAATGGAATTTAATTTCTATAGTATGATAATCGCAATTAAATGAAATTGAAATAGCTAATTTATACGTTAGTTGAAATTTAGCTGGAATATGAGGATTTTTAATGAAATAGTGAAATCAAATGGAAATAAGGTTTCAATTATACATTGGAATTTATATTCACCATAAAAGGTTAATTGAAAACCAAAGGAGTTAATAAAGGAATCAAGCTTTATCTATTAATTTGGATTTAAGATATGGTAAATTGGATTTATTGCAATAATTAATTCTATAAGATGAGGTTAATACTTATTCTATTTATAATTAGACCAAATTGTTGATATAGATTTTTTTGAAAGCAGAATCTATAAATCAATTTGAGTATCAAATTCAATAATTGCGCTTATTGCATAAATAAAGGGAATTTAACGTTAAATATTACATTACTGAAATTTAAAATGAACTTTAAGAATAATATTGTGAATCATGAACCAAAGTATGTGGCATCCCTATTTGGATAAAGAATGAGTATATAAAAGTTAAAATCTAATATACGGGGTTTTGAGCATTTAATTTTATAATTCTTAAATATAGGAAAGTGCAGAAATTAACACTGCAAATTGATATACTTATAATTTTAATTCACATCCAAGCTTGTTAAATCATTTAAAATTGATTAGATTATATAAGTAATAAAATTTGGACAATTTTAGAATATAATATAAAATTTGGATTTTTGTAATTTATTTTGATTTATTTAATGAATATAAAAATAGCCTTTTTTTGTCACGGACTCGGATTTCGATGAAACCAGTTTCATCGGATCCGTATCGGTGAATTATTATAGGGTTTCAAGTTTCGTATCGATCGGACTTGTCGTTTGATCGTACGGGCGTGAAACGCCTTGAAATCAAATTTAATTAAAATCAATTTGAATCAATTTGGAAATTTTGTTTTCAGCATAACTTCTTCATACGATCAAATTTGGACGTGAAACTTTTTCCATCGCGTTCAGAATATTTTAAATTACCTATTTGGATATATAGATTTAATAAATTCGGTTCCGGAGGCATAGCGGGCTTTTTGGGCCATAGTTTGTTCCGCACGTTCATTTTACGGTCTATCTACTCTATCTCTAACCCCTCTATATAAACCTAGCTACAAGCCCTAGCCTCCACCTAATTTCTTTTCATCTGAGCGTATACTTTATTCAAGCTCCTCTTCTTCTTCAATGGGTGCTAACCCTAGATCCAGTCAGTTCAAAAATAAAAAAAAAATAAAAATTCAAAAAAAAAAAAAAAAATTCGGATCTGCAGCAGCTTCTGGTCGCGCTTCGGGTTTCAGGGGAGAAAACCCTAGAGCAACCTCGGGTCAGGAAGAAAATGACTCGGGTCGCTCCGGGTCGTTTTGGCGAAAACTCCAAGCAAGCACCGGGGAATTGAGGCGGCGCACCGAAGTCGAACCCGAAGTCGGCCAGGACCAGAATTTTTCCATTTTTCAAATTTTCATAACTTTTGCATACGAGCTCGGATTCACGTGCGGTTTGTTTTGCTGGGATCGTATCGGAATTTCTGACGTTTTGACGCTGGTTTGGATGGATTTGGAGACCGTCAAAATTTTGAGTTTAAATTGAATTTAAATTCGATTTAAATTCCAAAGATGAGTGTTTTAACCCACTCACAACTACTAGAAGCTTTTATGTTTGTTAAATTAATTTTAGAAATGAATAGCAATTTATTTATGAGTATTTGGCATGTTTATTTCACTCATATTTGTTGAATTGCATTTATTAAGTTTAACTGTTAATTTAATTTATTTATTGCGTATTAATTGATAGTTAGAATTTATTTGTTTGCCTATAAACTGCTAGTTAACAGTTATGTAGATTATTACTGAATATAAACTATTAGATTAATAGTTTTAAATTTAATCTGAATAAAATTGCCAGTTATTACCTGTTATCTATTATCAAATATAAATTGTTATTGATTGATATTGCTTGATGATTTTGATTGGATGATGGATGATGTTGATGGATGTTTATTGAATATCATAAAATTGCGAATTATCATGCATATTTCATTTCATTCGGGATTGTGGTTTGAAATGATATACAACCGCAAAATTTTATATCTTTTAAATTGCGGATTGAAATGATAAATATCCGTATCACTTGACCATAGGATAGAAAATTTTATACAGGCACCGCGGTCTATATATAACTATTTTAATGTGATTTCTATGGTTTGGATGGAATACGGTTTCTAAAAATCTTAAATTTTATATTGTATAAATATTATTCTTTCATATATATACATATGAAGTTGAAAATTTTGAAATTAAAAGGTGTATAAAAATCTTTATTTAAAAATGGAAAAAAATTAAGAAAATGGAGTTTAATAATTTATATCGTATGTTTAAATGTTAAGTTTGGAAATTTTAAGATATGATATTTATAATTGGATTTTTCCCAAAATAAATTGAAATGAATATTCTAGTATAATTTGAATTGGGAAAATATATATATTTTATTACTAGAAATTGAAGTCTTATTATTTATGGATTTTATGTGAATATTCAAGACTAATTAATAGAACAATAGATCTGTTGAAAGAATAAAATCCAATTTTAGTTTGAAATATTGTTACTCAAAATGGATATACGTATATATAAATAAATTGAAGTGGTTTTGGAACTTGAGAGAGATAATATAAATTTTGGTTTAGACTTTAATAAAGAAATGTATTTGTAAAGCCATGAGAACTATTTTCTTTACAAAGTAACATTTAAGTTAAACCGTTTAATTCATATACCGTTGAATGTCCAAACCATTCAAGTTTTTTTTATAGAAGTTATGGTTTTAAATTATGATTTTCAAAATACTATGCTTTGAAATTATTTGATTTTCAGACGATATGAAGTTAAAGCATTTTGATTTTGGAAAAGAATTATATTTGGGATAAGTGATAAAATATGGTTTTGGGTTTTGAAATGATATCGTATTCATGGTTATGAAATGGAATGTTTATTCTGATTTTTAAAGTATAACCTATTTTTAAATGACCGCGGTGTTATAATAACGATGGGTTGGCAAAGAGACCGGGATCGGATATCTAACATACTCTCTGTCGATACCGAAAACCACTTTGACTAACCGTGTACGCGGTGGAGATTCCAAAATGAAGTAGGTGGTGGCGACGTTTCCTGTAAGGTAAATACGTGGACCAGACTCCCGTGAGTTGGCATAAGGTGGCTAAAACTGGAGCGATTCTCAGGCCAATGAGGTCATTCCTCTGATCGGACCCTCCTCTTCGATATTATACTTTGATTTTGGATTGATTCAGTGGCCACTTCTATATTTTGATTTTGGGGAGTTAGTCCGAGGTGGGCGGTAACTGCGGCTACGCGTTTCCACCAGCCTGGATAGCAATTGGTATATCTACCCTGGCATTGCCTAGTTGTGCCGTGTCACCTACCATACCGAGCCTTTACTACGAGTTTCTATTTGTGTCGTACCTATGGAGTATCCTCTGGTAGCTTCCCGATCAGGAGGTATTACGGTACTGTATAGACTATTGGCATTATTTGTGTTAAGGGCTATATGGGTAACCCCTTAACGCTATTTAAAAGTAAGTTTATTTTATAAATAGACACTATTATAATAGCGCAATATACTACATAGTAAATAGTTTAACGGATCCTTAGGAGATGTAAATCCCGAACATCTCTTGAGTTACTGTACTCATATTTATTTCTGTTAATTTAACCCACATAAGATCTTTTAGTCTGACTCGAGTGTATTTGTCTTTTCAAATTCGCTCGGGTCAGTCCGAGCGTTTCAGGATCGAAGACTTTAGCTTTGAAGGACGAAGACGAAGGAGTCGTATTATTATTATCTATAGTATTGCACCACACTCTAAATTTCCGCTGCATTGATTGTATTGGTATGTGTAACTCTGATATTCATTGTATAAGTAAAATAAATATTTTGTAAACAGTTATCATGAACTGTATATTGATTATTATATTTTATCCTTCCGCTGTGAGATTCTATTTTGTTTTATTTCTTCTCTGTTTTTCTTATTTACCCCATAACAATCCGCCCTTGCGTATGCTTTGAATTGGCACGTGTGTCGGTTTAAAGTGTGCGAAAAGGCGGGATGTTACACCAAATTCATTATCCAACTCATGTTTATATTAATATCATTCAATTCTGGATTATTTACAACTCATACATTGTTATTTCATCACAATAATTAATTAAAATCCTTTCACTTGCATTTCAATTTTATTATCTAAACAAATTTCATTCAAGACCACTTATGAAGCTCGACCACAGTCACTTTCCAATTTGCTTAAGTTGTTTCAATTACACAATACTTCCATTTCTTATATCAATTTTATTCTATTAATAATAAGGCCACTTCAAATCATTCCACTCACTTGAATTTATCTACAATTCAAACCATCACTATTATAATCCAATTCCATTATTCATCCACACTTTCAATGTTTTATTACCAAAATTAAATCCCATACTAGAACTGGGTTTTTATTTTACTTTTCAAATTTTTAACAAGCTACCAAAATTTATTCATCCCATTACCTTTTTTAAATTAATTTGGCTTACACTAAATTCATCCTCAAACAACTCTTTTGAATTTAGTAGAGTGAGCATTTATTTCATCCAATATCATTTCAACTAAATTAAATCTTCTTTCAATTCAGTTCTTCTCAAATTTTGATTCAAGTTAAACTAAATTTATTTAGCCAACTTAAATTCTTACTATTCCCTTTACTATTTTAAATAAGAATTTAATTCCATTCAATATTATTTATAACGCAACTAAATTTTGATTTCAACTCCATCCAAATTCAACTCAATTCCTTTTAATTTAAGTTAAATCCAATTTTTATTTTTCCATTCAATTTAAATTTTTACTTTTCTTTCCACTAATATATAAGTTTTAAAACTTATTTAGTAACCTAAGTCCATTCGTCCTTTTATATTTCACTTTGGCTTATTCCAATTTATATTTCATTTAGGATCAAGTTTTGAATTTTCCATAAAATACCAATCATTTTATTTTGGTTTTACAACTTTCATTTTCTATTCTTAAGTTCACCAACTTATTTATTTAAAAGCTTATATTGCTCATTTGAGTCATTTTCACCTTATAATCACAATTCCAAATTATATATATATCACTTAATAGCTTAAGGTTATAAATTTTCATTACACAATTATAATCATTGTACATTTCAATTTTATATTCAATTTAATTCAATTTCAATTTTATTTTATATTTAACTTATCTCAAGTTAAATTCAAATATATCTTATTCACTTCCATTTACTCAAGTTAAACTTTAATTCCATGATTAATTTTTTCATTTTCCTTCTTATTAATATCAACTCCACTTAATAGGTTCGGTAGCTACTTTATCTTAACCTTTCACATTATTAAATAGAGTTCCCAGAATTCAATTACCCAGTTTTATTTCAAAATCATTTTGAAATTATAAATAACTCATACACTCCTGGTATATGAAAATCAAATCACCGAATTCCAAAATACTTGCTTTTACCAAAACAAATTTCCCTTTTGAAATTTCTAAAACCACTTGTATACCCAACAAGTCCAAACAAATATCATAATCAACCTCCACGGTAGCAATCCATCACCTTAGAAACTAGAAAATGAATTCTTCTGATGTGGCCATCATCATCGGGATTATTTACCCGCGACTGAAGTGAGTTCAGTGCTTCTTTACTTCCACAAATTCCTTTCGAACAATTACCATTCAAAAATATTTCCGAGTTAATACACCATCATTGCCTTCAAACACTTTGGAAACATTTCAAACATTCCCAGGATTTTAAATTCCCAAACCTTTTGTTTTAAAATCCATTTAAAACACTTTTCAAAATTTTTGAGATTTAAATTTTGGTTTAATTAAAATTTAGTTATTATTCTTTTGGATAAATCATACTTATAGAATCCTTACTCTTGGTTATAAATAATTTCAAAATTTAGATTCTTATATTTGACTAAGATATCCACAACCAAACATCCAAATATATATAATAATTTCAGAAAATTATTCCTTTTATACAATATAATTTTGGGTAAAATTATTTCATTTACCCACTTTAAAAACAATACCATGTCGGTTTGTCTTGTTTAAGAGTTTAGAAACCCCTATCGATACGGTTGTACTTTCCATACCGACCAGAATTCACAAACACTCAACCGATAAGTCAACACAGTCTAAAAACAATTTTTATATTCACTAACAAGTACGCGCTCATAGCTATTAATACACTCAACTCATTATAGAGTACGATTGACTCTGATTAATGAGTAATTTCCCCACCAGAGCCAAGGTTGTCGCCAGCCTAAGCTCTGATACCACATGTGACGACCTGGCCTTCTCGACCCTTGAAAATCGACACAAAATATACTACAATATAATATGCCGACGATCGGAAGCCAGAAAAGACAGATTGTTGAGGAAAAAGAAAGAAGATAGAAGAAAGAAGGAACTAAACAATAACATAAGCTCATAATCGCAGCGGAACAAAATATAATAGTCAATAACAGATCTTTACACAAAATGAAAACTATATATGTTTTATATATTACATCATCAGAGCATCACAAACAAACAACAATTACTAACCTGACATTTCAAACAGTCATAGCAGCGGATATAAACAAATACGGTAATACGTCACGGACTCCAGCTCTTCTCCTGAGCTCCACAACATCTTATCCTGTATATATAATACTCGCTCTGACCTGAGCATTATAATTAAATACCACCCGAGTCAGTCAGAAATACCAGCATGAGAAAAATACACCCAAATTGATTATTAAAGTTTCAAAATCCTTCGAAATCAAAGCATCTCGTAAGACCACGCCACAAATAAACATGTCGGGTATTTACCTTACGATAGCTTAAACATTTCTTTCAAAATCCTCTGATATTAAATAATGTCTATATACAAATACTTATTTAAATAGCCGAAATTGTTACATTAATTAAATTCCAGCTACTAGCCATAATCATGGGTAATACAAACAAAACCGTAAAAGGCGCGTAGGGAGAATGGATTTCCAACTAATGGCTAGGCACCGGGGTACCACCTGTCACAGTACGTGGCCTAGATCACCGTACCGAGGATTACTCCCAATCCCCTGCAACACAAGACCGGGACTACCCATTACTGGATAATCCCGAATAAGATCACCCCACGGTTGGGATCAGCAACCGCACCACTAAGCCGAAATAAAAAGGGACATCTAGACAGGGATGACCTCACCCTAATGGGTGCTACCCAGATAGCCTTGCTGCATATCCCCTGATTTTTAGTCATTCTCGGTTGATGAGGCTTGAGGCTAAGCGTTACCTTTTTAGAACGTTTCACATAGAATGCCCATCGTCCACCTGACGATGTTCCGAAAGCATTCGTCCATACAAGTCCATCTCGGGTTCGAACAGAACCGAAGGCACTACTCCTACTACATCCATTTTGGAATCATCCTCAGGATTAGTAGCGACTAGCCCTTGCACTTCACTCCTCCATCTTCGACTCCGAAATCATCTTCCTTACGAAAACGTACAAACCAGTTCGAAGTAGTTTTCGAGAAATAAATCCCGATCCCAGTCTCTTCGAAACGACCAACGCATTGGCCAATATTGATAGCCTATTGTATAACTATCTATAACATTCACAAACAACCATCAAACGATAAATAATTACCCAAATTATTTATTCACCCCAAAATATCTTCATAAGATATATTTCCTTTTTCAATCCCTTGAAAACAGTTTCAAACCACACACTTCTTACGGAATAAATTTCCAAATATAGATTTCCACTGAAAACATCCAAGCCAAATACTTTAGATTTACAATAATTTAAATTAAAGCTATTTACATACTTTATTTGAAATATATACATACTTTTTAAATGTTTCAAATAAAATTGCTTTATAAAATATAAACTATTTTTCTTCAAAATAAAAGTAAAGTCATACTAAATTTTAAAATAAAGTTATGAAATCCTATACAAGTTTTTCAAATAAAACTTTAACCAAACTATGTTTACAATAAAATTATTTTAAAAAAATATCAATACTAATGATATTCTTTTAAAGCATATACCGATTAACCTCTTTAAAATAATTACTACTAGAACTAATTTATTAAATATTTACTCTTAAATTTTTACAACTTAAATAATAATTTCTTAAAACATTCTTTTAATAACCAATTTAAACTTTTAACTTTTACTTAAAATCTGCTTTAAAATGTACTTAGCTTTTCAGGGAAATACACTTCCATTTCAAAATAAACCAAAGAATGCCTTTATAAATCTGGCTTGATTTATCTCAATTCAAATTTACGTTTAAATCCCATAAATTTCTTCCAACACTTTAAAAATAAACTCCTTTTATTTTTAAACACGTTCCCATCTCCTGGAAGTCCACCTTCAAAATATATGCTTAAAATAATTAAAATAAAGCTACTAGAAATTACATAATTACAAATAATACTTAAGGAAATATATAGAGGTTTCCTAAGTATTTTAAGCCAAATTTAACTTTTAAAATAAATTTATTAAATCAAATATTTATAATAAAATTTCCTTTTGAAAACTTAATACTACTTTAACCTTAAGATAATTAAATACCATAATCTCTTAAATAAATGTTTACTTACACTTTAAATAAATAAAATAATATTTTCTTTCGAAAATATTCTAAAACACATTTTAAACCTCCCATTTATATTTTGAAAGCTTTTCTTTAAAACATACTAAATTCCAGGAAAAAGTACACTTCCTATCCTTTAAAAACAATCTTACTATTATTTTTAAGCAATTTTCACTTCTTACAGAAATTCCCATCGGAAACCTATACTTTCAATATTTATCCCCGATAAATATTTCACTTCATTTATAAATCCAGTTTATAAATTTTCATTTCACATTTCCTTTTAAATCAAAATTTCAAAAACACTTTAATAGACTCTAAACCAATTTTCGAATTTAATTCGTTTAAATTCTTTACTTAAAATTTCCTTTTAAACCAAATTTATTTTATTTATATTTTAAATTCTCAGATTGTATTCATCCAATCATAGCACAACATAATTAAATTTTCAAATTGATCTATCACCGTATATAAATAAAACACATCATCAATTATGAAAATAATTTCTATATTGTGAGGAATCCAGTTGGATCCCTCCAACCTGTTTTCCCTACATCCACAGACGTTAGCATAACAGATAAAATATCATATCCAGATTGATAATAATATTCACATTCAACCAATCAATCATTCATTTAAATTTTAATTATTTAAATTAACGGGAAATTCCATATGTAAGTGAGATTAACTTACCTTGCATCGGCGTTTCAATTTTAAATTAAATCGAGCCCGTTCGATTTAATCCAAAATTCTTACTTGCATCAAACGCCTCCGAATCTACTGCAATGCGTAGATGGCGTCGCTGCGATTCCGTCGCTTCTAGTTTTGTCAGAATCTGACCATGCGTGCAAAAGATATGCAGAATTAAAGATTTGTATATATATAATTCATAAAACAATTTCTCTTTTTTTTTATATAACCAAACAAAATTGGCCGTTGGATTTACTACAGAATCAAAGCCATTCCCAACCCTTCTTCCTCACGCAAAACAGGTTCGAACGAACCCAAAACCGCCGAAGTTAGGTCACGAGCCGCCCCTTACTACGATCATCAAGTAGTCGATCAATCGAGCCCACTTCGTAGCCTATAGCTCCACCTACCCCTTGCCCAAAAAAAGTGAAGCTCGGCTTCCCATAGCCTTTGATAATTACACTCGAATCCCAGGTGAACATGGCTGTTCTCCACCTCAAATCGGCGACAATAGCCGAGATCAACTGTTGGATATGCTCGCCTTGAAGAGCTCTCCAACTTTCATTTAGAAAGATTTCGAAAATACTGCCTTGATTTTGAGAAAAATTGGGGAGAACGGAATTGAATATCGGCCATATAATTGTTTGGTGTCGGCTGTTAAGAGAAGACTAGGGTTTCGGCCGTATACTCTTATATATAAACGCTTATAAAAATAATATTTTATTACTATTCTCAAATTTAACAAGCTTTTAAAACGAACTTCAAATCACACGTGTCGCGTGGTGTTGATAAGGTTTTACCCGCATTCTGAACACAATGGAACGTGTTTCGGAGGCTAATTCGATCATATGCGTGAGTTATGGAAATAAACGATCAATTTTAAATTAAATCGATTAAAATAGTTTCTATGCATTTTGAGCTGCCAGGGTCAAAGGACAACTCCGATTGCTACGAAAATAGAAATCTGATAATATCTAACTATTATGGATCCAATGGAGCTAGTTTCGTCGAATTCCGAGACTGTGCCCCGAAAGGCTATTTTAACTCGTCGATTAAATCGAGCGATTTCTAAAATCTTCGAAATCTTTTAAAACTTCACTTTTAAAAGTTTACTAACTTTATTATAAATAGTATAGAATTTATATTCACATTAGAAACTGTTCTGATTCATTCTGAATCAAAATCGTTTATTTACACTATTATATTATTAAATTCCATTATTAAAATAATACAAAATTCCATATTTGACTTATCGACTTTGGATTCCGTCCAAAAGTCCAACATAATTATCTAAATCCAAATAGACCTTAAATAAATTGAAGAAATCATTTTCATAACCATTTATTCCCAGATTTATAGATTATCCCAATTTCAAATATTAAATTATTATCCAAATCTAATTAAATTGCCATATTTAAAATTTTAACTAATTTTAATTATTTAACCAAAATTTCTTATTTCAAAATCAATTCATAATCCATATTCAACATTTAAAATGAATTAAATGTTCAAAAGCTAACGACCAAAATTTCGAGTCGTTACATCTGTTCTAACAGGGAACTTGTAGTGTGATCATATATAGAAATAATGTAAACAATGTCAATATCACAATATAATGCCATATATCAGATGTCAGGTGATAATTAACAAAGTAATCATGGTAATAACATGGCATTGCATATCATATCATCATCATTTACTTGCATAACATTTTAAATTTACTAAACACTTGTCATCAATTCACTATTTCATAAGTAAATTGTTAGAGTGAGAAAGACTCACCTTTTCAAGCTAGTGATATCTAATCAAAACACATAAAACAAATCCAGAAAGCATGATACGGCACGACATAGCATGACACATCACGACATTGGATTCAAATGAGTGGAGAGAGCCAAATTTGTCTACACATAAACAAGACAAGTATAAATACAATTTCAAACCAAATATACTTATGGAAACAATTTAAAATAAAAGCAACAGTGAAAGGAATGACTTGATCATTGCCTCCATCATTCAATGCTCGGCCTAGGGTCAGGTGTGCTCGGCCAAAATGGTGCATAAGGTCCGGTATAGGTCCATAAAGGCACAAGTAGTAAGGTGTTAAAGGAGTGGAAGTTGCAACATAAAGGAAAATCAAAAGGTACGCAAATAAGTGGTTTTTGGTGCAAACATTAGAGTCGGCCTGACATGGCTTGGGCTTGGTCATGTAAGGGGATGGTCAGGTAGGGTCTGGAGTGTCGGCCATAGGTGGTGGAGGGACTGGTGGCGGCGGCTAAGGAGGTGGCAAGGTGGAAAAATGAAGGGTATGGCATTAAGGAGTTCGGCTATGCAATATTCAGGATGATTTTGAAACATTTGGTGATGAAAGCTTCAAGGGGGCTCACGGCCTAGTCAAGTCAAAGGGAAAGGATGGTGAAGTGGCCATGGATAGTGGTGGTGCTGGACGATGGAGGAGAAAGGTCAAAAGTTAAAGGCCAAAGTCTCTTGATATTTCACATTTCTTTTATCCAAATAAACTAAAATAAAAACCAGGTAAATAAAATAAAAAAACAAAATAAAGTAAAAATGAAATGAATAAATAAATTTTAGAAAAATATAAGAATATAGTTAATTATATGTAAACTAGTATTGAAAATTAAAAACAAAATATAACTAGTTTGGGAAAAATTACAACAACGCTTTAAAAATGTTTTAAAAATAATATATATATATATATATAACACAACATATTACACATATATATACAAATTAGAACAAGATGTGACAAACAAAAATATTATTTATATGAATTAAAATAAACAATATTGTTAAATAAATCAATTCTACACAGTGTATTATAAAAAGCATAACTTTCACAATATTAATCAGATTTCAACGAAACGAAAAGCAATATACTTAAAATTTAATCTATTTTCATAATAAAATTCAAAAATTCAAAATTTTAAATTTTAAATTTAAAAGTCAATGTTTGACCATATTGACCAGTATTCACATTTTTAGGAAATATTCTATTTATTCATATTTGAATAATTCACATCAAAATCAAAGTTTATATTTAAAATAACAAAATTTATTCATTTTAATAAATAAAATAAAGTTTTAATATCAAGAATTCAATTATAATAATTAAACTATACAATTAAAATAATCAGAAAATACAGGGTTGTTACACTCTTCACCACCCAAAACTTTTCGTCTCAGAAAAGAAATGAGGTATTGGAAAGCGCAGAAAAATATATAATGAAATAAGTTTAAGACAAGATGACATGAAAATTGAAATTATACCTGATAACTGTTGTTATAGGTAAGTTTGACAAGGTGAAGATGATCTTCCCAAGATCCTCCAAAATCAAGAACACTAGCACGAAAAAGATCTTCTAGAATCTGATTCACCCTTCCCGTTTGACCGATGGTATGTGGATGGCATGCAGTGCTCAGATTAAAAAATGAGTACCAAAGATTATCAAAGATTATAGAAATTTTTTTAAACAGACTGGTATAAGCAATATCCTCCCCATTCTGTAGGAAGATAAGGAAAATAAGGACAACCAAAAGATAATTTGAAAAACAAAATAAGATATTAAATTTGAAACTATGAAAATTTCAAATTGAATTGAAAATTAATTTTACATAAGTTAAATAAATCTTAATCATCTCTAATTTCATTATCTTGTCATCCAATTATATTAAATAAACAATCTCTAAAATCATGGATTTGAAAAAAAATCATTTATTATACTCATAATGTACTCAATAAAATTAATTCTTCTTTATTCCTAATTAAAATTTAATTTATTCCTCTTAATATACTTTATCACCTATGTTAAATATATTTACACCAATTATGACTACTTTAAATTATTCTTAGTTCCTTAACATCATTTTATATTGTAAATTATTCCATTACCCTTTTCTTTATTTACCACTGTTAATCTTTTTATAACTAAAATTTAAGTGTAAAAAATTTATTATAACCACTCAAATTTTATTTATAAAATCTATTTTTATATTGTATGTTATCCAATTACAAATTCAACTTCTGTATAATTTAGGTGGGTCATATTGGAATGAAACTGTGTATTATACAAATAAAACTTTCTAACTTAATCATTTCAAGCTTGAATATTTATCCAAATCTTGAAATTATACTTAAAAATTATCTTTCAAGATAAAATTTAGGAATTAATTTTCCGATATATTCCAAACTATTTAGAGATAAATAAATGCACATATACTATATATATATCCATTCAAATTTAAAATCATATATGAACATATGTTATAAATCTAGTCTTATTTTCGAAATCCAAGCCAATTAAATTTCCCAAAGCAAAACTGTAGCAAGACTACAGAACTGTCTCTTCACTTCGAAACTTGAAAATGAATGTCGATGATGCTGCAGTCATCACTGAAGTTATTTTCCAACGACAAAGAGAAGAGCATTAATTTTAAACTTTAAAATTCTTTGGAAATAAATTTCTATTCGAAAATACTTTAAATAAATTATCCTTTTAAACTTTAATCACAGGGTTTGAAACCATCGAAAATTAAATTCTCAAATTCTTGTTTTAAATTCATTTTAAATTTCCAAATATATTTATGACCATGTTTTATAGTTCAATTATTTATATATGAAATGAGAGATAATGATATATATAAAATCAAATATTATTTCTTAACAACCAATTCAATAAAATCTAGAAAAAGATTTATAATATGGTTACGAAATTTATTTCATTACTAAATTTCAAAAAAAAGCATATTGTGTCAGTTTACTCTGTTCAAGTATTTTGGAAACCTATCGATAGCATTGATTAGACGAATCGATCGAAAAGCCAATTCAACATCAACAACTCAAACAACACGATATATAAAACATTTTAAATATTAGTTTACAAATACACTTCAAGAATGATCTGAAGATAAGTTGGAACAAAGATGGGATGATTAAACAATAGAATAGGAAGATAAATAAGTTTATATAAATCGCGAGCAACCTTAATCCGGTCACCCATGACTTAAAGAATAAGATCGATGTGGATTTCTGAAGAAAATCAACATTCGGTTTCAAGAGATAGAATTCGGGATTATAAGAGATACCAGCATCTAAACCGAGGATATAAAATCTCTGGTGAATCGATGCTGTTGTAAAGGAGTTTCATGCCTTTACAAATCAATTTGAGATTGGCGGAACCGTCGACTCAATATAAAGATCATTCGAAGTGGAGTTATGGGATACTCTAGAATCAAAAGAAGATGAATAGTGAGGGACATGAATGGATTTTGGAACCGCAGGGAACGTTCCAAAATTCAAAGGAATCGAGTTAAAATGGAAGAGATTCAAACTCGAATGAAAGTGATTCTGTAAATACATTTACTCCATATGCTGAGTTTTGCCTTGAGCTACCAAAGCTCTGATATCATATGTAACAACCCGATATTTTCAACCATTTGCATCCGCACATGTCGGACTTGAATTGCTCAAAATACCGCGTAGTAAATATAATTTGGCAAATCTCAGAATATACAGTAAATAAATAATCACAGATCAGAGACACAGAGTAAATAATAATGCAATGGAATTAAAAGAGATAGTAGTTCATGAAGCTACTATATAAAAATAAGATACATCAGAGTTAAACAAGATACAACAGATGAGTAACAAGATACATCACGTACAAATCAGAATACATCACTGAAATCACTGAATACTGAAAGCAAAATAGATGGCTGAATCTTCAAGAAAAGCTCCAACTCCGAAGGTGAGTCTGGAATGCTGATCCACTCAGTCTGACTCGAGCGTAAAGAAAAACACAAAAGACTCGAGTCAGGACATAAATACTTATAAACTGTAAATCAACTCAAGTGAACAGTAACAAAATGCATCAGTAACTTAAAGGATGCTTGGGACCGCCCATCCTTTAAGGATCCGTTAAACTATTTACTATGTAGTAATATTGCGCTATTATAATAATGTCTACAGTAAAATAAACTTACTTTAAAATAGCGTTAAGGGTTACCCATATAGCCCTCAACACGTAATAGTCCCAGTAGTCCATCTAATATCAGCATATCTCCATATCGAAAGACTACCCTAAATACTCCATGGGCTACGGGAGAAAACCAAACTCATAGTAAAGCTCGCTATGGTAGGTGGCACGGAACACGAGGCAATGCTAGGGTAGATATAGCAATTACGCTTCCGGGCCGATGGTAACACATAGCAGCCACTACCGCCCACCGCAGAACACACTCCCAAATCAAATTGGAGGATGGCCATGAAATCAACCACAAGAAAGAGTATAGTAGGAATGTGTCCGATCGGAGGAATGAGCTCACTTGGCCCATCGATCGCTCATGTTTTAGCCACCTTATGCCAATTGGGTCCACGTTCATACCTCAATAGGATCATCGCCACCATCCTACTTCATTCTGGAATGTCTACCGCGTACACGGTTGTTAAAGTGGTTTTCAGAGTTGGCAGAGAGTATGACAACTTCCGATCCCGGTATCTTTAACAACCAAATGTTATTATAACGCCGTGGTCATTTCAAAATAGTTTATCAAATCATTTCATTTCAAAACTATATTCCTTTCAAAATAGTTTATACTTTGAAACCAAAACTATTTTTATTTCAAAACTATATTCGAATCAATATATATCATTTCCATTTCAAACATATATTCATCTTTCAAAAATCATAATACTTTCAAAGTTATAACTCTTTCAAAACCAAAATACTTAAAATCATTACACTTTGAAAGTCATACATTTCGAAATCATACATTTACATTTTACAAATTTATTCAATTAAACCCAAATTTCAAATATCCAATTTAATTCAATTCAAACCATCAGTTTTAATCCAATTCAGTTTCCTTACAAAACATTTCAAATCTTATCAATTTAAAATATAGATTTGATTCACAAAATAAAATATTCAATTTTTAGTATACTTCAAAGCTTAGTATCCCACAGTTCAAACTAAATTTTAATAATTTCATATATCACTGATTTAACCTCATTATTACTTAATTTTGAAATATTTTCATTTCATAAATCCAATATTATTTAAACAAGCTCAATTTTCAAATAAACTTAATATCCTTTCATACTAATGTAAACTGCAAATATTCATTTATCAAAATCAAATATCATTCTAAATTCATATTCTTTATCAAAATAAAGATCAAATCATTTCCAAACCATTTCAAAGTCATTAAAATATCATATCCTTCAAAACCTCATTATCAAATCGTTATTTGAATTCAATTTCAAATATTCAAATTTAAATATCATTTAAAAATAAAATATGTCATTCATTTATTATTTCAAATATCATTACAAAATACATTTCAAAATTCCATTCGAAAATTCATTTATCTCATTACATTTCATTCCATTTAACACATAACCAAGTAAACCTTATTTAAATTCAAATTCAATTTGAATTCCTTAAAATTAAAATTAAAATGAAAATTAAAATATTAAACTATATTCAGTACTCCTTATATTTCACAAATAATCAGTTTCCTAAAAGTTAAATCATTTAACACTTTAAAATATAACTCAAACAGTGATAAAATCGATAACATTTCAAAACATTGACAAAATATAGCAAAGACAGCATTTATAAAGTATTATCGTAGCTTATAGTTTCCAAAATTGTTTAGTTCAAGAATAACGGCATTTATAAAATGCCTTAATAGATATTTAGTTATTTCAAACATAGTTAAGTTCAAAACAACAGCATTTAAAAATGTTGTCATAAAACCATAGCATTTTTGGAAATGCTATTAATAAATTCTAGATTTTATTTAACTTTTCAAAAATCTTTAAAAAATTTCTATTTAAATTTATAAATCATATATCTAGACTTTAAATTCTCATTTAAATACTTTTAACATATGATTTATCATTATAAAATTTAAAACAAAATATCCAATTAAAAATCCAATTCATTAGTTAAGTTAAAATTTCACTGTTTAATTACTTATTAAATTTAAACATAAACTTAACATTTTATTTCAAACATCATTTCAAAACTTTAAATTTAGTTTCCATTACTTACTTACATTTTTAAAATAAATTTAAAGTCAAAATTCACATTTACTTCAAATTCACAAACTTAAATTCAAAATTTCAAGACTTAATATTTAGCTTTCTTAAAACAATAAAATATATATTTTTAAATAAAATTTCATACTTTTAAAAAAAATACATATCTTATTTAAGATCATTTAAAAATATACCACGGAGTCTGTATATAATTTTCCAACCTAGGTCAAGTGATATAGATATATCATTTCAATCTGCAATTTACAAGAAAATCCGGGTTCTATCATTTCAAACCCGCAATCTCAAGTAAATTAAAATACAATAAGAATCACTCAGGCCTATCATTTCAGCCCATAATGATTTTTCCCTATTCTAAAGTCTGTTCGGGTATGTGTCATTTCAACCCATAGTGATTCAATTATAACAGGGAACTTGCAGTGTGATGATATACAGAATAATATAAACAATGTCAATATCACAATATAATGCCATATATCAGATGTCAGGTGATAATTAACAAAGTAAACATGGTAATAACATGGCATAGCATATCATATCATCATCATTTACTTGCGTAACATTTTCAATTTACTAAACACTTGTCATCAATTCACTATTTCATAAGTAAATTGTCAGAGTGAGAAAGACTCACATTTTCAAGCTGGAGATAGCTAATCAAAACACATGGAACAAATCCAGAAAGCACGATACAGGACGACACAGCGCGACATTGGATTCAGATGAGTGGAAAGAGCCAAATTGTCTTGTGAACAACACATAAACAAGACAAGTATAAATACAATTTCAAACCAAATATACTTATGGAAAAATTTTAAAATAAAAGCAATAATAAAAGGAATGACTTGACCATTGCCTCCATTATTCAAGCGCTCGGCCTAGGTTCATGTGTGCTCGGCCAAAATGGTGCATAGGGTCGGGTATAGGTCCATAAAGGCACGGCTAGTAAGGTGTTAAAGGAGTGGATGTTGCAGCATAAAGGAAAGTCAAAAGGTAGGCCAACAAGTGGTTTTTGGTGCAAACATTGGGGTCGGCCTGACATGGCTTGGGCTTGGTCATGCAAGGGGATGGTCAGGTGGTGTCCGGAGCATCGGCCATAGGTGGTGGAGGGACTGGTGGCGGCGGCTAAGGATGTAATGACCTAGAATTTCTGTCAATTGAAATTCGTATATTTAATTGATTTTAAATATTAACAAGTAAAATTTGTAAGTCGAATAAATTTTATTTCGACTATCTGAATTTAATTGGATAATTAAATCGATAATTTAATATTTTAAATTACAGAAATAATTGGAAATTGTGTTTAATATGTTTAAAATTGATTTATAAAGTTGTATTTGATCATATTGGAGTTAGAATGATGTTATAGAACTTTTAAAATCGAATTTAAAGTTAAACTGTAGAAATTGAATATTTTAATATTTAATTGACGAGTAAAAATAGCCATTTTTCAAACAGTCTCGGATTTCAACGAAACCATTTTCATTGGATCTGTAATGTTATATTATTGTAAGATTTCAAATTTCGTGTTAATCGGATTTACGGTTTGTCCGGGGCAAGCTAAAACGCGTAGAAATTGATTTGAGTGAATTTTAAATTCAAATAGTCGATTCAAAAACTTATCTTTCAAATATGATCGAATTGGCTCCCGATATACATTCCATAGCGTTCGGAATGGGGGTAAAACAGTATAAACGCCAGGCGGCACGCTTCGTTTGGAGTTCGGGAAAAATTCGGGTGAATAGTATCGCGAGAATTTTCTATAAAAGGACCTCATATCTTTGTTTTGCATCAAACCCTAATCAGAAACCCTAGCCGCCGCTTAAAAGTTTGATGGCCGAAATTAACTTATCTTCTTCCTCTAATATCTTCCAATCTATCGACATTTATCAAAAACTCTCAACTACAAAGTGATAGATCTCGTCGAGATCTTCAATCTCAACGGTCACGATCGAAAATAACGTCACGGATCGTTGGCAAAAAGGGTTCGAACGCAACCCGTTAAAGCACGAATTCCATGGAAAATGGTTGATCGAGGTGGACCGGTTTTTGAGCGGAGAGGCGCCATGTCACGAGCTTCGAGAAGATGGCATTGGATCGTCGTCTTGATAAAGGGGAGGTCGCGAAAAATTGTAGATGATGGCGGCGGCATGGTTTTTGCTGTGCGTGTACAACCTGGAAGGAAAGTAGAAAATATTCACGGCCCTAATTTCATCAAGTGAGATGTGTGGCCAAGATGAAGTTTAGGTTTAATATTTAAAATAAAAGTTGAATTTGTTTATATTATAATTCATGTAAACTTTAAAACATTGTAACTTGTTCATACGAGGTCGAAAATTGACGAAACAAATTTCGTTGGGTTCGTATACGCGAACAATACGCGATGGAGCTGGATTGGAGTTGATTGGAGCTAGTCAAAATTTTGGGTAAAATTAAACGCGTGTTTAATTTTATTCGGAATAAAACGCTGAAATTGTTTTTGAAAGCCAAGGTGAGAACTTCTCACTCAATCGAAATTGTTTCTATTTAAATTTTAAATAGTTAGATTTAAAATTGCTTGTTTGTGTGACTGAATGATAAATTATTATCTATTGCATTGAAATAGACCCTATACGCCGTATATTAAGCGGATGTTATTTATTAAACACATATACCACGATAATTCCACCTTGATGTGGAATTGGTATTATATGGATTTTTTTTCAAGAATGAAATCTTATTGGAACTGTCCATATCTGGTGTAGATCTCCATGAATAATTTGATGTTTCTTTCTCTTGTTTAAGATCAGTTATGAATGGAGAATATCGTTATCTTATTCTATTATTTATAGGTAAATAAGTTGGAAAGAAGTTGTCAATAATAGATTACCCAGAGAAATATGGCAGTTCGGAAGAACTAATAATTCCACTTGAGTGAGTAATAATCAATAGATGAATGAAACTTGGAACCAGCAAAGGTGAACTGGAATAGGTCTTGTGTACGTTTTTGATTTTCTACTCACTCATGATCGGGCCCTCGTTTGCGTGCGCACCCGGGAATTAAGGAAAGGATGCCTCTCGGGGCATCTGAGAATGATTCGAGCATGTACTTGGAGTTGATTTTCCCGCATTATATAGCGGATGAGACCCTATTGCGTCGCATAATAGCGGATAATATTTTATATAAACCCATGTACCGTGATATTCCATATTGAAACGGGATTGGTATTGTGCTAAAATCTGTGGATGCAGGGTAACAGGTTGGAGGGATCCAACTGGATGCCTCACCCATATTGATTTATTTATAGATATTGTGATATATTCCGTTATCATATGATATATGATGTTTTGGATGTCGTGATTGTTATATTTAGTGTTGTTGCAGCATTGGGCCTATTTTTGGAGTTTTAAAAATGTTAAAGTAACGATTTCGAATTTAAAAGCGTTTTCAAGTGATTTTTGAAAGTATACATTTTATTTAAAATTTTGAAATTAATTCATTTTTAATAAATAAACGTTATACTTTTAATGTTATAAAAATTATGATTTTGAGAAATATAGTTGAAATGTGATTTTTTTTTTTGAAATCTAGAGTTAATAATTTTATAAAATAGGTTAAATTGAGATTTTTGAATTTATTATAAAAGCTTTATATATAAGATTTATAAAATTGGAGTTTTATAAATCAAAGTGATGAAATTATAAAGGAGTTTTGAAAATGTTTTAAAATAATGTTATAAATGGATTTTATAAAAGAATAGAATCTACGATTATGAAGTTATAAAATGAATGAATTTGTAGATAAAGAATTATAAGTAATTTGCTTATAATTTGGATTTTGGCATGTAAATGGGATATGGATAGAATTTGTTAATAAAGTGATTTTATAACTTAAAGTTTTTATAATATATAAATGTGAATTTATAAACATTGATTTATAAATTCAGGATTGATTGAATTTGATAAGTAAATATGAAAGCTTATTAAAGGAAGCATATCCACGATTCTGGACAGTGGATAATGCTTTAAATAAAATATGTAGAAGTGTTGAATTTGGTAAACGACTTATATTCACGATGTTGGACGGTGAATGATATATTAAAGAAATGTTTTGGGAAGTGATCTTTTAAATAGAATTAAAACGATTTGAAGTTGTTTTAAAATGCGTTAAGGATCGAAACCATAGAATTCAACGTTCATTGTTGAAATAGATGTTTTCGAGAAATTAGGAAAAGATGGACTATAACACTGTTTTTATAGTAAATGATTTTCGAAAGGAAATGTTTTATATAGTATTGGGATTTATATATCTACCTTGATTTCGAATCCCTATACTAGTGATTTTGGGTTGTTGTAACGATGTTTTACGCAACATTCGTTTTGACTCAAATGAATGTGTAAGAGAATGTTTTCCTTAAAGAATAAAATATATACTTAATCGTGTTTTAAGTATATTGAATATTTTCTAAGTATTGAAAATAAATAGATTTGTGAATTACTTGTTATAAAATAAGTATGGAAATGTTTTCCAATATGAAGTGAAATGTTTTGAGATTTTATCTTTTAAAGATAAATTGAAAGTGAATATTTGAAATTGATTTGAAAATCGTTTACCAGTGGATATTTGGAAATTTAAATTCACATGGAATTTATAAAGGAAAGGGAAATTTGTTTAAAAATAAACATTGATTTATTTTTAAAGTATGGGAAAATATATATCTTGTAAAGATATTTTTGGAAAATAAATAATTTGGGAAAATTATTTGGAATTTGGTGATGTTGTGCATATCTATTGATAGTTAAATAACCAACTATCAATATTTACCTTTAAATGGGTATTTGTTGTGATTTGCTTGAATTTGAATGCTACACCTATTTTAAAACAAGCGATCGTTATTCGGTTTAGCCGGGAGAAGACCTTTGGGTCATGAATCCCATTCCGAATAGTGATACGTCGTAAGGGATAGCATTTGAAGACAGGTGTTGAAGATCGGATATTATTTGAAAACGGAAGGATTACCGTCGAATGTCTCTTCATCGGCTGATCTTCGATATAGAGATTTTATCAACCTTTGTGATTGGAACTCCAGTCGTGTTTAGTGAATATCCGGATTGCTAGGGCTTCTTTGGAAGTGCCTTTGGTTCCATTCGATCCCGGAAAGGACTTGTATGGATGTGTATCTGACGTTACAATTTGAGATGTAAAGCTAGTTTCTTTCAAATATATTTCTGTTGGTGGTGGAGAATTTATTTTCTTAGCTTAACACCCTTCTCTGCGACGTACGAGCTCAGAAGTTATGTAGTTGATGGTTACTAGTGATATATTCCCAATTTTGTAATGTGGCATACGAAGTGTTGCTGAGCATTTGTTGATCAAAGCATAGCTTTTGTGAAAAGCGTAGCTTTGTGGACGAGACTTTGTCGGACCTCACACCCCGGCAATGGTCAAACCAGGAATGATGCAGCAAGGTTTCAGGGAGTAGCGCCCTTTAGGGTATGTCATTTCTTCTGGATAGAAGTGGTATCATGGTATGGAGCCCAGATACTTACTTATGTGAATGTCGCAAATGTATATGACTTTGTGATTGATGTTGTTTGAGGATTCTCAGATAAAGGTTGTTTACAACCGGGGGATGGCATACCCGTGTTAGTTGTTACCTACTTTTGCTGAGGTAACCCGATCTTGTGTTGGCAGAGATTCGGTTAGGTTCTCGGGGCGTCTCTCCAGAGGCGTTTCCATGTGGCAAAGGGAAGTTCCTTGGCCTGACCATTTGTTGGAAAATCCAAAGAAACAATACGAGCCCTGTACAGTTTTAGTTGTATAACCTGCCATGGAATGTGGCGGTAACCTGCTATTGAACATGGTAGCTATAGTGGCATAGGATAATGGTCGTATGTTGGCTAAGATTTATATCATATTTTAGAAACGTTTTCCTACACTTTGCACTTGAAATAATAATATCAAAGAAATTTACGTATCAAGCATATTTGACTATCATAAGGAGAAATCTCCTCCGATTCTGCGTTTGCATTGTGTGTGTGTGTGTGGGAGGCCTTATGGTAGTTACATTTTCAAAAAACATTGCGAATCTATTTAAAAATATTTCTTTGTTGTTTTAAAGAATAACTGTTTTAAGTTCTCACACCAGTCACGTGACTGACCTGGAGTTTTTTGCTTCCTTCCTAAACTCTGGTTGCCCATCATTTTTCACATGGGCAGTCTAGAGTCAGGTTATCAGGTCACTCTGGAATTCAGGAGATGTTGTGGAGCTCAGGAGCAAGCTGGATGGCTTGGCGTATCAACTAGTATATAGTATTTCTTTTCCGGTGTTTGTTGTTGTAAACTCTGATAATGTAATGTAATGTGGTGTAATGTAATAACTGGTATAGATTCTTTGTTTTAAAGATTATTCATTTATTTATTATATGTTGTTCCGCTGCGATTGTGAGATTCTGATGTTGTTTCTGTTGCTTTTCTTTCTTTCTTCTTCTACCTCTTCTTCTTCTTAAACCCTAAGGGTTTGGTTTTTCGGCCTTCGATTGCTCGGCAGTTGATACAGTGGACGTATTGATGTCGACTTTCGGTAGTTGAAAATCGTAATCTTTACATTTTGTATCAGAGCATATGGTTAAGTGACAACCTAGGCTCTGTTGGGAATTACCCATTAGAGATAGAGTCAGCAGTACTCTAGAATGAGTTTGAGTGTAATAATAGTAGCTATGAGCGCGTATTTCTTAGTGAATATAAAATTGTTTTATACTGGATGATTGGTTTGTTGAGTGGTATATGGATTTTGGTCGGTATAGTCCGTACAACTCTATCGATAGGGATCTCTAGACACTTGTACAGAACAAATTTGACACAGTATCGTTTTAAAATAGGGTAAATGAAATAATTTTACCCAAAACTATTTTCGTATATAAAAGAAAATTTTTCTGTGAATTATTATAATATATGATTTTTTGGTTGCTAGAAAGTGATGATATTAAATTGTTATCATTAAAGTTGAAAAAGAAATTGAAATCGTAACTCCAAAGTAAAAAAATAAATTCACTTACAAATAGAATTGGAGAATATAAATTGTAAATGTGATTTGTAATTTGAAGTAAAATTCCAGAGGAATATTTGGAAATGTTTTGAAAGGGTTTGCAATTTGGAAAAGATTAAATTCCTTTTTGACTTTGAAAATGGTTTTCAAAGGTTCGGAAAAATGTTTTTGGAGGGATAAAAGCTCTAAACTCTTTTCGGTCGCTGGAAAATAATTCCGATGATGATTGCAACATCATTGGTGTTCATTTTCGAGTTTTCCAAAAGAGGGATTGCTGCCAAGTTGTTTTAAATGGAAATTGTTTGGAAAATTTGGATTTGGGTTGGTATAGTAAATATATGGTGTGAAATTTAACTAAAGGGAGTTAAATAAATTAAATCTAATTTGAACTAGATTGGATAAATTATTGGATTTGAAAATTTAAGTTAAGTTAAACAAATGATGTTTGAAATGGAATATAACTTAAGTGATGTTGAATGAAGTTGAATTTGTTATCGAAGTAAATTAATAAAGTGAAGTGATGAATATGAACTTAAGTTATATAAATGAAATTCAAACTTATTTTTTAAATGAATTAGCAATTGAATTAATAAATGAATTGACTGTAAATCAATCGAATGTAAGTAAATCGATATGAAATAATGGATGTAAGTGTTAATTCATTAAAGCTAATTAAAAGTGATGGACCAAATTGAATGTAAAGTAAAAAAAATTGAATGAATTTGGTTGTATTGAAATATACATTGATTGTTAGATTGTTGTTAGTTGATTGTATATAATTCATTAAGTGTTAATGAAATTGAATCAGTGAAATAGAAAGCTATGTAATTTGATTTGAATGTGGAAGTGAACTAACTTAAATGTAAATTAGTAAATATAAACTAATTGAAAATGAATGTTAGTAAAGTCCAATGTTAATGAATCAAATGTGATTTAATTGAAAAACCAATTCATTGAATATTAATGAGAAGTGCATGTATATTGATTTGATATGGATTTGTTGGATAAGTTGGTTGGTGCTTGCATTTATTGCTTTTTGTTGCATTCGCTATATTGGCACATATTGTTGTTGCTTCTGGTATATGTTGTATATCGATATTATTTTCTATATACATGTTTCTCATTGTTGTTGAGTGTATAGTAGGTGCGGATGGCGCTTGCTTCGCATTTGGAGCTCGCTTTCACGCTATATTTGCCGTATATGCTCGCTAATAATATATAAGGTACATATCTCAGATTACATATCGTACTTTTACACTTTTTTCCCTAGGGGATGCCTCATTACTTGATGAGATATATATTTCTGATATATATATATTGCCAATTTTTTTCGGATCGAACCGCGCAAAGGAGACCATGGCGAACTTTTTTGAAAATTTAAGGTGTTAGAATATTTTTGAGAAAATTGGAAAATTTTGGAAAATTATAACTTTGATTTTGGAGTGAAAAGTTAAACGATATAGTTGTTTTGAAAATACAGCTAAGTATGATTTTAAAACTTGGTAAAGTTATTGTAAGAAGTTTAACTATTGGATTTTGGAAAAGTTAAACACTCAAATGAATTTGAAATTTAATTTGAACAAATGGTTTTGAAAGGTTAATGGATTTCAAGACTTTTTCTTACTTGGTAATTTCGGGGACGAAATTCTTTTAAGGGGGGAAGTTTGTAATGACCCAGAATTTCTATCAACCGAAATTCGTATATTTAATTGATTTTAAATATTAACAAGTAAAATTTGTAAGTCGAATAAATTTTATTTCGACTATTTGGATTTAATTGGATAATTAAATCGACAATTTAATATTTGAAATTACAGAAATAATTGAAAATTGGGTTTAATATAATTAAAATTTATTTATAAAGTTGTATTTAATCATATTGATGCTAGAGTGATATTATAAAACTTTTAAAATCGAATTTAAAGTTAAACTGTAGAAATTGAATATTTTAATATTTAATTAACGAGTAAAAATAGCCATTTTTCAAACAGTCTCGAATTTCGACGAAACCAGTTTCATCGGATCCATAATGTTATATTATTGTAAGATTTCAAATTTCGTGTTAATCGGATTTACGGTTTGTCCAGGGCAAGCTAAAACGCGTAGAAATTGATTCGAGTGAATTTTAAATTTAAATAGTCGATTCAAAAATTTATCTTTCAAATATGATCGAATTGGCTCCCGATATATATTCCATTGCGTTCGAAATGGGGGTAAAACATTATAAACGCCAGGCGGCATGCTTCATTTGGAGTTCGAGAAAAATTCGGGTGAATAGTGTCGCGAGAATTTTCTACAAAAGGACCTCATATCTTTGTTTTTGCATCAAACCCTAGTCAGAAACCCTAACCGCCACTTAAACGTTTAATGGCCAAAATTAACTTATCTTCTTCCTCTAATATCTTTCAATCTATCGACATTTATCAAAAACTCTCAACTACAAAGTGATAGATCTCGTCGAGATCTTCAATCTCAACGGTCACGATCGAAAATAACGTCACGGATCGTTGGCAAAAGGGTTCGAACGCAACCCGTTCAAGCACGAATTCCCGGGCATATGGTTGACCAAGTTGGACTTGTTTTTGAGCGGAGAGGCGCCACGTCACGAGCTTCGAGACGATGGCATTGGATCGTCGTCTTGATCAAGGGGAGGTCGTGAAAAATTGTACATGATGGCGGTGGCATGGGTTTTGCTGCGCGTGTACAACCAGGAAAGGAAGAAGAAAATATTCACGGCCCTGATTTCATCAAGTGAGATGTGCGGCCAAGATGAAGTTTCGGTTTAAAATTCAAAATAAAAGTTGAATTTGTTTATATTATAATCCGTGTAAACTTTAAAACATTGTAACTTGTTCATACGAGGTCGAAAATTGACAAAACGAATTGCGTTGTGTTCGTATACGCGAACACTACGCGATGGAGCTGGATTGGATTTGATTGGAGCTAGTGAAAATTTTAGGTAAAATTAAATGCGTGTTTAATTTTCTTCGGAATAAAACGCTGAAACTGTTATTGAAAGCCAAGGTGAGAACTTCTCACTCAATCGAAATTGTTTCGATTTAAATTTTAAATAGTTAGATTTAAAATTGCTTGATTGTGTGATTGAATGATAAATTATTATCTATTGTATTGAAATAGACCCTATACGCCGTATATTAAGCGGATGTTATTTATTAAACACACATACCGCGATAATTCCACCTTGATGTGGAATTGGTATTATATATGTACTTGGAGTTGATCTTCCCGCATTATATAGCGGATGAGACCTTATTGCGCCGCATAATAGCGGACAATATTTTATATAAACCCATGTACCGCGATATTCCGTATTGAAATGGGATTGGTATTGTGCTAACATCTGTGGATGCAGGGTAATAGGTTGGAGGGATCCAACTAGATTCCTCACCCGTATTGATTTATTTATAGATATTGTGATATATTCTGTTATCATATGATATATGATGTTTTGGGTGCCGTGATTGTTATATTTATTGTTGTTGCAGCAATGGGCCTATTTTTGCAGTTTTAAAAATGTTAAAGTAACGATTTCGAATTTAAAAGAGTTTTCAAGTGATTTTTGAAAGTATACATTTTATTTAAAATTTTGAAATTAATTCATTTTTAATAAATAAACGTTATAATTTTAATGTCATAAAAATTATGATTTTGAGAAATATAGTTGAAATGTGGTTTTTTTTGAAATATGGAGTTAATAATTTTATAAAATAGGTTAAATTGAGATTTTTGAATTTATTATAAAAGCTTTATATATAAGATTAATAAAATTGGATTTTTATAAATCAAAGTGATGAAATTATGAAGGAGTTTTGAAAATGTTTTAAAATAATGTTATAAATGGAGTTTATAAAAGAATAGATTCTACGATTGTGAAGTTATAAAATGATTGAATTTTTAGATAAAGAATTATAAGTAATTTGCTTATAATTTGGATTTTGGCGTATAAATGGGATATGGATAGAATTTGTTAATAAAGTGATTTTGTAACTTGAAGTTTTTATAATATATAAATGTGAATTTATAAACATTGATTTATAAATTCAAGATTGATTGAATTTGATAAGTAAATATGAAAGCTTATTAAAGGAAGCATATCCACGATTCTGGACAGTGGATAATCCTTTAAATAAAATATGCAGAAGTGTTGAATTTGATAAACGACTTATATTCACGATTTTGGACGGTGAATGTTATATTAAAGAAATGTTTTGGGAAGTGATCTTTTAAATAGAATTAAAACGATTTGAAGTTGTTTTAAAATGCGTTAAGGATCGAAACCATAGATTTCAACATTCATTGTTGAAATAGACGTTTTCGAGGAATATGGAAAAGATGGACTATAACACTGTTGTTATAGTAAATGATTTTCGAAAGGAAATGTTTTATGTAGTAATGGGATTTATATATCTATCTTAATTTCGAATCCCTATACTAGTGATTTTGGGTTGTCGTAATGATGTTTTACGCAACATTCGTTTTGTCTCAAATGAATGTGTTTAAGAGAATGTTTTCCTTAAAGAATAAAATATATACTTAATTGTGTTTTAAGTATATTAAATATTTTCTAAGTATTGAAAATATATAGATTTGTGAATTACTTATTATAAAATAAGTATGGAAATGTTTTCCAATATGAAGTGAAATGTTTTGAGATTTTATCTTTTAAAGATAAATTGAAAGTGAATATTTGAAATCGATTTGAAAATCGTTTATCAGTGGATATTTGGAAATTTAAATTCACATGGAATTTATAAAGGAAAGGGAAATTTGTTTAAAAATAAACATTGATTTATTTTTAAAGTATGGGAAAATATATATCTTATAAAGATATTTTTGGAAAATAAACAATTTGGGAAAATTATTTGGAATTTGGTGATGTTGTGCATATTTATTGATAGTTAAATAACCGACTATCAATATTTACCTTTAAATGGGTATTTGTTGTGATTTGCTTGAATTTGAATACTACACTTATTTTAAAATAAGCGCTCGTTATTCGGTTTAGCTGAGAGAAGACCTTTGGGTCATGAATCCCATTTCGAACAGTGATACGTCGTAAGGGATAGCATTTTGAAGACCGGTGTTGAAGGCCGGATATTTTTCAAAAACGGAAGGATTATCGTCGAATGTCTCTGTATCGGCTGATATCCGATATAGAGATTTTATTACCCTTTATGACGGGAATTCCGGTCGTGATTAGTAAATATCCGGATTGCAAGGGCTTCTTTGGAAGTGCCTTCGGTTCCGTTCGATCCTGGAACGGACTTGTATGGATGTGTGTCTGACGTTACAATTTAAGATGTAAAGCTGGTTTCTTTCAAATATATTTCTGTTGGTGGAGGAGAATTTATTCTCTTATCTTAACACCCTTCTCTGAGACGTAGGATGTAACGTCCGTCTTTTCGTATGCTTTAAATCGACACACGTGCCAATTCAAACCATACGGAAGGGAGGATTGTTATAGGGTAAATAAAAAAAATCAAGAAAGAAATAAAACAAAATAGAATCTCACAGCGGAAGGATAAAATATAATATTCAAATATACAGTTTATAAAGTTGTTTTACAAAATATTCGATTATACTTGCAACATTTATCAGAGTTACACATACCAATATCAATGCAGCAGAACAGTAATAGTATGGTGGACTAATAATAATAATAATAAATCTTCGTCTTCCTCCTCCAGAGCTAAGGTCTTCGAAATCCTGAAATGCTCGGACCGACCCGAGCGAATTAGAAAGGCAAAACACTCGAATCAGAACTAAAAGATCTTATGTAAGTTAAATCAACATAAATAAATATGAGTGCAGTAACTCAAGAGATGCTCGGGATTTACATCTCCTAAGGATCCGTTAAACTATTTACTATGTAGTATATTTCGCTATTGTAATAGTGTCTATTAGTAAAATAAACTTACTTTTAAATAGCGTTAAGGGGTTACCCATATAGCCCTTAACACAAAATATATTCCTATAGTCTATACAGTACCGTAATCTCCCCCGTGTTGGGCGTCCTCAGAGGGCACTCCATAGGTATGGTACAAAACAAAATCGTATAAGACACGCTAGGGTAGGTGACATGGCACAACTAGGCAATGCCAGGGTAGATATACCAATTGCTACCCGGGCTGGTGGTAACACGTAGCCTCAGCTACCGCCCACCTCGGACAAACTCCCCCAAAAATCAATGAAATCAAAAGTGACCACCGAATCAATCCAAAGTCAGAGTATAATATCGAAGAGGAGTATCTGATAAAGGGCGCTAAACCCCTAGGCCCGAGAATCACTCCTGTTTTAGCCACCTTATGCCAACTCACCGGAGTTAGGTCCACGTATTTACCTTAAAGGAAACGCCGCTACCATCCTACTTCATTCTGGAATCTCCACCGCGTACACGGTTGTTAAAGTGGTTTTCGGAGTTGGTAGAGAGTATGACAACTTCCGATCCCGGTCTCTTCAACAACCAAACGTTATTATAACACCGTGGTCTTTTCAAAAATAGTTTATACTTTAATCCAGAATATAATATCCATTTCAAAACCCATAAATACGATATCATTTCCATTTTCAAAACAACTCATTTTGGTATTATTTTTATAGAAACCCAAACCAATAATATCATTTTTATTTCAAATATAGTCCTTTTCCAAAATCATACTTCTTTAAAATTTATAATATCTGGAAACCAAACATTTGAATTATAACTTTCAAAACATAATACTTCGAAATTCATAGCTTTAAAACCATAACTTCTAAAACTTGAATGGTTTGGATATTCAACAGTATATAGAATAAAATAGTTTGAATTTAAAATTACTTTATAAAATAATTTCCGCGACTTCACAATTTTTATTCATTTAAAATTTTAGGTCTAAACCCCATAAATTTAGATTCACTTTTAGTTTCAATAGAACACTTTGATTTCAATATATTCAAACTTTGAGTATTTAACAATTTCAAAACTCAGGTTGGAAGTTCTATTCAACAAATTATTGTCCTATTATTTAGTTCTGAAATATTCACAAAATAAATCCATAAAATAAAACTCAAATTTCTAAATATTTCCTTCAATTTATTTATACCAGGAATATTCATTTAATTTATCTTGTATAAAAATCCACTTATAAATATCATACCTTTAAAATTTCCAAGTTAAATAAGTTTACACCAACTTGTGGAGTTTTTTTTCTTAAATAAGCTCAATTCCAAATAAAATTTCAATTTATCTTCTAATCTTAATTGATTTGAACCGTTTAAAACTCTATATATATACAATATCTTAAACCTGTACTTAATCATATAATCTAAATTATCAACTCCATTTTCAACTTATTTATTTTTATTTAACAAATTCATACATAGCTTAAATTCAATAATTTAACTATAAATGTATATATAAAATAAGATACTTTATAAGATCAAAATTTAATATTTATTAAACCGTATCCTATCCAAACCATAGAAATCATTTTCTATATATATATATATAGACCGACGGTGTCTGTATATAATTTTCTACCCTATGGTCAAGTGATACGGATATCTATCATTTCAATCCACAATTTAAAAATAAAAATGCGGTTGTATGTCATCCCAAACCGCAATCCCGAATGAAATGAAAATGCATTATAACTTGCAGTTTATACAATATAAAATACAGCATTCATTCATCCAATATCAATCATCAAACATTCATAAATTTATCATCCAATTCAAACAATCACAATAATAAATAATAATTAATTACTGATAGTTAAATTTTCAATAATGAATTAAATAATTGTTTAACTGTAGTTAATATGCAATAATAAATAAATTAACTTGTAGGTTTTACGAAATAATAAATTTAACTAAACTTTTAACCGACAGTTTTAAATGCAATGAATAAATTAGTTAACAATTAACTGGTAGTTTTAAATGCAATAATGAATTAAATAACACGTAAATTAAATGAATGCAATTTAACTGAGAAAATGATGAAATATATGCCAAACAGCTATAAATAAAATTTTAAACACATCATAAATTAATTTAACCAAAATAAGAATTTTTAGAAATTGTGAGTGGGTTAAAACACTCACCTTTATACGAATCTGAAAATAATAGACCTCTAATCAATAGCTTCGCTCTACGTTTCCTTAGTCTTCTTCTTGATTGCTAGCTTTGTTCCGTAATTTTTCTTTTATTTTGATTTACTTTAATTTCCCTCCTTATTATATTAATATATATGTATTTATGTATGTATTTTTAAAAGGTTTGGAAAAGATTTGAAAAAGAAGAATTTGAAAAAGAAAAGGATTGAAATAAGAAGAACTGAAAATTATAGAGTAGATCAAGATTTGAAAAGAAAGAAGAAAGTTTGAAATAGAATAAAACTTGAGATGAAGAATATTTGAAGGGGAAGGAAAAATTAAAATGAGATACAATAAGGAGATTTGAAAAAAAAAGAAGAAGAAGGTTTGAATGGAGGCTAGGGTTTCATTTGCAACATATCGTATTTATAAGGTTAGATTAGGTATAGGGACACAGAGATTTGAAAAGAGAGGCTGCTATTAATTAGAAATAAAGTAAATATGAACAAACTTGGTATTGAAATATAATAAATATGAACAGCCTTTTTTTAAAAGTAGTAGGTATTAAAAAGAGGTAATTATTAATTAGAAATGGAATGAATGTGGAGGGACAAAAATAAATGTCAATTTTTATTAGGTTGATTCTGAATTAATTAAGTGCTAGATACAGAAAAGTTTGAATACATCATAAATATTCATACTTTAACTATGTGTCAGAATTGCTAAACATATATCAAGTACGATTAATTGGTGACAATATATAGGAATAAAAAAGAATAAATGTAGATGCAATCACATAAGGATCTAATAGGGAAGTAGATAAAAGGTGACGACATTGATTAATTCCACTTTCCCACTTTGGCCAATTTTATCAATACGACATTTAATTATCATGCAAGTTGTATTATGACTAGAAAGCATAAACAACAAACAATAAATTAGTATGTATATAATATTACCTCACTTTTAAATTGTTTGATAATAACAAAAAAAATTAAATCATGCTTTAGCAATTTGAAATTAATACATTAAATGTTTATATGTATGCACATGCACACAGACACACATACATGTGTGTATAAAGATTAAACCAAAGCTTATTAATTAATTCAAAGCATACTTCCATACCATATTAAATTGTCTAATGCATTTGTAAACTTATGTATACTTGAAGTCAAAAATACATATAAACTAAACCTTTTTACCTTAATGAAATTTATTTAAATTTTTAACAAAACAAAAGTGGAACACGACAAATTAAGCAATATAGTAACAAACCTTTAAGATCCTTAAATAAGGACATTTGAGATAATAAATTAGGTAACAAATTTAAATATTGTTGTAATCAAAATCAAAGCTTAGATTTATTATCGAAAAATTGTTAAGCATATGTAAACTTCTATTATAATTTATTAGATTAAGAACAAATAATTTATTCAACAAAGTATTCAAATTTCATGATATATTCAATTCAAGATAAAGTGACGATATGTGTATACAATATTTCTGTTCCAACACAAATGCAAATTATATGTATATAAACTTTCAGATCTAAAAAAATGCAATTTGGTTTAAGAGTTTAAACATGGATCTATAATTAAACATTCTTTTAATATATATATATATATATAAATGTTTTGATTTATCAAATTAAAAGTCAAATTAATTCATTCAATAAAAAAAATTCAAATAAATAAATAAATGTTGATTCTCATTCTTATTATTAAAACAATCATTATCCCATAAGCATACTTAACATTTGTTTACATTTCATTACACTGATACTTCTATATACATCTTAGATTTGTATCAACGGTTATATTTAAAAATGTGAATCTTGTCAATTACGCGTATTAATTAAGGTTTTAAACTCAATTAACAAAATTTCCTAAGTCCAATCCATTTTTACCAAATTTGACAATCCCCAACCATTTTTACTACATTCCATATTAATGTAATATTTATTAGATTTTATTTCAAATTAACGTACATCTTAACTTCCCTTAATTGAGATGTGATTCCCAAATTTTTATTTATCATACTAAATGAAATAAACAACATATAGATTGTTACCTATTTTCTTTACTTGCCTTTATAGGTTTATTACTTAACAATTACCGTTTAAAATCCCGTGTATACACAAATATTATATTTCGTAATCATATTCAATCAATTACGTATTACTTTCCAGCAAGTAATATGATTACTTAGAGAACCTTGACTTTTATTCAATTACCATTTATTGAAATCCACATTAATTAATTTTATTAAATGCTTACATTTATTTCTCTATATCAAATTTGTTTCAACTTTATTTACATTAATACTATTCCCTTAATTTTGTTATTATTTATCAACTTGTTCAAAACTTATTACCTAAATTTTCGTTATTATAAACCTTTATTTGTTCATTTAAATTAAATTTTAAATTCCCAATTCAATCAACCATTTCAACATGCAACTTATAATAACTGCTTACAAGTATGAATGGAATCATCATTTATTCCAATATTATCTTAATTTACATTAACATATTAATTGATTTCCTTTTAATGAATTTTATATCCAGGTATAATATTTACCCCATTTCATTTATTGAAATTTATTCAATTTTCTAGTAATAGGTTTTAATCACCATTTATATATTTTATTTTAGCGTTCATTTCAATATTAGTTTATAAAGTTTTCATTTGTACTAAATTTAATTAGAAAACTCATTAATTCACCCAAACTAAATCAACGAAATTTACGGGTCATTACATACGAGCTCAGAGGTTATGTAGTTGATGGTTACTAGTGATATATTCCAATTTGGTAATGTGGCATACGAAGTGCTGCTGAGCATTTGTTGATCAAAGCATAGCTTTTTTGAAAAGTGTAGCTTTGTGGACGAGACTTCGTCGGACCTCACACCCCGGTTATGGTCAAAACAGGAAAGATGCAGCTAGGTTTTAGGGAGTAGCATCCCTTAGGGCATGTCATTTCCTTCTGGATAGAAGTGGTATCATGGTATGGAGCTCAGATACTTACTTATGTGAATGTCGCAAATATATATTACTTTGTGATTGATGTTGTTTGAGGATTCTCAGATAAAGGTTGTTTACAACCGGGGGATGGCATACCCGTGTTAGTTGTTACCTACTTTTGCTGAGGTAACCCGATCTTGTGTTGGCAGAGATTCGGTTAGGTTCTCGGGGCGTCTCTCCAGAGGCGTTTCCATGTGGCAAAGGGAAGTTCCTTGGCCTGACCATTTGTTGGAAAATCCAAAGAAACAATACGAGCCCTGTACAGTTTTAGTTGTATAACCTGCCATGGAATGTGGCGGTAACCTGCTATTGAACATGGTAGCTATAGTGGCATAGGATAATGGTCGTATGTTGGCTAAGATTTATATCATATTTTAGAAACGTTTTCCTACACTTTGCACTTGAAATAATAATATCAAAGAAATTTACGTATCAAGCATATTTGACTATCATAAGGAGAAATCTCCTCCGATTCTGCGTTTGCATTGTGTGTGTGTGTGTGGGAGGCCTTATGGTAGTTAATTTTCAAAAAGCATTGCGAATCTATTTCAAAATATTTCTTTGTTGTTTTAAAGAATAACTATTTTAAGTTCTCACACCAATCACATGACTGACCTGGAGTTTATTGTTTCCTTCCTAAACTCTGGGTGCCCATCATTTTTCACACGGGCAGTCTAGAGTCAGGTTATCAGGTCATTTTGGAATTCAGGAGATGTTGTGGAGCTCAGGAGCAAGCTGGATGGCTTGGCTTATCAACTAGTATATAGTATTTCTTTTCCGCTGTTTGTTGTTGTAAACTTTGATAATGTAATGTAATGTGGTGTAATGTAATAATTGATATAGATTCTTTGTTTTAAAGATTATTCATTTATTTATTATATATTGTTCCGCTGCGATTGTGAGATTCTGATATAGTTTCTGTTGCTTTTCTTTCTTTCTTTCTTCTTCTTAAACCCTAAGGGTTCGGTTTTCCGGCCTTCGATTGCTCGACATTTGATACAGTGGACGTATTGACGTCGACTTTCGGGAGTCGAAAATCGTAATCTTTACAAAAGAGGTGGCAAGGTGGAAAAATGAAGGGTATGGCATTAAGGAATTCGGCTATGCAATATTCAAGATGATTTTGCAACATTTGGCGATGAAAGCTTTAAGGGGCCTCACGGCCTGGTCAAGTCAGAGGGAAAGGATGGTGGAGTGGCCATGGATAGTGGTGGCACTGGACGGTGGAGGTGGAAGTGTGAGAAATGCGGATTACCGATCTTAAGGCTAGGATTAACACTAGAGGGGGGGTGAATAGTGTTAATAAAGAATTACTAAATCTTTTTCGATTTATGTTAATTTAGACACCAATGTATGCAATATACGGACACAGATATGATCACAGAAACAAACACAGATGCAGAAGTAAAATAAAAGCAGTAAAGGAAAGAACACACCGGATTTTATACTGGTTCGGAGTTACCCTACATCCAGTCCCGCAACATAAGTACGGATTTCCTTTCAAAAGCAATTATACAATTACACCCTCGGTTTCAAGGCTACGAGGTACACCCTCCAGAATTTCGATCCTCTAGGTAGAGATACTTGATTTCCGGGCCACAAGTTTACCTAATTGATTTACCAAGGCTACAATCACACCTTTTCTTTCTTGATTGATTTTCAAGGCTACAATCACACCTTTTCTTGCTTAATAGATTACAAAGAAGTCTATAACTCTGAATAGCACTAAGAATCATGTAGAGAGAGTGATAGAGAATCAAACTAGAAGTAATCGAGTTCGATTCAATGTTGATTTCGGCAGAGTAATGATAAGAATATGTGTTAAGAAAAGTGGAAGAAGAAGAGGAGTGAAAACCAGAAAATATGGTACAAAATTCGTTAAAACTAACCCCTATTTATAGAAGAACAGCAACCATGTCCATTTATGAAGAGTTACGACGAATAGACGCTTCTTTTGAAATTTAAATTTTAAACTCGACTGACACCATGTCCACATGGGGTACACAGGCATGTCGACATCTCAAAGCATTTTTTGATGTTTTGATTTTCTTTGAAAATAACCTTTATCTTATATTAAAACTAATTTAAACTTTATAAATATACTTGAGCATAGTTAAAATTCATAAGTAAATTTAGAGAATAATATGTATAGAATTTAACTCTAATTTTATATTTTAAATCTAAGTATAAATATTTAAAAGTTAAATATATTATTAAAAGATAATTTAAAATCAGGAGTAATTTGACTTTGAAATTAAAGATAATTTTGAGGCTAAAATTATTTAAAATCAGGATAGAGGGTTCTGAATCTTTTAAAACAAAAGTTTTGAAAACATTTTGAAAACAGAATATAATTTTGAAAAATCATTTTCAATAAAAAGTTAGCGGATACAAAACAATGTTCCACTAGATTTTTCGTAGGTTTTATCCTACTTAGGGTTCCATCCCTTTAACGGGCTCGAAGTGGATTCCATTCCACGAATAAATTGGATTTTAAGATGCCAGTGCTTTTCTATGATTTTTAACAAAATTCCTAATAAAAATACTTAACCTTGAAATCTTGAACTCTTGATAATCTTGATACTCATGAGTCCTCTATTTCGATATCTTGAATCTCTATACTGTACGGTCTTCATTCTTAGTACCTACATTGTTAAATCCTGCATATACACATATATCTGAACTTATCATGTTAGTATTTATATTTTAGAATCTATTCTAAGGTTGTCGTCATCAAAACCATCATCTCACGGACTAACAATCACCCCCTTTTTGATGATGACAGCCTTTGTTTATAAAATTTTACGTCTATCCTAATAACTCCCCCTTAATCTATGCCTAACTGCCCTATTTTATATTTCTCCCCCTTTGTCATCAACAAAAAAATAAATGTAAACTATATAACTTCAAACTATATAACTATATAACTCCAAACTATATAACTGAAACGATCCTGACTCGACTTTGAAAATCGGCACCGAATACGACACTCATATTCGAATGCCGCAGATCCAAACGTCAAATCTGGTTCGCCGGAGCTTATAACACCATTAAATACAACACAGCGGAAGAGAATGAATAACATCATATACACATCTGATACAATATTCAGATGCAATGATGATACAATAGAATGATACAACTGAATATAAATACTATCAGAGACACAAGGAATAGCAGCGGAAAAGAATATCTTTAATGTCAAACTCCAAATAATCCATCTCCAATCCAAAGCTAGCGAGAACTCCCATATAGTCGCACAAAGCTAAGCAAGGTCAGCTATGAAATCTGAAGTGTAGAAAATGCGATCCACAAATCCAAAAGTTTTGAAGGCTATATGAAAAACCCAACTCTAGACTGCCCGTGTGGAAAATTGTAGGCACCCAGAGTTTAGGAAAGGAACAATAAAATCCAGGTCAGTCATGGGACTGGTGTGAGTAACAAAAACAGTTTTATCTTCAAAGAAAACAAACAAAAGAATTTAGATTGAAATCCGTAATGCTTTTTGAAAAATGAAACTACCACCGGCACACACGCAATGCAATCGCACACATGGGGGAGATTTCTCATTATGATAGTCAAACATGCTGACTACGCAAAATTCTTCTTTTTATATTATTATTAGTGCATAGTGGAAAACATTTCGAAAGAAGAATTTAAATCTTAGCCAGCATAGGTACCACTATATTATGCCTGCTATAGCTACCATTTTAAATGGCAGGTTCTACAACTAAAACCACAATAGGCTCGTATTGTTTTGTTTGGATTTCCAACAAATGGTCAGGCTAAGGAACTTCCAACTGCCACATGGGAACGCCTCTGGAGGGACGCCCCAAGAACCTACCCTGCTCTCTGCCAACAAGGCCGGCTACCCCCTTCCCGGGGAATAAAACTTCAGATATGACACCCCTGGTCCTTTGGGACCTTTATACGAGGTACCTCTACACCAATAATATCACACAGTAATGAATATATTACAGTGCCCAAATGAGTAAGTATCTGGGCTCCATACCATGATACTACCCTTTTCCAAAAGGAATGGTCACACCCTAGGTGAGCTACCCCTGAAACCTTGCCGCATCTTTTCCTGTTTTGACCATTACCGGTTTGTGAGGCTCGATGAGGTTTCGTCCACAAAGCTACGCTTTCCACAAAAGCCATGCTTTGTTCACAAATGATCAACCAGTGATCATCAACACACAGCAGCACTTAGCATGTCACACTACCAAATTGGGAGTATATCGCTGATAACCTTCAACTACATAACCTTTGAGCTCGTACGTCTCAGAGAAGGGTGTTGAGCTAAGAGAATAAATTCTCCGCCACCATCATATATGTATTTGAAAGAAATCTACTTAATATCTCAAAGTGTAGTGTCAGACATACAACCATACAAGTCTGTCCTGGGTTCGAACAGAACCGAAGGCACTTCCGAAGAAGTCCTTGCAAATCCGGGTATCCACAATCCCGATCGGACTTCCCATCACTTAGGGAATCTCTATACCGGCGCGACTCAGTGCAGAGACAATCGATAGGTCATTCTATCATTCTCGCAAATACCCGGTATTTACCACCGGTCTTCAAATGCTATCCATATCGACGTATCATCATTCGGAATGGGTTATATGACACAAAGTCCTCTTTCGGCTAAACCGAATAATGAGCGTAATATTTTAAAACATATGGATATGGGATTTCGGCTAAGTCTCAACTTTATATCCAAAACTTTTCTTTCAAATGGTTTTAAACTCATTACCATTTTCAAATCTTTAAACAAAAATATTTATTTCACAAAGTCCACTCAGATTCACAAAGATCCATTCATAGATTTCAAAACAATTTCCATTCCAATTAGGATTAACTCATCCAATCTTCAAGTTAAGGATTTAACTTATAGCCTTCAAACCAGTTTCAATAACTTGAAAAATCATTTTCATTTTAAATTGAAATCCCTTTAACACAAATCGGAAGTTCATTACTTATATGAAAGCTTTTATTATTTGAAAAAAAATAGTTTTCATTTCAGAAAGATCCAATTATATTTGCACGAGTTAAAGCTCTTAAATTATGTTCACATTCCCAAATCAATAGTTTTGAAATAGTTTAACCCATATATAACTGGTATAACATCTTTAGTCCTTAGTTTCCATACATAGAATTCAATTTCAAATCTTGAATTTAAGTTTAAATCAAATTATTTAAATTCCAAAACTTAATCAAGTTATTCCAATTAAATTTCATCTTTGAAATTCCATTTCAAAAGCTTTTCACTTTAAACCCAATCCATTTCCAAAACTATTTGGATTTAAGTATTCGACTTTTAAAAATCTGTGACTTAACCGATTTCCTCGTGAAATCCATATTGGTGTGTGTATAAGTGTGGTCTAGGGGTTCAACACAATAGTGAAACATCATAAATCATCACATCAGACATTTAAGCACATCAATATTGATAAGCGGTGTAATCTATAACGCTTATCGTTCCTTCAAAGATTCACAGATATTATACAAATGTATCACAAATAAATGAATAAATTACACACAGCTCAATCCAGAGAACAAATTATCACAGATCAGATAGGACAATCAATTCAAGGTAACTCATACAATACAATCATTCATAAGTAAGGTCAAGCATTCAATAATCATTTATAAGCATGATTAATTAATTGTTTAATCCTAATTAATTCAATTTATTTCCAATTAAGTTAATCACTTATGTATTAATTATCCAATCCTAATTTATTAATTACAAATTATTTGATATAAATTAATTAATCAATCACCTTAATTAATTAAATTATTCTTAATTAATCATATTAATTAAGTTAACCTTTAAACCAATTACATAATTAATTAATCCCTTAATTAATTATTTTAAGAAATTAAATCTTTAATTACTTACCATAAAGTAATTACACTTACACAATTTCATAAATGATTATCATTAATTAATTAATCAAATTAATTATTAAAATTAACCACATTAATTAATTATTTAAATAATCTTAGTTAACGACCTTCATTAATAATTAAATTTCCTTTAATTACTTTGTTAAAGAAATTTACTTATATAATCATTATTGATTCTCAATTCATTAACCATTAAGAACTCATTAATTAATGATAGTTATTGAATTAATTAAGTATCAACTGTAACTTAGTGAATTCTTAATTGCGATTTAATTATTCCTTAACTAAATTAACTTAACTTTCATTAATAAATTTAACTTGAAATTACTAATTCAATTAATACAAAACATAAATTATCTACTCTAATTAACTTAATAATTAATGGATTATACATCCTTAAATTTTCATTAACTTTAAAGTGAAACTCATTCTTATTAATGGTTTAATTTTCACTTACAAATATTTTTAATAATATATTTTTCCAAATTTACTTTTAAATTTCATTTTAAATTCAAGATTTAAAATGAAATAACAGTTTATCTTTAATAAAGTCTACAACTAAATTTTTAAAACCTTTAAATTCACATGTTAAATAATACTTTTGTTATAAAGGAATTTAAAAGAGTTAGATCAAATTCCTTTTTAAATTCACATATTTAAAATATACTTTACTTATTTAAACATTTAGATTTATAAAACTCTATTTTATTTTCAAAATCTGGAATTCAATTTAGGTTCAGGTCCTAGTTTAAAATTGTGTTTAAATTCTTCCTTTACAAATCATATTTCATTTTAAATTCAAGTCTTTAAAAATCCCTTTAATTACTTAAGAAATTTTTAGTTATTTAAACAATTTAAATTTTAAAAAAAACTTTATTTCCAAACTAAGTGTCAAACTAAACAGGAATTTATATTAAACTTTGATTCAAAACTTATTTTAACTTTGTTTTATCATTTCAAATTCAGTTTTGAATTTTCAAAACAAACAGAAAAGGTTTTGAACTTGTACAACACCTGCCAAAGTCACTACCCTCTCTTGCTTCGAGCCCAACACCTAAAACTTCGAGTAAATACTCGAGTAAACTCACGAACAATCCAGCTCCAACTCAAAACAAAAACGCCTAGATCCAAGAAGTGCACTGTGCACGTGCACGGTTGTCGTGCGACGCTCCGGCCAACCCCACATCATCGAGCAAGTCGACGTTCATCCATGCATCAACCCCTGACCATCAAAACATTGCCATCTTCTCGAATTCGAATTCGAGTTAAAAATGAAACCTGGAAATAGAAGAAGGTGAAGCTCATCCAAATCCTGACAACACGTCGCACTCGAAATCCCGACCATTTGAGAGCCACCACCACAGGCCATAGCTTCGACTATCACCCCTCTACAAATCCCCAAAAGCACGCTACTCTCGTTCGAACATGGACGATAAACGAGACAAATTTCTCAGCCTCGAGAAAACTAGGTTTACAAACTAGAACACATGCACTACCTCCACTACGCTCATCTGACCACCACCGCTGCATTTTTCCCCGATCCACCATTCGTCCCTCCATCACCAGAACAGATCTCGACCACCACGAACCAGAAGATTACCATAAATTGACGAAACTATGAAATTTCGACAATCCTAAACTGCTTCTCAACCCTTAATCTAAAAATTTAGATTCTTGCTTTAAAAATGATGTTAAAGCATACGAATTTAAGTTACATGCCCGAAAGATTAGGAAACTTGAATTTTTTGACTTATAAAAGTAATGCTCAGATTTCTTGATTCCAGAGTCATGCTTAAGTTGTTTTAACTTAAATAAACTTTTAAATTAAAGCTTTTGATAAAACAATCAAGTTTTGTTTAAATCATGAATCCAGATTATGCTTGGATCAAGGGGAAATAATTTTTTTTAAATTCTTTTTTTAAAACCCAAAACCGAAGCTTGAGCAAAGAACAAGATATAATTGGAAGCAATCTTTGCACACACATACATCCATTTTCAAATATACAGGGAATTCATATATATATATATATATATATATGTATGTATGTATATATGTATATATATCCAGACATACTCATCACAGATATAACTTGCATCAGATTCATAAAAAAATGTTACTCACCTTAATTCCAAAATGAACAGAGTTGCTTTTTTTTGAAACAGGCTTAAGAAACTGCTAGCTGAATCTTTTATCTTGATCTTTGGTTGTAGTTGAGTTAGATTTTTGTTGATCAAGTGCTGAGTTTAATTTTAAATTGTAGCTTTTATTTGATACACAGTTTATTGATGAACGAATGAAAATAAGAAGGTGATATATAAAAGATGTATGCAGGCTGAAGTATCACGGGTTGATATGTTTTTGCTAGTGCAACAGGTTTGATTATCATTTCTATGTTCAAAAATAAGGCAGATATATTTCATTGCTTGGTGGTTGATAACATTTCGAGTTGACCTTGTTGATTATAGCATTAAATGCTTAAGTCCTTTGTGTCTTTATACTTATATTATTTGTACAAAGATAATTTTTTTTTTTTTTTACTTTGGTGGCTGATATGTTATCTATATTTTGGTAGCTAAAGATACTTGTATTAATTGTTATTGTCCTTTTACACACTTCATGCTTATACTTATTTGTATACAATTATCTTTTTATTGTTCACACTTGAATACATACATACATACATACATACATACATACATATATATATATATATATATATATATATATATTAGTGTCTTCTCTTGCAAGCTTACTTAGATATTTATATTTTTACTTTGCCTATTATCTTACTTCTTGCCTTGCATTACTACTTACAGGCTACATATTTTACTTTTATACCCTATATACAATATAAGGTTATTATAGTTATTGTTATAAATTTTTTTAACTTATGTATTTAGTTTTATTCCTAACATATGTGTTTATTTTTATTTCTCTTTTATTTTTAAACTTAAACTATTAAATACTCAGTCTACTATTATTTATTTCTACTTATGTTAATATTGATAATATTTATTTTATTTTAAATAATTTTGAAAGACTTTATTTTAAATTTTCAAACCATTTTTTGTAACAGCCTAAATTTTTAACAAGTATTTTTCACTTGTATTTTTAAAACTTTGGGGTTTATTATATAAAAATCTAAATTTTAAAGTGATTATATAAAAATAACAATTGACCAAATTTTTAATTAAATAATAAGATCTCTGAAATTTTGACGTGGTTAAGAATTAACTTTAATTGGAAATTTGGGTTTTTTGTCAAAGATGGTAAATAACTTAATTTCTAGCAAAATCAAGTTTTGATTAAGAAATAAGATTTGGAAAAAATTTAGTGTATAAATAAACTATTTAATTACGCGTTTAAAATGCGTGTTATTGATGGAATATTTTTAACGTATGTTTACTACATAAGAGAACGCGTAAATTTAAAAAGCGTCACTTTTATTATGATACTGAGCGTGTGTTTTGCATCGGTTTTTCACGCATCTAAATTTATTACCTTGGATATAAATAATCAAATAAATCAGTATACATGCATTTTAAGTGGGAAAGGAATAAATTTTCTTTCCGTTGACTCCACTTATTTAATAAATAAAACCCATTGATTTTTCAATAACGTTCAAATCAAATATTCTTTTCCGTTTCTTTACTATAAGAATCAGCACTTTTCTTTGTTCAATTTTATAAACGTTCGCCAATTTTCTATTTTTCTGGACTGTTAAAACAACACAATAATTTTTACCTTAGCTATAAAATGGATTATCTAACTTTTAAAGTTAAGTAATATTTTGAATAATACATTTCTTTGTCAATGGTAAATAGATCAGAAGAAAAAAATGTAAACAAATTTTATTCCATTTAAGTAGTAAATTTTAATTTTTTATAGTGTATAAATGAACTGGGTAATTTGTAACGACCCATAAAATTTTAATAATTTTAAATTGATTCATAACGTATTTAATTGGATTTTTGAGAAATTTTAATGATAATAATTTTGAAATAAATATTTAATATTTGGATTACGTCCAATTAAACATAGCAGATTTTAAATTTTCAATTTATTTTGTCAAAGTTTATTTCATTGTGAAATTCTATTTAATTCCAGCTAGCTAATAATTGCTGATAATAAATTTATTTTCAAGCCTGAATATTTTTTATAGAAAATTTCTAAATCTTTTTCTGAATGAGACGTCATCTTTCGTTTTTTTAAACGGCTACTGATCCGTTTACCTTATTTTGTCCAATTAGCAACATTTTTGGTACCGATCATCGACTTTTGATCGGATAATCATACCACTGATATTTGTATACCGTTGTGATCGTCTCGTCATGCTGATCTCAATTGTATATTTATTTCTGTATTTTGACGTTCGGTACGCGACAGAACCAATAAAATATTCGTTGTAACGGTACCTTAAATGTTGACCGTTAACTTTGCTTTGCTTTTCGAACTTCAACGTAGATCCTAAGCAATAAAATAAATTGTTTTAATAACTTCTCAATCAGCGTACAGTTGTGACCATCCCACTACTATATTTACAGTGTACGTTTCATTTGCATTTCAAAAAAAATAAAAAATAAAAAATAAATTTGAAACGTGCTGTTAAATCAAGTATTAATTGCTTTAATAAAAATTTCGAATTCACGTGCAATTTCCATTCCTAGCTGCTAATAAATTTAGGAATCAGGGTCTCTTGCTTAAATTATGGCATGCGTTCAAAGCGTGAATATTTTTCAGTTAAATTTCAGCCATTACTATCGTTTTGAAAATCAAAACAAATGAATTGTGTACGTTTTTATTCCTTTTGAACGTTATTTGTAAGATCTAGGAAATTAATATAAAGGAAACGTATAACCTGCAAGCATAGTAAATTGCTTTAATTATTTTACCTGATTACCGTTGATTTCGAAGGAAATCATATTATAACGCGTATAAAATACCAAACGTTCATCCTTCCCAGATCCATTTTTTTTTCTTCTTTTCCTCTGCTCATATTGAGAGCCAACCGTGCTTCTTTCACCTCTCTCCTCTCATTCTTTTCCACCACAAAACCGTTGAGCTTCTCCACTTTCTCTGCCAACCATCCTTCACGCTGATTCTCACACCATATCCAACTGCCATAGCCTCATATGCTTCTTCCCCTACCAATCCATGTTCCATCACTTGTAGAAGCCTCCTCCCCACTCTCCTCCTTCCTCTTGCTCGGCCACAGGTGAGATCGGCTCCACCTTCAACTCAACAACCTCCGCGAGCACGACCTGAGTGGCCGCATCTCCACCTTAACCGCCGTTTCTGGCCACCACACACGACTCAAATCTCGCCGCCTCACAAGCTTCCCCACCGACAACTGCCATGTCGCCACACCCACCTCCAACCTGAGCAACACCGCATCACCAAGTGCTTCAACCCCCTCCGCAAGCCTAGCCGAGCTCCTCCTCCTACCGACCAACCGCATTACCCCACCATCCAGCAGCTTCTCGCCTGCCCAAACCCGCCGACCACTGTCATCTTCCCAGACCGCTACTTTTCTCTCTCCCTTAGCCGCACCTTTGCCTTTTGCTCCGCCATCGCATCACCACTCGTTGGCGAGCCGCTCCATCATCCACGTTCTACCCAACTCGGTTGGCTTTATATGCATTGGGTATGTATATATATATATATATAAATATTTAGTATGTTGGGTCGTATATATACTGTATTTTTGAGTCTCGGTCCATTTCAACAAAGTATGTAGATTAATAGTTTTGTATAGCTACAGTTTTAGACATGTTAGTTTTATGCAGGTTTCAAGTTATAACATACACGTTAGTATGTTAGTTTTGGATATGTGATGTTAGTTTCATATTATAAATATTTAGTACGTTAGTATTTTAATATATTAGTTTACATTAATATATGTTAGTAATTAGCATACTATAGTATATAGGCTGTGAAAATGATTTTTGTTTTGTTTTGTTTTGTTTGTGGTCAGTTGTACATATATCGAGTATAAAGCTATAAGAGTATATGTAAGTTATTATAATCAGTGTATATATATATATATTTACTGTTAGTTATATTTTAATGTATATGTTATTTACGTATGTAAGTATTTTTAAAATATAAGTATTTATATATATAAGAATTTGTACAAAATCTATTCAATTTTTTTTTTATATTTTATAAGCTAAGTTTACCTTGGTTTTTCAAAAGCTTATTTCACTTGTACAGATGTTGCATACGTTCGTGATATTTAAAAAAAAGTTATTTTTTTTGTGAGTTTCGGCTGTTATTTCATATATGGTATAACAATAAGTAATATAATATGGGTGATGTTATAATAAGTTAGGTTACTGTAAGTGTATTTGTGTATATACATTGAGTTATATTATATAGGATATGTCCTTAAGTTATTAAGTATTTAGGTCGTGTCTGCATATTAGATTGTTCAGTGCATGAATTATAAAAGTTCGCTTATACCATTTACCTTCATCATTCCAGTTCTGATCAGTTTCATCAATTCGAGCCAATCAGCTTTGATCGTTGAATTCGTGCCGATTTTGCTTTGCCTGGATTTGAAATTTAATTTCAGTGTGCGTATCCGTGTCTCCTTCTATATTCTCTAGCCTCAAAAGGTGAGTAATCACTCACGTTTAACGTTCTTTTATTTATTAAATTTGATTTCAATTGAAATGACAATTGAAATATGCTGCTGTAGTTATTTAAAATTGTTATATTTAGTCTATTATCTGTAACTGTCCACTTATGGGATATGACACCATATCCTATTGTTTATATTTATTTTGATGATATATGCCTGGTGTTATTATTATTTTCATATCTGCTATCATTCTGCAAGTTCCTTGTTAGTAAAGAAATGATACATACCCGATCGGACTTTAGAATAGGAGAAAATCGTTATGGGTTGAAATGATAAACCCAAGCGATTTTCATTAAATTGAATTTGGGATTACGGGTTGAAATGATATCCACCCGTATATATTTAGTGTACGGATTGAAATGATAAATATTCGTAGCATTTGACTATATGATAGGAAATATATACCGACCCCGTTGGTCCTTATAAATATTTTAAAGGTAAATTTCTACAGTTTGAAAAGAAACATATAGGAATTAATAAATATTGGTTCTTAAAATATTATATATAGATGAAAACTTTATATATAAATTTAATAATATTATTATTGGGATTGATTTAATTCATATAATATGGTTAAGTATTATTTAAGATTTAAATTTCAAAATTTACCGTTGAAAAGAATTTGAATAATCAAGATTGGGAGATAAATTGGGTTTATTAAAAATGGTATTTAAATAAAGATTTATTTAATTAAATCAATTTGAAATTATTAAATGGGAAATTTAAGGGTATGATTTTTGTAACTGGATTTTTGATTTAAGTGAATTAATGAATATTTAACGTTTATATAAATTAAAGAAAATATTGAGTAAAAGGAAAATTTCAGGTTACTTAAATAATATTGAATCTAAGGGGGAAATATTTCAAGGCTAAATAATAATTTGATTAAATCAAGATCTTTATGAAACTGTTAAATTGAACTTTGGGAATGTAGAATATTAAAGCTTTGGACTATACTAGACTTTAATTGGTGTTTCAGATCTGTATTTGAATCAATATAAGTTGAATCTATTATTTAGAAAACTGAATTGAAATAAAATATAGTTTGAAACATTTAATATTTAAAGTTTTGAAATATTGAAATGTTAAAAGGATAATTTGTGATTTCAAATCCGGAATTTGAGATCGATAAAAATTGAAATGGTTATTTAGAAAATAAGTTGAATCTAAATTGATTTAAATTGAGATTTGACTAGGTTTGAATTTGTAAATTCAGTAAATTGAATCATAACTTTGAAAGTGAAAATTGGAAATAATTATATACCTAATGGAAATGATATTTTGGTATAAATAAATGGGAATGTCCACGGTGTTATATTGTATATTTCTACCTTGTAGATAGTTCGATGGACCCTTAGAGGATGGTTATCCCAAACATCCTTTAAGTTATTTGTATTTCAGTTGATATTTCACTTGAGTTGGATTTATTTATATAAGAATGTTAATCCTGACTCTAGTGTTTTTTTGTTTTGCTTTACGCTCGGGTCAGACTGAGTGATACAGCATTTGAGACTCACCTTCGAAGTTGGAGCCTTGCTTGAAGATCCAGCTATCTATCCTTTCAGTCATCCTGTTGATTTGTTCAGAGAAGTCATTTGCGCATACTGGAGACTTCACTGCATCTAAGATATTCAGTTGTATTTTATTTCTAACTCTGATGTATATAGTAGCTTCATGAACTATATTCTTTATCTATTCTGCTGCATTATATTACTCTGTGTTTGTGATCTGTGATTGATTTATTTACTGTATATTTTAAGTTTTGCCAAATTTAAATTAACAATTCGGTATTTTGAATTATTCAAATCGGATATGTATGGTTTTATTGTCGATTTGAATGGTCCAAAATAGCGGGCTGTTACAGTTGGTATCAGAGCTTTGGCTCTAGGCAAAACTTAGCATATATGGTAAATTTATTTACAGAATCACTTTCGCTCGAGTTAAATCTCTTCCTTTTGACTCGATTTCCTTTGAATTTTGGAATGTCCCTCGGTTCCGAAATTCATTCTGTCTCTCCCTATTTATATTCGTTTGATTCTGGAGTATCCCATAACTGCACTGAATGTTTTGTAAAGGGGGTGAAAACTCCTTTACAATTGGCGTTGATTCATCGAAGATTTATGTATCCTCGGTTTACGATGCTGCTATATCTTGGTATGCCGAATTCTATCTCTGGCAATCGAATGCCGATTTGCTTTAGAATTCCGCATCAATTATATTCCTGAAGTCACGGTTGACCCGGTTAAGGTCGCCCGAGATTTATAGAAGTATATCCATCTTCTATTTTGTAATTTGATTTTCTCAACTTTGTTTGAGCCTATCTTCGAATCAGGATTCTATTGATTAGAGTTCCTCTAAATTCAATCTTTATCTTTGTTTTGAAATCCATTCTTGAATCATCCTTTGAAAATCGGGTTTGTTGTATTTTAAAATTGTTTTATACGAAATTATTATTTTGATAGCTATGATTTTATTCTATATATAAAAGTGAAAATGTTTTCGATAAGGATTATATACCATATATAAAACGAATAAGAAATGTTATTCTATACATAAAAGTTTTGAAAGGATTGGAAATTTTGAAAATTTATAAGAAAGTGATTTATATAAAAAGGATTTATAACTGAAGGGTTAAATTTGAAATTCGAGAATTGAATTCCGATATTTTGAAACCGGTTTTAAGATTTTGGGAAAATATATAAAAATAATACGATTTAAAAGTATTTTTCCGAATAAGAAATGTTTCAAATGGGTTCAAATGAATTCCAATAATTTTGAAGAAATTTCAAAGAAGTTTTCAAGAAAATAGGTGTCCAGAACTCACTTATGTCGCTGGAGAATAATTTCGGTGATGAGTGCACGCATCATCGACATTGATTTTCGAATTTCAGAGTGGGGGAGAGGCCACTTTAATAGCTTCGCTATGCGAGTGATTTTGTAAAACCGTTTTTGATTTCAAATTCCGAAGTATAATTTGGTATTTTCGGAAGATATATGTATATATTTGAAACAATTTAAACTGAGACCGGTGTTCAGTCCTCGAGTTTTCGATTTGACTAGTAATAACTCTATTTATAAAAAAAATTGATTTCCAACTCTTAGATTTGAAATTTTATTTCATCGACTATTTTGAAGGTTCGAGCACTTCCAAATCAAGGTTTAAAAGTTTTAAACTAAGAAATTTCGAAAAGTATAAATTTTTTGATAAAGCATATAAGTTTAATTTCGAAGAGTATGACTTAAGTAAGTTTGAAACCTTTTGTTAAGTAAGTGAATATGACTATTTTTAATTATATTAATATGGAATTTAGTTTTGAAATGTTTTGGAAAAAAAAAATTAATTTCAAATAATGGTTTTCAGAAAGGTAAATTGGATATTTCTAATAGAAATAGATAGTTTAAAAGTTTTAAAGTGATGATTATAAATTTGGAAACAATTTTGAGTATAATTGATTTTGAGAAAATATTTGGTTTTGAAATTAAATTGAAATTAAAAACCAGTACTTATATGGTGATTTTGGAAATGAATTTGTTTGACTTGAATTATTTTAATTTGGAAACTGGGATAATTTTCTAAACCTATTATTTTGGGAACTTTGAAATTTAGATACTTAATTTGGAAGAAAATTTGGTGAAATCCTATATGATTTTGAAACTGAATTGATATTGAAATGATTTGAAATTGAGAACCTTATATTGTTAAGCACTTGATTTGGGAGTGGTCGAACTTATATAAAATGGATTTGTATAAGTATGAAGTGATTTGAAATTTATTGATTTGAAAGGTACTCAATTTGGAAAGAGAATTTTTTTTATAAATCGAAGTCTATATAAGTATGATTTGATATACTATTGATTTGGAAAGTATTCGATTTGAAAATGGAATCTTATATATATATATGGATTTTATATAAGTATGATATTTGAAAGTATTTGAAAAGGTACTATATGATATATATTTTCGAAGTAAAGATATGGAAAGTGCCTTCTGCTTGATATCCGCTTTGTGGCCACATCGTGGATTCATTCTATCGATATTATTCTCTCTGATTTTCGGTTTTCCGGATGTAATACTCGAGTGTTTCCCACCGTGGCGCAGCCCATGGTTTTTTTCCTCTCATGACTGCATAGCGCAACTGCCTGGCTGAGTCTTGCCTAGGGGTACGGATTGTTTCCTGGGGGATCCAGGCGTAACCATTGTGTATCCTGCAATCTGTGTAGGTCGCGAATAGTAGCGCAAGTGCCTGGCTGAGTCTTGCCTAGGGGTACGGATTGTTTCCTGGGGGATCCAGGCGTAACCATTGTGTATCCTGCACTCTACTAGTCATCATGGCGTAACTCGCAGGGCTGAGAAAGCTTACGGATATAGATTGTTTCCTGGGAGACCCAGGCGTAACCATTGTGTATCTGCGAACCATGGTCGGACAAAGGTTTTGGTTTGGTTGTTTGTTTGGATTGTACTTTCCATATCTGTTTTTAAAAAGGTTTTTCAAGTATTTTCACTGGGTGTTGAAACTGGTCTACTAAGTACTTGAAGAATTCTAGCTTTGCGTTGATCAACGCATGGCCAGAGTCTGTAAGAACGAGGATAAACTTGTTAAAACATCGAGTTATAAAAATATTTTTGAAAGAAAGATTTATTTCGATATAAAAATATTATTATAAAGGTATTTATTATAAAAGTATTTTTTCTCAACAAAGAAATTTTGAATTAATATTTGAAATTTAAATTCTTATGGTTCTAGATTAATTATTCGTGCCCGATTCTTTTTTTAAATTCTTATTGAATCTACCTTATCTTCTCAGCTTTAGTTGTTCGCCTATATTACGTTTCCAGAATCTACCTTCCTTTCCTTTTGAATATAATCTTTAAAATACTGTTTATTTATATACTACTTGGTTTAATAGAAGATTTTAAATATTTTTGAAGTTATTAAGTAAATAAAACATATTTAAAGAAAATGATTATTAATTTATTTATAATATTGGAAAGGTATCCTGAGATAAAATTTATAAATTATAAATTATGGATTTAAGGTTTTCAATAGCTTCTATGTAAATATAACTAATTGTGTAAATAAATGGTTTCAAATAATTTCATATATTTATTAAGTATATTTAAACATATTTAAGCTCAGTGGGTTTTGAAATTTTTTAAAATATTATGGTATTATAGAAAATTTAATTGCAAAATGAAGTTTTCAAATAGATATTTCAAATAAAATTTGTGTACTTTTAAAATAAACTGTTTATCTTGTCGTTCAATCTATATTCTTTCTGGTTGTTTTTATTCTCCTACCTCCTTCCTTTTCGGGGACGAAAAGTTTTGAGTGGGGGAGTGTAACGACCCATAAAATTTTAATAATTTTAAATTGATTCATAACGTATTTAATTGGATTTTTGAGAAATTTTAATGATAATAATTTTGAAATAAATATTTAATATTTGGATTACGTCTAATTAAACATAGCAGATTTTAAATTTTCAATTTATTTTGTCAAAGTTTATTTCATTGTGAAATTCTATTTAATTCCAGCTAGCTAATAATTGCTGATAATAAATTTATTTTCAAACCTGAATATTTTTTACAGAAAATTTCTAAATCCTTTTCTGAATGAGACGTCATCTTTCGTTTTTTTAAACGGCTACTGATCCGTTTACCTTATTTTGTCCAATTAGCAGCATTTTTGGTACCGATCATCAACTTTTGATCGGATAATCATACCACTGATATTTGTATACCGTTGTGATCGTCTCGTCATGCTGATCTCAATTGTGTATTTATTTCTGTATTTTGAGGTCCGGTACGCGACAGAACCAATAAAATATTCGTTGTAACGGTACCTTAAATGTTGACCGTTAACTTTGCTTTGCTTTTAGAACTTCAACGTAGATCCCAAGCAATAAAATAAATTGTTTTAATAACTTCTCAATCAGCGTACAGTTGTGACCATCCCAGTGTACGTTTCATTTGCATTTCAAAAAAAAAAAATTTGAAACGTGCTGTTAAATCAAGTATTAATTGCTTTAATAAAAATTTCGAATTCACGTGCAATTTCCATTCCTAGCTGCTAATAAATTTAGGAATCAGGGTCTCTTGCTTAAATTATGGCATGCGTTCAAAGCGTGAATAATTTTCAGCTAAATTTCAGCCATTACTATCGTTTTGAAAATCAAAACAAATGAATTGTGTACGTTTTTATTCCTTTTGAACGTTATTTGTAAGATCTTGGAAATTAATATAAAGGAAACGTATAACCTGCAAGCATAGTAAATTGCTTTAATTATTTTACCTGATTACCGTTGATTTCGAAGGAAATCATATTATAACGCATATAAAATACCAAACGTTCATCCTTCCCAGATCCATTTTTTTTTTCTTCTTTTCCTCTGCTCATATTGAGAGCCAACCGTGCTTCTTTCACCTCTCTCCTCTCATTCTTTTACACTACAAAACCGTCGAGCTTCTCCACTTTCTCTGGCAACCATCCTTCACGTTGATTCTCACACCATATCCAACTGCCATAGCCTCATATGCTTCTTCCCCTACCAATCCATGTTCCATCACCTGTAGAAGCCTCCTCCCCACTCTCCTCCTTCCTCTTGCTCGGCCACAGGTGAGATCGGCTCCACCTTCAACTCAACAACCTCCGCGAGCACGACCTGAGTGGCCGCATCTCCACCTTAACCGCCGTTTCTGGCCACCACATGCGACTCAAATCTTGCCGCCTCACCAGCTTCCCCACTGACAACTGCCACGTCGCCACACCCACCTCCAACCTGAGCAACACCGCATCACCAAGTGCTTCAACCCCCTCCGCAAGCCTGGCCGAGCTCCTCCTCCTGCCGACCAACCGCCTTACCCCACCATCCAGCAGCTTCTCGCCTGCCCAAACCCGCCGACCACTGTCATCTTCCCAGACCGCTACTCCTCTTTCTCCCCTAGCCGCACCTTTGCCTTTTGCTCCGCCATCGCATCACCACTCGTTGGCGAGCCGCTCCATCATCCACGTTCTTCCCAACTCGGTTGGCTTTATATGCATTGGGTACGTATATATATAAATATTTAGTATGCTGGGTCGTATATATACTGTATTTTTGAGTCTCGGTCCATTTCAATAAAGTATGTAGATTCATAGTTTTGTATAGCTAAAGTTTTAGACATGTTAGTTTTATGCAGGTTTCATATTATAACATACACGTTAGTATGTTAGTTTTGGATATGTGATGTTAGTTTCATATTATAAATATTTAGTACGTTAGTATGTTAGTATATTAGTTTACATTAATATATGTTAGTAATTAGCATACTATAGTATATAGGCTGTGAAAATGATTTTTTTTCTTTTGTTTGTGGTCTATTGTACATATATCGAGTATAAAGCTATAAGAGTATATGTAAGTTATTATAATCAGTATATATATATATTTACTGTTAGTAATATTTTAATGTATATGTTATTTACGTATGTAAGTATTTTTAAAATATAAGTATTTATATATATAAGAATTTGTACAAAATCTATTCAATTTTTTTTTATATTTTATAAGCTAAGTTTACCTTGGTTTTTCAAAAGCTTATTTCACTTGTACAGATGTTGCATACGTTCATGATATTTAAAAAAAAAGTTATTTTTATTGTGAGTTTCGGCTGTTATTTCATATATGGTATAACAATAAGTAATATAATATGGGTGATGTTATAATAAGTTAGGTTACTGTAAGTGTATTTGCATATATACATTGAGTTATATTATATAGGATATGTCCTTAAGTTATTAAGTATTTAGGTCGTGTCTGCATATTAGACTATTCAGTGCATGAATTATAAAAGTTCGCTTATACCAATTACCTTCATCATTCCAGTTCTGATCAGTTTCATCAATTCGAGCCAATCAGCTTTGATCGTTGAATTCGTGCCGATTTTGCTTTGCCTGGATTTGAAATTTAATTTCAGTGTGCGTATCCGTGTCTCCTTCTATATTCTCTAGCCTCGAAAGTTGAGTAATCACTCACGATTAACGTTCTTTTATTTATTAAATTTGATTTCAATTGAAATGACAATTGAAATATGCTGCTGTAGTTATTTAAAATTGTTATATTTAGGCTATTATCTGTAACTGTCCACTTATTGGATATGACACCATATCCTATTGTTTATATTTATTTTGATGATATATGCCTGGTGTTATTATTATTTTCATATCTGCTATCATTCTGCAAGTTCCCTGTTAGTAAAGAAATGATACATACCCGATCGGACTTTAGAATAGGAGAAAATCGTTATGGGTTGAAGTGATAAACCCAAGCGATTTTCATTAAATTGAATTTGGGATTACGGGTTGAAATGATATCCACCCGTATATATTTAGTGTTCGGATTGAAATGATAAATATCCGTAGCATTTGACTATATGATAGGAAATATATACCGACCCCGTTGGTCCTTATAAATATTTTAAAGGTAAATTTCTACAGTTTGAAAAGAAACATATAGGAATTAATAAATATTGGTTCTTAAAATATTATATATAGATGAAAACTTTATATATAAATTTAATAATAATATTATTGGGATTGATTTAATCCATATAATATGGTTAAGTATTATTTAAGATTTAAATTTCAAAATTTACCGTTGAAAAGAATTTGAATAATCAAGATTGGGAGATAAATTGGGTTTATTAAAATTGGTATTTAAATAAAGATTTATTTAATTAAATCAATTTGAAATTGTTAAATGGGAAATTTAAGGGTATGATTTTTGTAACTGGATTTTTGATTTAAGTGAATTAATGAATATTTCACGTTTATATAAATTAAAGAAAATATTGAGTAAAAGGAAAATTTCAGGTTACTTAAATAATATTGAATCTAAGGGGGAAATATTTCAAGGCTAAATAATAATTTGATTAAATCAAGATCTTTATGAAACTGTTAAATTAAACTTTGGGAATGTAGAATATTAAAGCTTTGAACTATACTAGACTTTAATTGGTGTTTCAGATCTGTATTTGAATCAATATAAGTTGAATCTATTATTTAGAAAACTGAATTGAAATACAATTTAGTTTGAAACATTTAATATTTAAAGTTTTGAAATATTGAAATGTAAAAAGTAGAATTTGTGATTTCAAATCCAGAATTTGAGATCGATAAAAATTGAAATGGTTATTTAGAAAATAAGTTGAATCTAAATTGATTTAAATTGAGATTTGACTAGGTTTGAATTTGTAAATTCAGTAAATTGAATCGTAACTTTGAAAGTGAAAATTGGAAATAATTATATACCTAATGGAAATGATATTTTGGTATAAATAAATGGGAATGACCACGGTGTTATAGTGTATATTTCTACGTTGTAGATAGTTCGATGGACCCTTAGAGGATGGTTATCCCAAACATTCTTTAAGTTATTTGTATTTCAGTTGATATTTCACTTGAGTTGGATTTATTTATATAAGAATGTTAATCCTGACTCGAGTGTTTTGTGTTTAGCTTTACGCTCGGGTCAGACTGAGTGATACAGCATTTGAGACTCACCTTCGAAGTTGGAGCCTTGCTTGAAGATCCAGCTATCTATCCTTTCAGTCATCCTGTTGATTTGTTCAGAGAAGTCATCTGCGCATACTGGAGACTTCACTGCATCTAAGATATTCAGTTGTATTTTATTTCTAACTCTGATGTATATAGTAGCTTCATGAACTACTATTCTTTATCTATTCCGCTGCATTATATTACTCTGTGTTTGTGATCTGTGATTGATTTATTTACTGTATATTTTAAGTTTTGCCAAATTTAAATTAACAATTCGGTATTTTGAATTATTCAAATCGGATATGTATGGTTTTATTGTCGATTTGAATGGTCCAAAATAGCGGGCTGTTACATAATTGTAACGACTCGGGATTTTGGGCAATAAGAATTTAATAATCTGTGCTAATAATTTAACTGGTTTGATAATTTTCTTAATAATTTTAATTTAAATTTGACTAATTTATTCATTTTAAGGTTAATAAATATTTAATCTGTTAATGGTAGTCAATATCTTTCTGACAATTTAAATTTGATAAGAATTGTTTTTCAAAAGCTAATTAAAATTTTTATTCTATTTATAATATATACATTTGATATATATTATGAATAGGATATCTTCTGTTTAAATTAAAGATTAATTTTCAAATTGTAACATATATGTATGTATATGTTATAGTTTGATATTGTTTTGAAATTTAGTTTAATCTATTGATAATTTAATATGAATGAATTGTAATTCAAAGCTTTGCTTTAAAACTTAATATTTTTTCAAAAGCTAATTTAAGTTTGATTCATTTATTTGCAAAATATAGGATTGTTATTTATTTTAAATATGATAGTTAAACAAAGTTTTATCTTATTTTCTTTAAAATGCTTAAATGAAAATGGTTATAAATGCATATGTATAATGGTTTTAGATTTTTTTTAGAAAACAAAGAAATTATTTATATTAGCTTTGAAGCATTTTCTTTTAAAGATAAACTTATATATATACATATGTAAGTATTAATTAATAAAGTAAATTAAGTATGTTAGTTTATGTTAACATTTAAATTAAATTAAAATTTATTCAAAACATTTAAAAACATGTGTAAACATGTTAACTGCCCTAATAAACACATGTAAGTTAATTAAGTAATAAAGTGACAAGTGTCTCTTTTCTTTAGAAAATTCACTTTCTTTAATTCTAATAAAAACATAACACTTTTCTTTGTTTGTTTTTCTTAACTAAAACCAGAACAAATCTGAAATCTAAAACAAAGGCAATTCAAACCTGTAATTAAAAGCAAAATTCTTCATATCAACCTGCAAACAACAGATTTGAATGTTATTAATATCATCAATTCAACCTGCATTCAAAAGAAAAGCTTTAACCTGCAACAAAGGAAGTTCAACTGCAAGTTTCAACTTTTAATCAACCCAGCAAGTTAAAGAAATCTGTAAACAATAAAAATTGAAGCATGCAGAGTGATTTAACAGCAAGGAATCAAAAGCAAATGCATTTTCTAGACTATAGTTCAAACCTGGGAAATGAAGTTCTCTGCTCTGCTTAAATAATGTGAGTAAACTTCATTAAAAACAGTTTGAATTGTTTTTACTTTCATGCATGTGATGATATTGTCTGGTATTGAAGATATATAACCTGAAATTATATGAATTATCTCTGTTTTGTTGAATGTGGTAAATATTTGTGTATGTTCATTTGCAAAACTTTGAATTCTGTTTCTTTGAACTGATTTTAACCTTAATCTTCCACTAAAGAACAGTAAATTGGACAGGATGATTGAATGAAAGAAATTGTGTAAATGTTGAAGGTAATTCTAAAATATAGTTTCTGTAGTTTTCAATTTACAAATAACATTAAAAATGGAAAACTCGGTAAACAACCTATAAATGTTAAAAATCACTGAATTAAATTTATAGTTTAGATTGAATAAATGGATTCATGTTTGTAAATCATGAATTTAAATACAAGTTTCATGATTTTTAGTTTAAAGAATCAAGAAAATTTCGAGGTTGAACAATTTTGGGATTTTCATGAACTACAGATTGAATTCATAATAATTTGATTTGATTCTTGGATCGTAGCTTGTATGTAAGCTATAGATCATGGGGAAAATATATCTAAGAATTTTTCTAACGTCAGAATTGTGTGAATTAGTGGTAACTAGGGTTTTAGGTGAGTTTCTGTTCGAGTTTACTGTAAAGACATTCGCGACATAGGTGATGATTCGAGTTGGTTCATTCTTGGTGAGGACGAAGTTTGGGATGTGGGGGTTCTATGACGGGGTCGGCGCAGTTCATCACCGCCGAGTTGTTGGCCGTGGGTGGTTACTAGTTACGTTAGTTGCTGCAGATTTTGACATCGAGTACGAAATTTTGATCCTCGAGTTCGTTGATGGATCTAGTGTATTTTGTGGCTCCCGAGTGGTTGTATGGCCGGCGTCGATGGTCGCGACAGCCCAATTTGGTCGGAGGTGATTGGAGATGTGCACGAGTGTTGATGTTGTGCACGGTTTTGGGTTCTGAACATTTTAGACGAGGAACTCGAAGCAGCTAGCGCATGGGCTTCAGGGGCGACTCGAAGATGAAGGCTTCTGGTTTGCTTCGGGGGAAGGCTCGGGTAGGTTGGGTGATTTACTCGAGCAAATTAGATAGTGTTTCTGGCTGTACAAATTAATATAAGTTTTCTAATTTAAAACTTATTGAATAAATTTAGATCAAGTATTAAGTATAAACAAGTTTATTAAGGAATAAAATGAAAACTCTAAACTCGTTGTTCAAAAATTTAATGATAATCAAATTCATAAAGTATAAGTTGAAATTATATAATTTATTTCAATTTAAATTTATTTTAAGGGATTTCATATTGAAAGTAATTTATTTTACATTTCGGATTTTAATTTAAAAGGGTGTTTTGAATTTAAATATTAAATCAAAGGTTAAGTAATGAATCAATCTTAAGATTTCAAATTATAAATAAGATTAAATTAAATGTTTTAAAGTATTGAAAATTTTGAAAATTTGTTTTTAAATTTTAAATAAGATTATCATTATGATTTTAAAAACCAAATAGGATAGCTGGTTTGAGATGTTAAAATTTGATTTAATTCATTACAAGATAAATAAGGTTAATTTATCTTTAATTTGAATATTAAATTTGGTTATTAATAAGAAACATTTAATTAAGATTAATGTTCTCTTAATTTAATTAAGGATTTTGAAATTATAAGAAATTAATTGATTGTTTAATTAATTTTAAATAATTAGTTAATTAATTTTAGATAATCACTTAATTATGAATTAATTAAGTGTGATTACTTAATAAAGTAATTAATGATTAATTGTTGAATGTAATTAAGGAAGTTAATTACTAGTGGAAGTAATTAATGATAATTACTCATGGAGTAGTTAGTAGAAGTGATTATTGTTTAATCACTTAATGTTATCAATTAAAGAATTGATTAATATAATTGTTGAAGTTAATTAATTATGAAGTGATTAATTAATTAAAGAATTAAGAATTATTTAATAATGTGACTAATTTTCTGTTAAATAATTAATTAAGAGATTAATTAAGGTCTATTTAATGAAAGTAATTGGAGATAATTACTTATGTAAATAATTAGGAATTAATTACTTAATTATTTAGTTAATTAATCAATGTGATTAATTAATTAATAAATGAGATTAATTTAAGATTAATTACCAAGAGTAATTGATTAAAATTGTAATTAATTAATAAAGTAATTAATTAAGGATTTATTTATTAATTTAATTATTTAATAATTACTTAATGAATTAATTAAGGATTAATTAATTGAATTAATTAATCAAGGATTGAAAGAATTTAATTAGAATTTAATTAATTAAGATAAGTAATTACAAATTGTTAATTACTAATTATGATTAATGAGATGATTAATTATAAGTTAATTAGTTAATTAATTAAAATAATTATTAATTAATAAGGATCATTAATTAATGTGATTAAGGATATTAATTAAGGTTAATTAATAAGGTAATTAATTTAAGTGTGATTAATTAATTGTAATTAATTAAGGTTTAACGCAATTAATTATAGTTAATTAATTAATGAAGGATCATTAATTATTGTAATTAATGATAGTAATTAAAGGTTAATTACTGAATATGGTTAAGTATAATTACTTAAATGTAATTAAATGAGGATTAATCAAAGGAGATTAATTAAAGAAGATCATTAGAGATGGTTAATTTATTTATTTGGGATAAATAAATGAAGAATGATTTAAGTAATCCAATTGATTAGAGTTGATCAATTCTGTTTTGAATGAGTGATTAATATTGGATGAATGATTAATATTGGATGAATGATTAATATTGGATGAATGATTAATTTTGGGTGATTGGTTGATATTGGATGTTGATAATGGTTGATACTGGACATCTCTGTTATGTGATATGCTGCTTTGTGAAGATGAATGTTAGTATGAATTATCTGTTAGGATAATATAATTCATCTATCTGTTTATATATCATCCTGAATTAAGTTAAACTGTTTAAACCCTTAAGTATAACTTGGACATTTAAAATGGCGTTTGGTTTCGGTGAGACCGGGATCGGGTTTCCATATTTGGATATCCGAAAACCACATCGATTCCAATTAAACGTTAGGTCGTGTATCCAAGTAGAGCAAGTGAAGACTCGAGGTGTAAGGGCTATACATCAGTATAACTCTGTGGGTGATTCCGTAATGAGTTTCACGGAATAGTGCTTATAGATTCGAGATGGAGAATCAGAATGCAAGGGCTATGGTCGTTGACTCTGAGGGTGATTCCAATAATTAGTACAACGAGATAGTGCCTTCGGTTTCGTTCGAACCCGAAATGAACTTGTATGGATTGAATGCTTTAAGCACATCGTCAGGCGGACGATGAGCATTCTAAGATTTGATGTCCTATAAAGGTAATCGTAACCTCAAGCCTCATCAACCGGGAATGGCTAAAACATGGGAGGTACGGCAAGGCTTCGTGGGTAGCTCCCACTGGAGAGCAAGATACATCCCTGTCTAGAGGTCCCTTTCTATTTCGGCTTAGTTTGTGGTTTGTCGCGCCAAGTACGGGGTGGTCTTGTTCGGGACTGTTCAGTAAGGAATGGTCCCGGCCTTGTGTTGCAGGGGATGAAGGGAGTAATCCTCGGTACGGTGATCTAGGCCACGTACTGTGACGGGCGGTACCCCAGTAGCCCTGCCATTGATGGAAACCCATTTTCCCTACGAGACCCTATGGTTTTGTTTGTATTACGCACTTTTGTGGCTAGTAGCTGGAATTTAATAATGTAACAATTTCGGCTATTTCTTATTTACTTGAAAACCCTAGACACTATTATAATATCACTGGATTTCCTATCAAATGTTTTGGTTAGCGTAAGGTAAAAACTTTTCCATGTTTATGTGTGGGAAGTCTTACGTGATACCTTTTTCTTTCAAAGGTTTTTCTAAAGTTAAGAAATTTTAACCCGTTTACTCACACCAGACCCCTATCTGACCCGAGTGTTTATTTTCTGTTTTATTAAACTCTTGGGTACTCATATTATGTATGAGTAGTCAAGTGATTCAGGTTAGCTTGACGAATTCTAGAGGAGATATGAAGCAGGAGGCTTCGACGTTTAGATATATCGATTCCGCTGTGTTTGATTGATGTCTGTTTCTTCTTGTATACTTGAGTTGTATGAATTAGACAGATGTTTATAACTGTCTAATATGTGTTGTATAGTTGTGTACTCTGATGTAATGAGGTACTATGTAATATTTTATGTTAATTATTATATTTTATTCGTTCCGCTGTGAGTTTTCTGATGTTGTTTGTGTTCTTCTTTCTCTTTCTTTCTTCTTCTATCCCTTTCTTTCATCACTAGTGATGCGATTTCCTGGAGATAGGAAGTCGGGTCGCTACAGTTGGTATCAGAGCGTTAGGCTGAGTGAATACCTAGGCTCTGTAGTGGTGTCTTTCTTAAGAGAGCGTACTTTTAGTTTTTATATATAACTATATTTATATATATATATATATATCTACTTAATAGGTTGGGTTATTTGTTCGGATTTTCCAACATAAGTTTTAGAGGTAGATGGAGTGGTGGTTTGTGTGTATAACACGACTACCACTAATGGAAGAGGTCCGTATGTTGAGGTTGGAAGTTTTTTTTGTCGAGACTGTAGACCTAATACCGTCTGGAATAAGATTTGTAGTTTGGAGAAGGATTTCTCTGATATCCGAACGAAATCTTTTTAAAGATTCAGAGTTCGTCTATGAAGTGTAAGTTTGGATTTCGCTCGGGTAAACGAATTTTTCTTGAGTTTGGATTTGTTGGAAGTGCAGGAGTGAGTGATGATATCCTGATAACTGCGTAATGAGATGCAGTATCCTTGGATACTTTCTGAAGGTGTTTTCTCTGGTAGCAGTTTTAGTAGTGGTTGAGGAGCAGTCTTTACCTGCTGCAGGGAAGACCCGTCTGTGTAGAAGTTGTTTGGATTTTCTATAAGGAGGTTGGCTGTTTTGGAATGTGAGACTAAGGTCTATAAGTTATTTACTTTGGCATGGTCTCATCTGTCATTCCCTAAGGAAAGCGAGTTGTTGATGCTTGGTTTGGAGTCCGAGTTTCTTGAAGAGTTGTATGCCATCTTGGAAGTCAGTTGTGTGGTTTGTTGATGGTTTTTGGTTTTGAGAAGCCTTTGGATTTGAAGTCTTTGGTTAGCTGTGGTAGCAGTGCAACTCGAAGTATTCGGTGTGCGGACGAGGAGGTCTTTTAGCTTTGCAGTATCATCGAGGTAGAGTTTGGAAGCAGTAGTGTGGTTTATTTCTCCGATGGTTCAGGAATCTTTGTGGTTCTCTTTCAGCAGTCCGGGCTGAAGGTAGTGAAGTTTTCTTGAAAGGTTAACCTGGTTTGGAAAAGCTTTAGGCTGTTCTAATTAGTAAAGAGAGGACAGTTTATTTGGAATCCGAACTAGGTAAGATCGCAAAAGTGACTTGCGATTAGTTGGGAATTTTCTTAGGCTATCTTGGGTGATCTGAGTTGAGACTGAGGATTCTCATGTGGATAGGAGCTGTTGGAGTAATCAGAAGTTTTTCAGCATCTGGAGTTGAGTTCCATATTTGTTTTGGTTCCAGAAGCGATATTGGTAGTTAGCCTGATAGTTGGATGGTTCTTGGAGTAAGGAGAGTTGGTATAGCAGCTCAGAATTATTTTTGGAATTGGAATTGGACTAATCTAGCCTTTGGAATAGGATTCTGTTTTGAGGTTGTGTGACTGAGTCAGATGAGTCACTCAGATTTTTATGGATTTGATGAACAAAGTTTCCGGAGATATTGGATAAGTTTGTATTCGTGTTCATCAACAAATATTCCTATCTATTTTAGAATCAGAGTTGTGCAGCGGAAGCGAGGTAGCAGTTGTGCAAGGAAGGAAGTAAGTTCTGTTTGCTATTGTTTGAGTAATAGAGCTCGAGTTCTGGATTTCGACGGATTTTGGAAGACTTTTCTGTTGAATAGGATCCAGGAAGTGTTTGTTTTGGTTTTGTTGTTTCTGGAAGTATCAGCATAGGTTGAGCTGATCGGAAGAAGTTTGGCAGCCTTGGATTGTCTGTTGAGTTGCAGATATGAGATAAGGAGTTTGGTATTTGAAGTTGGAGACTTCAGTGTTGTTAGAATTCTCTAGTTAAGAGAACAGTAATTGGATAAGATTGGTTGTTCAGTGCTGGCATTTGAGGATTTCTTATCTGTGTTTTGATAGGATGAGATTGAATTGCCAGTTTGGATAGCTGGAATTCATTTTGTAACACGTATCTTTGAGGGAATACGTGTATGATTCTTCGATTGATTGTTGAATCTGTAGTTCAGTTGGAATTGGATGTTGAGCTAGATTTGAGTGTAGTCTGATGTTCTGTTCAGATTGATGGATCTAGAGATTGAGTGGGGCTCTGGATTTTGGCTGTATAGTTAGTTTGTTGGCTTTTGTAGAGCGAGTCTCCCGGTGATTTATACTGGGGAAACTCGATGTAACATCCCGAAATTTTTGAAAATTAAAAATAGATAAATTGTTTGAACTTCGGGATTTAACTAGTAAAATTTAATCTAAAGATTTTATTGTTGATATTAATATTACACATTAATATAGAATTAAATAAAAAGAGATATTGATAGATGATCTTTTAATAGAATTTAGAATTTGTTAAAGTTATGATGAAATTATAAGATTTAAATCACATAACAAATAAGTAAACATCTAAACAAATAATTAAATAAAAGATCAAACAAATAAATAAATAAAAGATATAAACAAAGGATCAAACAAATGAACAAATAATTAAACAAATAGTTGAACCAAAGAACAAACGATTAACAAAAGAATAAATAAACAAATAAATGAACAAATAAACAAGCAAGATAACAAAACAATAAGAAAAAAAACATAACATGCTTAAATTAACAATGTAACTAAACAACTTGCAAAAAAAAAGAAAAAAAGTACAAACCAGTAAACTAAAAGGGGTAAGCAAAAGAAATAAAATAAAGTAAAACAAACTCTTACATTATTAAAATATAAAACAAATCAAATAGCATGCTGAAAATATACAAGCATGAAACACTACATACTTTCATTAAATGCAAGCATCTACAAAGAAGCATAACTGCATTTAATACAAGCAGCATACTTCATTTAATGTTATTACTGCATAGCAGATCTAAAAGCATGGGTTAGTTTTTTATACTTCAACTTGTACTTGCTTTACTGGACTCAGTTTAACCTTTCACCTGCACACCATCTCTTCTACATATACATGCATATTTGCTTTAGTTCATTCGAACAAAAACATAGCAAAGTCTGGGAAGAAAATATTTAAAACATTTTTGTTTTTATAAAGAAAAATAAAAGCAAAAAAAAAAAAAAAAAAAAATCAGAGAGTGAAAGAGAGAAGGACCAACTGCAGTCTTCCAAACATCAGAGTGCTTTCTGTTTCAAAATAAACATGTGAGTAACCATCAACTTAAAGGCTTTAAGTTTAAACAGCAAAGATGATTTATGGGTTATAGTGTGTTGTATATGTTTATCTAAAAAAAAAAAAAAATGATTTGATATATAGTATACCCAGGATTGCTCTGTATATTTTCCTTTCCTCTGTTAAGAATTACAGAGATAGGTTAATATTCAAGCTTAAGTTGTTTCCAGTTAAAACATTATAAAGTTTTTCATTTTTAATCTTAAAACAAGATGTTAGAACATCAAATAGATTTTTTTGAAGTAGATTTAAAGCATGATTAATAAATAGCACTGCAGGAAACTCTTTACAGGTTTCAAATCAACAATTGACAAAAACAGATTGTTGTAAATTATGAATTCAAAAACACTTATGTAATCTATACTGCAATCCATGATTTTTAAAAATAAAATGAGGATTTTTAGTTGAGTTTTTCAAGAGTATTCTGTACTTGAATAAAAATGGAACTTGTACGAATTTATAATAACCCATTCGATTATAAATGCTAAAAATGGGTTTGTAGCAAGCTTGAACGTTAGAGGCTTCGAGAAAATTATCGAAAGATTTTTCTACTGTGTGGATTTGGAGTTTGAGATCAAACTAGGGTTTAAGTCTCGAAATGTTTACGGTCTGGAAACGCGACGTGTTCATCACCTCTGACGCATCGAGTTGAATGGGGTACTGGGGATAGTAGCGTCAGGTGGAGGCGAAGCTTCAGATACAATTTCATGGCCTCCGATGGCCAGAGGTGGAAGGAAGATGCGTTTTCTGGTGGACTGTTTTGGTGCAGTTCTGGGTAGCGATGCTCGATCGCGATTTCGTCATCTTTTCACCACGCTGGTTGCTCATAGGGTTCAGGTGGAGGATCATTGACTTGGGGGTGGCTGGAGATCTGACCGGAGGTGGCGAATTCGACAGTGCACGTGCACAGTTGATCGTGTGCACGTCTTACTGTTTTGGGTTGGGTTTTTGAAGGCGTGCCTGGGAGAAGAGGGACCATCTCGATTTCGAACCACTGTCGTACTTAAGCTTGCTTTCCTGTTGAATAATATTTTAAGTTTAAACTCACTTAAGAAAAGTTACATGTATAGGAGAAGAAAGCGTGGGGGGGAGGAAATTTGATTTCCTGAAGTATTTCAGGTTTTTACTCAAGTGGGTGACTCGAAGCTCAGATCGGGGAAATAGGGCAGGGACTCGAAGGGGAAGTCGAGAGATTTCAGGGGTTTATCGCGTCAAAATTTGGACTTAACAAAATTTACAAAAATTTTAATCACTCGGGTAGTTTTGGGAAGGAACTCGAAGCAGGCAGAGATTGAACTCGGGCGCGACTCGGGGAAGACTCGGGTCGACCACCTGAAACAGCATATTCAGTTGAAGCTCGTCGAAAACTTATGTTTAAACTATTTTCATAAAGCATTGTTTGTAAAATGAAGATCGTTTGTAAATGGAATGTGAAGTTAATAAATTAATGATTTAATAATTTATGATTTAAAATTACTTTTTAATAAATAATAATAAATAAATAAAAGCAATTAAAATTAAAGTTGTAAATTTAAAGATCATTAAGTTGATAATTTAAATTGATTAATTCAAAATTGATAGTTACATTAAAATAATTTATTAAGGAATAATAAATTAATATATTCAATTGAGATCTAATTGAATTGTAGTTTAAAATGAAAATTAAAGTGAATAATTGTCATTAATCAATGATTTTGAAAGGAAATTTTAAGAATGATTTACAAACTTGTAATTAAATTGATTGATAAACAATTAAGTGTTTAAATAAATTTGTAAGTAAGAATTTGTAAATTTTGAAACAATAAATTGAGTAATCAAAATTTAATTTATTTATCCAAATTCTTATCATTTAATTTAATTAATCTAGTGGCACATGTATTTAAATCACATTGGAAAGTAATTAACTACTGTTGTTAATTTACATTGATATCCCTGTTCTGTTGTAAATTCTATAGGATGTGTTTGCCATGTGATGCACTGTGATTATGATTTGTTCTGTATTGATGTGAAAGCCCTATTGTCCGTAAAACGGCATTTAAACTTCGATGCGACAGGGTATCGGATTTCAGTTTGTTATCCGAAACCCACATCGAACCTATGAATTGTTATGAATGACATCCACATTGTTTTTAAATTAACGCTCACTATTCGGTTTAACCGGGAGACGACCTTTGTGTCGTATAACCCATTCCGAATAGTGATACGTCGAATTGGATAGCATTTGAAGACCGGTGTTGAAGACCGGGTATTTGCGAGAGCGATAGGATGACCTGTCGATTGACTCTGCACCGAGTTGCTCCGGTATAGAGTTCTCCATATGTGATGGTGAATCCGATCAGGATTGTGAATATCCGGATTTGCAAGGACTTCTTTGGAAGTGCCTTCGGTTCTGTTCGAACCCAGAACAGACTTGTATGGATTGTGTGTCTGACATTACAAGTTGAGATATAAAGCAGATTTCTTTCAAATATATTTCTGTTGGTGGCGGAGAATTTATTCTTTTAGCTTAACACCCTTCTCTGAGACGTACGAGCTCAGAGGTTATATAGTTGAAGTTATCAGCGATATATTCCCAATTTGGTAATGTGACATGCTGAGTGTTGCTGAATTGATCATTGTGTTGATTATTTGTGATAGGATCATTTATTTGATCGTCTATCTTAGTGATCATTGTGTTGATCATTTGTTGACCCAAAGCATGGCTTTTGTATAAAGTATGTTTTTGTGGACGTGAATTCGTCGAGCCTCACATCCCGGAAATGGTCAAAACAGGAAAGATGCGGCAAGGTTATTAGGGGTTGCTGTAGCTCCCCTTAGGGTATGTACATTTCCTTCTGGATAGAAGCGGTATCATGGTATGGAGCCCAGATACTTAACTTATGTGGATATCGCAGATATATATATATGATTTTGTGATTTGTTGCTGGGGCCCCGGTTAAAGGTTGGTTACGACCGGGAGATGGCATACTCGTGTCAGTAGTTACCCAGTTAGGGGTAACCCGGCCTTGTGTTGGCAGAGATCCGGTTTGGTTCTCGGGGATGTCCATCCAGAGGCATTCTCAGTGGCAATGGGAAGTTCCTTGGCCTGACCATTTGTTGGAAATCCAATTTCCAATACGAAACCCTGTACGGTTTTAATTGTAGAACCTGCCATTTACTTATGGTGGTCACCACTGTTTAGATGGTAGCTATAGTAGGCATAGTTCGAAATGTCTATGCTGGCTAAGATTTATATTCTACTTTCGAAATGATTTACTTCACTATGCACTAGTAATAATATCAAAGAATTCTTTCCTCGTATCAAGCATATTTAACTGTCATAAGAAGAAATCTCCTCCAATTCTGCGTTTGCATTGTGTGTGTGGCGGGAGGTCTTATGGTAGTTCCATTTTTAAAAGCATTCCGAAAATTCTTTTATAAATCTTGTTTTATTTAAATGTAACTGTTTTTGTTTACTCATACCAGTCCCATGACTGATCCGGAGTTTATTGTTTTCTTTCCTAAACTCTGGGTGCCCATTATTTCCACACGGGCAGCCTAGTAGCAGGTTTCTATATTTTGGAGTAGCGGTATTTTGGAGCTCTTATCTTGGATATATCTTAGTAGCTATTGGAGACTTCAGGTGTTTAGATCTTGGGAGTTCGTTATCACCTCTTTCATTTTGAGGACTTTTGGATACATGTTCACTGTTATATTATCATGATGTTGTATTTAGAGATAGTGGTATATGTATTATATACTCTGTTGTTGTATGGTTATTATGTTGATGTTGTAACAGTGATGTTATTTATGATATTGATTCTGTTCCGCTGTTTTATATCCATCTAATAGTTGTTATAAGCTCCGGCGATGCGAATTTGATGTCGCTTGTTGGACATCGAGTTTGGGTCGTCACAAAGTGGTATCGGAGCTGTTGGTTGAGTAAGAACTTTAGCTACGGAGTATAACACATTAGATGGCTCATTAGAGATAGGGTGAAGTATACCCTAGAATGAGTATAATCAAAATTGAAACTTTAAAATTTTCTTAGTCTATTATTTTTACTGCTGATATTCCTTAAGATATTTCGTCTGCATATCTAAATCAATTTTCTTACTAATCTCAGATAGTGAAAATGAGTGGACGCAGAGGAAGAGTGAGGGGTCAAGGCAATGCTGCAGTACCAAATCAAATTCCCGCAGCCGCAGAAGCAGTAATAGAAATTCAGCAGCAGCCGGACTTGGCTGAATTATATAAGAAGTTTGAAAAGCTTGGTGGAAAACCATTTATTGGCAAAGAGTCAATTATTGACGCTCAAGCTTGGGTAAGATCGTGTGAAAAGATTTTTAAAGGACTAAAATTGCAGGATGAGCAGAAAAGACTTATAGCTTCTTGGCAACTCCAAGGAGAAGCTTCAGCTTGGTGGGAAACCATCATTGTAGATGAACCCGAGGAAGAATTTACTTGGGATCGTTTCAAAGAAGTGTTTGAGAAACGTTACATGCCATCGGCGGGAGTTTCTAGAATGTATCAGGAATTTCTGGATTTGAAACAAGGAAGTTTGTCGTTTGAAGAATATTTGAATAAATTTAGTGAACTATCTCGGTTTGGTCCGGAATTGCTAAATACACCTCTGAAGAAAAACGAAAGGTTTATCCGAGGAATGAACCAGAAATATCATGGAAGAATGACGGGTCATGTTAAAGAATCTTTCTCAGATTTAGTAGATATGGGTTACAGGTACGCTACTCTTGATATACAGGAAGCGACTGTGGAGAAAGGTAATTCAGGTAGTCAGAATTATAAAAAGCGTAAATTCGGAGGCAAGAAACCTTGGCAAGGCAATGAGAAGAAGAGGAGCATTCAGGGAAGCGCAGCAGAAAATGTCACTTGTTACAACTGCAAAGAGAAGGGCCACTATTCAAATAACTGCCCAAAACCGAAGAGACCAGCTAGAGAATGTTACAATTGTCATAAACCGGGACATTTAGTTAAAGATTGCCCAGTGATGAGGCCAGCGCAGGTAGCAAAAGTCTATGCAATAAAGGAGGACCCCTCATCTTCAAAAGCTGACAAAGGGAAAAGTGTTTTGGAAGGTAACCTTACTATTAATAATAGAACTGTTAGAGTTTTATTTGATACAGGAGCTTCACATAGCTTTATTTCCCAACAAACCGTAAAAGAATTAGGACTTGAAACTAAATTTGCTGACGATCTTATTTGCGTGAAAAATCCGGTTGGAGGTCCCGCAAATCTTAGTTCATATTGTAAGAGAGTTCCTATTTCATATGCTAGCTATAAATTTCCTATCAACCTGTATGTCCTCGAATTTGATGAATTTGAAATCTTACTCGGTATGGACTGGTTAACGAGATACGATGCTAGATTGGAGTGTAGTAATCGGACAGTTTTAATCCAAACAAGTTTTGGAAATTTTATTGAAATCTCTTGTGAGAATCCAAGTCCAAGGAGCGACAGATTGATATATACTTTGGGAAATCTTGAACCCACTTTGCAGTCTATACCTGTTGTTCGGGATTTTTCCGACGTATTCGAAGAAGTGAAATCTTTACCTCCTCATCGAGAAATAGAATTCCGAATCGATCTTGTACCTAATACTCGTCCTGTTGTTCACGCAAGTCGCAGGATGGCACCTAGGGAAAAGATTGAATTGGTTCATCAAACTAATGAGCTACTAGCAAAAGGATTAATTCGACCCAGTGTTTCTGAATGGGGCTCAGCCGTCGTATTTGTTGCCAAATCAGACGGATCCTTGAGATTGTGTGTAGATTACCGCGATCTAAATAAACAAACTCTCAAAAATAAATTTCCACTGCCCAGGATTGATGATTTATTTGATCAGTTGCACGGCGCTCGTTTCTTTTCAAAAATGGATCTGGCCCAAGGATTCCATCAATTACGAATCGCCGAAGATTGTGTCCATCTGACCGCTTTCAGAGGTCCTAATATGTTCTATGAATGGTTGGTTATGCCTTTCGGACTAACCAATGCTCCAGCATACTTCGTAGATCTGATGACTCGTGTGTTTCGGGAAGTTTTAAATAAATTTGTGCTTGTATTCATTGATGACATCTTAATTTTCTCCAAAACTAAAGATGAGCATGCCGAGCATCTTAGAATTGTCTTGGAAATTTTGAGGAGAAATGTTCTGTATGCAAAATTTTCCAAATGTCACTTCTGGGTCAATGAAGTCAAATTCCTTGGCCATATTGTTAATGAAGAAGGAATTTCAGTAGATCCTAGCAAAATTTCCGCTATTCTTGATTGGAAACAACCCACTACTCCAAAAGAAGTTCGAAGCTTTTTGGGTTTAGCAGGCTATTACCGGAAATTCGTTCAAGATTTTTCTAAGTTGGCTAGCCCATTGACTAAGCTAACAATGAAAAATGTAGAATTTGATTGGACTCCGAAATGTGAGGAAGCTTTTCAAGAGTTGAAAAAAAGATTGACCACTGCTCCTGTTCTCACTATTGTTAACGGGAACCAAGGCTTATCTGTCTATACTGATGCAAGTGGTGAAGGGGTAGGTGCAGTATTAATGCAAAATGGAAAGGTAGTTGCCTACGCGGGTAGACAATTACGTCCGCATGAGAAGAACTACCCAACGCACGATCTGGAACTTTTGGCTGTTGTTTTCGCTTTGAAAATATGGCGACATTATCTTCTGGGTAAGAATCTTTTCAGCTTTCTAAATAATTTGTGAAATTAACCAAAGAAATATACTTAATAAACTCTCTTTGTTATAGGTGAAAAATTCGAATTATTCACCGATCATAAAAACTTGAAATATCTTTTCTCCCAGAAGGATCTGAATCTGCGACAACAACGTTGGTTGGAATTTCTAGCATCATATGACTTAGATATTCTGTATACACCCGGAAAGGCCAATGTAGTTGCAGATGCTTTGAGCAGAAGTTATGCTGTTCTTGCTTATCTTGTTATTACTCCTACTCTTCTCAAAAGGATTGCAAGACGGCAGAAAGAAGATGAGTTTCTTCGAGGAATCCATAAAAGAATATGCCAAGGTGAAGATACTAGTTTCGAGATGGATAATAGAGGAGTAATAAGATTAAAAGGCAGGATTTGTGTTCCAGACTTTCCAGAACTAAAACGTGAAGTATTGAACGAATGCCACAAGTCAAAATTCAATATCCATCCAGGAGTCAACAAAATGTATAGTGATGTTAAAAGAACATTCTGGTGGAAAACGATAAAGAGAGACATATCTATTTATGTAAGCCGTTGTGCTACTTGTCAGCAAATCAAGAGCGACCAAAGGAAAGTGGCCGGTTTACTTCAACCTTTGGAAGTACCGAAATGGAAGTGGGATCAAGTATCGATGGATTTCATCGACGGATTGCCACGAACCAAGAAAGGCAATGAAGCGATTTGGGTTATTGTGGATCGTCTAACCAAGAATGCCCATTTCATTCCAGTTAAATCTACTCGGACTGCAGCAAGCTTGGCAGGTATTTATATAAAGGAAATTGTTCGCCTCCATGGTATTCCCAGTAGTATAGTGAGTGATCGTGACCCGATCTTCACTTGTAGATTTTGGGAAGCATTTCAAGACGCTTTAGGAACGAAATTAAATTTCAGTACTGCTTACCATCCGCAATCTGATGGACAGACTGAGAGGGTTAACCGAGTTTTAGAAGACCTACTGCGTGCTTGTGTTCATGATTTTGGTGGTTCTTGGGAGGACCATTTGCATTTGGTTGAATTCTCATATAATAACAGCTATCAGGCCAGTATAGAAATGGCTCCTTTCGAAGCTTTATATGGTCGTCCGTGTCGATCACCTACATGTTGGATCGAATCAGGTGATAGACTTGTTCTGGGACCAGATATGATAAAAGAAGCCACTGAGAAGATAGACTTTATTCGAAAGAAGTTATTAACTGCCCAAAGCCGTCAGAAGAGCTATTATGACCGTCGAAGGAGAAATTTGGAATTTCAAGTTGGAGATTCTGTATTTCTGAAAGTATCTCCGATGCGAGGAGTGCTGAGATTCGGGAAAACTGGAAAGTTAGCACCGCGTTATATTGGTCCTTTTCCTATTCTGGAAAGGATTGGTTCTCTAGCATATAGAGTGCAGTTACCCAACTGGTTATCTGGCGTACATGATGTGTTCCATATTTCTAATCTTCGGAAATATGTGCACGATCCAGATGATATTATTGAAGAAGCTGCTCAGCAGGATCTTGAAATCACTCCCAACTTGGCAGTTAGAAGGGAACCGATAAAGATTGTAGATCGTGATGAGAAGCGATTGAGGAATAAAATTGTGAAATTGGTCAAAGTTAAATGGAGTGGCGATCCAAAGGACTGTACTTGGGAGACTGAAGAGAATATGAAGAAATCATATCCCAAATGCAGAATTGACATCTCAACTTGAATCTGTAAGTCATTTCCTTATTTCTGAATTCGTATATTCTTTGTTTGAGTTTCTCTTTCTTTTAATTTCGAGGACGAAATTTTCTTAAGGAGGGGATATTGTAACATCCCGAAATTTTTGAAAATTAAAAATAGATAAATTGTTTGAACTTCGGGATTTAACTAGTAAAATTTAATCTAAAGATTTTATTGTTGATATTAATATTACACATTAATATAGAATTAAATAAAAAGAGATATTGATAGATGATCTTTTAATAGAATTTAGAATTTGTTAAAGTTATGATGAAATTATAAGATTTAAATCACATAACAAATAAGTAAACATCTAAACAAATAATTAAATAAAAGATCAAACAAATAAATAAATAAAAGATATAAACAAAGGATCAAACAAATGAACAAATAATTAAACAAATAGTTGAACCAAAGAACAAACGATTAACAAAAGAATAAATAAACAAATAAATGAACAAATAAACAAGCAAGATAACAAAACAATAAGAAAAAAAACATAACATGCTTAAATTAACAATGTAACTAAACAACTTGCAAAAAAAAAGAAAAAAAGTACAAACCAGTAAACTAAAAGGGGTAAGCAAAAGAAATAAAATAAAGTAAAACAAACTCTTACATTATTAAAATATAAAACAAATCAAATAGCATGCTGAAAATATACAAGCATGAAACACTACATACTTTCATTAAATGCAAGCATCTACAAAGAAGCATAACTGCATTTAATACAAGCAGCATACTTCATTTAATGTTATTACTGCATAGCAGATCTAAAAGCATGGGTTAGTTTTTTATACTTCAACTTGTACTTGCTTTACTGGACTCAGTTTACCCTTTCACCTGCACACCATCTCTTCTACATATACATGCATATTTGCTTTAGTTCATTCGAACAAAAACATAGCAAAGTCTGGGAAGAAAATATTTAAAACATTTTTGTTTTTATAAAGAAAAATAAAAGCAAAAAAAAAAAAAAAAAAATCAGAGAGTGAAAGAGAGAAGGACCAACTGCAGTCTTCCAAACATCAGAGTGCTTTCTGTTTCAAAATAAACATGTGAGTAACCATCAACTTAAAGGCTTTAAGTTTAAACAGCAAAGATGATTTATGGGTTATAGTGTGTTGTATATGTTTATCTAAAAAAAAAAAAAATGATTTGATATATAGTATACCCAGGATTGCTCTGTATATTTTCCTTTCCTCTGTTAAGAATTACAGAGATAGGTTAATATTCAAGCTTAAGTTGTTTCCAGTTAAAACATTATAAAGTTTTTCATTTTTAATCTTAAAACAAGATGTTAGAACATCAAATAGATTTTTTTGAAGTAGATTTAAAGCATGATTAATAAATAGCACTGCAGGAAACTCTTTACAGGTTTCAAATCAACAATTGACAAAAACAGATTGTTGTAAATTATGAATTCAAAAACACTTATGTAATCTATACTGCAATCCATGATTTTTAAAAATAAAATGAGGATTTTTAGTTGAGTTTTTCAAGAGTATTCTGTACTTGAATAAAAATGGAACTTGTACGAATTTATAATAACCCATTCGATTATAAATGCTAAAAATGGGTTTGTAGCAAGCTTGAACGTTAGAGGCTTCGAGAAAATTATCGAAAGATTTTTCTACTGTGTGGATTTGGAGTTTGAGATCAAACTAGGGTTTAAGTCTCGAAATGTTTACGGTCTGGAAACGCGACGTGTTCATCACCTCTGACGCATCGAGTTGAATGGGGTACTGGGGATAGTAGCGTCAGGTGGAGGCGAAGCTTCAGATACAATTTCATGGCCTCCGATGGCCAGAGGTGGAAGGAAGATGCGTTTTCTGGTGGACTGTTTTGGTGCAGTTCTGGGTAGCGATGCTCGATCGCGATTTCGTCATCTTTTCACCACGCTGGTTGCTCATAGGGTTCAGGTGGAGGATCATTGACTTGGGGGTGGCTGGAGATCTGACCGGAGGTGGCGAATTCGACAGTGCACGTGCACAGTTGATCGTGTGCACGTCTTACTGTTTTGGGTTGGGTTTTTGAAGGCGTGCCTGGGAGAAGAGGGACCATCTCGATTTCGAACCACTGTCGTACTTAAGCTTGCTTTCCTGTTGAATAATATTTTAAGTTTAAACTCACTTAAGAAAAGTTACATGTATAGGAGAAGAAAGCGTGGGGGGGGAGGAAATTTGATTTCCTGAAGTATTTCAGGTTTTTACTCAAGTGGGTGACTCGAAGCTCAGATCGGGGAAATAGGGCAGGGACTCGAAGGGGAAGTCGAGAGATTTCAGGGGTTTATCGCGTCAAAATTTGGACTTAACAAAATTAACAAAAATTTTAATCACTCGGGTAGTTTTGGGAAGGAACTCGAAGCAGGCAGAGATTGAACTCGGGCGCGACTCGGGGAAGACTCGGGTCGACCACCTGAAACAGCATATTCAGTTGAAGCTCGTCGAAAACTTATGTTTAAACTATTTTCATAAAGCATTGTTTGTAAAATGAAGATCGTTTGTAAATGGAATGTGAAGTTAATAAATTAATGATTTAATAATTTATGATTTAAAATTACTTTTTAATAAATAATAATAAATAAATAAAAGCAATTAAAATTACAGTTGTAAATTTAAAGATCATTAAGTTGATAATTTAAATTGATTAATTCAAAATTGATAGTTACATTAAAATAATTTATTAAGGAATAATAAATTAATATATTCAATTGAGATCTAATTGAATTGTAGTTTAAAATGAAAATTAAAGTGAATAATTGTCATTAATCAATGATTTTGAAAGGAAATTTTAAGAATGATTTACAAACTTGTAATTAAATTGATTGATAAACAATTAAGTGTTTAAATAAATTTGTAAGTAAGAATTTGTAAATTTTGAAACAATAAATTGAGTAATCAAAATTTAATTTATTTATCCAAATTCTTATCATTTAATTTAATTAATCTAGTGGCACATGTATTTAAATCACATTGGAAAGTAATTAACTACTGTTGTTAATTTACATTGATATCCCTGTTCTGTTGTAAATTCTATAGGATGTGTTTGCCATGTGATGCACTGTGATTATGATTTGTTCTGTATTGATGTGAAAGCCCTATTGTCCGTAAAACGGCATTTAAACTTCGATGCGACAGGGTATCGGATTTCAGTTTGTTATCCGAAACCCACATCGAACCTATGAATTGTTATGAATGACATCCACATTGTTTTTAAATTAACGCTCACTATTCAGTTTAACCGGGAGACGACCTTTGTGTCGTATAACCCATTCCGAATAGTGATACGTCGAATTGGATAGCATTTGAAGACCGGTGTTGAAGACCGGGTATTTGCGAGAGCGATAGGATGACCTGTCGATTGACTCTGCACCGAGTTGCTCCGGTATAGAGTTCTCCATATGTGATGGTGAATCCGATCAGGATTGTGAATATCCGGATTTGCAAGGACTTCTTTGGAAGTGCCTTCGGTTCTGTTCGAACCCAGAACAGACTTGTATGGATTGTGTGTCTGACATTACAAGTTGAGATATAAAGCAGATTTCTTTCAAATATATTTCTGTTGGTGGCGGAGAATTTATTCTTTTAGCTTAACACCCTTCTCTGAGACGTACGAGCTCAGAGGTTATATAGTTGAAGTTATCAGCGATATATTCCCAATTTGGTAATGTGACATGCTGAGTGTTGCTGAAATGATCATTGTGTTGATTATTTGTGATAGGATCATTTATTTGATCGTCTATCTTAGTGATCATTGTGTTGATCATTTGTTGACCCAAAGCATGGCTTTTGTATAAAGTATGTTTTTGTGGACGTGAATTCGTCGAGCCTCACATCCCGGAAATGGTCAAAACAGGAAAGATGCGGCAAGGTTATTAGGGGTTGCTGTAGCTCCCCTTAGGGTATGTACATTTCCTTCTGGATAGAAGCGGTATCATGGTATGGAGCCCAGATACTTAACTTATGTGGATATCGCAGATATATATATATGATTTTGTGATTTGTTGCTGGGGCCCCGGTTAAAGGTTGGTTACGACCGGGAGATGGCATACTCGTGTCAGTAGTTACCCAGTTAGGGGTAACCCGGCCTTGTGTTGGCAGAGATCCGGTTTGGTTCTCGGGGATGTCCATCCAGAGGCATTCTCAGTGGCAATGGGAAGTTCCTTGGCCTGACCATTTGTTGGAAATCCAATTTCCAATACGAAACCCTGTACGGTTTTAATTGTAGAACCTGCCATTTACTTATGGTGGTCACCACTGTTTAGATGGTAGCTATAGTAGGCATAGTTCGAAATGTCTATGCTGGCTAAGATTTATATTCTACTTTCGAAATGATTTACTTCACTATGCACTAGTAATAATATCAAAGAATTCTTTCCTCGTATCAAGCATATTTAACTGTCATAAGAAGAAATCTCCTCCAATTCTGCGTTTGCATTGTGTGTGTGGCGGGAGGTCTTATGGTAGTTCCATTTTTAAAAGCATTCCGAAAATTCTTTTATAAATCTTGTTTTATTTAAATGTAACTGTTTTTGTTTACTCATACCAGTCCCATGACTGATCCGGAGTTTATTGTTTTCTTTCCTAAACTCTGGGTGCCCATTATTTCCACACGGGCAACCTAGTAGCAGGTTTCTATATTTTGGAGTAGCGGTATTTTGGAGCTCTTATCTTGGATATATCTTAGGAGCTATTGGAGACTTCAGGTGTTTAGCTCTTGGGAGTTCGTTATCACCTCTTTCATTTTGAGGACTTTTGGATACATGTTCACTGTTATATTATCATGATGTTGTATTTAGAGATAGTGGTATATGTATTATATACTCTGTTGTTGTATGGTTATTATGTTGATGTTGTAACAGTGATGTTATTTATGATATTGATTCTGTTCCGCTGTTTTATATCCATCTAATAGTTGTTATAAGCTCCGGCGATGCGAATTTGATGTCGTTTGTTGGACATCGAGTTTGGGTCGTCACACTCGAGATAGTATTAGAAATTTATTCTGATTTATGTCAGAATAATTAGTTAGAATTGTTTGTTTGTTTGACTTGTTGCTATGGATGATAGTTACTGGATGTTAGGAATGCTTTGCTGATTGAAATTAAAATATGTACTAGATTATTAAATTACCTTTGCTTTTAAATTTCGGGGACGAAATTCTTTTAAGGGGGGAGGATTATAACGACCCGGGATTTTGGGCAATAAGAATTTAATAATCTGTGCTAATAATTTAACTGGTTTGATAATTTTCTTAATAATTTTAATTTAAATTTGAATAATTTATTCTTTTTAAGGTTAATAAATATTTAATCTGTTAATGGTAGTCAATATCTTTCTGACAATTTAAATTTGATAAGAATTGTTTTTCAAAAGCTAATTAAAATTTTTATTCTATTTATAATATATACATTTGATATATATTATGAATAGGATATCTTCTGTTTAAATTAAAGATTAATTTTCAAATTGTAACATATATGTATGTATATGTCATAGTTTGATATTGTTTTGAAATTTAGTTTAATCTATTGATAATTTAATATGAATGAATTGTAATTCAAAGCTTTGCTTTAAAACTTAATATTTTTCCAAAAGCTAATTTAAGTTTGATTCATTTATTTGCAAAATATTGGATTGTTATTTATTTTAAATATGATAGTTAAACAAAGTTTTATCTTGTTTTCTTTAAAATGCTTAAATGAAAATGGTTATAAATGCATATGTATAATGGTTTTAGATTTTTTTTAGAAAACAAAGAAATTATTTATATTAGCTTTGAAGCATTTTCTTTTAAAGATAAACTTATATATATACATATGTAAGTATTAATTAATAAGGTAAATTAAGTATGTTAGTTTATGTTAACATTTAAATTAAATTAAAATTTATTCAAAACATTTAAAAACATGTGTAAACATGTTAACTCCCCTAATAAACACATGTAAGTTAATTAAGTAATAAAGTGACAAGTGTCTCTTTTCTTTAGAAAATTCACTTTCTTTAATTCTAATAAAAACATAACACTTTTCTTTGTTTGTTTTTCTTAACTAAAACCAGAAATTTACTTTCTCAAATCTGAAATCTAAACCAAAGGCAATTCAAACCTGTAATTAAAAGCAAAATTCTTCATATCAACCTGCAAACAACAGATTTGAATGTTATTAATATCATCAATTCAACCTGCATTCAAAAGAAAAGCTTTAACCTACAACAAAGGAAGTTCAACTGCAAGTTTCAACTTTTAATCAACCCAGCAAGTTAAAGAAATCTGTAAACAATAAAAATTGAAGCATGCAGAGTGATTTAACAGCAAGGAATCAAAAGCAAATGCATTTTCTGGACTATAGTTCAAACCTGGGAAATGAAGTTCTCTGCTCTGCTTAAATAATGTGAGTAAACTTCATTAAAAACAGTTTGAATTGTTTTTACTTTCATGCATGTGATGATATTGTCTGGTATTGAAGATCCATAACCTGAAATTATATGAATTATCTCTGTTTTGTTGAATGTGGTAAATATGTGTGTATGTTCATTTGCATAACTTTGAATTCTGTTTCTTTGAACAGATTTTAACCTTAATCTTCCACTAAAGAACAGTAAATTGGACAGGATGATTGAATGAAAGAATTTGTGTAAATGTTGAAGGTAATTCTAAAATATAGTTTCTGTAGTTTTCAATTTACAAATAATATTAAAAATGGAAAACTCAGTAAACAACCTATACATGTTAAAAATCACTGAATTAAATTTATAGTTTAGATTGAATAAATGGATTCATGTTTGTAAATCATGAATTTAAATACAAGTTTCATGATTTTTAGTTTAAAGAATCAAGAAAATTTCGAGGTTGAACAATTTTGGGATTTTCATGAACTACAGATTGAATTCATAATAATTTGATTTGATTCTTGGATCGTAGCTTGTATGTAAGCTATAGATCATGGGAAAAATATATCTAAGAATTTTTCTAACGTCAGAATTGTGTGAATTAGTGGTAACTAGGGTTTTAGGTGAGTTTCTGTTCGAGTTTACTGTAAAGACATTCGCGACATAGGTGATGATTCGAGTTGGTTCATTCTTGGTGAGGACGAAGTTTGGGATGTGGGGGTTCTATGACGGGGTCGGCGCAGTTCATCACCGCCGAGTTATTGGTCGTGGGTGGTTACTAGTTAAGTTAGTTGCTGCAGATTTTGACATCGAGTACGAAATTTTGATCCTCGAGTTCGTTGATAGATCTAGTGTATTTTGTGGATCGCGAGTGGTTGTATGGCCGGCGTCGATGGTCGCGACAGCCCAATTTGGTCGGAGGTGATTGGAGATGTGCACGAGTGTTGATGTTGTGCACGGTTTTGGGTTCTGAACATTTTAGACGAGGAACTCGAAGCAGCTAGCGCATGGGCTTCAGGGGCGACTCAAAGATAAAGGCTTCTGGTTTGCTTCGGGGGAAGGCTCGGGTAGGTTGGGTGATTTACTCGAGCAAATTAGATAGTGTTTCTGGCTGTACAAATTAATATAAGTTTTCTAATTTAAAACTTATTGAATAAATTTAGATCAAGTATTAAGTATAAACAAATTTATTAAGGAATAAAATGAAAACTCTAAACTCGTTGTTCAAAAATTTAATGATAATCAAATTCATAAAGTATAAGTTGAAATTATATAATTTATTTCAATTTAAATTTATTTTAAGGGATTTCATATTGAAAGTAATTTATTTTACATTTTGGATTTCAATTTAAAAAGGGTATTTTGAATTTAAATATTAAATCAAAGGTTAAGTAATGAATCAATCTTAAGATTTCAAATTATAAATAAGATTAAATTAAATGTTTTAAAGTATTGAAAATTTTGAAAATTTGTTTTTAAATTTTAAATAAGATTATCATTATGATTTTAAAAACCAAATAGGATAGGTGGTTTGAGATGTTAAAATTTGATTTAATTCATTACAAGATAAATAAGGTTAATTTATCTTTAATTTGAATATTAAATTTGGTTATTAATAAGAAAAGTTTAATTAAGCTTAATGTTCTCTTAATTTAATTAAGGATTTTGAAATTATAAGAAATTAATTGATTGTTTAATTAATTTTAAATAATTAATTAATTTTAAATAATCACTTAATTATGAATTAACTAAGTGTGATTACTTAATAAAGTAATTAATGATTAATTGTTGAATGTAATTAAGGAAGTTAATTACTAATGGAAGTAATTAATGATAATTACTCATGGAGTAGTTAGTATAAGTGATTATTGTTTAATCACTTAATGATATCAATTAAAGAATTGATTAATATAATTGTTGAAGTTAATTAATTATGAAGTGATTAATTAATTAAAGAATTAAGAATTATTTAATAATGTGTTTAATTTTTTGTTAAATAATTAATTAAGAGATTAATTAAGGTCTATTTAATGAAAGTAATTGGAGATAATTACTTATGTAAATAATTAGGAATTAATTACTTAATTATTTAGTTAATTAATCAATGTGATTAATTAATTAATAAATGAGATTAATTTAAGATTAATTACCAAGAGTAATTGATTAAAATTGTAATTAATTAATAAAGTAATTAATTAAGGATTTATTTATTAATTTAATTATTTAATAATTACTTAATGAATTAATTAAGGATTAATTAATTGAATTAATTAATCAAGGATTGAAATAATTAAATTAGAATTTAATTAATTAAGATAAGTAATTACAAATTGTTAATTACTAATTATGATTAATGAGATGATTAATTACAAGTTAATTAGTTAATTAATTAAAATAATTATTAATTAATAAGGATAATTAATTAATGTGATTAAGGATATTAATTAAGGTTAATTAATAAGGTAATTAATTTAAGTGTGATTAATTAATTGTAATTAATTAAGGTTTAACGTAATTAATTATAGTTAATTAATTAATGAAGTATCATTAATTATTGTAATTAATGATAGTAATTAAAGGTTAATTACTGAATATGGTTAAGTATAATTACTTGAATGTAATTAAATGAGGATTAATCAAAGGAGATTAATTAAAGAAGATCATTAGAGATGATTTATTTATTTATTTGGGATAAATAAATGAAGAATGATTTAAGTAATCCAATTGATTAGAGTAGATCAATTCTGTTTTGAATGAATGATTAATATTGGATGAATGATTAATATTGGATGAATGATTAATTTTGGGTGATTGGTTGATATTGGATGTTGATAATGTTTGATACTGGACATCTCTGTTATGTGATATGCTGCTTTGTGAAGATGAATGTTAGTATGAATTATCTGTTAGGATAATATAATTCATCTATCTGTTTATATATCATCCTGAATTAAGTTATACTGTTTAAACCCTTAAGTATAACTTGGACATTTAAAATGGCGTTTGGTTTCGGTGAGACCGGGATCGGGTTTCCATATTTGGATATCCAAAAACCACATCGATTCCAATTAAACGTTAGGTCGTGTATCCAAGTGGAGAAAGTGAAGACTCGAGGTGTAAGGACTATATGTCAGCATAACTCTATGGGTGATTCCGTAATGAGTTTGACGGAATAGTGCTTATACATTCGAGATGGCGAATCAGAATGCAAGGGCTATGGTCGTTGACTCTGAGGGTGATTCCAATAATGAGTGCAACGAGATAGTGCCTTCGGTTTCGTTCGAACCCGGAACGAACTTATATGGATTGAATGCTTTAAGCACATCGTCAGGCGGACGATGAGCATTCTAAGATTTGATGTCCTATAAAGGTAATCGTAACCTCAAGCCTCATCAACCGGGAATGGCTAAAACATGGGAGGTGCAGCAAGGCTTCGTGGGTAGCTTCCACTGGAGAGCAAGATACATCCCTGTCTAGAGGTCCCTTTCTATTTCGGCTTAGTGTGTGGTTGGTCGCGCCAACTACTGGGTGGTCTTGTTCGGGACTGTTCAGTAAGGAATGGTCCCGGCCTTGTGTTGCAGGGGATGAAGGGAGTAATCCTCGGTACGGTGATCTAGGCCACGTACTGTGACGGGCGGTACCCCAGTAGCCCTGCCATTGATGGAAACCCATTTTCCTTACGAGACCCTACAGTTTTGTTTGTATTACCCACTTTTGTGGCCAGTAGCTAGAATTTAATCATGTAACAATTTCGGCTATTTCTTATTTACTTGAAAACCCTAGACACTATTATAATATCACTGGATTTCCTATCAAATGTTTTGGTTAGCGTAAGGTAAAAACTTTTCCATGTTTATGTGTGGGAAGTCTTACCTGATACCTTTTTCTTTCAAAGGTTTTTCTAAAGTTAAGCAATTTTAACCCGTTTACTCACACCAGACCCCTGTCTGACCCGAGTGTTTATTTTCTGTTTTATTAAACTCTTGGGTACTCATATTATGTATGAGTAGTCAAGTGATTCAGGTTAGCTTGACGAATTCTGAAGGAGATATGGAGCAGGAGGCTTCGACGTTTAGATATATCGATTCCGCTGTGTTTGATTGATGTCTGTTTCTTCTTGTATACTTGAGTTGTATGAATTAGACAGATGTTTATAACTGTCTAATATGTGTTGTATAGTTGTGTACTCTGATGTAATGAGGTACTATGTAATATTTTATGTTAATTATTATATTTTATTCGTTCCGTTGTGAGTTCTCTGATGTTGTTTGTGTTCTTCTTTCTCTTTCTTTCTTATTCTATCCCTTTCTTTCTTCACTAGTGATGCGATTTCCTGGAGATAGGAAGTCGGGTCGCTACAGTAATGACGCGTTTAAAGGGCGCGTAAATTTAGGGAATAAATACCGTATATATATTTAAGAAAACGTATAGAATTTTAATCCGTTATTTCAGTATATTTTGGGCATAAAATATTATGGCTATGGTACACATTCTTAAAAATATGACCTTGGTATAAATGAGTAAATTTATCAGTGGCATGTGTTTTTAGAGGGAAGGAATATTCTAGCGTTCAAATCAAGTATGTTGCCTCTAAATTCAACGCATTGCTTTAAAAATTTGATTTCCATAGATTTTTTCCATTCAACAAAATTTATTTCTTGCATTTTTCAAAACACAATTTTCTCCTAAATCTCAATCATGCGCAGTATCCATTCTCCTATCTGCTTGCCTATTTCATATGCGTTTTTCTCTTTACCCATATTTCTTACGTTTATTTTTCTCATTCCAGTAAAATTTACTTCCCAATTTATATATATTTTAATTTAATCAAATCATTTCCAAAATGCTAAATAATAAATGAAAGTTTCACTTTGTTTAAGGATAACTCTAAATGGGAATTTTAATAATAAAAAAAAAATTGGATTATATACTTGCTTTAAAATTTTGTAATATTTGGTCCATTTGGATAATAAATCGCCTTTTAATGGTAATAAGAATCAGAGAGAGATGTAACCAAAGTTTTATCTTTTTAATTTAGTAATAATTGTTAAGAATTTATAGCATATTAATAAACTGGTAATTTCGCATTTACGAGGGTATGATATTTAATGGTATAAATAACGTATATAGGAAAACGTATTAATAATAAAAATCAACGCATTCAATTTGTTTTAAATTTGGTATAAATCTTTGTCTAGTAAAACTTTGCCGTTTCCTTATAAATCAATGCTGATTATAAAAATTTCAAATCCACGTACAACTTCATTTGGTTAATAGGCATATAATCTGTGATTTCCTTTTACCATTCTCAGCAATAAATTCTTGTTGTTTCTCCACCCCAGTCACATTTACTTCTTATTTAAAGCAAGAGCAAATATTTCCTAGATATTTTGTTTTTCCTCTGCCTAAATTCGTGCATGTAAGAATGCATTTACAAAATAAAACGCTTGCCACTGGAAACGTTTGCAATCAATGAAAGAAATTTATTTCCTTACCTGTAGAACGAGATTTCTGAAAAATCAAAGGAAAATCATGCAGCTTCCTTCTTTTACACGTTCAAATCAAAATTTTATCTTTGCCAAAAATTTATCAACGCATTCAATATCTGTTTAAATTTGTCATAAAATCTTTTCCAAAACTTTACCGTTTCTTCTTTTTAATAAACGTAATTATTTCCAAAATTTTTAAAGGAGAAAAGAAACGTGTACAAATGTTGCCTAATATTCCTGTCTGTTTCTTTGTGTAAATCCAAGTCACCGTGCAGTTAATTTAAAAATTTATTTCCTTTCTATTTTTTTTCACCTTAAATCACGCAAATATACTCTGAGAAGAAATAAAAAGAATGTGCATTTTAGCTTCGAAATTTATCCTACCTTACCATTTATCTACACTTAATTCACGGAAAAAAAATCTCCTCTGGAAAAATCAATAACCTCTGCATATATTTGTTCCCTGATCTCATTCACCATTTCCTTGCATACAAAGCAACCCAATATTCTCCTATAAATTTAAGCCTCACATAATTTTTCATTTCATCTCAGCTTCTTCTCGCATGCAGCATCAGGTATGGTCTATGTTTATATTTTTCCTTCTTCCTCCTTTGCTTTCTTCTTCTTTATTTCCATTTTTTTCTCTTTTTTTGTTCACGCAAAGGCTTGAAACTCCACCACCTTAGGCTATGACTCCTCCTTCACCACTATATCCCTACCCTCCTCCTTTACCACTGATGTTAGCCTCTCCTCCAAGTATATTTGCATGAAAATTTTTCATAAACCGATAACTAAGGTTTTATGTCATCTAGCCATCCTTCAAGATTTTCAGTAGTGAATTTGACCAATTTATTTTAGAAATAAAATTTAAACTTTACCCAAAATATAATAGAGTAGAATAAAAAAAATATGAATGGAGGAGAAAGTATGCGTGTGGGTCATAAGTGTCCAAACTAGGTTGCAACAGTAGTTAGAGAAGGAAAATAATTAATAAGCAAATATAAGAATCGGCTGTAGGAGGGTTTTTGTACTAGTGAAGAAGTGTTCATATAATTAGTATTGTGAGTGTATATGTATTATCAACGTTATGCGCATAAAATTCTTTTATGATGCCGAGAATTAGATTTAAATTATTAGTGTTTCCGCCACTTGTAGAAATAAAAAGGGGTGAAAGTAAGTAACGGGCAAATTTTTTAACCGAGCTTTGAGAACGTAGTCTAACCGTGTGGTGGAGTAGTCGATCCTATGGGGCGAATTTATTTCCATTCGTTCCCTTTTGTTTTGAGAATTTCGGGTTAAAATTTTTTTTAGTTTTGATTCGTTCCCTTTTCAAAATATAAATCTGGTCGCAGCCTCTGCATCAGTTTGATCGTGCTTCTGTGCGTTTTCTTTTTTCCAAGTGTTACCATCGTTGGAAATCAAACTTTCTGTAGCATTCAAGTGAGTATTTCTCACCAGACAAACATACCTATATATCTGTGAATTTATCACAAGTGTAATTGTAAACTTTTATTTAAATTTTATCTGCCTGTGATATAAGCGTATAATGTAAACCCCATTATTAATTGACACATCATCACTTGTTTATTTATTTTATATTATTGCAGTTATACTATTTAATGCTTATTTACTGTTAAATCATCACTGCAAGTTCCCTGTAAATTTGAGATCGTTATAGGCTGAAATGATAGGCCTGTATGATAATTATTTATTCATTTATTTATTTATTTGTTTAATTTTAAATATTTAACTTGGGATTGCAGGTTTGAAATGATAGAACCCAGGGTTTTTGTAAATTGCGGATTGAAATGATATATATCCGTATCACTTGACCTAGGCTAGAAAACTATATACAGACCCGTGGTTTATATAATATTTTTAGGAAATGTTTTAAAAAATATTTTTAAATAGAAAGTTTATAATTTTCTGGTTTAAATGTATTTGAAGGATTTTTTTTATTTATTTATAATGATTTTTGAATGAGTCAAATGTTAAATAAATGAATGTTTATGTCAAATTTTGGAGTATAACTTATTTTGGAAAATTCTGAATTTTTGTTAAAAGTGAGATTTTAGTTAAGTAAAATAATTGATATTAATTTTTATTTTGGGAATTTAAAAATTAATGGTTAAGTTAATAAATTACAGCACTTAAATGCTGTCTTTTGTAAATAGACTGTTTTAACTTATAACTTTAGGTAGCATTTTATAAGTGCTACGAAAACTGAATTTTGATTGTTTTAATAAAATTTATGGAAATAATCTTTGGAAAAAAGGCTTAAATTTTGGAATATAATGTGAATAAATAAGAATAAGGAATTGACTTTAAATGGTTTTAAATGGAAGAATTTAACTTTTAAATGTGAGTTGAAAGGCAATTAATTCCTAAATAAATTGAATAGATTTAAATGGTATTTTATATTAAATGAAATGACTGATGTTTAAATAAATGATGTTTGAAAGGATATTATGATATTGAAATGTATTTGAAATTTATTTTGATTTTTAAAGTATAAATACCATTTTTTTTAAAAGTTGTAACCACGGGTTATAATAACGTTTGGTTGTTAAAGAGACCGGGATCGGATATCTGGCATACTCTCTGTCGATACCGAAAACCACTTTGACAACCGTGTACGCGGTGGAGATTCCAGAATGAAGTAGGATGGTGGTGACGTTTTCTTGAGGTAAATACGTGGACCCGACTCCCGTGAGTTGGCATAAGGTGGCTAAAACAGGAGTGATTAACGGATTAATGAGGTAGCACCTCTGATCGGACGCACTTCTTCGTATGCCATTCTATTGCTTTTGTGATTGTTTGGTGCGCACCTTTGATTTGGGAGTGTTGTTCGAGGTGGGCGGTAGCTGCGGCTACGCATTTCCATCGGTCTGGAAGCGTAATTGGTATATCTACCCTGGCATTGCCTAGTTGTGCCGTGTCACCTACCCTAGCGCGCCTTATACGATTTTGGTTTTGTACCATACCTATGGAGTGCCCTCTGAGGATGCCCGGTACGGGGGAGATTACGTTACTGTATAGACTATAGGAATGTATTACGTGTTAAGGTGGAAAATGTAAAGCCTTAACGCTATTTAAAAGTAAGTTTATTTTACTAATAGACATTATTATAATAGCAAATATTACTACATAGTAAATAGTTTAACAGATCCTTAGAGGATGGGCGGTCCCAAGCATCCTTTAAGTTACTTGCTCTATATTACAGTACACTTGAATTAGCTTACACTATATAAGTATGTATGTCCTGACTCGAGTGTTTATGTTTTATTTTACGCTCGGGTCAGCCTGAGTTGCAGTTCAGTCATCATCCCGGAGCTAGGACTACTGTAGATCCTTTCAAGCTGCTAGCTTCTTTCTGTCCGTTATCTTATTTAAGAAATCAAGACTTTGGGATTTTTGGATTTTTTATATGATGATTTAAACTATATTTGGGATGAAAGACTATGTAATTTGCATTTGTTGAGACTATTTGTAGTGGCTTCATGAACCACTAAGTATTTTAAATTCCGCTGCGAGTTTTCTGATATCCGTGTCTGTGATTCTTTGATTTATTTACTGCATATTCTGAGTTTTGCCAAATTTATTTTTACAACGCGGTATTTTGAACAATTCAAGTCCGACATGTGCGGATGCGAATGGTTGAAAATACTGGGTCGTTACATTTTTTTTCAAAATGCACACACACACATATATATATATATAAATTCAAATCTACTAAAAACACACGTATACATATATATTCACATATATATAAGATTTCAATTTCGATGAGTTAACGCATATTTTATTTGAATTTGGAGAGACTCATTTCAATTGACCAATTAATTTCTCAATTTTTATTCAAAAATTAAATTAATTATCAATTTAAACCTAGTCAAAATCCGGGATTGTTACAGATTCCCCCCTTAAAGAAATTTCGTCCCCGAAATTTGCAGGCACGAAAACAACAAGGATAGATACACAAAGATAGAGAAATAGTTTTCCAGGTTAAACTGGATATCTATTCTGTATTTGGCTCATCAAATCAGAATATCAACAATAGATATGAGAACAAACTCATTTAATACTACACAGGATACTCGGGGTATCAAATCTATGAAATATGCAAGGCACTGATTAGTCCGAAGGAATAACTAACCATTCGCAGAATATACCTGGACCTAAAATAAACAGATATATGGATACAATTTCAAAACTTTTAGTTTAGAACTGAAGTATACCTATTAGCCATAGCAATCAAAGCAACCAATCCATCCAAACAAACGTTTCTGGCCTATTTGGAGTTTATGTCCTATGCAAATATATCAAATCTTCTTCCTAGATCTACCAGGAACCATCGAAGAATTAAAAAGAGATGCCAAACAAAAGAGATTGATAGACGAACTCAATCTTCTACAATTTTTCAAACATAAGATATAGATTCCAAACTTAAGTCGGAATAGCCCAAAGTATATACCCACTTGTCCCTCTTCGGACTTGATATTCATAAGAAATCACAATAGAAATTCGAATTTGGTTTTAGTCGAAATCGTTTTATGGATACAATTCTTTATATTCAACTTTATATTTAATTTACCAATTTATTTCAAATAGAATTTTAAATTTATTGAAGTTAAAAAGAAAAGCTGACAGAAATTTAATGAAGAGAATACGAAATAGAAGCTTATCTACCCGATTCGTAAGGGCCACCATCATACCGAAGCTTCTCCTTCAAGCTGCCACAAAGCCAATCAAAGAGTTGAAATCGAATCAAAGGGAATTGATAGAGAAAGATTATTTCCGCTATTGCAGTGTATTGACCATTCGCAGTGGTACTTCCCTGTCCCCGATCTCGTTTTCTTCTTGCTCTCATACTTACTATCAGTGGATAGTAAGAGAATTTACTGTGGCAAGCGAACAGATATCTTAGGGATATACTCACTCTAGGGCATACTTCACCCTATCTCTAATGAGCTACTTAATGTGTTATACTCCTGAGCTAAAGTTTCAACCTTCAGCTCTGATACCAAATGAAACGATCCTGACTCGACCTTCGATAATCGGCACCGAATATGACACTCATATTCGAATGCCGCAGATCCAAACGTCAAATCTGGTTTGCCGGAGCTTATAACACCATTAAATACAACACAGCGGAAGAGAATGAGTAACATCATATACACATCTGATACAACATTCAGATACAGTGATGATACAATAGAATGATACAACTGAATATAAATACTATCTGAGACACAAGGAATAACAGCGGAAAAGAATATCTTCAATGCCAAACTCCAAATAATCCATCTCCAATCCAAAGCTAGCGAGAACTCCCATATAGTCGTACAAAGCTAAGCAAGGTATGCTATGAAATCTGAAGTGTAGAAAATGCGATCCACAAATCCAAAAGCTTTGAAGGCTATCTGAAAAACCCAACTCTAGACTGCCCGTGTGGAAAATCATGGGCACCTAGAGTTTAGGAAAGGAACAATAAACTCCAGGTCAGTCATGGGACTGGTGTGGGTAACAAAAACAGTTTTATCTTTAAAAAAAACAAACAAAAGAATTTAGATTGAAATCCACAATGCTTTTTGAAAAATGAAACTACCATAAGGCCTTCCGGCACACACACAATGCAATCGCACACATGGGGGAGATTTCTCCTTATGATAGTCAAACATGCTTACTACGCAAAATTCTTCCTTTATATTATTATTAGTGCATAGTGAAAACATTTCGAAAGTAGAATACAAATCTTAGCCAGCATAGGTACCGTTATATTATGCCTGCTATAGCTACCATTTTAAATGGCAGGTTCTACAACTAAAACCGTACAAGGCTCGTATTGTTTTGTTTGGATTTCCAACAAATGGTCAGGCTAAGAAACTCCCTACTGCCACATGGGAACGCCTTTGGTGGGACGCCCCAAGAACCTACCCGGCTCTCTGCCAACAAGGCCGGCTACCCCCTTTCCTGGGAATAAAACCTCAGATATGCCACCCCGGTCCTTTGGGACCTTTATACGAGGTACCTCTACACCAACAACATCACACAGTAATGAGTATATTACAGTGCCCACATGAGTAAGTATCTGGGCTCCATACCATGATACTACCCTTTTCCAGAAGGAATGGTCACACTCTAGGGGAGCCACCCCTGAAACCTTGCCGCATCTTTTCCTGTTTTGACCATTACTGGTTTGTGAGGCTCGATGAGGTTTCATCCACAAAGATACGCTTTCCACAAAAGCCATGCTTTGTTCACAAATGATCAACCAATGATCATCGACACACTGTAGCACTTAGCATGTCACACTACCAAATTGGGAGTATATCGCTGATAACCTTCAACTACATAACCTCTGAGCTCGTACCTCTCAGAGAAGGGTGTTAAGCTAAGAGAATAAATTCTCCGCCACCAACAGATACGTATTTGAAAGAAATCTGCTTAATATCTCAAAGTGTAGTGTTAGACATACAACCATACAAGTCTGCCCTGGGTTCGAACAGGATCGAAGGCACTTCTAAAGAAGTCCTTGCAAATCCAGGTATCCACAATCCCGATCGGACTTCCCATCACTTAGGAAATCTCTATATCGGTACGACTCAGTGCAGAGACAATCGATAGGTCGTCCTATCATTCTCGCAAATACCTGGTCTTCACCACCGGTCTTCAAATACTATCTGTATCGACGTATCATCATTTGAAATGGGTTATATGACACAAAGTCCTCTCCCGGCTAAACCGAATAATGAGCGTAATATTTAAAAACATATGGATAAGGGATTTCAGTTAAGTCTCAACTTTATATCCAAAACTTTACTTTCAAATGGTTTTAAACCCATTACCATTTTCAAATCTTTGAACAAAAAGATTTATTTCACAAAGTCCACTCAGATTCAAAAAGATCCATTCATAGATTTCAAAATAATTTCCATTCCAATTAGTATTAACTCATCCAATCTTCAAGTTAAGGATTTAACTTATAGCCTTCAAACCAGTTTCAATAACTTGGAAAATCATTTTCATTTTAATTTTAAATCCCTTCAATACAAATTGGAAGTTCATTACTTATGCGAAAGTTTTATTATTTGAAAACAAATACTTTTCATTTCAGAAAGATGCAATTATAATTGCACGAGTTAAAGCTCTTAAATTATATAAATATTCCCAAATCAATAGTTTTACAATAGTTTAAACCACATATAATTGGTATAACATCATTAGTCCTTGGTTTCCAAACATAGAATTCAATTTCAAATCTTGAGTTTAAGTTTAAATCAAATTATTTAAATTCCAAAACTTAATCAAGTTATTCCAATTAAATTTCATCTTTGAAATTCCATTTCAAAAGCATTCCACTTTAAACCCAATCCATTTCCAAAACTTTTTGGATTTAAATATTCGACTTTTAAAAATCTGTGACTTAACTGATTTCCTCGAGAAGTCGATATTGGTGTGTGTAAAAGTGTGGTCTAGGGGTTCAACACAATAGTGCAATGTCATAAATCATCACATCACACATTTAAGCACATCAATACTGATAAGAGGTGTAATTTATAACGCTTATCGTTCCTTCACAGATTCACAGATAATATACAAATGTATCACAAATAAATGAATAAATTACATATAGCTCAATCCAGAGAGCAAATTATCACAGATCAGATAGGACAATCAATTCAAGGCAACTCATACAATACAATCATTCATAAGTAAGGTCAAGCATTCAATAATCATTTATAAGCTGGATTAATTAATTGTGTAATCCTAATTAATTCAATTTATTTCCAATTAAGTTAATCACTTATGAATTAATTATCCAATCCTGATTTATTAATTACAAATTATTTGATATAAATTAATTAATCAATCACCTTAATTAATTAAATTATTCTTAATTAATCATATTAATTAAGTTAACCTTTAAACCAATTACATAATTAATTAATCCCTTAATTAATCATTTTAAGAAATTAAATCTTTAATTACTTACCATAAAGTAATTACACTTACATAATTTCATAAATGATTATCATTAATTAATTAATCAAATTAATTATTAAAATTAACCACATTAATTAATTATTTAAATAATCTTAGTTAACGAACTTCATTAACAATTAAATTTCCTTTAATTACTTTGTTAAAGAAATTTACTTATATTAATCATTATTGATTATCAATTCATTGACCATTAAGAACTCATTAATTAATCCTTGTTATTGAATTAACTAAGTGTCAATTGTAACTTAATGAATTCCTAATTACGATTTAATTATTCCTTAACTAAATTAACTTAAGTTTCATTAATAAATTTAACTTGAAATTACTAATTCAATTAATACAAAACATTATCTATTCTAATTAACTCAATAATTAATGAATTATAAATCCTTAAATTTTCATTAACTTTAAAGTGAAACTCATTCTTATTAATGGTTTAATTTTCACTTACAAATATGTTTAATAATATATTTTTCCAAATTTACTTTTAAATTTCATTTTAAATTCAAGATTTAAAATTAAATACCTATTTATCTTTAATAAAGTCTACAACTAAACTTTTAAAACCTTTAAATTCAAATGTTAAATAATACTTTTGTTATAAAGGAATTTGAAAGAGTTAGATCAAATTCCTTTTTAAATTCACATATTTAAATTATACTTTACTTATTTAAACATTTAGATTTATAAAACTCTATTTTATTTTAAAAATCTGGAATTCAATTTAGGTTCAGGTCCTGGTTTAAAATTGTGTTTAAATTCTTCCTTTACAAATCATATTTCATTTTAAATTCAAGTCTTTAAAAATCCCTTTAATTACTTAAGCACTTTTTAGTTATTTAAATAATTTAAATTAAAAAAAACTTTATTTCCAAACTAGGTGTCAAACTAAACAGGAATTTATATTAAAATTTGATTCAAAACTTATTTTAACTTTGTTTTAACATTTCAAATTCGGTTTTTGAATTTTCAAAACAAACAGAACAGGTTTTGAACCTGTACAACACTTGCCAAAGTCACTACCGTCTCTTGCTTCGAGCCCAACGCCTAAAACTTCGAGTAAATACTCTAGTAAACTCACGAACAATCCAGCTCCAACTCAAAACAAAAATGCCTAGATCCAAGAAGTGCACCGTGCACGTGCACGGTCGCCGTGCGATGCTCCGGCCAACCCCACATCATCGAGCAAGTCGACGTTCATCCACGCATCAACCCCCGACCATCAAAACGTTGCCATCTTCTCGAATTCGAAATCGAGTTAAAAATGAAACCTGGAAACAGAAGAAGCTGAAGCTCATCCAAAACCTGGCAACACATCAGACTCGAAATCCCGACCACCTGAGAGCCACCACCACCGGCCATAGCTTCGACTACCACCCCTCTACAAATCCCCAAAAGAACGCTACTCTCGATCGAATGTGGACGATAAACGAGACAAATTTCTCAGCCTCGAGAAAACTAGGTTTACAAACTAGAAACGCGCACAGCCGCCACCACGCTCATCTGACCACCACCTCCGCATTTTTCCCCGATCCACCATTCGTCCCTCCATCACCAGAATAGATCTCGACCACCACGAACCAGAGGATTACCAGAAATTGATGAAACTATGAAATTTCGACAATCCTAAACTGCTTCTCAACCCTCAATCTAAAAATTTAGATTCTTGCTTTAAAAATCATGTTAAAGCATACGAATTCAAGTTACATGCCCGAATTCGTAGATTAGGAAACTTGAACTTTTTGACTTATAAAAGTTGTGCTCAGATTTCTTGATTTCCAAAGTCATGCTTGAGTTGTTTTAACTTAAATAAAAGTTTAAATTAAAGCTTATAATAAAAGAATCAAGTTTTGTTTAAATCATGAATCCAGATTATGCTTGGATCAAGAGGAAATAATTTTTTTTTTTAAATTTTTTTTTTTAAACCCAAAACCAAAGCTTGAACAAAGAACAGGATATCACTGGAAGTAATCTTTGCACACACATACATCCATTTACAAATATACAGGGAATTCATATATATATATATATATATATATGTGTGTGTGTGTGTGTGTGTGTGTGTGTGTGTGTCCAAACATACTCATCACAGATATAACTTGCATCAGATTCATATAAAAATGTTACTTACCTTAATTCCAAAATGAACAGAGTTGCTTTTATTTGAAACAGGCTTAAGAAACTGCTAGCTGAATCTTTTACCTTGATCTCTGGTTGTGGTTAAATTAGATTTTTGCTGATCAAGTGCTGAGTTTAGTTTCAGATTGTAGCTTTTATTTGATACACAGTTTGTTGATGAACGAACGAAAATAAGAAGGTGATATATAAGAGATGTATGCAGGCTGAAGTATCACTGGTTGATATGTTTTTGCTAGTACAACAGGTTTGATTATCATTTCTTTGTACAAAAATAAAGCAGAGATATTTCATTGCTTGGTGGTTGATAACATTTCGAGTTGACCTTGTTGATGCTAGCATTAAATGCTTAAGTCCTTTATGTCTTCATACTTATCTTATTTGTACAAAGATATTTTTATTTTATTTTTTACTTTGGTGGCTGATATGTTATCTATATTTTGGTGGCTAAAGATACTCGTATTAATTGTTATTTTCTTGTTACACACTTCATGCTTACACTTATTTGTATATAATTATCTTTTTATTGTTCACACTTGAGTGTATATATATTAGTGACTTCTCTTGCAAGCTTACTTAGATATTTATATTTTTACTTTGCCTATTATCTTACTTCTAGCCTTGCATTACTACTTACAGGCTACATATTTTACTTTTATACCCTATATACAATATAAGGTTATTATGGTTATTGTTATAAATTTTTTTAACTTATGTATTTAGTTTTATTCGTAACATATGTGTTTATTTTTATTTCGCTTTTATTTTTAAACTTAAACTATTAAATACTTAGTCTACTATTATTTATTTCTACTTATGTCAATATTGATAAGATTTATTTTATTTTCAATAATTTTGAAAGACTTTATTTTAGATTTTCAAACCATAGTTTTTTTTTTCAAAATGCACACACATATATATAAATTCAAATCTACTCATATACGCACGTATACATATTTATTCACATATATATAAGATTTCAATTTCGATGAGTTAACGCATATTTTATTTGAATTTGGAGAGACTCATTTCAATTTACGAATTAATTTCACAATTTTTATTCAAAAATTAAATTAATCATCAGTTTAAACTTAGTCAAAATCCGGGATCGTTACAATAACTATATAACTCCAAACTATATAATTAATACTCTATGACATGTGATTATAATGATAGTGTTATCAAAAATAATCATCACTTAAGTCTAATACTAAAACATAGTCCTAAACTATCAACTATCCTAAGTAAGAATTCACGATAGTATTTATAATTAAAACACATATAAGAACACGAGTTATTTATTACGTATGAAGTTGTATATAAATGAATGTTTAGAAAACATAAAGAAACACAAACAACAATGGAGAAGAAATAAAAGAAAATATTGTGCGTTATTAAACATAGGACATCTATGAATCGAACAGTTTGGATAGCGGAAACAGAAGTTTCCACGTTGTTCGACAAGATTCCCATTCTTGTCAAAACACATTTCTCCAACACACATGACTTGGTCATCATCCTCCTCGTGCGCTTCTTCCATGGGTTCTTCTTCTTCTTCTTCTTCTTCTTCCTCGCTGGCCTCTTGTTCTCGATTGAGTGAAGAGTCTTCATCAATCAAGATAGGGTTGGCCTGGTTATCCATTAGGAATTTTAGAAAATTCCTAAGAACCTTGCGTTGCCTTTCCTGTTCCTTTGCCATACGAAGTTGAGTCACTTGAATTTCAGTCATCATCTGAAGTACATCCTTCATGGATTCCTCTATTTTAGTCACACGAGCGAGAGTAGTACGTGGAAATGGACCCGACGTAGGAGAGGGGAATGAAAAGGTTGATTTTATGTTTGATTTGGAAGAGGAGGCCATTGTTTTATTTGTATGAGAAGATAGATTAAAGAGAAAACAGAGAGAATGAACAAAAATTCGAAATAGAGAAGAATATATAACTAAATTTTTTGAATTTTGGTGGGAAAATTTCAAAATTTAAAAACGTTGCATGTCGACATGGGTATATAGGGGATGTCGACATGGTCCTTTTTATTTTAACTCTTTGAATTATTTTAACATTAATTATTAATTGTACTTGTTATTTATATTTTATATTTTAGTTATAGAACCAATACCTAATTCTCTTCTTAATTTAGTAAATAATTCATTTAAGGGTTTTGTTAAGATATCAGCAATTTGATTCTCAGAATTAATATACTCGAGAGTAACTACTTCCTTACTTATATTATCTATGAGAAAATGATGTCTGATATCAATATTTTTAGTTCGAGAATGTTGAGTAGTATTTTTGGATAAATTTATCGCACTTATATTGTCACAATAAATTGGTGATTTTGAAAATTTTAAACCAAAACCTTTTAAGGTTTGTTGCATATATTTACTTGAAAACAAGCCATAGCAGCAGAAATATACTCAACTTCAGTTGTTGATAAGGAAACTGTGTTTTGCTTTTTACTAAGCCAAAAAATCAGAGAATGCCCCAAAAAGTGACAAGTCCCACTTGTACTTTTTCGGTCTGATTTACCACCAGCATAGTCAGCATCACAGTAAGATATTAAGTTAAAAGAATCATTTTTAGGGTAGAATAAACCATAATAAGATATGTGTTTAACATATCTTATGATTCGTTTTACAGCTTTTAAGTGGTTCTCTTTAGGTTGGGATTGATATCTGGCACAGAGACAAACACTATGCATGATATCAGGTCTACTGGTAGTAATATAGAGTAGTGATCCAATCATTCCTCTATATAGTTTTTGATCTACATCTTTCGAGAGATCTTCTTTACTAAGGTACTCATTGGTTGCCATGGGAGTGGGTTGTCCACTCGTAGTAGTCAACCCAAATTTACTAATTAGGTCATTAGCATATTTTTCTTGACTAATAAAGATAGCATTATCTAATTATTTTATTTATAATCCTAAAAAGAAATTTAATTCACCCATATGACTCATCTCAAATTCTTTTGTCATTATTTCAGAAAATTATTTATTCATTTCAAAATTAGTTGAACAAAAAAGATATCATCTACGTAAAACTTGTACTAGTTGAATATCATTTTTATTTCTTTTAATAAAAAGAGTGTTATCTACTTTACCAATTTCAAAATTAGATTGCAATAAATAAGATCTTAGTCTATCATACCAGGCTCTAGGAGCTTGTTTTAGACCATATAATGCCTTTTTATGTTTGTAAACATGATTTGGTAATTTATCATTTTCAAAAAGTGGTGGTTGTTCAACATATACTTCTTCTTTTACAAATCCATTTAAAAAGGCACTTTTAACTTCCATTTGAAATAATTTGAATTTATTATGATTTGCGAAAGCAAGTAGAATCCTAATGGCTTCTAATCTTGCTACGAGAGCAAAGGTTTCATCAAAATCTATTCCTTGTTCTTGACAATAACCTTGAGCGACTAATCGAGCTTTATTTCTAACTACCTCTCCTAGTTCACTTATTTTATTTTTATAAACTCATTTAGTTCCAATTATAGTATTATTTTCTGGTCTAGGAACAAGTTCCCAAACATTATTTCTAGTAAATTGATTTAATTCTTCTTGCATTGCCAAAATCCTTGAATCATCAGTTGATGCTTCTTTTGGATTTTTGGGTTCAATAGTTGATATAAAAGCTACATTACTCATTTGACTTGGTTGATTTCTAGTTTTAATAACAGATTGCATATCTCCCAGTATATTTTCTATAGGATGATCTTTTAAAAGTTTATCCTTTTATTAGGATGATTAATTTCATTATTAGTTTCAATTGTTCTTGATTTTGAGTGATTAAATACTCTTCATCATTTGTATCTTCAAAAATTTTGAAATTTTCATCAAATGAAACACGCATTGTTTCTTCAATGGAATTTGCTTTTAAATTAAACATACTTCTATTAGAATATCTGATAAAGATACCTTTGTCGGATTTAGGATCGAATTTATCTAAATTATCTTCTGTATTTAAAATAAAGCATTTACTTTCGAAAATTCTGAAATAAGATACCTTAGGTTTCTTTAAATAAAGAAGTTCATAAGATGTCTTATCAGTTAGAGGTCTAATTAAAATTCTATTCAAAATATAACAGGCGGTAGCAACTACTTCTGCCTAAAAATTCTTTTGTAAATTACTATCTGTAAGCATAGTTCTCGTACACTCTTGAATCGTCCTATTTTTACGTTCTACTACTCCGTTTTGTTGTGGAGTTCTCGGAAATGAAAAATTGTGAGTTATTCCCTTTTTATTGCAGAATTCCTCCAACTTTTCATTTTCAAATTCACCACCATGATCACTTCGAATAGTTATAATTTTTAGAGAAAATTGATTTTGAATTCTTTTTAAGAATGTCTTAAAACATTCAAAAGTATCACTTGTATGTTTCAAGAATATTGTCCATGTAAATCTAGAATAATCATCTACAATCACAAAGACATATTTACTATGATTTATTGATAGAATTTGAGATGGAACAAATAAATAAAGATGAAGTAATTCAAGACGTTTTGAAGTTGAAATCATATCTTCTAACTTAAAAGAATTTTTTCTAAGTTTTCCTAATTGACAAGCATCACATAAACTATCTACTTTAAAATTCATTTTAGGGAGACCTCTTACTAGATCATGTTTTGGCAGTCTAAATAAGAGTTTGAAATTCAAATGCCCAAATCTCTTGTGCCAAATCCCATGGTCAATTGTATTTGCCAACAGACACAGGTTATCATTTGAAACTTTCATACTAAGAATAAAAATATTCTTTTTCCTGAGTCCCTCAAATATAATGGTTGAATTGTTATCTTCAATGTGACATTTATCTTTTTCAAATTTAAATTTATATCCTTTATCACATAGTTGACTTATACTTAGCAGATTATGTTTCAGATTCTTAACTAGTAAAACATTAGTAATAGTAGGAGTTTCAGAATTACCGACTTTGCCGATGCTAATCACATATCCATTTGAATTGTCTTCAAAGTTAACCAATCCTCCGTCTTTGTATATTATATCATTCAGTATATCTGGGTTGCCAGTCATATGTCTAAAACACCCACTATAAAGTGTCCACTTGTTCTTTATGATCTGCACAATTTGTCCGTTGTGGATTGATTCCTAAACACACATAAAGCATGATTCATGCACATCAAACAATCTTGGTAGACAACTTAAATTTGAATATTGATTATATGCAGACTCAAGAAACAATGATGGTTTGAATGCTTCTAAACTAGCATAAGCAAATAGAGCCGTTTTAAAAACTTTTTCAAAAATCAGATTTTGAAACTTTGAAAGCCTCTCTCTGATACCAATTGTGAGAAATGCGGATTACGAATCTTAAGGCTAGGATTAACACTAGTGGGGGGTGAATAGTGTTAATAAAGAATTACTAAATCTTTTTTGATTTATGTTAATTTAGACACCGATGTATGCAATATACAGACACAGATATGATCACAGAAACAAACACAGATGCAGAAATAAAATAAAATAAATAAAGGAAAGAACACACCAGATTTTATACTGGTTCGGAGTTACCCTAAATCTAATCTCGCAACACAATTACGGATTTCTTTTCAAAAGAAATTATACAATTACACCCTCGGTTTCAAGGCTACGAGGTACACCCTCCAGAATTTCGATCTTCTGGGTAGAGATACTTGATTTTTAGGCCACAAGTTTACCCAATTGATTTACCAAGGCTACAATCACACCTTTTCTTTCTTGATTGATTTTCAAGGCTACAATCACATTATTTCTCGCTTAATAGATTACAAAGAAGTCTATAACTCTGAATAGCACTTAGAATCTTGTAGAGAGAGTAATAGCAAACTAGAAGTAATCGAGTTCGATTCAATGTTGATTTCGGCAGAGTAATGATAATAATATGTATTAAGAAAAGTGGAAGAAGAAGAGGAGTGAAAAACCATAAAATCTGATGTAAAATTCGTTGAAGCTAACCCCTATTTATAGAAGAACAACAGCCATGTCCATTCGTAAAACTTATGATGAATAGACACTTCTTTTGAAATTTAAATTTTGAACTCAACTGACACCATGTCGACATGAGGTACATAGGCATGTCGACATCCCAAAGCATTTTTTGATGTTTTGATTTTCTTTGAAAATAACCTTTATCTTATATTAAAACTAATTTAAACTTTATAAATATACTTGAATATAGCTAAAATTCATAAGCAAATATAGAGAATAATATATATAGAATTTAACTCTAATTTTATATTTTAAACCTAAGTATAAATATTTAAAAGTTAAATATATTGTATTAAAAGATTGTTTAAAATCAGGAGTAATTTAACTATGAAATTAAAGATAATTTTGAGGCTAAAATTATTTAAATTCAGGATAGAGGGTTGTGAATCTTTTAAAAGGAAAGTTTTGAAACATTTTGAAAATAGGATATAATTTTGAAAAATAATTTTGAATAAAAAGTTAGCGGATACAAAACGATGTTCCACTAGATTTTTCGTAGGTTCCATCCTACTTAGGGTTCCGTCCCTTTAACAGGCTTGAAGTGGATTCCATTCCACAAATAAATTGGATTTTAAGATGCCTGTGCTTTTCTATGAGTTTTAACAAAATTCCTAATAAAAATACTTAACCTTGAAATCTTGACCTCTTGATAATCTTGATACTCATGAGTCTTCTATCTCGATATCTTGAATCTCTATACTGTACAGTCTTCATTCTTAGTACCTGCATGGTTAAATCCTACATATACATATATATCTAAACTTATAATGTTAGTATTTATATTTTATAATCTATTATAAGGTTGTTATCATCAAAACCATCATTTCACGGACTAACAGGAAGGTCAAAAGTTAAAGACCAAAGTCTCTTGATATTTCTCATTTCTTTTATCCAAATAAACTAAAATAAAAACCAGGTAAATAAAATAAAAAATGAATACAAAATAAAGTAAAAATGAAATGAATAAATAAATTTTAGAAAAGTATAAGTATATAGTTAATTATATGTAAACTGGTATTGAAAATTGAAAACAAAATACAACTAGTTTGGAAAACGGGCTTTTCGAAAATGAAACGGGCTTTTCGAGGCATCGTTATCATTTCGACCCAATTCAATTTGTCCATTCATTCTTATCCAGCTTCGTCCATATAAACAGATTTCTTTTCTGAAACTCTAGCAGCCTTCTTCTTATTTCTGTACATACAATTCCATCTGATCCTTCTTTCCTTCCCAATGGCAGAAACACTAATTCCAAATTTAATTGCAAATCAAAATCAATTTCAAAAATTCAAAATCCTCAAATCGTAGCAAATTCTATATGATGAGAAAGCTCTTGATGAGCGTAATCTAAATCTGCTGTTCGTTTTTGCAATCGAGTTTTGGTTTGTCCAGAAATAACCAAAACAATCTTGGCCATCGATTTTGGTGGTTGATCAACGGCGACGATGCCACGATTCGAGGGTATAGTTGTCTAAAGATTGTCATGGGGAGTTCATCGGAGTGGTTTATTTGGAGAGATGATGGTTGGATTGGCATGGAAATCTCGATTAGGGTTCTAATTATGTAGCGGCGGCGGCTGGAGTTGTGTGTCTACCTGAGGCGTTGGAGGGGCTTCTGGTGGTCGTGGGGAGTTGCACAAGATGGGCGAGCTCGTCCATAGCTCGGAGCTGGGTTCGGTTACCTGTAGCGGCATAAGGCAAGGGCAAGTTGGTGGCGTCTATGAATTTCATACAATTCTAGGGTTTGTACAAGGATGTATTAATTACAAAATTTCCATTGTTATATATTTGATTTAAATTCAAATTTTCATGTGTTCTAACATCGATAACTTTTCTATACGAGATCGGATTCGCGCATGGTTTTCTCCATTGCGATCGTATCGGAATTCCGGACATTATATAATTAGTTTGGTTGCATTCCAAGATTGTTAGATTTTTGGAATTTAATTGGATTTTAAACCGACTAGAAAAATCAAAGGTGAGTGCTTTAACCTACTCACGAATACTAAATCATCTTATGTTAGTTAAATTAAATTTATGATGTTATTAGAAATTTATTGATTATTGTTTGGTATTTTAAATTGTCGCTTAAATTTATTTTGAGTTTATTTGAGTTTATTTGCCATTAAAACTAATATTGAATTTAAATTATTAATTGAAAAGTTGATGGTGATAATAAGTTATTTATTGTGATTAATTGGCTGATTTGAATGATGGTTGCGATGGATGTTTAATTGTTGATATTTGGATGATTGAATATTAAAATTATATGTTGTTATCTCAATGCAAGTTCGTTAAGCTACTATTAAGAAAAATCAATATGGGTTAAAATGATACACACCCGAATGATCTTATAGATTAGGGAAAAATCGTTATGGGTTGAAATGATAAACTCCAACAATTTTACGGATTTTGAATTTTAATTGGGATTGTGGGTTGAAATGATATATACCCATAAATTTAAATTATTGCGGATTCGAGTGATATATATCTGTATCACTTGACCATGTGGAAAATTATATATGGACACCGGATTGGTTAAATTAAATGATTTTAAAATCCTTAAATAATGAATTCCATAAAATGATATTATGGAATAAAATTAGATTTATATAAACTAAATTGAAATTGGTTTAAATGATTGTTTAAAGAGTTTAAATTGAAATTTTAAAATTGAATTTATAAAGTATAAATGAAATTGATCAAATTTGAGTTATTGTAAATATCTGAATATTTGAAACTTTGAAATCTATAGAATTTGAAGTGGTTTAAATTTGTAGTTCAAATAGGGAATTAAAATCGATATAAATTGAAATGGTTTTAATGAGAATTTGAATTAAAAGATTTAAATTGAGTTTTGTTGATTTGAAACCTAGATATGATCCAGATTTATTAAAATGAAAGAAATAGTTTGATTTGATACTTTTTTCAAAGTAATTATTTTAATATAAACCATTTACAAAACTATTATTTTAAAATTTCAGATTATTTAGATTTTCAACTATTTACTATATAAAGCATTTCCAATAATCAAACCATTTTATATTAAACTATTTTAACTGTTATAAAATCCTTAAACTATTTAAACTATTTTAAACTATTAAAACTATTTTAAGCTATTATAAACTATTTTAGTCTATAATTTATTTTAATATATAAACTATTTCTAATATATAAACTCCTTTAATATAGCCTAATTTAATATAAAAACTATTTCTAATATATAAACTATTTTAATCTATTACCTATTTTTAAAATATAAACTATATGTAATGTATAAATATTCTAATATATAAACTACTTTTAAAATTCAAACTATTTAATGTTGGATACGATTTAGATTTAATTGACTCAAAAGCGAATATTTTGATATGAGGTTTTAACCTATTTTTGATTATGATTTTGAAATTGAATAATGATTTCAAAAGTGAATATAATTTTGAAAGTGAATATGATTTTGAAAGTGATATGATATAAAGTGAACATGATTTCGAAGGTGATATGATTTTGAAGTGAAAATGATATTTTGATATCAGTTATGAATCAATTTGGAAATGTAAAACAGTGAACTGGTGTGAAATAAGCGCCTGGTTGTTAAAGAGACCAGGATCGGTTATTGTCATACTCTCCACCAATACCGAAAACCACTTTAACAACCATGCACGTGGTGGAGAATCTAGATCGAAGTAGGATGGTTTAGCGAACGATTCTGTATGAGGTATGAGCGCAGCCCTGGCCCCCTCGAGTCATCTTGATGTGACTATAACAGCAGCCACGTCGGGCCAAGTGGGGTCACACCCTCGATCAGGCATATTTCTTTTATACCATATTTATTACTTTGTGATTGATTTGGTGGCCACCCTTTGATTTGATTTAGGAGTGTGTACCGAGGTGGGCGGTAGTAGCTGCTATGCGCTACCACCAGTCCAGATCCGCAAAACTATAGTATCCTACCTTGGGCATTGCCTTGCGTTCTTTGTCATATGCCTTATCGCACCCACTACGAGTTTGGTTTGTGTCACGCACTATGGAGTGCCTTTTGATAGCCCTCTAATTTATGGAGGAATAGCGGTACTGTATAGACTATGATATTTATATAAAATGTGTTAAGGGGGATATGGGTAACGCCTTAACGCTATTTTAATACTTTACTTTACTGTAGACATATTATATTAGCGTATTGTACTATGTATGTTGATAGTTTGACGGATCCTTAGGAGATGGAATCTTGAACATCTCTTAAGTTACTGCACGCACGTTAGACACTGGATAGGAGATGTAAAATCCAATAATCATCTCTGAAGCCATTGCACTCGTATTTATTTATTGTTGATTTATTTATTGTTGAGTGTTTTGTCTTTTCGTTATGCTCGGGTCAGCCTAAGCTTTTCAGTGTCGAAGACATTTTTGTGGAGGACGAAGATGGAGTTAAGTTTTATGTTATTATTTTATTTTACTACATCGTGTTGTTCTACTGCATTATTTATTTAGTCCTACTGTATGTATAACTCTGATATATCGTAAAGTGCAATCAAACGTTATTTGTAAAACAGCTTCATGAACTATTTATTTGATTATTATATTTTGTCATTCCACTATGAGATTCTATGTTTTGTTTTTCTTTCATTTCTCTTATTTTCTTATTTACCCCATTAACAATCATCCCTTTTGAATGGTTTGGGTTGACATGTGTGGTTTATTTTCGATTTAAATCGTTGAAAAAGGTGCGTCGTTACATTTGGTATCAGAGCTTTGGTTTAGCTATAACCTTAGCTTTGTGGGGTTTGACTCAATAGAGATAGGGTAGTAATACCCTAGAATGAGTTTTTTTGGGAGTATATATATGAGAGAGCATATTTGTTAGTGTTATAAAAATGTTTTTATATCGTGTTAATTTGTTCTGTTTTGTATTTATAAATTATGGTCGGTACATAGGACGCTATCGCATTGATATGGATTTCTAAACACTTGATAGGGCAGACCGACACAATATTATTTCGAAATATCGGTAAATGAAATAATTTTACCTAGTATTATATTTTGTATATAAAGAAATAATAAATTTTAGAAACGGATATAGTTATATGTGATATGTTTGCTTGATAGGAAGTGAAATTTTATAGATATTGGTTGCAAAATAAGATTTACAAATAATGTAAATAGAAATTCAAAATTTGAGAACTCAAGTTCCGGAGTTTTGAAAAATTGGTTTTCCTAGATTTCGGAATATAATATTTGTTTTATTTGAAAGTATTTTTAGATATAAATATTTTCAATGTGATTTGAAAGAAATGTTTTAAAGGAATTTTAAAAGGGAAATAAGTTCTGTACTCCCCTCTTTAGTCGTTGGAAAATAACTTCGATGATGACGGCCGCATCATCGACATTCATTTTCAGATCTCAAAGTGGGGTAGGCCACTTAGTAGCTTTGCTACACATTTGGTTTGATAAACAGATTTTGATTAAAAATTTCTTAAATATGATTTGATATATAAAAGATATATATATGTGTGTGTGTGTGTATAATTTCAAAATGATTTGAAATGAAATCCGGTATTTTGTTCTTAAATTTCTTTTAATGAATGATTTTTATTATTAAAAGAAAATAAAATCTTGACTATTTTAATAGTTGGAAACTTCTAATATGAGAAAAAATAGGAAATTAGATGCTAAGTGATTAATAAAATGTAAAGAAATTGGAGATTTGTCACTTGTAAATATAAGGTTAATGAAATTAGAAGATGTAAATTACTGAATAATTTTTCTTACTAAAATGAATAAGATAAATTTGTATAATATTAAATTTGTATTCTTAAAAACATGGATATAACTTGCCAGAAATATTTAAAAGTTGAAATGTTAACAGGAATATGTGATAGAATATTATACAAGTAAAAGCTTAATGATAGAAATGCCTAAAAAATGAAAATATATTTGTAAACAAAAGAATTAAGATGTTACTAGAATATTATGAACTTAAGTTATGTTTTGAGGTGATTGATAATTAAATAGAATAGTTAAAAGTGAATACCATTTAAGTAAAAAACTATAAACTTAAAGAAATGATGAGATGATTCATAAATAGTTTTAATATTAAATGGTACTATATATGAAGAAGTAAATTGGAATCAAAGAATAAAGGAACTTAAGTATGAAATTATTTCACCAATGAATATTACTACTAAATGGAAATCAAGTTATATAAGTAAATAATAAATGTGAATTAAACTGCAAGAAACTTTATAAAATATTTTAAGAATTGATTTATTGATGATCTAAACAATTGAATGGAAATAACTTATGTAAGTAAATGAATATAAATTAATGGAAATGACATTGAATGAATGAATGGTAATAAATAAAAGAGTAAAAAGGGAAACTGATTGAATAAAATTAAATCATATTAGATTCTGTGTTGTTTGGATAATGGGAAGTTTGTGATGGGATACTTCAAATTATTTAGGGTTGTACGAATAATCTATTAAGTAATTATCTAAGGAAGTTGAGCATGAAGTACACTTAATAGTTTATTTATCATCCTTGTATGATGAAAAGTTTCTGAACCACAACAGACCATTAGTTTTGATTGTTATGGATGTATGATTGGTTCCTTTGTTGCATATGATGGTCATATTATTTTGTTTGCATATGTTTTATAATTGATTTTCTTTTGTTACTAATTGAAACAACTAAATTTTTCTCTTGTACATAATTATCACTATTTTGGATTATATAAGTGAAATATAGGTTTATGGATGCAATAGCTATGGCTTTTTGGTTTCATAAATAAAGTTGTTTGCCCGATAAATAGGGACATTTTCAGATTACGGTTTTGCAACGATATTTATTGTTTCTTATGTTTGGGATATCTTAATATTGAAATATGATATATATATATATATATATATATATATATATTATGATTATTGATATTATTATTTTCTGGACCTAGTCGTACAAAGGAGACTCTACTGAAATTTTTTCGTAAATTTAAGACTTAGGAATTTTTCACGAAAGTGAAAATATTTTCAAATTATTAAACTTGAATATGACAAATTAATTGTTTATAAATTGATATATTTTATTTAAAATCCCTAATTATGTAAATTAATTTTTTGTAAGTTGATCATTTGAGTAAAATTATATTAAGCTTCTTAGTTCCTTCTCGTTCCTTTTCGAGGACGAAAAGTTTTGAGTGGGGGAGAGTGTAAGGACCTGTAATATTTGATAATTAAAAATATTAAATTAATTAAGATTTTGGAATTTAATATTGGAAGAATAAAAAATTATGATTTGTTAATGAGAAAATAACTAGAATATGATTTAATAATGTTGTTTGAACGTTACTGACAATTATTTTAATGTAATTTCAATCAATCGAAATAAATGTAATGTTAATTTGGTTATAATTGTAAATAGGAATTAAATTGGTAATTAATGGAAATAATAAAATTGAAATATCATAATTAATATTGTAAAAGATGATAACGGTAAATAATGAATGTAATAAAATCTAAACTAATGCTAATTATATCCACAAGGTTTTGGTTGGTTTAAAATAAGAATGTAAATCACAATAGATGAATTTATTGGTAATTTAATTATAATTAATGAATTTATTACAATTGTAATTAAACGTTGTAATTAAGTGCTATATTTAAATATTGAATGTGACATGGAAAATTTATTTTAAAAGATTGTTAATTTCTATGTATTAAGGATGATAAACTGTTAACATTGAATTTGAATCTAGAAGTGATTAAATTGATTTTCAATTTAATAATTTATTTAATTAATGTGAAAATTAGGCATTTTGGCCACTGCCTTGGATTTCGACAAAACAAGTTTCATTGGATCCGTAATAGTGAATTATTTTAGCATTTCAAGTTTCGTAGCAATCGGACTTGTCGTTTGATCGTGCGAGCTCGAATATAATCTGATTTTGAAAGCTTACTTCTGTATACAATGGAATTTGGGTTTGAAACTAATTCCATTGAGTTTAAAATTATCGAAAAACTATATTTCGATATATTGGATGACCAAATTTCGTTTCGAAACAAAACGGGCTTTTCGGGTCATCATTATCATTTTGACCCAAGTTGATTTGTCCATTCATTCTTATCTAGCTTTGTCCATATAAAAAGATTTCTTTTCTAAAACCTTAGTAGCCTTCTTCTTATTTCTACACGTATAATTCCATCTGCTCCTTCCTTCGTTCCCAATGGCAGAAACCCTGATTCCCAAGTTCAATTGCAAATCAAAATCAATTTCAAAAATTCAAACTCCTCAAAACATAGCAAATTATATATCACAGAAAAGCTCTCGATGAGCGCAATCTAGATCTGCTGCTCATTTTTGCAATCGCGATTTGATTTAGAAATGACCAAAACATTCTCGACCATCAATTATAGTGGTTGATCAACGGCGAATGCCATGATTCGAGTGTACAGTTGTGTAGAGGTTGTCATGGGGTGTTCATCGGGGTAGTATGTATGGAGAGATGATGGTTGGATCGGCGTGGAAATCTCGATTAGGGTTCGGATAATGTAGCGGCGACGACTGGAATTGTGTGGCCACCTGAGGCGTTGGAGGGGCGTTCGGTGGTCGTGTGGAGTTGTGTAGGAGGAGGCGAGCTTGGCAATGGTTTGGAGCTGGGTTTGATCACCAGTAAAGGCATGCAGCAATGGCAAGTTGGTGGCGGCTTCGAGCTTTGTACGTTGCTAGGTTTATAGAAGGTGGTATAATTACAAAATTTCCATTATTATATATTTGATTTAAATTCAAATTTTCATGTGTTCTAACATCAATAACTTTTCCATACGAGGTCGGATTCGCGCGCTGTTTTCTCCGTTGCAATCATATCGAAATTCTAGAAATATGGAGTTAATTTGGCTATATTCTGAGAACGTTAGATTTTTGGGCTTTAATTGGATTTTAAATCGCCTATAAAATCAAAGGTGAGTGTTTTAACCTGCTCACGAATACTAAATAATTTTATGTTACTTAAATTAAATTTATGATCTGATTAGAAATTTATTGATTGCTGTTGGGTATTTTAAATTATCGTTTAAATTTATTATGAGTTTATTTGAGTTGATTTGCCATTTAAATTAAGATTAACTTTAAATTGTTAATTAAATACTTGATGATGATAATCGGTTAATTGTTGTGGTTTATTGGCTGATTTGAATGATGGTTGCGATGGATGTTTAACTGTTGATATTTGGATGATTGAATATTACAATTTTACGTTGTTATCACATTGCAAGTTCCCTTAGATTGCTGTTAGGAAAAATCACTATGGGTTGAAATAGATACATACCCGAACAATCATATAGATTAGGAAAAAATCATTATGGGTCGAAATGATAAACTCGAGTGATTTTATGGATTTAGAATTTTAATTCGGATTGTGGGTTGAAATGATATATACCCATAATGTGACGCCCCACCTCTATACCCACGCTAGCCAAGGACACTACGGTGTAATGCCGTCAACTAGCATGGAGAATAAGGTTGTTGAGGAGCGACCATCTGTACAATTGCTTTGTGCAAGTACCGATATGCCAGATAAAATATAACTTGCATTCTTTTCAAGAGGAAGTCCGACATAACGACATAAACTCAAAGCTACTACACAGTGGCTATAATGTCTTCGGAAACAAATATAAAAATAAACATAACACAAATCAGTCACAGATAATTCATATCACAAAGGCGGAAATAGATATGAATATATATAACACATAAAAGTGTTCACCAGAGTAGTGGTCTAACAAGATCCACAATATCACAAAAGAATAGATACAAGTGCTAGACAAAAGAATATGTATACATCAAGGAGTCTATATCTTAAATTGTACACAACCAAAAACTAAAAGCTAAGTAGTTAACCAAAAGATCAGATGATGGTCCAATAAGGTGGCAAGCAGAAGCACCTGTAAAATCCCAGTCTGACCCGAGTATTATTTAAGAAGAAAATAATAAACGGATCAGTCTAGCTATAATTATCAGATAAAATGATATATGAGAAGAGACGTAATAAAAACGTATGATAACCACAAAGCCATACTGCGACAAGTATACATTAGGAAATCAACAAAGGAAAATCACACAATTATCTCCCGAATCTCATAGCTCAAAAAGAATGTCATATTCTTTATTTAATTCACCAAGCCACAATAAATGACATACATAACATTGCCAATTGTAAAAGTTGGTGAAACATAAATTCCAGAAATCATCATATAGAAATCCAGAAATCACAAGAAAAGGGTTGGCCAAGACATTGATGTAGTGCAAACGGTACATCCAATGAATCCAAAAGCAAAGACATTGATGTAGTACAAACGGTACATCCAATGAATCAAAAGCAAAGACATTGATGTAGTACAAACGGTACATCCAATGAATCAAAAGCAAAGACATTGATGTAGTACAAACGGTACATCCAATGAATCAAAAGCAAAGTCATTGATGTAGTACAAACGGTACATCCAATGAATCAAAAGCAAAGACATTGATGTAGTACAAACGGTACATCCAATGAATCGAAACATATTAAAAGTACATGGGTTGCTAGCCCACAAAGAAACGAGACGAAGCTCAATCGAATGAGGTACAGTCCTCCACGTGGACAAAGAGACATCGCACATTGCTAGTCTAAACCATAAAATGATCATCATCGATCATCAAGAAGTGTCAATTACAGTAAGCTAGTAAATATATGAGCTTAGCTTCATGTCCCATAACCACTAGGTTAACTTAAATATTTATGAACAAATTGTAGATCTCCACTAGAAAATTGTCACAAGAGATTCAATCGAACAAGTCCAAGAATTAACCGACGAAGTAAACGCAAGCGTTTCATACCACTTGTTTTACTAAGTCGTTTAATTAGATTTCTCATACGAGTGAGGTAAAGGTTTGTATATACTAATAGATTGGAAATCGGTTTGAGAAAACAAGCTTTGTTATAAAATAGTGTTTAAATCATTTGAAGAAAGAGTTTTGATATTTACTACTAGTATAGAAAACCTTTATATTTTAAAGTGACAAATCATAGAAGTGATTGTAGAAACAATCAATCATAAAAATTTACATTCGAAGACGTGAATAAAATCCAAAGAAACCGATAAAGAATCCATCGAAATAGATATTCAAAAATCCATAAAATCGACCGAGAAGCCCAAGATAGTTTGTCTTGATGAATGGTTAACTCAGCATCTCAACAAAGCAAATTCCGTTGAATGTTTTTCTGATAAGATCCCCTACGGAGGGGGGTGGCAACCCCCCAAGGTGGGGGTGCGGGGGGGCAACGCCCCCGCTATGGGGTTCGACCTGCCTGGTCAGGTCGCGGGGGTCCAGGGGGCAGCGCCCCCAGCGGGGTGCGCGACAGCACCCCGTCCAAAACGGTACGACCTAGTGAAGGCCAAAGGGAAGATAGGATCGAGCGACCTCGATAATAAATGATAACAACAAGTAGGATCATCACGAATCGATTAAAGTTGGAAATTCAAGCTAAATAGGCAAATAGGCAAAAGACTGCAGATTCAGACGTCTGAAATCAAGGATTCAGACATCTGAATCTGGAAAATAAAATATTTTCCAAAACAGAATTCAGACGTCTGAATCCTTGATTTCAGACGTCTGAAATAGGCACTTTTTAGCCTATTTCCTTTCTGGTTCCAAACGAACCAATTCAGACGTCTGAAATCATATATTCAGACGTCTGAATCTGAAAATAGAAATCTTCCTAGAATAATATTCAGACGTCTGAATACTACATTTCAGACGTCTGAAACTGGGGTTCAGGGCATTCCCTGAATCTAGGCCAAAAATGGCCAAATAGATACCGGAATCGATCGATCGAGCGACGGCGACTAAGGATTTACGCCAAGCGACAACCCAGCCTTAACGGTTCGATACGCCTCAAATATCAATGTCCAAATATCCATAAAAGGATTTTCATAGATTTTGATTTCAAAACACCAAAAATTGGAATATACACCATATCAATCCAAACCAAAATCAATTGCACTAGAATAAGTGTTAGGAATTCATACCTAACAATCGAAGATAATTATAGTCAAAGATGTGAGATAAAAATCTCACCTTTGAACCCAAACAATCGAAGAAGAAGCTTGAAAGCAGAGGGAGAATCAACCACTCTTCAACACAACCCAAACGAGCTTAAATCTATGCTCAAAAAGAAGAACATTCCCAAAGTTAGGTTTAGGAATTTATGAAATTGGAAGGAGAATGAGTTGGAGAAGAAGAAGGAGATGCTTACCAATGGGTTCTCTTGAATTTGGGGCTAGAAGTTGGATTTGCTAATGAAGACTAGGGCTTGGAGTTCTAATTTCCTCTTCTTTCCCCCATTATTGCTTTAGCTTGAAGTGTTAGGAATATGAAATGAAGTAATGAAGAGTTGAAGTGGAGTTGGGTTCATATGTTAGGTTAATGGGCTGAAACCCAAACCAAAGCCCTAAGTGAAAAAGTAGCAAAAATCAACTTACTCCAAACATATCGAAGCTTATACTCAAAGGTTGCGAACGGCATTTTAAACTCAATGGAAGTGGTCTCGAGTCCCAATTCGACCGTTTGCTAAAAGTAGGTTTTCGGACAAAAATCCGACGAACGATGAAATATTTAAATAAAATATTTAAAAATACAATCGATAAATATGCGGGTTGTTACACATAAATTTAAATTATTGCAGCTTGAAATGATATATATCCGTGTCACTTGAACATAGGGTAGAAAATTATATTTGGATACCGGATTAGTTAAACTAAATGATTTTAAAATCCTTAAACTTTGAATTCCGTAAATTGATATTGTGAAACAAAATTAGATGTATAAAACTAAATGGAAATTGGTTTAAATAAATTGTTTAAGGAATTTAAATTGAAATTTTAAAATTGAATTTTTAAAGTATAAATGAAATTTATCAAATTTGAGTGGTTGTAAATGTATGAATATTTAAAACTTTGAAATCTATTGAATCTGAAGTGGTTTAAATTTGTAGTTCAAACATGGATTTGAAATCGATATAAATTGAAATGCTTTTCTGAGAATTTGAATTGAAAGATTTAAATTGAGTTTGGTTTGAATTGAAACCTGGATATGGTCTAGATTTGTTGAAATGAAAGGTACAGTTCGATTTGATATATTTTTTCAAAGTAATTATTTTAACATAAACCGTTTAAAAATCAATTATTTTAAAATTTCAGATTATTTTGAATTTCAACTATTTACTATATACACCATTTCCAATAATCAAACCATTTTATATTAAACTTTTTTAACTGTTTTAAAATCCTTAAACTATTTAAACTATTAAACTATAAAAACTATTTTAAGACTATTTTAAACTATTATAAACTATTTTAGTCTATAACCTATTTTAATATATAAACATTTCTAATATATAAACTCTTTTAATATATAACCTATTTTAATATATAAACTATTTCTAATATATAAACTATTTCTAATATATAAACTATTTTAATCTATAACCTTTTTTTAAAATATAAACTATTTTTAATGTATAAATATTCCAATATATAAACTACTTTTAATATTCAAACTGTTTAAAGTTGGAACGGTTATGATTTAGGTTTAATTGATTTGAAAGCGAATATTTTGATATGATGGTTTAAACTATTTTGCGATTATGATTTTGAAATTGAATAATGATTTTAAAAGTGAATATGATTCTGAAAACGAATATGATTTTGAAAGTGATATGATATAAAGTGAATATGATTTCGAAAATGATATGATTTTGAAGTGAATATGATATTTTGATATCAGTTATGAATCAAACTGGAAATGTGAAAGAAACAACTGGTGTGAAAGCGTTTGATTGTTAAAGAGACCGGGATCGGATATTGTCATACTCTCTGTCAATATCGAAAACCACTTTAATAACTGTGCATGTGGTGGAGAATCCTGAACAAAGTAGGATGGTTTGGGGAACGATTCTATATGAGGTTTGAATGCAGCCTTGACCCGCTTGGGTCATCTTGATGTGACAAAAACTGTAACATCCCCGGATTTTAGCCCTGTCTAATTTGATAATTGAATTAATTTGTGAAATTAAATTATGCACTAAACAGAGTTTTTCCAAAATAAAATAAAAGATTAGTTGTTTATAGATAATTAATTTTAATTTTAATTGAAAACTAATTTGAAGATTGGGAATAAAAATCTAAATTGTGTTTGAATTTCCAAATTTAATTAGACGTATGTTTATTTATTTATATAAATGGGTTATCTTTTGAAATTTAATTCAAAGTCTGAATATAAATGTATTGAAAATAAATTTGATTTGGAATTCAAGAATGAACATTTTAGAAATAAAGTTGGATTTATTAATTTTATATTTCCAATGGACTAATATATATGGATATGTGTATATATATATATAATTATTTATTTGTAATGAATAATTTTATTTCAAATCATTTGTTTTAAATTGTATAAGTACAAAAAAGAATGTAAGGAAACAAAATAGATAAACATATCACATAATTATGATAAAGTAACGATTTAAAACTAAAATATAAACATATGAAGGTATAATTCATAATTAATAAGTAAAAACATGAAACTTATTTCATAAATTAAAATAAAGCAAAGGGCTAAACATAAATCTATAAATAAATTCAGGACAAGGATATAAACATAAATATACAAAATTTTACAAGTGTAAACTATTTAAAATGCATTTAAAACATTTGTAATTAAATTAGCTTGCATAAAGACAAGTGACAAAGTTATCTATTTTCATTTTTAAAATAATAAGAGAATTCAAGCTATGTATGTATACATCTATACTCTCTTCTCAGTTTTATTTCTTGCCTCTGAAAATCTAGAAAATAAAAACAAATGATAAATGAAAATCAAAACAACAAAGCGGTTCAAAAAAATCAAAATCAGATCAGTGCAACCAGATCAATGCAAAGATCAAAGAAATTAAAACTGAAGCATCTCAATACTAAAACCCAACTTCAGGCAACTCAAAGGAATAAAATCAAAATCTGGAAACAAGGAATCAATGCAAAATAAATCTGGAATCAGTTAATCCTGGAAGCAAATGCAAGTTTCAGATTGGAAATCAAAATACAAAATAAAAGAGAATTTCAACCTGAGTTTAAAGCTTCAAGCAAGCTAAACAAAGTCAAAGTCAAGGCAAATTTCAAGTTTCCAGTGGTTTTTAAATTCAAGCTTCCAGACTTCCTTTCTGCTTCTCTGTTGGCAAATATACAGGTGAGCAAACCTTTCAACCTTGAATTTATTTTTATGTTGATGGTGTTAGATCTGAGTTTTTTTTAATGTGGTTTGAATTCATGTCTGAAGTTAAGTTAAAATTTATTTGCATGTGTATAAATCTCTGAGTATATGCATGATTTGGTCGTGCACTGTCTAAAGAACAGACATATGCATCTCTGTTCTAGTTTACAAGCTCCAAGCTTGTCAAAAATTTCAAGTCCTCCTTCCTTGATCCATATTAGATCTTAGGATTCAAACAAAAGTTGTTTGTTTAAATATATTTTAAGTTTTAAAAATGAATTCAAGCAAAATGAATTAAATTCTTTGCTGAAAATTTAAATTTACAGGCAAAACTCAAAATATGTTAGAATTCAAATATCATGGATTTTAATTTCATGAATACCATCTGAAAAGTTATCAAAAATAATGATTTTTGAAAGTAAAATTAGAATTTTTAATGACTTAGCGACTGGGAAATTTCAAGTTGATCAGAAAATGAGTTTAAGCCTTTTTTGGCGATCATGACACTTCGGGGTGGCCGGGGTTCGGCCTAGAGGTGAGGAAGATTAGGGGGTCTTAGAAAAAATGTCAGGTGGGGTGAACATCTATCGTGGCGACAGGAATTGGTCGGAGTAGGGTTTTAGATTGTTTTTGGTCTAAGCTGGAAATGAGGTTGCTGTGTCGCCGTCGTAGCATCGAGCGTGACCGATCTGGTGGCGATCGAAGTATTGAGGTCATGCGAAGATTCAGTTAGATTTTTGTGGCCTCTGATGGCCAGAGGTGAAGTGATGAGTTGTTTTTCTGTTGGTCGTTTTTTATGCAGCCTGGGTTAGAAAGCTCATTCGTGAATTCGCAGTTGTTTGGTGGTTCTGAGTGGTCGAAAGTGTTGTCGAGGTCGTAAGCGACTTGTTGGAGTTCTCGACGACGATCAACGATGATCGAAGTAGGTGTGCACGTTCATGCATGCATCTTTTTGTATCAACGCTTTTGTGAAGGTTGGGGAAGAAGATGGGACTCGGTGCCAAGCAAGTGAAAATGATGGGTTTTCTTGAAGTCAAGAGTGAGGAGAGGGAAAACCGAAGTTGGTCTCGGGTTTGGTTTTAATGAGCTTGGGTTTGTTGATGATCATACGAAAATAGTTTTTAAAATTTAAATTGAAAATAAATTTATTGAAAAGTAAATTTTGTTGACCAATTTTATTTCAATGATAGATGTTGTCTAAGCTTTAAAATTAGTTAAGAAGGGTTTTGAATAAATTTTTTTAATTAACCAAGTTTAAAATGGTTTAAAATAAATATAATCTTTATTTTGAAAAGTTTATTTTAACTTAATATAAATTAAAGGTTAGATAATTAATGATTTTGTTAATATAATTACTTGAGAAGTAATCACTTAATTAATTACTTAATATTCAGATTAATTTAATAAAAGATTAAGGTTAATTAATTTGTAACTAATTATTAATTAATTGAGGAATAATTAATTAATAAAAGTAATTAAGAGTTAATTAATTAAAAATTAAGGATTAATTAATTAGTGAATGATTAATTAATGAAGGTGATTAAGACTTAATCAATTGAAAATTAATGATAATAAATCATTGATTAAAGATTACTAATGAAAGTAATTATGTGGTTAATTAATTTAAACCACACGATTTATTCATCTTAATTGAAGATGTTTGATTGTTATTGAATGTTGTGTATTGGATTGATATCTCTGTTATGTGATTGTGATGCTATGTGATACGAATTGCTTTGTGCTGAGTTGTGATATCTGTGATGAATATACTTCTATGTGAATATAAAAACCCCTTGGGCCGTAAAACGGCATTTGAATTTCGATGCAACAGGAAGTCGGATTCCAATTGGTTATCCGAAATCCACATCGAATCGTAATGGTGAACCTTTGTAATTGACAAATTTACTTTATCTGTGAATCTGTGAATGAAGATAAGCATTATAGATTATACCGCTTATCGATATTGATATGATTGAATCTGTGATGATTGATGTTGTCGCACTATTGTGTAAAACCCCCGGACTACACTATACACACACAAAGATGGATTTGACGAGGAAATCGGTAAAGTCAAAGATATTTTTGAAATAGTTTTAAAAGTGTGAATTTTGAATCCAAACGGTTTTGGAAATGGAATTGGCTTAAATCAGAAGAGGTTTTGAAAAGTAGTTTTAAAGATGAAATTATAACTTGTTAAAGTTTTGGAATTTAAATGATTTGTTTTAAATTTAAATTAAAGATTTGGAATTGAGTTCCATAAGTATATGTTTGGAAATTGATATGAATATATGTTTGAAAATTTGGTTTGAAAGGTTTTTGCAAATTTTATATAGTATATATGGATCATCTTTAAAGTATTCAAAGAGCATTTCTTTGGAAGTCTGAATTTAACCCAAGTTTTATACTTGAAAGGCTTTAGCTTGTGCAAATTTAATCGGGTTTTTCCGAGATGAAAACTATTTGTTTTCAATTAATAATAACTTTCATATAAGGAAAGAGTTTCCAATTTGTGTTGAAAATTTCAAATCGAATTGAAATAGTTTTGACAACTGTTAACTAATATTTGTGAAAGACATTCAAACCTTGATTTGAAATTGAAGAGCATTTTAAATGGTGTATCTCTTATATAAAAGTTTTGGAATGGAATTGTTTTGTGGAAATTATTTTGAAAGCTATGAATTGATTCTTTGATCTAAAGATTGGATGAGTTAATCCAATTTGAAAGGAATATTGTTTTGAATAGGGCTATGAATGAATCTTTGTTAAAGATTGGTGAAGTTTGTTTTCAAATTGAAAAGGGATATGAAAAGCATATCTTTTGTATAAAAGATTTGAATTGGAAAGATATTAATGAATCTTTGTGAAAGATTGGTAAACTTTGTGAAGTGAATCTTTTGTTCAAATAGATTTGTAATGGTAATTTGTTTAACCATTTGAAAGAAAAGTTTTGGGTAATAAGTTGTGACTTAACTAAGATCCCATATCCATATGTTTTTAAATATTGCATTCACTATTCGGTTTAGCCGGGAGAGGACTTTGTGTCATATAACCCATTCCGAATAGTGATACGACATTATGGATAGCAATTGAAGACCGGTGGTGTAGACCGGATATTTTCGAAAGCGAAAGGATAACCCGTCGAATGTCTCTGCACCGAATGGCCCCCAGTATAGAGATTTGAGCACCCTTTGTGATGGGGAGTCTGAACGTGATTAGGGATTATCCGGATTTGCAAGGGCTTCTTTGTGAAGTGCCTTCGGTTCTGTTCGAACCCGGAACAGACTTGCATGAATGTGTGTCTGATGTTACACTTTGAGATGTAAAGATGGTTTCTATCAAATACATTTCTGTTTGGTGGTGGAGATTTATTCTCTTAGCTTAACACCCTCCTCTGAGACGTGCGAGCTCAAAGGTTATGTAGTTGATGGTTGCTAGTGATACATTCCAAATTTGGTAATGTGGCACACGAAGTGCTGCTGATCATTTGTTAATCGAAACATGGCTTTATGGAAAAGCATAGCTTTGTGGACGAGACTGCATCAGGACCTCACAGCCCGGAAATGGTCGAAACAGGAATGTTGCATTAAGGTTTTTAGGGGTCGCGCCCCTAGGGTATGTCATTTCCTTCTGGATAAAAGGTGATATCATGGTATGGAGGCCATATATTTAACCTATGTGGTTGCTACAAACTTATTGCTTTGTGGAAGTTGGTTGAGAGGCGCCTCGGATAAAGGTCGGTAACGACCGAGGGTGGCATATTTGTGTGTTAGTTACCTATGTTATAGCTTGGTTAAAGCGTGAGGTAGCATCGGCCTTGATAGCAGAGATCCGATTAGGTTCTCGAGGCGTCCTTCCAGAGGCATACCCATTTCGGTAAGGAAGTTCTTTAGCCTGACCATTTGTTGGAAACCCAATCATCCAATATACGCCCTTTACGATTTCAATTGTATAACCTGCCATTCTTTAATGGTAGCTATAGTAGGCATACAACGAAATGTGGTATGTTGGCTAAGATTGATATTATACTTTCGAAATGTTTTCTGCACTATGCACTAATAATAATATCAAAATGGTTTTCGCGTATCAAGCATTTTTGACTATCATAAGGAGAAATCTCCCCCAAGTGTGTGCTTGCATTGTGTGTGTGGCGGGAGGCCTTATGGTAGTTTCATTTTCCAAAAAGCATTGCGGTTTTCAATATTTTAAAATCTTTATTGTTGTTTTTAAGATAAAACTGTTTTTGTTTGCTCATACCAGTCCCATGACTGACTTGGAGTTTATTGTTCCCTTCCTAAACTCTGGATGCCCACAATTTTCTACACGGGAAGTCTAGAGTTGGGGTTTTCAGATGGTAGATATCGATTCAGTAGCTTTCAGCTTTCTCTTTGTAATCCTTTGGAGACTTTGGATATTGAAGCCTTTGGTTAGGACGACTGACCGTGCTTAGCTTGGTGCAACTTGATGGTGGTTCGAGCTATCTATGGAGATTGCTGATATTAGTGTTTCTTCTGGAGTTTCAAGTTCTAGTTGTTTCCGTTGCTAGTTCATTGGTGTTTCCACTGTAGCATTTCATTGTATCTCTAGTATTGATCATTGTTGTATATTTGGATATTGTATCATTGGAGTTGTATATGATATTCATTCTTTTCTTCCGCTGTGTTGTTATACTTAATGTGTTATAAGCTTCGACGAGCCAGATTCGACGTTTGAATCAGCGGCATTCGAGTACAAGTGAAGTACGGGTGTCGATTTTCGAAGGTCGAGTTGGGATCGTCATAAAAACAAGAGCCACGCTAGGCCAAGTGGGGTTGCACCACCAATCGGGAACATCTCTTTGATACCATATTTATTAATTTGTGATTGATTTAGTGGCACCCTTCGATTTGATTTTGGGAGTGTGTTCCGAGATAGGCGGTAGTAGCTGCTATGCGTTACCAACAGTCCGAGTCCACAAAACGATAGTATCCTACCCTGAGCATTGCCTCGCGTGCCTTGTCATATGCCTTATCGCGTCCATAACGAGTTTGGTTTATGTTGTACACTATGGAGTGCCCTCTGTTAGCCCTCCAGTTTACGGAGGAATTACAGTATTGTATAGACTACGAAATTGATATAAAATGTATTAAGGGGGATATGGGTAATTCCTTAATGCTATTTTAATACTCTAGTTTATTGTAGACATATTATAATAGTGTATTGTACTATGTATGTAGACAATTTAATGGATCCTTAGGAGATGGAATTCCGAACGTCTCTTAAGTTATTGCATGCATGCTAGACACTGGATAGTAGATGTAAAATCCCGTAAACATCTTTAAAGCCCTTGCACTCATATTTATTTATTATTGATTTAACTTACGTAAGATCTTTTAGTTCTGACTCAAATGTTTTGTCTTTTCATTACGCTCGGGTCAGCTTGAGCTTTTTAGTACTGAAGACATTTTTCTGAAGGACGAAGATGGAGTTTAGTTTTATGTTATTTTTTTTATTTCACTGCATCATGTTGTTCTGGTGCATTATTTATTTAGTACAGCAATATGTATAACTCTGATATGTTGTAAAGTGTAATCAAATGTTATTTATAAAACAGCTTCATGAACTATTTATTTGATTATTATATTTTGTCACTCGGCTGTGAGATTCTATGTTTTTTTTTTCTTTCTTTTCTCTTATTTTCTTATTTACCTCATTAGTAATCCTTCCTTTTGAATAATTTGAGTTGACATGTGTGGTTTATTATCCATTTAAACCATCCAAAGAGGTGGGTCGCTACACCACTTATACCTTTCGATGGTATCCAAACGTTCTTTATAACATAGCTTGGAAACAAATAAAAGTACCCCTTTGAAAGCATTGGATTTACTCAAAATATCATTTGGGTCAAAATGGTTATAAAAAAAAGTATCTCTTTCAAAACCAATTATAAAATTATTTAGGGGAAAATTTGATGGTGTTAGAACTATCTACTCGAAAGTATAAACCCTTAAATTTAAGCTTTGAAGGATAGAGTCGAAACCCCTTTCGACTCCATTGCCTTCGAAACCCTTAACCCCTTTCGAAGGCATTTATAAAGTAGATTAGCTTAGGTTAAAATAGAGATCCTTTCGAAGGCATTGATGGCTTCAACACACTCGGAAGGAAAATAGCGATTGGGTTTCAACTAGGTCGGAACCAATCCTTTCGAAAACTCTTATTTGAAGAAAAAGTGCCACTTCAAAAGCTAATACTTTAACATAATTAAGCAACCTTCCCAAGAAGCTATTTATATAAACCCTTTCAAAAGCATATGTTACGACTGTGTCGATAGCTTTAAGTAAAACAAAGCAAGAACTTAGCTCTTGATGATAAAATATGGTTTCGAACCAAACGAAAGCAATACTTTCAACACCCTACCTTCCGCTACCAACCAATTCACTTCTTACCAATACCATTGATATCATGTGCATTGGTTCCGACTATGTGGGTTTTGACTAGGATGGTTTCTACCAAGATGGAGTGGAGGTAAAGGAGTTGAAAGTGCTGCTATTTGAGGTAGAACTAACTTTTATGAATTAAAGGCTAAAATTTAGCCACTTTTTGTAATTGCTTTGTAACTACGTGCCTATTTGTAAATCTTTGATTGGTTGCCTCGGAACTTTTCAAATACTTAACAAATAAAACTACCGCATTTAATTAGATCTGGATTAAAGAAGTTATAACGTTTAAGCCCTTACATTCAACCATAACCAACATTTGCAGAAAAGTCCCTCTTTTAAAATAACTTATTTTCCCTAATAAATCAATTGGGAAAAATACCAAAAAATCACAGAAGATCACTTTCATCATATAATCAAACATATTAAAATTTTAAACCTAATTCCTTCCTGAAACATCTCGAAAATTTTTTACCCAATAATATCATATTTCCTGTTAGAAATTCATAATAAGCTTCCCATAGCTTGGGAAATTCTGAAAATTAAAATCCATCTCCAAAATCATATTTTACTTGACATAAAAAATTTCCGTGGCATCCAAACATCATAAGCTCTCGGTTTTACATCAAAACCGTGCAAAATCATTTGTGAATGAATTAAAATAAAGCAAATATAATCTAGTTCATGCATATCATCATTCATATCATCGTAAAAACGAATTTAATCATAAATCTGAAAACATATATCATAGAATAAAATAGAGATGGTATGAAATTAATATTCACCTTAGATATGATACGGAATTTGAGATTTGTGGTTGATTAACCCTTCCTAGCTTTGATCTTTAGCTTTAGATTATAATCTTCCACTTTGATAATGGTTGATATAATCTATTTCATGCATATAGTTGATTAACCCTTCCTAGCTTTAATCTTTAGCTTTAGATTATAATCTTCCACTTTGATAATGGTTGATATTTGTAGTTGATTAACCCTTCCTAGCTTTGATCTTTAGCTTTAGATTATAATCTTCCACTTTGATAATGGTTGATATAATCTAGTTCATGCATATAGTTGATTAACCCTTCCTAGCTTTGATCTTTAGCTTTAGATTATAATCTTCCACTTTGATAATGGTTGATATAATCTAGTTCATGCATATCATCATTCATATCATCGTAAAAACGAATTTAATCATAAATCTGAAAACATATATCATAGAATAAAATAGAGATGGTATGAAATTAATATTCACCTTAGATATGATACGGAATTTGAGATTTGTAGTTGATTAACCCTTCCTAGCTTTGATCTTAAGCTTTAGATTATAATCTTCCACTTTGATAATGGTTGGCTCCTTAGGAATTGAGATTTGTAGTTGATTAACCCTTCCTAGCTTTGATCTTTAGCTTTAGATTATAATCTTCCACTTTGATAATGGTTGGCTCCTTAGGGTTTGTGCGTCTATTTTTGTTTTGATAAAAATGAACATAAATAGGTAAGAATGAGAAGTGTATAGCCGTGTATAATAAAGTAGCTATTTTACTAATATGCTCATGTGTAATTTAATTAGCTAATAACCCAATTAAAGCCCAATTACTTTATTAATAAGCACGGCCCTATATATGTTTTATTCAAATCTCAATTTCTTATCATTATTATTTTATTTTATTTATCTAATTAAATTTTCTAAATAATGTTATCAAAAATTAGGGATGTTATAGGCTTCCCCCTAAAGAATCGGGAAACTCGCGTACTGAATAGAGTTACTACATAGTTTGGTAGGAGTCCGTAATGTTTTTCATGTTTCCCATCTTAGGAAGGATGTGAATGATCCAGGGACTACTATTGCTGCGACTATAATTGAAGATTTAGTAGTCGAACCAGATTTGTCTTTTGTGAGACAACTAGTTTGTGTTGTGGCTAGACGTGAGAACAGGTTAAGGAACAAGACAGCCAAATTAGTCAAAATCCAATTGAGTGACAACAAGAAAGACTATACTTAGAAGATAGACGACAAGATTAGGGATACTTATCCTGAGCTGTTATGATGGTATGTTCTATATTTATTGTATATAGACTAATTAGCTGGTAGGATATATAGCTTTGTTTGATGGTTGATATGTTGGTTATGTAGTCCTTATCGAATTTTGGGGATGAAATTCTTTAAGAGGGGAGCCTATAACACACCTAATTTTAGTTTAACATTATTCATGAAATTTAATTAGATATATTACATAGAATAACGTAGTAGGACATGGAGATGAGATTTGAAAATTCATAAGGTCGAGCCATCATTAATCAATTAAGCAAGATTTTTAAATTTAATATAAAGAGGAATAAATGAGAAGGCTATATTAGGAAGAGATCTACCTTTAACCTCTAAAACCCTCACCCTCTCATTCATTCTCATTTTACAACATCAAAGCAATCTAAAACCTAAAGGAAGAGGCCGCACATTACTAGGGAAATTAGAAGAAGAAAACTAAGGCAAATCAAAAGGGAAACCAAGAGAATTAAAAGCCTTATCAAATCTCAACTCCAATATCAAATCTAAGGTGAATAATAAGTAAACCATCACTATCTCTTGTTCTTGAATTCGGCTATGGGTAGTTATCCGAATTGTTTTGATAGATTTGGTCAAGTCATCCAAATCTATTACTTTAACAATGTCGTAAGCAACTGTTTTGACTTAAAGTAATAAGGCTGCCATTCATCGGCAACGGCGTCCTATAGTCCTTTGTTTTCGATGACCTTATCAAGCGGTATTGGTGTCGCATTTCTTCTATACCGCCACTGAGGCTTTATATTGCCTTGTTTTATGATAACAAAAGCTTTGCTTTGAACGGTGGAGAACCTATATCGTACATATGCCGACATTCTCGTTATCAACATAAGATTTTATACTTGTCTTTAACCTTGGATAGAGGTTTGTCATAGGGTATGTACGGTATTGTTGTTTCCTCTCTCCATTTTATATGCTGAAAATGCATGGTTTTATGAAAATTTAAACTATGTTTTAAAGGGAGAGATAGCCAATGCTAAGAAGGTTAATAACCATTTGATTTGTCTAGTTAGCCATATGATTTATAAAAATGTAAGATTTTGTTTGCTAACTTGGATAGAGGTTCAACATTGTATAGTGTGGCACGAATGCCGCAAATCTTCTATATAAATAGTGGCAGCCATAAGTCTTTATTTCAACATTAATTAGGGATACCTATGTATGTTATTTGATTTGCCAATTGTTTAATGAATTCAACATTAATCATTGGGGATACCGATGCACACCATTTCAACATGTTATAAGTTATGGGGCATACAACCTAATTAGGGACACCAATAGACATACGTTGAACATTTGGGTTAAATATGAATTAAATTGACAAGTGATCGGTTCATAGTCATCCTAGAAAAACTATGGGATGTGTGATGGATAGTTCACATCATGTCGAAGATGGATAGTTTCTATATGGTTATTAAAGGGTTCATGGTCATCTAGGAAAATTTTAGGTTGTGTTATGGATAGTCCACTTCATTTTTAATAACGAAATCATATGTGATGAGTAGTCCATGTGGGATTAATCCATAAAAAAATTTATATGTGAGATGGATAGTCCACATAACTTGGATAACGAAACCATATGGGATTGGTAGTCCATATAGCAGAGGATGGGTAATCAAAATAATTACATGTGAGATGGGTAGTCTATATAAATATATAATGGATAGTCAATTGCAGTTAAGACATATAGTTATATGAGAATTAAGACGGATACTCTAATAAATTAGAATGGGTAGTCCAATATATGTTGCATCACCGAAATACTTACTTTCCATGATAACTATTATGGATACGTGAGCACTGTATATGGTTAATTTGTTTTTATTAGAATACTAATGTGGGGAAAACCCATTCTGCTTAGCGGCATGGTCTCACTAGATATCTATTTTTGGTTCGAGATGATATGTTATTATTCACATCAGACTATTTGTATGGCCCGAATTTTTTTACCTCTTAAACTCTCGAGTTCTCATCTGAGTAGGTCGTGGATTTCAGGTTTCGAGTGAGACGAATAAGCTTCCGAAGATCGGTACGAGGCAATCTAGCAATTTAGGAGCTCTTATTTAATTCGTTGTGTTATTGATTTTGTCTGTATGGATGTAATGGCAAAGTTATATGATTGTCAAGTATTAAACGCTGACTAAACAAGGAGGCATCTTCATACATTGCTCTTAGAGTACTTCGTAATAATTATATTTTCTTTGAATGTAGGATTGTGGATGAGATTATGTAATGAATATTGAATATTACTTGTGAAATGAAATGTGAAAATTTTCTATTAAATTGTGTTTAAAAATTTTCATATTCATGTGCTTCTGGTTATTGATATGACGACCATAGCCGCATTTTGTCATAGAAAATTAATACTATGGATGACAGCAGTATCTGTAACACATAGTTTCGGGCTTCAAAGTGCGGGATGTTACATTGAGGCTGGCTAAGATAGCTTCATACTCAGCTTCATTTTTGATGGCCTTGAAGCTAAAGCGTAAGGCAAATTAAAGTTCTATTTCATCTAGAGCGACTTAGACCATGTCGGACCTAGATCCATTCCCATTTGATGTGCCATCCATATATAACCACCATGCTTATTGGCTTATGATCATTTCCTCTTTACCACTGTGTGAGCTGGCTTGGCCTTTGATGGAAGTGCGGGGGTGGAAAGTGATGTGACATTGTTCGAGTTCAATGGTCTACTTCAAGAGTCGGCCTATTGTGTCAAGTTGCTTAGTACTTACTTTAGTGCCTATTAGTGAGTTCCTTGATCGAGTAAGCTTGAAAATATAGCCAGAACTGCTAGACCACCATGAGGAGGCAGAAAGCTAACTTCTCCAACTTGGTGTACCTCATCTCAAGGGCATACAACCTTTTTCATACAAATTATATTGGCTATTGAACTTTCTCTTCACCTGAACAAGGATAGGATTGATCGTGTGGTCAATAACTATGAGGTACAAATATATGTTTTCTCTGTCTACTGGTTTGGAAATTACATGGGGGTGTGGCAAGATGTTTGGTTAGGTCTTCGAAGGCCTCGGTGCAATCCTTGTTCCAGATAAATGCCTTTACCAAATGGATGAGGTCAAAGAAGGGCACACATTGGTTTAGTGTCGTGATCATCCTATTTAGGCTCTACACCTATTTGATTATTTGAAGTATTTGCATACCCTGGATTGCCTTAAGCTTTTTGGGGTTGGCCTCTATTCCATTGATGCTCACTATGAACCCTAGAAGCTTTCCAGAGCGGATGGTGAAGGAACACTTCTTTGCGTTGAGCTTTATGTTGTATTGGTGAAGGATGTTGGATGTCTCGGCCATGTTTTTTATATGTCCCCCAGCCTTTTAAGATTTCACTAGCATATCGTCCATGTAATCATCCATGGACTAGCCAATTTTATGAACGAATGTTATGTTGATGAACCTTTGGTAGGTTGCACCCATGTTACGAAGGCCAAAAAACATGGCTTGTAAAAACCCACATCTTAGTGGGCCCGATTTTTTGCTAAATCGAGAACCCAAGCCCAATAGAGTATGGATCATTGGTGTTGATATCCTATGAATAAAAAAAAGTATGTCAGAGAACTATCGGCAAGAACTCACAGCAGAATAATAAAGTACAATAAAATATATACATATACTAACCCAGTCAATACCTCTAGCACTCAGATCCCTTGTCAATGCAAAGCCATCATAAGGAAATCTATCGTTCATCATTTCCTTCTTGCATTAGTTGTCATCCCTTTAAATCTACCATGTGGGTTGTAATAGGGAGGGTGTCAAAACAAGGTTCTAGTGATTGGTAAATTATGAACATTATCTATAACACTAGTTTATGCTGATTTCTTTTTAATTACACGTTATGTCTATTATTCAAAGATTAGTCATTTTGACTTCATATACGTGTTCGATAAAGTAAACCTTCTTGAGTTATACAATAACTATATATCGTATATATAGTTATATGTGTGTGTGTCATAGTGCTCCATGAACCAAGATACATTCTCTGCTATTATCCATAACTGTGCACCGCACCGGGCATCCATCACCACGTCTAGGAAAAATTGCTCGCGTATACCAAGGAACCACCCTTTAGTGCCTAATAATGGAGTTAAAACTATTTAACCATATTCTAATACATCTTAAAGACTCACCTTGGGGTTATCTAGCCTTTTATCCTAATGACAAACAAACTAACAAACAACTTTGAGGCGGTGCATGTCCCATACGAAACCTACACTAGTAGGAGGTGCAGTCTGTATAAGCCTTACCCAAGTCTTTCTAATGACTGCTCCAGGAGCGATAGTGCTATCAACCTATGTGTTCAGCCCTACTCCTTGCATATATATATATATATATATATATATATATATATATATATATATATATGGTACCAACCTTGCTGACATAGCATCGAGTTTTCGCCCACCGTCCTGTTTATATTGCCTGATGCAAATCAGTGAAATGCCCACCTAGTTACATAGTACCCTTTACTAGGATTGAAGCAGACCTTAATCGGCCATTTAAGACATCAACCTGAGGCGAACCCACTTGTCTCACCTATACACAAACGTAGATTCCCACAGGTCCTACATTTGGAGATGTCTCTTATCAGTAACAACAGCTCGCTGCCCCTTTCAAAGGGTAGACTTCTGTTGTGCAACATTACTAACCTCACATTCAAACCTTTACTAATGACTACACTATTCATAGTTAATTTAAATATTTGTCAAGATCTAATAATTCGCATCCATCATAACTTATACTTAAGGCTATATAAATTTAGCTGTAAAATTACCATGCCTCCTAAGTTTAATTATTAGTATTCGGACACTTTTATATGAACTTACTTCTTACTTTTTTCAAGCCATTAAATGTCATTTATTTCTTATTCTGCTTAAATGGACTAAATACATTTTACTACTTGATTTCAGATTAATACAATGAGATATATTTTACTGTCCCTTTTAACTAGCTACTACCTTTCTTTAATCATTATAACTTTCTTAATTCCTTTTTTTTGCTTTATTTATACTCTCATCGCTTACTGTTTACTTCCTAACATATCTAAAATCACGTATATTAATTGATAATGGAATTATAATTAATATCTCTACTTAGAATACTTAGGTTTTACATTTAGGGATTTCTACGTTTCAATGCAGTGGAAACAATATATCTTCCTAAAAGTAATGGTTAACATTGTAATTTCCCATAAACTATCTAAAAAAGGATTTTATTGTTTTTGGAATTACAAGGAATTATCTTTTTTTTATCATTATTGAATAAACGGTACAAAATATTGTAAATATCCCTATTTTGTACATCTCCTTTTTAGTCATATTCCTTTTTTTTCAAACAATACACCTTCATACATAATTATAAAGTTGTATAACTTATAGAAATTTACATTGTAACATACTTAATTCTAATGAATTAAAATATTACTTTAATCCCAGTTAAATTCATAACAAACTTAAATTCAGGTTTAATAACTTGTAGCATTCAAATAAAAAGTTTAGAATTGATAGAATCTTATAAATGAATTATCTCATAACCTTTAGGTATATACAATATCTAATCAAAGTTAACAATTCACATAATATGTAGGCAAGGTCCTCAATTTCATTTCATATATATATATATATATATATATATATATATATATATCTGTGTGTGTATGTGTGTGTGCACATAAGCCTACAACTCCAAACTTTACATTTGGGCATAAAAGGAAACGATTCTTAACGATATAAATCCAATATTATGTAAAAATATATAACTTCCCACTTACCTCTAAGCTTCCAAATCTCCAAACCTAAATTCACCATTCCTAATTAAATCCATTTCTTTCTATCAAATATGTATCAAAAGTATATAGATATCTATTAGAATTATAGAACCAAGAAGAGATTTGAATTAAATGTACATTTGGATTTTGACTAACAATTTAGCTTTAGCTTTGGCGATCCGATTCAACCCTATTCTTCCTCTCTATTGTTTTTTACCGTTATCCACTTATATATATATATATATATATATATAATTTATAGTTTATACAATTTTTAGAATTTGCAAAGAAAATAAAATGGCAGAGTTGTTGATTCAAAAAATATGAGAAGAAAAGTGAAGGGATAGGCCTGTGTTCATGGAGGTTCGAAATAATTTTGTTGTTAAATTAGATTTTATTAAATCTAGATTATTCGGCCTAGGTTCAATATTAGTAGTCAGTTGATAATCGGTCAACCGCTTTAGTCCCACCATTCGACCGCTAGCAGTCGACCAGGTCCAATAAAGGTGTCGACCGATCGACATTTATGATAACTATTGATTTTCATTTTCGTTGTTTCCTAACTAAATTAAATCGATTTAATTTGATCTGAATAACATTAACGTTACTTAGTCATTAAGTATTGGTTTAACGTTAATTAATAATATTTCTTTTCTTCATATATATACACACACACACATATATATATATATAATTATTTCCTATCTGAAATCTTCAAAAGTTAATAACATTTTCATATGAGTTTCGATCGTAAAACTACATACATACATATATATTTGAAAATTTATTAGGAAATCGCCATGAACTACGGTGCTAGTTTCGTAACCAAATTCTTGCATTTGCAAAATTTCCATTTTTGGGCTTTAATAATTATTTTTTAATTTATTTTTTAATTAATTATCGTTCAATTTATTGGGTGTTATATTTTTCCCCTCTTAAAAAATTTTCGTCTCGAAATTTTTCAAGGGCTGATTCATGTAACATAATGCGCAACCAATCGAAGCAATTCGACCAATTAGTGTGCAACCAATTTTACAGCCAATCTTGTACAAGTGCATGCTGTATCACACCACATATGATATGTATATGCAGAATAATATTAAATTGGCGCCTCTTGTTTGAACACCTTCTTTAATAGAATGAAAATATTTTGCAAGTGACTTATATATACCTGCAATTCTATATATATGCAAGTTTTCAAAAATCAAAAATCCTTTTTCACATAACAATTTTTCCACACCTCTATGAATTGAGTAAGGTTCAACCAAATTTGCATGCAATTCCTGGCGCATCATTTCTAACATCCAAAATTTGTGAAGATCTAGTTTTCTAGACCTATATTCTTATGCTGAAAAAGGGATTTAGATGGAGAATTCCATATTCCAACCTTCTCTTGAGTATGCATTCCATTGTATCTTCGAACCTTCTCTTTTGCCCCAATTTTTTTCTAACTTTTCTAATCATAATCTACAGAAGGAAATTTATATTTTAAATTTTTTAAAATAGAGTTATTTCAAAATAAGTTTTGTTTTCGTATCAACAGGGTATGAAAAAAGAAATTCCAAAGCTAAAATAACTTTTCCACCACCGTTAACTACATTTTATATATTGTCATTTCTGTTGAACGATAAAATTCGTATTTTCTAACCAGTCGACTTTTCCTACACTAAGCATTTGGCATTTCAAAAATAATTTTTTTCTCTTTTCTATTCGGAATCTTTTTCAAGTAAAATTTTGAAATAGATGGAAATTTTTTAAAATAAAAACTCATTTTTTAAAACTTTTACAAAATTATTTTATATTTTAAAATCAAAGATTTAGCAAATTTTTCAAAAGTATTTGTTTTTAATTTTGCAAAACAAATTAAGCCACATCCTGCACAATTGGGAATTAGTCAATGGGTTAAGGTCTATGATAGACTCGATTCTATTGCACGGTAAATTTTCAAATTTCAAAACATTTTCTATTATTTTAGAACAATAATAAGAACATAAGTACATTTATAAATTTCATCTTTTGGGGCATAGGGTTAGTGATCATTGGTTTCACAATAACGTTTCCCTGTCCTTCGCTTGCTAAAATTTTTCTTCCCAAAGTTTTAATACTTTTTGGGATACAGCTTTGTTTTACTTTTGGTAGCTAAATTAATAAAAATTTCTAATTTACTTTATAAACTCTAGTCTTTTATATTTTTTCTTTTCTTTTGCATTAGTTAAGTGTCTTTTATTAGATTTCCTAATTTAAACCGTTTCTCAAAGAATATAGTGGTCAATCAAGAAAATAAAGAAAAAGGAACATTTATCATAGTATCATACGTGTTAATACAAACAGAGACAACTGATGCTTACAACCTAAAGCCTAAAAGAAAAACAAATGCTGAAAGAAAAATAACAACTGCTACTACTAATCCTATTACTACATATAGTGTACGGGATGGCCAAGATCCTTTGCAAGACCTATAACCACTGTCTCCACCTCTGTATTATTGGAGCATGGTAGCTATACATTCAAGCTTGCGACCCTCAAGCTGTAGCTCAGCTCATATCTCCCATAGCTCGGCCTTGATGCAGATCAACGAATCTCGGATCGTCACATAGTCAGGGCCCAATAGCTACATCTCTACATCCTCCTGATCTAACCCTGGAGCCCACTGTGCATGCGCCTACCCTACTTCCTTGTATGCTCAAACCTCTGTATGCACCTCTCTATTCCCTAATCTTCCATGGAAGGACCTCTCCAATAGAGCAAGTGCCTTCATACGTACTTGCTTTCCTCGAAGACTAACTTCGTACTGTCTGAAGACGTGAGAGAAAAGATGAAAATACAGAATGTAGCTCCTTAGAGTCCTAACTCGTGGGCTTATATGACAACACATAGTGGCCCGGGCCCTATTCATCTCTACACTACCTAGGTGGCATTCTATATAAGGCTAGATCTGGTCAAAACTCCTTGTCTTCGAAGTGATGTTATGGTTAATGATGCGAGTGACCAGACGAGTTTGGTTACGCATGTTTTCTGATCTCCAAATGTCTATTCCCCTATCGAAGATCTGCTATAGAATTGTCGGATCGAAGGTCTAGATATCTTCCATGTGACGACCCGCCCTTCTTGACCCTCGAAAATCGACATAAATACGCTCATCGTATAACATGCCGAGCGATCGAGTGCCGGAAGGACAAATTGTTGAGGGAAAAGAAAATAGGTAGAAAATGAAGAAAACTAAACAAAACAGAATTTCACAGCGGACTGAATAATATATAATACCAATAGCTCTTTACACAAATCAAAACTGTAATATACACATCCCACATTAGACTACACAAATCAATAATTAACAGCATGGACAGTTATAACAACCTGCCCTCACAGTTGCTGGTAATCTCAAACAAAACACTGCAGCGGATTAAACAAGTACGAGAATACGTCTCGGCATACTGCTCGTCTCCTGAGCTTCATAGCAACCTAACCTGAACCTATAATACTCCGTCTGACCCAAGCATTATAACGAAATAACACTCGAGTCAATTTGGAAAACCAGCATGAGAAACACACTCAATTTGAATTATTAAAGTTTTCAAAATCCTTTGAAAGTCAAAGGTATCTCGTAAGACCAGGCTAAAAATAAACACGATGGGTTTTACCTTACGATAACCAAAACATTTCATCTCAAAATTATCTGATATTATAATAGTGTCTAAATAAAAGTACTTATTTAAATAGCTGAAATGTTTGCATCCCACGATCTGGCATAGTTGGGCACAACGAAAACAGTACGGAGCTTATTGGAGAATGGATTCCATACGAATGACCATGCACTAGGCTATTGTCTGTCATAGTACGCGTCGAGAACAGCGTACCGAGGACCGCATCGGGATCCACTGCTACATAAGACTGGAATATCCCTGAACTGGATAGACCAAATATGCTATCACTCCGGGTGTTCCCACCCTTTTTCGAGCTCCTTCCATAATCATAGTAATAATATCCGAGGGTATCTAAAAAGGCGATAAACATACCCTACTTCGGTGCTACCCACTTAGCCTTGCTGCATCTCCCCCGCTTTACAATAATTCCTGGTTGATAAGGCTAGACGCCACAATTACCTTTCTAAGGAAATTTCACATAGAATGCTCATTGTCCTTCAATGACAATGTTCTATTAGCGTTCATCCATATAAGTCCATTCCCAGTCAAAACGAAACCGAAGGTACTATTCCTACTACATCCATTTTGGAATCTCCCTCACAATTATTAGCGATTAGACCTTACACTTCATTGCTCCATCTTCAACTCCGTGCTCTTGTCTTCATTTTGAAAACATACTCATTGGATCGAAGTGGTTTTCAGATAACTTATACGATCCCGGTCTCTTCGAAATAGTGTTCTCTATTTCCGGTAAACTCAACTCCAGTTCTTTAGGAAATAAACAGACGAAGTAAGATTGGAGATCACCTCCTAACCGTTAGTGGATGGATTTCCTTACCATCATCCTAGAAGAACGAAATGAGTTTATACCTACAGTACAGCACTTCGAATGGCAACTGTACCATATTATCCCCGTATTTCTCCCAGATATTTTCGAAGTTACATTTTTGGTCCAGATTTTGACAGTCGGTTATATAACTATCAAATTTAAACAATCATTCAACCAAATATCCTATTCCTAATAGAAAACCCCAAGTCTTATTTATTTATTTATTTATTTAATTTTAATAAATTACATCTCTTTCTCCAGAATATATGTAATTATCTTATCGAATTAAGTAAATTCCCCAAATATCCCTATTCAAAAAGAATATTTGAAAACCCCTTTAAAAATAATATGGAAAGTACCACTATGGTTTCAAACCATGGATTCACAGCTTAATGGTTGGATCTCTATCCTATAGAAATTCAAGACTTAACTGCTGGCACTCACTGCCTCCGTTTACGCCATGCGAGTATGCCATTACTTCCCGAAAACTTTATTTAATAAATTTTCTCAAAATATACTAGTAAAGTTTCAAAAAATAAATTTCCAAGTTTAATCTAGCAATTATACTTAAAAAAAGTTATTATATAAGCCTTATTAATATTTAAAAATTTATCTTTCTGACCAAAATGTTGACTTGTTCTTAAATAATAACAAATCTTTAACAATCATTATTTATAACTAATTAATAATTAAATATCTTTGAAACAAATCAAAATAATTAAATAACTAATTTCCAGAATATTTTTAACACTTTTAAAACTACCGAGTTAAAAATAAAAATCCTCATTTCAAAACAAGCCCAAACTCTCGATTTCCAATTCCATTCCGTAAATTTGGAAATCCTACCTAAGTTCCAGCATAATCAATTTTATACTTATTCTCAAATTAACTTCTGTCCTTCCAATTTATTAAAAATCTCGATTTTAAACCATATGTATTTAAATAAGTACCACATAAACATTCATTATTTAAAAACCCTTTTTATATACTTTTATTCAGACATCCTATTCACAATATCCCGATTTAGTTAAGTACACATTTCAAAACCATTTATTTTATCCAATTGATTAACCCAAAATTCTTTATATACATTTTACTTCAAAAATCCCTTTTCATTTTCTTTTCAAATTCAACCCATATGTTATTGGCATTTTAAGATACCAAAAACCAAGGCCAAAACAACCATAACATCCAATCAATATAAATCCCATAGCAATCTATTATAGATTATTCCACAGAACATTTATCACTATTGTAACAACCCGCATATTTATCGATTATATATTTAAATATTTTATTTAAATATTTCACCGTTCATCGGATTTTGGTCCGAAAAGCTACTTTTTGCAAACAGCCGAATTAGGACTCGAGACCACTTCCATTGAGTTCAAAATGCCGTTTGCGACCTTTTTGAGTATAAGCTTCGATATGTTTGGAGAAAGTTGAATTTTGCTACTTTTCACTTAGGGTTTTGGTTTGGGCTGAGCCCACTTATGTATTCAGTCCCAACCCTTTCCAACTCTTCATTACTTCATTCTAACTCCTCAAACTCAAGCTCCAACTGAAAATGGTGGAGAGGAAAGGGAATTAGAAACTCCAAGCCCTAGTTTCCATTAGCAAATCCCTCTTCTAGCTCCAAACTCAAGAGAACCCATTGGTAAGCAACTCCTCCTTCTTCTCCAACTCTTTCTCTCCTTGATTTCAGAAATTTCCTAAACCTAACTTTGGGAAATGTTTCTCTTTTTAGCTTAGATTCAAGCTTCTAGAGTTGGATTTGAAGAGTGGTTGATTCCCCTTTGCTTTCAAGCTTCATCTTCATAAATTTTAGTGCAAAGGTGAGATTTTTAATCTCACATCTATGCTTATAATTCTCTTCTATTGTTAGGTATAAATTCCTAACACTTATTCATGTGCATATGATTTTGATTTGGATTGCTTTTGTGAATATTCCAATTTTTAGTGTTTTGAGTTCAATTCGTTAAAAATCCTAACTTTGATGTTTGAACATGTTTTTGGTGATGCATCGAGGAGCTTATAGGGCCGGGTAGTCGATTGGCATAAACCCTTAGCGCCGTTGCTCGTGCGAATGCAATTTGGTCAAGATTGAACCTCATTTGTAATAGGCAGGGAAGAGGCTGGAAACAGGTTCGGCCGACCGACCCCCCTGGTCCGGTCGACCGACCTGCTTGTATAAGTGCCTCTGTTTCTGGTTCGGCCGACCGACCCCCCTGGTTCGGTCGACCGACCTGATGCCCGAGAAGTTTTCAACCTATGGTTCGGTCGACCGACCCAGGGAGTCCGGTCGACCGACCTGCTACTATTTGCCAGATTAGCCTATATTGCTAATTCGTCTGAATTTCCAACTTTAACCGATTCGTGTTGTCTCCCTTTTGTTGTTGTCATTTATTATCGACTTTGATGACTTATTTTCTTTGGGACTTTTTGGAATATCCATTTCGATGGATTCGGTATCGATTTCATTGGATTTTATTCACGTTTTCGAATGTGAATCTTAGTGACTGATTGTTCCTACAATCTTCTTTGTGATTTGTCACTTTAAGAATATAAAGGTTTTCTATACTAGTAGTAAATATCAAAACTCTTTCTTTAAATGATTTTAACACTATTTTATAACAAAGCTCGTTTTCTCAAACCGTTTTCCAATCTATTAGTATATACAAACCTTTACCTCACTCGTACGAGAAATCTAATTAAACGGCTTAGTAAAATGAGTGGTATGAAACGCTTACGTTTACTTCGTCGGTTAATTCTTGGACTTGTTCGATGGAATCTCTTGTGACAATTTCCTAGTGGAAATCTACAGTTTGTTCGTAAATATTTAAGTTAAGCTAGTGGTTATGGGACATGATGCTAAACTCATATATTTACTAGCTTAGTGTAATTAACACTTCTCGTTGATCATGACGATCATCTTTGTGATTTAGACTAGCAATGTGCGATGTCTCTTTGTCTGCGAGGGAGACTAAACCCCATTTTGTGGAGTTTCGACTCAATTTGGTGGGGTAGCAACCCACGGTCTTCGGACCATTCGTGTGTCAGGTCTTCGGACCATTCGTGTGTCAAATTAATGGCTAGCTACCATGAGATAGCTTCTCGTTCATGTGTTACAGCTGTTGGTGAGTTTTCATGCTCCCGTTCATGTGATAGGCCTTCCCCCCTTATTTTGTGAAATTTCTGGATTTCGTGTGTCGAATTCTGGAATTTATACTTCACCTATTTTTGTGATTTCTATTGATATGATTTATCAATTCTTGTGTATAGGTGAATTTGTGTGTCATTGACTGGATTTCTTGTGTTGATTTCTAGAATTTATGTTTCACCAACTTTGTGATTTCTATTGATATGATTTATCAATTCTTGTGCATAGGTGAATTTGTGTGTCATTAACTTGTTGTGAATACAAGTTTTGGGTATGATACCCATTTTGGATCTTTGAGAAGATTCTTGGATATTGATTAATCGTTTGTTGATTATCATTTACATACTTATAGTAGTACGCCATTATGGATATTATATGTTTATGTCATATCTTATATGTCATTTATTGTGGCTTGGTGAATGAAATTAGGAGTATGACATTCCTTTTTTATCTTGAGTAGATTATCGTGATATTGATATATCTCTTGTTGATTTTCAATTACTTATATATATCACAGCTTGGCATTGTGATTATTATGTGTTTAGTCATATCTCCTATTCTATATCATGTTATCTGATATTTATAGTTAGGCTGATCCGTTTATTATTTTCTTATAAATAATACTCGGGTCAGACCGAGATGTTGCAGGTACTTCGACTTGACTTCTCTCCGGGGATCCATTCCTCTGACCTTTTGCTTACTACTTAGATTAGTAGTTTTTGTTGTATACATTTGAGATACTGACTCCATAATGTATACTTATTCTTTTGTGATATTGTGGATCTTTTTAGACCACTACTCTGATGAACACTTTCATGTGTTATATTCATATCTATTTCCGCCTTTGTGATATGAATTGTCTGTGACTGATTTATGTTATGTTTACTTCTATATTTGTTTCCGAAGATATTATAGCCACTGTGTAGTAGCTTTGAGTTTGTGTCGGCATGTCGGATTTGCATGCTATACTATCTGACATATCGATGCTCGCACAAAGCAATTACACGGATGGTCGCTTCTCAACAGCCTTATTCTCCGTGCTAGTTGACAGCATTCACCGTAATGTTCTTGGCTAGCGTGGGTATAGAGGTAGAGCGTCACAACTATACATGAAGTTAAATTCAACATTTTTGAGGAATCTAGTTGGATCCCTCCACCTTGTTTCCCTACATCCACTGATGTTAGCACAATAAAAAAATACCAATTCCGCTTCGAGGCAGAATATCGCGGTATATATGGTCATTTGCTATTATGCGAGGCGCATAGGGCCTCATCTGCTATATATACGCAGGAATATCAATCACTCCAATATAGACACACACACACACACACTATTATATATAATATCACATCCAACTAATAAAAATGTGTCAATTCAACCAATCAATCATCTATTAATGTTAATTATTTAAAATTAAAGCCAAAAGTCCGAAATTAAGTGAGATTAACTCACCTTGAGTTTTAATTCGCCAAATGTTCCAATTTTAAATTAAATCGAACACATTGATTTAACCTAAAAAATTTCTAGCTCCGATCGACTCCAGATCTGTTCCACAACATAGTGTTCGTTGCTACGATTCTGGTGCCACGTTTTTCATCCGTGTTTCGACCTTGTATGACAAACTTATGAATTTTTAAAATTTGAAAATAAATTAATATAAATAATTTTTTTATAATACCAAAGGAAATCTAACCGTCGATCTGCAATTAAGAAATCTCAGCCGCATACTACTCTTTCCTCACGCTCGCTATAGGTTTTCGAAACCCATCGGCCGTTATCTAGGTTCGAACGCCGCTCCACCCACGATCGTCGAGGCGTTGATCAGAGGCCCTCACCGCAAAGCCTTAGCCGAGCTTTATCATTGTAACGACCCGCCTTTTTGGACAGTTTAAACCGACGATCAAATACACATGCCGATTCCAAACCATTCAAAAGGGCAGATGGTTATTGGGGTAAATAAGGAAAGAAAAGAAAGAGAAATAAAGAAAATGAAACAACACAGAATCTCGCAGCGGAACGATAAAATATAATAGTCAAATAAACAGTTCATGAAGCTGTTCACTATACTTTGACAATTATTTATACAACATTTATCAGACTTATACATATACAACAGAACAATTAAAATAATGCAGCAGATAGCAGATGCAAGGGTAATAATAGTAAGAGTATACCAAATCTTCGTCTTCATCCTCCAGAATAGATCTTCAAAAATCTGAAAACTCAGGACTGACCCGAGCATAATGAAAAGACAAAACACTCGAGTCAGGACTAAATATCCTTATGAAAGTTAAACAATCGTAAATAAATATGAGTGTAACGGCGTCAGAGATGTTTACGGGGTTTGACATCTCATATCCAGTGTCAACGTGCGGGCAATAACTCAAGAGATGTTACGGGATTTTCCATCTCTTAAGGATCCGCTAAACTATCTACTATGTAGTAATGTACGCTAAGTAGATAATGCCTATTAGTAATATTAAGTATCAAAATAGTGTTAAGGCGTTATCATAATCCCCCTTAACACATTTTTATAATGCCATAGTCTATACAGCACCGTAAGCCCCACCGTAAACTGGTGGTTATCAGAGGTACCCCATAGGTATAACACAAAACATAACGTAGTGGTCGCAAATAGGATAATCAGTATGACAAGGTACATGAGGCGATACCAACTAGGATAATAGTAGTTGCGTGATCCGGACCGATGTTGAGCATAGCCAGCTGCTACCCCAACACCGCGAAACAACACTCCCAAATCAAGTGGTGCACCCAAATCGAATCACAAATGTAATAGATATGGTATCGAAGAAGTGTGTCCGCTAGAGATGGCGAACCTCAATGGCCCGGCGCGGCTCCTGTTTTAGTCATGTCAGGGGTCATCCAATATCGTTCTCTTTCTTCAGTCAACGCGTTCACCAAACCATCCACTTCATTCTGGATCAACACTCCACGTATAATAGTTATTAAAGTGGTCTTCGGTATCGACAGAGAGTATGTCCATATCTGATCCTGGTCTCTTTAGTAACTACGTATTATTACACCGGTGGCTCTTTTATATTTCAAATCGATTCATAGTTGATATCAAAATATCATATTCGCTTCAAAATCAAATCCATTTCAAATATCATCATATCTATTCAAAATGTAAGATTCAGTTTCAAAATCATTTTTCGCACCAATATCTCATTTCGATTTCAAAACCATTTCGAATTTCAATTTAGGTTGCAACTTCATTTAAACCAATTCGTATTTACATTCAAGATTTAAACATAAACATTTCACCTTATTTACCTATTTGAAATTTTAGAAAATAGTTTTAAGCAGTTTAAAAATAGTTTAAATAATTAAAATAGTTAAAAATACTTAAAATCTTTAAAATGGATTTAAAATAGATAAATTAGTTTAAAATAATTTAAATTGGGTTACGTAGATTAAAAATATATTAAAATAGTTGAAGTATTCAAAATGGTTTATATAACTGAGTAATTTGGAAAACAAAATAAAACAGCTTCAAAACCAAACCGTTTCAAATATAACTTCCCAATTCAAAACAATTTCAATTTCCCTTCTACCGATTCAATTTCGATTTTGATTCAATCAACGTCAACTTTGACTTCAAATTTATTCAATTTTATACTCACTTTCAATTAATTCAATTTCAATTTATATCGATTTAGAGCTTGATTTTTCAAAATATCCATTTATAACACTTAACAAAATTATCCATCAATATTCAAGTTTAAATCCAAATTTCAATATGATTCAATTTCAAGCTCAATTTCAAAATATCATTTTTATATCGCTTTTACTTAGTAATACTCGAAGCTCGAAATAATGTTCAATCTTTAAAACAAATAAATTTTAGAAATTCAATCATATCCCAATTTTTAATTTCAAAGTCTCAACTTAAATTATTTAACAATTTCTTTTAACCAAAATTTATTTCAACATTCCAAACTCAATTTTTCGATAAATTCGATTTCTATAAATTGATTTCTATTTATAACTTTTAAATCAAAATATTTAAATAAATTTCAAATCGACGATTTTAAAAATTATTAATTTAGCCAATTCGGTGTCCGTATATAATTTTCTATCCTATGGCCAAGTAATTATTTATTTCAACTAAATATCAGGGATGAATATATATCACTTAAATCAAATCACAGTTTCATATGTATGCATAACAGGATATATATATAAGCAAATAAACATCCAAACATTTAAATATTAACCAATAGCATCCATCGAAATACATCATCCAATAGACAATACAATTCATGGCAATTTGATAGTTATCAATGTCAGGTGATTTAATCGCAATTCAATTTCAATTTCAATTTAACTGTCAATTAAATTTTCAACGGTTAATTCAAATGACAATCTATATGACAATTAAATTTTATCAAACAACGACAATAAAATTCTTAACACTTCATAATGTCAAATTTAACTAGCATAAAGATATTCAGTACGTTGTGAGCGTTATAAACACTCACTTTGATTTCAATGTAGTTCTAGCATCTTATTTCGAATAAAAATAAACGAGCGTTTAATTTTACCCAAAATTTTCACTAGCTCCAAACGACTCCAATCCAGCTCCATTGCGTAGTGCTCATCAAAACGAACCTGTAGCAATTCGTTTCGTCCAAAACGGACCTCGTTTCAAAAAGTTATACACGTTTAAAGTTTGAACAATTATAATATAATTTAATTACAACTTTTATTTTCAATTCTAAACCTTAGATTCAATCAGGGCCATCCATTCCCTTGCCCACACATCTGAGCCGCAACATTATTCTTCCTCACGCATGTATCCTCCTCCCCAGTAAAAGAAACGCAGGCACTAACCCATCTACACGTTGAAACCCTAGTAGCCGCCCCACCCTACGACGACCGGAAGCTAATCCCACGTCGTCGTCACGTGCGCCACCATCAGAGCTACTCACGGCCACGAGCGAATGAAGCTCGGTCGCCTCTATCACTCGAAAAACGTGAGTGAATGCCGGCCCTTCAAACCCATTTTCCCGTCGATCCGTAGCTTTGTTCCCGATCACAACCGTTAGATATCTTCGTCTCGACAAGATCTACACTTTTCTAGTTGAGGCCATGGCCTAATATCGTGTGGATTGGAATAATTTGAGGGAGGAAGGAGAATCATTTTCGGCCTTTAAAGTTTTCAAGTGGCGGCTCTGAAGATGAAAATTAGGGTTTGGGAATTTATGAAGAGTATGGTGCTTTTATAGAAAATATTCAAAACATTATTCATTCCGGGTTTTCTGAACTCCGATTTACGCGCAGTAACCGGCGTTTCTAGGGTTTATCCCAAGTTCCGGACACAATGGAATAGGTTTCGAAAACTAATACGATCGTATTTGTGAGTTACAGCGATAAACGATTAATTTAAATTAAATCGATTTAAACTAATTTCTAGGCGTTTTGGCTTTCCTCGGACAAACGGTACATCCGATTGACACGAAATTTGAAATCTTACAATAATATCACATTACGGATCCGATGGAACTAGTTTCGTCAAAATCCGAGACTATTTGAAAAATGTCTATTTTAAATCGTCAATTAAATATTAAAATATTCAATTTTCACAAACTTATTTTTAATTCGTTTTTAAAAGTTCTACAACATCATTCTAACTTTAATATGATAAAATAAAATTTTACACATCATTTTTAATCATATTAAACCCGTTTTTCAATTATCCAATAAATTCCAATTTTAAAATCTTATTAACTCTATTATAATCCCAATATAACTTAGATTCACTTTGGAAGCCAATTTGAATCATATTAAATCAAATTTCAATTATTCACTCTATTTTCATATATTAAATTTCAATATCAAATTAATCATATCAAATTCGGAATTTAATTATTCAAACATTTGTAATATTAAATTTAAACAATTTTATTATTCTTAAATCACTATCTTTTGAAATATTCAAAACGAACTTATAAAATTTAACCTTTAAAACCAATTCACATCTTAGAACCCTATTTTCATTTTACAGTTATTCAATTATTCAATAAGTTTTAAATATTTAATTTAAACAATTTACCTGTTCAATATTCAATATTTGATTTTAAATAGATTTTTTCTTATCAATCAATTACTCTATTATACCCAATGAATTCAACATTTATTATCCTATTCAACTATTGATTTCAAAGGCATTCACTAAGTAGCATTTATTTTTCAATACTTATTACTATTCAAATCTTCGAAACCAATCTATTAAAATTTGTATTTCTACCTAAATAATTCACAATTTTTTTTATTCACTTGTTTACATTTGTTTTTCCATATAGTCCCTTATAACCAAGTTATAACAATTGAGCCAATTCAATTAGATTGAAACTCCATTCAATCTATAAATAATTATTTGGATAATTATTGTTGCAATTCATTCCAGTTATTATTATTCCAAACGACTTACAATTTTTTTCTAACACTAAATCACGAAATCTTATTAAATTAGCTATTTTGATTATCGAAAATTTATGGGTCGTTGCACTCTCCCCCGCTCAAAACTTTTCGTCCCCGAAAAGGAAAAAAGAAGGGAAAAGAAACTAAGTATAGAATTCAACATTAGATATATTTTATTCAAAGTTACCAACTTATAAAACAATGAAATTCCATTTATAAAGTCATAACTACGCTTCCACTAAGTTACTCCGAACGGCTTTCTAACTTTAAAAGTTAGTTATAAAAACAGGTTATAAAAAAAATTTAAAAAACTTGAAATTTTTTCTAACACCCGGATTTACGGAAAATTTCGGCAGAGTCTCCTTTGCGCGGCTCGATCGGGAAAAAAATGAAAGTATATATATCGCGAATATACATCTCATCAAGTGATGAGGCATCCTGCAGGGAAAAAAGTGTAAAAGTACGGTATGTAATCCGAGATATGTACCTTATATATTATTAGCGAGCATATATGGCTAATATAGCACGAAAACGAGCTCCAAATGCGAAGCAAGCGCAATCCGCACCTACTAAACACTCAACAAATCATGAGAAACATGCATATATGAAAATAATGTCAATATACACAATATAGCAACATAACAACTACATGTGCCAACATAGCAAATGCAACAAAAGCGACAAATGCAAACATCAATCAACTATCATCCAACTATCATCCAACGAATCCATAACCAATCAATATAAATTCACTTCTCATTAATATTTATTGACTTGGTTTTCAATTTTAATCACAGTTGATTCATTAACGTTGGATTTTACTAACATTCATTCTCAATTCATTAGTTAACATTCACTAATTTATATTTACATTAGTTCACTTCCAATTTGAATCCGATTAAATTCTATTTAAATTCATTTAACTTCCAGTTTGATTTCAATGATTTATAGCTTCCAATTTCATTAACACTTAATGAATTATAAACAATCAACTAACAATCATATAACAACCAAAATCATACCAAACATAATCAAATTATAAACTTTACATTCAATTTGGTTTATCTCTTTTATATATATATCCTGTTATATAATTTTAAAAGAATCATTTTATATTTGGCATCGTAAATTTCCAATACTAACTTTAATTAAGTCCGTAAGCCGTACGTATATCATCCGTGAGCAATATCAATCTAATCACTTATTCGATCACACAATTTCACTTCCAACTAGTATCGTTCACCCGACTCTCTAGTGCAGACTCAGATTTGGTTCCTTGATTGGAAACTGTTACTCTCCTTGCATAGCCATATACTATGATAGAGAATTCTAGAATCAAATTAAAAATCCATATCTAAGGTTCGCCGTCGAAAATCGAGTGAAAAATCCTAACTTGGATCGATATAAATCATCTCGAAATTTTGTGCTCGAATTTGGATCAAATCGTTATGCGAATAAAATAATATGCGTACAATCTCACGTATTACCTTCCAATGGATTTCTATCCAATTTATCTATACTAAATTATTCTGTTGACTTCTATTTTTTTTCCACTTAATTGGTCACAATCCATTATTCAGTTCGTATAGTCATTTCTTTACATAGCATATTCTTTAACATTATCTTTTCTTAAACATCATATCATAGAATTTTCTTACTCATGTTCATTTGAAACATTCTATATAATTTAATTAAATTCAATTTCATGATCCAATTGATTCTTAGCTATACCAGATTCTTTTGTTTATATTTACTTCATATTCATACTTTCAGTTAATACAAATTTATTTGTGGAACATTTTATTAATCAGCACTTTAGTTTATTAATCTTCCTATAAAAGTCTAACCTCTCATAAATGACTTTTCTTAGTTTACAGTTATCTTAAAGGTTACAAATTCAGAAAAAATTTACAACCCCTTTGCAATTTATATTTATTTTCTATAACCAATTTACAAAGATATAATACGATTCATTTATCTTCTTTCTTAAGTTCACTTACTTGTTCCATTTATCCATTCATCATTTCATGCTATATTTAAGTATATAACAAATTTTTTTATCACAACCAAATTTTCATTTATATACATTTTAATTCTTTTTGAGTTTCCTTACATGTATACTTCAATTATTTTTAGGTTCTGTTTATTTGTACAATATCTCATTACATATCCAAAACATCATTTCAACTTCTTAATATTTGGTAAGTCATATTATATGTTATTAGAATGCAAATTTGGCATTATACAAATTTATAGAATTTCATTTTACTTAATTAGAATGTTCACAAATTTGATTTATTTAAATCCTCTTTACCTTTCAACTTTAAAGGTACACTACGACTCTAAAGTTTTCCCAAAACATAAGCTTAGATATCTTAATCCTCTTATTTTATAAATTTTGGTTATTCACAATTCATTCAAATAATTTGAAAATTACTAATTAACATAACTTCGAAATTTAAATGCCCGGTTCTTTTCAAATCGTTTGAAATAAACATATACACTTATATCTTTAATATATCAAATCATACCTTTGGAGTTTAAACCAAAACCCATTTACCCAAAATAATTTCGATAAAAACAAAGCTTCTTAGAAGTCTCCCCCACTTTGAGACTCGAAAATGAACGTCGATGATGCTGCGCAGTCATCAGCGAATTTATTTTCCAGCGACATAAGAGAGGGGTACTGTAACGACCCAGAATTTTTAGAAATTAAAATTTGAATATTTAATTTATTTTAAATATTAATAAGTGAATTTATAAGTCAAATAAATTTTTATTTGAATTATTGGATTTAATTGAATAATTAAATCGATAATTTAATATGTTAAATTATGGAAATAATTGAAAATAGAGTTAAATATGATTGAAAATGATTTGTAAAATTTTATTTTATCATGTTAGAGTTAGAATGATATTTTAGAACTTTTAAAATCGAATTAAGAGTTAATTTGTGAAAATTGAATATTTTAATATTTAATAATCGACTGTAAAATAGCCAATTTTTGAACAGTCTCAAAATTGAACGAAACCAGTTCCATTGGATCCGTAATAGTTAGTTATTACCGGATTTCAATTTTCGTGTCAATCGGAGTTATCGTTTGATCGTGGCAGCTCGAAACGCATCGATTTATTTTTAATTTTAATTTGGCGAGGTAAAATAACCATTTTTCAAAAAGTCTTGGATTTCGACGAAACCAGTTTCATTGGATCCGTAATATGATATTATTGCTAGGTTTCAAATTTCAAGTCAATTGGATTTACCGTTTGTCCTGTACGAATTAAAACGCCTAGAAATCGAGTTAAATCGGTTTAATTTAAATTGAGCGTTTACAGCCATAACTCGCACATACTTCCGAATTAGCTTCCGAAAACTAATCCATTGTGTCCGGAACGCGGGGTAAACCCTAGGAACGTCAGTTTCGGCGCGTAAATCAGAGTTCGGAATTTCCGGATTGAATAGTGTTTGAGAATTCCCTATAAATAGCCCACCATTCTCACAAATAAAAAAAAAAAAATCTAAAACCCTAACTATATGCAGCCGCCACCAACAGGTCAATGGCCGAAATTGATCCACTTTCTCTCCTCCAAATCTCTCAATCCATTAAGCGATTGCGAAAATTTCCAACTGAGAAGTCGTAGAGGACGAAGAGGCGAACCCATCCAACGGTGGAGATGAAGAATGGAGGCTCGACTGGGTCGCTAGGGGGCTGCATTCCTCCGCAGTTTGCACACGTTTTCTAACGTGGATGCTCGACCGAGCTCAGCATGGTCGCGGCTGTAGGTGGAGTAGGGGGCGGCGCGCGTCACGGTGGTGTCTGATCGAGTCGAAACAGCTTGTAGAAGATGCGAAAATTAACCCTAAATTCGCGTGTGTTGGGTTTTGTTCGGCTGTAAATTGAAGAAGGAACGAAGGGGAAGGGAAGATGTGCGTGCGGCCCTGATGGATTTGCTTGAATCTACGGCCATGATCTATCTGTAGGTTTAAATTATAAAAATGTTGTAAATTATAAGTTTAAAATTCGTGAAACTTCAAAAATTCATAACTTTTTCATACGAGGTCGAAAACGTGCGAAACCAGTTGCGTTGGAATCGTATGAACGAGCACTACGCGATGGAGTTGGTTTGGAGTCGTTTGGAGTTAGTGAGAATTTTGGGTAAAATTAAACGTCCGTTTAATTTTATTCGAAATAAATCGCTAAAACGAAATAAATCAAGGTGAGAACTTCTCACTCAATCGAATCAGTTTCGATTTTATTTTAAATAGTTAGATTTAAAATATTTGAATGCATGTTTGAATGTTGATTGATATCTATTGATTGTTAAAATAGACATTATACGCCGTTAGTAAACGGATGTTATTTATTAAAAACATGTACCGCGAATATTTCATAAACAGTGAAATTGGTATTATATATAATATCAATATATATATATTGGCATATGTATATATTGCAGTTGTTGATTCCCCGTATTTTTTTTTAGCGGATGAGACCCTATTGCGCCGTTATTAAGCGGATAATATTTAATAAAAACATATACCGCGATAATTTCGTACTGGAGCGAAATTGGTATTGTGCTAATGTTTTTGGATGCAGGAAACAGGTTGGAGGGATCCAACTGGATTCCTCAACAGTATTTATTTGATTTTGAATATTTTGATATTCGTTGATTATCATATCGATATATGATATCGTTGTTGTCGTGATTGACTATTTGGTGTGTAGCATCATTGGACCCAAATTTTGGGATTTTAAAATGATTTTTAAAGTGATCTTTGAAAATATAAAATATTTTTGGAATTGATCCATTTTAAATAAATAAACGTTATAATTTTTAAAGTTATAAAAAAATTATGATTTTGTGAAATATAGTTAAAAGTTGATTTTTGAGAAATAGGGGATTTATGATTTTATAAAATAGTTTAAATTGGATTTTTGAATATATTATAAAAGTTTAAAAATAGGATTTATAAAATTTGATTATTTTATAAATCAAAATGGTGAAACTATAAAGGAAATTAAAGACGTTTTAAAAGAATAATATAAATTGATTTATATTAAGAGATTTATAAACGGATATTTATAAATTGAAATATTGACTTATAAAACGAGTTTTTATAAGTGTTTGAATGAAGTGAAAATGAAATTCATAAATGAATGAAATTTATAGAATTATAAACTGTGAAGTTATAAAAGAAATTTATAAATAGTAAGATTTATAAATTTGGTGAAATTATTTGAAGAATAGATTAGTTAGATAAATGGATCTTATAAGTTATAAGATTTATAAATTGGAAAGTTTCTAAAGGAACGATTTTGTAAAATAATCGTTTTATAAGTAATTAACTTATAATATGAACGTTTAGTTTATAATTTAGTTATAAACTGGAATAGGTAAATAAAGGAATTTATAAAAAGGAAGTTTTTATAAATAAATAGAAATGGAATTTATAAACGTTGTTTTATAAATTCGCAAACAACTTATTTTGATAAGTTAATTGTTGAAACCTATTAATGGAGTTATATTCACATTTTTGAATGTGAATAATCCTTTGAATTAAAATGAATAAAAGGATGAAAAATTGTTAACGTAGTATATTCACGTTTTTGAATAGTGAATAACACGTTAAAGAAAATGGTTTAGATTTGAATGTTTTAAATAGAATTAAAACGATCTAACGATGTTTTAAAATGTGTTGAGATTCAAAACCATGGATTTCAACATTTATTGTTGAAATAGACGTTTTCGAGAAATAAAAGGAAATGGCGGACTATAACACTGTTGTTATAGTAAATGATTTCCGAAAGGAAATGTTTTGAATAGTATTGGGATTTATATATCTATTTTAAATTCGAATCCCTATACTAGTGATTTTGGGTTGTCGTAACGATGTTTTACGCAACATTCGTTTTGGCCCAAATAAATATGTTAAAGAGAATGATTTCCTTAAAGAATGAAATATATACTTAATTCGATTTAAGTATATTGAATATTTTCCAAGGTTGGAAATAAAAAGATTTGTGAATTACTTATGAATAAATAAGTATGGAAATGTTTTCCAATATGAAGTGAATATTAGAGAATTTATCTTTTTGAAGATAAATTGAAATGAATAATTGAAATCATATGCGTGAATATTTTGGAATATAAATTCATTATGGAATTTATATTTGAAAGTAGAATTTGTTTGTAAATAAATATTGATTTATTTTTGAAGTGTGAAAATTATATATCTTGTAAAGATATTTTGGAAAGTAAATAATTTGGAAAATTATTTGGAATTTGGTGATGTATGCATATCAATTGATAGTCCAATAACCGACTATCAATATTTCCCTTTGAATGGGTAATTGATGTGATTTGTTTGAATTTGAATGCCACACTTATTTTTGAATAAGCGCTCACTATTCGGGTTAACCGGGAAAGGACCATGGGGTCGTATAACCCATTCCGAATATGTGATACGTCGTTGTGAATTGCATTGAAGATCGGTGTTGAAGACCGAGTATTTGTGAAAGCGATAGGATGACCTATCGATTGTCTCTGCACCGGGTAGCTCCTGGTATAGAGATTCCTTAAGTGATGGGAAATTCGATCGGGATTGTGAATACCCGGATTGCAAGGGCTTCGTAAGAAGTGCCTTCGGTTTTGTTCGAGCCCGGAACAGACTTGTATGGATTGTATGTCTGACATTACAAGTTGAGATATAAAGCCGATTTCTTTCAAATATATTTCTGTTGGTGGCGGAGAATTTATTCTTTTAGCTTAACACCCTTCTCTGAGACGTACGAGCTCAAAGGTTATGTAGTTGAATGTTATCAGCGATATATTCCCAATTTGGTAATGTGACATGATGAGTGATGCTGAAATGATCATTGTGTTGATCATTTGTGATAGGATCGTTTATTTGATCGTCTATCCTTGTGATCATTGTGTTGATCATTTGTTGACCCAAAGCATGGCTTTTGTATAAAGTATGTTTTTGTGGACGTGACTTCGTCGAGCCTCACACCCCGTGAATGGTCAAAACAGGAAAGATGCGGCAAGGTTATGAGGGGTAGCGCCCTTTAGGATGTGTGCATTTCCTTCTGGAAAAGGGTGGTATCATGGTATGGAGCCCAGATACTTACTCATGTTGAAAACACTTTGTTATGATTGTGTGAATTGATTACGAGCGCTCGGTTAAAAGGTCCCAAAGGACTGGGGGATGGCATATTCGGTCAGTTGTTACTCAGTTAGGGGTAACCCGACCTTGTGTTGGTAGAGATCCGGTTTGGTTCTCGGGGATGTCCATCCGGAGGCATTCTCATGTGGCAATGGGAAGTTCCTTGGCCTGATCATTCGTTGGAAATCCAAAGAAACAATACGTGACTTGTACGGTTTTAGTTGTATAACCTGCTATGGAATGTGGCGGTAACCTGCTATTGAACATAGTTAGCTATAGTAGGCATAGTTCGGAATGTCTATGCTGGCTAAGATTTATATTCTACTTTCGAAATGAATTTTTCCTACACTATGCACTAGTAATAATATAAAATGTTCTTTTAAATGCGTATCAAGCATCTTTGACTATCATAAGGAGAAATCTCCTCCGATTCTGCGTTTGCATTGTGTGTGTGTGCGGGAGGCCTTATGGTAGTCTCATTTTTAAAAGCATTGCGAATTGACTTTAAAAATATTCCTCTATTTTGATTTTAAAGTAAATAAACTGTTTTGAGTTCTCACACCAGTCACATTACTGACTCGGAGTTTATTGTTTTCCTTCCTAAACTCTGGGTGCCCACCAATTTCCACACGGGCAGTTAAGAGTTAAGGTTTATCAGGATATTCTGGATATTCTGGAGTTGCTGGAGGCAAGCTGGATGGCATGGCGTATTACTAGTTTATATAATATTTCTTTTTCCGCTGCATTGTTTGTTGTTGTATGATGTTGTTGTACACTCTGATGATATGTTGTAATGTAATGTATAAAATGTAATAACTGATATAGTTCTTTGTTTAAAGATTATTCATTTATTATTATATGTTGTTCCGCTGCGAATTGTGAGATTCTGATGTTGTTCTGTTGTTTTCTATTCCGTCCTATTTTCTTCTATTTTTCTTTTCCGTTCTATTCTCTTTTTCTTCTATTTTAAAAGTTTTCTATTATCTTTCCTCTCTCTCTTCTAAATTTTCTGTTCTCTTTTCTATTTTCTTTTCTCTCTATTTTCTATCTTCTCTCTTCTTCTCTTTTCTTTTCTTAAATTCTTTTTAAAAAACCCATAACTATTCGGTTTTTCGGCAACGAAAATCCGCGTACGTTACATCTGGTATCAGAGCTTATGGTTAAGCGACAACCATGGTTCTGTTGGGTATTACTCATTAGAGATAGAGTCAGTAGTACTCTAGATTGAGTTTGAGTGTAATAATAGCTATGAGAGCGTATTTGTTAGTGAATATAAAATTATTTTATATTGTGATGATTGGTTTGTTGAGTGGTATATAGATTCTGGTTAATACGAGTAATTAACGTTGTTGATAGGGATCTCTAAACACTTGTATAGAACAATTCGACACAATATTGTTTTAAATTGGGTAAAATGGAATAATTTTACCTTGATTATTTTTATATATAAAGAAATAATTTTTCAGAATTATTAAAGTGAAAATAAGTTGATTGTTTAGATGTTTGAATAGTCTAAATAAAAGAATAATTGTATAAGCAAAAGAATTATAAGAATTGAATTATAATTAATGTGATTTACAATTGTGAAATAAACTTATATATATATAAGAACTGAAATGGTATGAATATATTTATGAATATGAGTTGTAAATAAAAATGAATTTAAAGTTGAATGGAGTTGATATTAGTATCAAAGAAAATTAATAAAACCAGGTGATGGATGTGAACTTAAGTTATATAAATAAAATTCAACTGTTGAAATTAAATTGAATTAATGGATTAAATGTTAATCAATTGAATGTGAATTAAGTTGATATGAAATAATGGATATAAGTGTTAATTCATTAAATTCTAATGTTATTGAAAGTTGAATAATTGAATGAAAATCAATTAAAATTTAACCAAATTGAATGAATATAAGCAAAGAAATTTGGTTGTAATTAATATACATTGGTTGTTATTTGATTGTTAGTTGATTGTTTATAATTCATTAAGTATTAATGAAAGTGAATTAGCGAAATTGAAAGCTATGTAATTGAAATTCAATTGAAAGTTAAGTGAATCTTAAACAGAACTGAATTTGATTTGGAAGTGAACCAACTTGAATATGAATTAGTAAGTGATAACTAATTGAATTGAGAATGAATGTTGATAAAAATCCAATGTAAACGAATCAAATGTGATTAGATTGAAAACCAATTCATTGAATATTAATGAGAATATGAATGAATATTTATTGGTTATGAATGCTAGTTGGATGTTAGTTGGTTGATGTTTGCTTTTGTTTAAATTGCTATGTTGGCATATATATAGTTATTAGGTTGCTATATAATGTATATTGAGATTATTTTCATATATACATGTTCTCATGTTGTTTGTTGAGTGTTTAGTAGGTGCGGATCGCGTTTGCTTCGCATTTGGAGCTCGCTTTCGCGCTATATTAGCCGTATATGCTCGCTAATAAAATATAAGGTACATATCTCGGATTACATATCGTACTTTTACATTTTTTCCCTTCGGGATGCCTCATTACTTGATGAGATGTATATTTGTGATATATATACTGTCATTTTTTTTTCGGATCGAGCCGCGCAAAGGAGACTATGGCGAATTTTTCCGGAAATTTAAGGCGTTAGAAAAAATTTGAGAAAATTGGAAATTTTTTAAAAATTTAACTTTGATTTTGGAATTGAAAGTTAAACAATAGTAGTTGTTTTTGAAAGGATAACTAAGTATGATTTGAAAACTTAGTAAAGATTTATAAGAAGTTTAATTATGAATTTTGGAAAGTTAATGAATTCTGTAACTTTTCTTACTTGTAATTTCGAGGACGAAATTCTTTTAAGGGGGGAAGATTGTAACGACCCAGAATTTTTAGAAATTAAAATTTGAATATTTAATTTATTTAAATATTAATAAGTGAATTTATAAGTCAAATAAATTTTTATTTGAATTATTGGATTTAATTGAATAATTAAATCGATAATTTAATATGTTAAATTATGGAAATAATTGAAAATAGAGTTAAATATGATTGAAAATGATTTGTAAAATTTTATTTTATCATGTTAGAGTTAGAATGATATTTTAGAACTTTTAAAATCGAATTAAGAGTTAATTTGTGAAAATTGAATATTTTAATATTTAATAATCGACTGTAAAATAGCCAATTTTTGAACAGTCTCAGAATTGAACGAAACCAGTTCCATTGGATCCGTAATAGTTAGTTATTACCGGATTTCAATTTTCGTGTCAATCGGAGTTATTGTTTGATCGTGGCAGCTCGAAACGCATCGATTTATTTTTAATTTTAATTTGGCGAGTTAATATAGCCATTTTTCAAAAAGTCTCGGATTTCGACGAAACCAGTTTCATCGGATCCGTAATGTGATATTATTGCTAGGTTTCAAATTTCAAGTCAATTGGATTTACCGTTTGTCCTGTACGAATTAAAACGCCTAGAAATCGAGTTAAATCGGTTTAATTTAAATTGAGCGTTTACAGCCATAACTCGCACATACTTTCGAATTAGCTTCCGAAACCTGTTCCATTGTGTCCGGAACACGGGGTAAACCCTAGGAACGTCAGTTTCGACGCGTAAATCGGAGTTTGGAATTTCCAGATTGAATAGTGTTTGAGAATTCCCTATAAATAGCCCACCATTCTCACAAATAAAAAAAATAAAAAAAAAATCTAAAACCCTAACTATATGCAGCCGCCACCAACAGGTCAATGGCCGAAATTGATCCACTTTCTCTCCTCCAAATCTCTCAATCCATTAAGCGATTGCGAAAATTTCCAACTGAGAAGTCGTAGAGGACGAAGAGGCGAACCCATCCAACGGTGGAGATGAAGAATGGAGGCTCGACTGGGTCGCTAGGGGGCTGCGTTCCTCCGCAGTTTGCACACGTTTTCTAACGTGGATGCTCGACCGAGCTCAGCATGGTCGCGGCTGTAGGTGGAGTAGGGGGCGGCGCGCGTCACGGTGGTGTCTGATCGAGTCGAAACAGCTTGTAGAAGATGCGAAAATTAACCCTAAATTCGCGTGTGTTGGGTTTTGTTCGGCTGTAAATTGAAGAAGGAACGAAGGGGAAGGGAAGACGTGCGTGCGGCCCTGATGGATTTGCTTGAATCTACGGCCATGATCTATCTGTAGGTTTAAATTATAAAAATGTTGTAAATTATAAGTTTAAAATTCGTGAAACTTCAAAAATTCATAACTTTTTCATACGAGGTCGAAAACGCGCGAAACCAGTTGCGTTGGAATCGTATGGACGAGCACTATGCGATGGAGTTAGTTTGGAGTCGTTTGGAGTTAGTGAGAATTTTGGGTAAAATTAAACGTCCGTTTAATTTTATTCGAAATAAATCGCTAAAACGAAATAAATCAAGGTGAGAACTTCTCACTCAATCGAATCAGTTTCGATTTTATTTTAAATAGTTAGATTTAAAATATTTGAATGCATGTTTGAATGTTGATTGATATCTATTGATTGTTAAAATAGACATTATACGCCGTTAGTAAACGGATGTTATTTATTAAAAACATATACCGCGAATATTTCATAAACAGTGAAATTGGTATTATATATAATATCAATATATATATATTGGCATATGTATATATTGCAGTTGTTGATTCCCCATATTTTTTTTTAGCGGATGAGACCCTATTGCGCCGTTATTAAGCGGATAATATTTAATAAAAACATATACCGCGATAATTTCATACTGGAGCGAAATTGGTATTGTGCTAATGTTTTTGGATGCAGGAAACAGGTTGGAGGGATCCAACTGGATTCCTCAACAGTATTTATTTGATTTTGAATATTTTGATATTCGTTGATTATCATATCGATATATGATATCGTTGTTGTCGTGATTGACTATTTGGTGTGTAGCATCATTGGACCCAAATTTTGGGATTTTAAAATGATTTTTAAAGTGATCTTTGAAAATATAAAATATTTTTGGAATTGATCCATTTTAAATAAATAAACGTTATAATTTTTAAAGTTATAAAAAAATTATGATTTTGTGAAATATAGTTAAAAGTTAATTTTTGAGAAATAGGGGATTTATGATTTTATAAAATAGTTTAAATTGGATTTTTGAATATATTATAAAAGTTTAAAAATAGGATTTATAAAATTTGATTATTTTATAAATCAAAATGGTGAAACTATAAAGGAAATTAAAGACGTTTTAAAAGAATAATATAAATTGATTTATATTAAGAGATTTATAAACGGATATTTATAAATTGAAATATTGACTTATAAAACGAGTTTTTATAAGTGTTTGAATGAAGTGAAAATGAAATTCATAAATGAATGAAATTTATAGAATTATAAACTGTGAAGTTATAAAAGAAATTTATAAATAGTAAGATTTATAAATTTGGTGAAATTATTTGAAGAATAGATTAGTTAGATAAATGGATCTTATAAGTTATAAGATTTATAAATTGGAAAGTTTCTAAAGGAACGATTTTGTAAAATAATTGTTTTATAAGTAATTAACTTATAATATGAACGTTTAGTTTATAATTTAGTTATAAACTGGAATAGGTAAATAAAGGAATTTATAAAAAGGAAGTTTTTATAAATAAATAGAAATGGAATTTATAAACGTTGTTTTATAAATTCGCAAACAACTTATTTTGATAAGTTAATTGTTGAAACCTATTAATGGAGTTATATTCACATTTTTGAATGTGAATAATCCTTTGAATTAAAATGAATAAAAGGATGAAAAATTGTTAACGTAGTATATTCACGTTTTTGAATAGTGAATAACACGTTAAAGAAAATGGTTTAGATTTGAATGTTTTAAATAGAATTAAAACGATCTAACGATGTTTTAAAATGTGTTGAGATTCGAAACCATGGATTTCAACATTTATTGTTGAAATAGACGTTTTCGAGAAATAAAAGGAAATGGTGGACTATAACACTGTTGTTATAGTAAATGATTTCCGAAAGGAAATGTTTTGAATAGTATTGGGATTTATATATCTATTTTAAATTCGAATCCCTATACTAGTGATTTTGGGTTGTCGTAACGATGTTTTACGCAACATTCGTTTTGGCCCAAATAAATATGTTAAAGAGAATGATTTCCTTAAAGAATGAAATATATACTTAATTCGATTTAAGTATATTGAATATTTTCCAAGGTTGGAAATAAAAAGATTTGTGAATTACTTATGAATAAATAAGTATGGAAATGTTTTCCAATATGAAGTGAATATTAGAGAATTTATCTTTTTGAAGATAAATTGAAATGAATAATTGAAATCATATGCGTGAATATTTTGGAATATAAATTCATTATGGAATTTATATGTGAAAGTAGAATTTGTTTGAAAATAAATATTGATTTATTTTTGAAGTGTGAAAATTATATATCTTGTAAAGATATTTTGGAAAGTAAATAATTTGGAAAATTATTTGGAATCTGGTGATGTATGCATATCAATTGATAGTTCAATAACCGACTATCAATATTTCCCTTTGAATGGGTAATTGATGTGATTTGTTTGAATTTGAATGCCACACTTATTTTTGAATAAGCGCTCACTATTCGGGTTAACCGGGAAAGGACCATGGGGTCGTATAACCCATTCCGAATATGTGATACGTCGTTGTGAATTGCATTGAAGATCGGTGTTGAAGACCGAGTATTTGTGAAAGCGATAGGATGACCTATCGATTGTCTCTGCACTGGGTAGCTCCTGGTATAGAGATTCCTTAAGTGATGGGAAATTCGATCGGGATTGTGAATACCCGGATTGCAAGGGCTTCGTAAGAAGTGCCTTCGGTTTTGTTCGAGCCCGGAACAGACTTGTATGGATTGTATGTCTGACATTACAAGTTGAGATACAAAGCCGATTTCTTTCAAATATATTTCTGTTGGTGGCGGAGAATTTATTCTTTTAGCTTAACACCCTTCTCTGAGACGTACGAGCTCAGAGGTTATGTAGTTGAATGTTATCAGCGATATATTCCCAATTTGGTAATGTGACATGCTGAGTGATGCTGAAATGATCATTGTGTTGATCATTTGTGATAGGATCGTTTATTTGATCGTCTATCCTTGTGATCATTGTGTTGATCATTTGTTGACCCAAAGCATGGCTTTTGTATAAAGTATGTTTTTGTGGACGTGACTTCGTCGAGCCTCACACCCCGTGAATGGTCAAAACAGGAAAGATGCGGCAAGGTTATGAGGGGTAGCGCCCTTTAGGATGTGTGCATTTCCTTCTGGAAAAGGGTGGTATCATGGTATGGAGCCCAGATACTTACTCATGTTGAAAACACTTTGTTATGATTGTGTGAATTGATTACGAGCGCTCGGTTAAAAGGTCCCAAAGGACCGGGGGATGGCATATTCGGTCAGTTGTTACTCAGTTAGGGGTAACCCGGCCTTGTGTTGGTAGAGATCCGGTTTGGTTCTCGGGGATGTCCATCCGGAGGCATTCTCATGTGGCAATGGGAAGTTCCTTAGCCTGATCATTCGTTGGAAATCCAAAGAAACAATACGTGACTTGTACGGTTTTAGTTGTATAACCTGCTATGGAATGTGGCGGTAACCTGCTATTGAACATAGTTAGCTATAGTAGGCATAGTTCGGAATGTCTATGCTGGCTAAGATTTATATTCTACTTTCGAAATGAATTTTTCCTACACTATGCACTAGTAATAATATAAAATGTTCTTTTAAATGCGTATCAAGCATCTTTGACTATCATAAGGAGAAATCTCCTCCGATTCTGCGTTTGCATTGTGTGTGTGTGCGGGAGGCCTTATGGTAGTCTCATTTTTAAAAGCATTGCGAATTGACTTTAAAAATATTCCTCTATTTTGATTTTAAAGTAAATAAACTGTTTTGAGTTCTCACACCAGTCACATTACTGACTCGGAGTTTATTGTTTTCCTTCCTAAACTCTGGGTGCCCACCAATTTCCACACGGGCAGTTAAGAGTTAAGGTTTATCAGGATATTCTGGATATTCTGGAGTTGCTGGAGGCAAGCTGGATGGCATGGCGTATTACTAGTTTATATAATATTTCTTTTTCCGCTGCATTGTTTGTTGTTGTATGATGTTGTTGTACACTCTGATGATATGTTGTAATGTAATGTATAAAATGTAATAACTGATATAGTTCTTTGTTTAAAGATTATTCATTTATTATTATATGTTGTTCCGCTGCGAATTGTGAGATTCTGATGTTGTTCTGTTGTTTTCTATTCCGTCCTATTTTCTTCTATTTTTCTTTTCCGTTCTATTCTCTTTTTCTTCTATTTTAAAAGTTTTCTATTATCTTTCCTCTCTCTCTTCTAAATTTTCTGTTCTCTTTTCTATTTTCTTTTCTCTCTATTTTCTATCTTCTCTCTTCTTCTCTTTTCTTTTCTTAAATTCTTTTTAAAAAACCCATAACTATTCGGTTTTTCGGCAACGAAAATCCGCGTACGTTACATCTGGTATCAGAGCTTATGGTTAAGCGACAACCATGGTTCTGTTGGGTATTACTCATTAGAGATAGAGTCAGTAGTACTCTAGATTGAGTTTGAGTGTAATAATAGCTATGAGAGCGTATTTGTTAGTGAATATAAAATTATTTTATATTGTGATGATTGGTTTGTTGAGTGGTATATAGATTCTGGTTAATACGAGTAATTAACGTTGTTGATAGGGATCTCTAAACACTTGTATAGAACAATTCGACACAATATTGTTTTAAATTGGGTAAAATGGAATAATTTTACCTTGATTATTTTTATATATAAAGAAATAATTTTTCAGAATTATTAAAGTGAAAATAAGTTGATTGTTTAGATGTTTGAATAGTCTAAATAAAAGAATAATTGTATAAGCAAAAGAATTATAAGAATTGAATTATAATTAATGTGATTTACAATTGTGAAATAAACTTATATATATATAAGAACTGAAATGGTATGAATATATTTATGAATATGAGTTGTAAATAAAAATGAATTTAAAGTTGAATGGAGTTGATATTAGTATCAAAGAAAATTAATAAAACCAGGTGATGGATGTGAACTTAAGTTATATAAATAAAATTCAACTGTTGAAATTAAATTGAATTAATGGATTAAATGTTAATCAATTGAATGTGAATTAAGTTGATATGAAATAATGGATATAAGTGTTAATTCATTAAATTCTAATGTTATTGAAAGTTGAATAATTGAATGAAAATCAATTAAAATTTAACCAAATTGAATGAATATAAGCAAAGAAATTTGGTTGTAATTAATATGCATTGGTTGTTATTTGATTGTTAGTTGATTGTTTATAATTCATTAAGTATTAATGAAAGTGAATTAGCGAAATTGAAAGCTATGTAATTGAAATTCAATTGAAAGTTAAGTGAATCTTAAACAGAACTGAATTTGATTTGGAAGTGAACCAACTTGAATATGAATTAGTAAGTGATAACTAATTGAATTGAGAATGAATGTTGATAAAAATCCAATGTAAACGAATCAAATGTGATTAGATTGAAAACCAATTCATTGAATATTAATGAGAATATGAATGAATATTTATTGGTTATGAATGCTAGTTGGATGTTAGTTGGTTGATGTTTGCTTTTGTTTAAATTGCTATGTTGGCATATATATAGTTATTAGGTTGCTATATAATGTATATTGAGATTATTTTCATATATACATGTTCTCATGTTGTTTGTTGAGTGTTTAGTAGGTGCGGATCGCGTTTGCTTCGCATTTGGAGCTCGCTTTCGCGCTATATTAGCCGTATATGCTCGCTAATAAAATATAAGGTACATATCTCGGATTACATATCGTACTTTTACATTTTTTCCCTTCGGGATGCCTCATTACTTGATGAGATGTATATTTGTGATATATATACTGTCATTTTTTTTTCGGATCGAGCCGCGCAAAGGAGACTATGGCGAATTTTTCCGGAAATTTAAGGCGTTAGAAAAAATTTGAGAAAATTGGAAATTTTTTAAAAATTTAACTTTGATTTTGGAATTGAAAGTTAAACAATAGTAGTTGTTTTTGAAAGGATAACTAAGTATGATTTGAAAACTTAGTAAAGATTTATAAGAAGTTTAATTATGAATTTTGGAAAGTTAATGAATTCTGTAACTTTTCTTACTTGTAATTTCGAGGACGAAATTCTTTTAAGGGGGGAAGATTGTAACGACCCAGAATTTTTAGAAATTAAAATTTGAATATTTAATTTATTTTAAATATTAATAAGTGAATTTATAAGTCAAATAAATTTTTATTTGAATTATTGGATTTAATTGAATAATTAAATCGATAATTTAATATGTTAAATTATGGAAATAATTGAAAATAGAGTTAAATATGATTGAAAATGATTTGTAAAATTTTATTTTATCATGTTAGAGTTAGAATGATATTTTAGAACTTTTAAAATCGAATTAAGAGTTAATTTGTGAAAATTGAATATTTTAATATTTAATAATCGACTGTAAAATAGCCAATTTTTGAACAGTCTCATAATTGAACGAAACCAGTTCCATTGGATCCGTAATAGTTAGTTATTACCGGATTTCAATTTTCGTGTCAATCGGAGTTATCGTTTGATCGTGGCAGCTCGAAACGCATCGATTTATTTTTAATTTTAACTTGGCGAGTTAATATAGCCATTTTTCAAAAAGTCTCGGATTTCGACGAAACCAGTTTCATCGGATCCTTAATGTGATATTATTGCTAGGTTTCAAATTTCAAGTCAATTGGATTTACCGTTTGTCCTGTACGAATTAAAACGCCTAGAAATCGAGTTAAATCGGTTTAATTTAAATTGAGCGTTTACAGCCATAACTCGCACATACTTTCGAATTAGCTTCCGAAACCTGTTCCATTGTGTCCGGAACACGGGGTAAACCCTAGGAACGTCAGTTTCGACGCGTAAATCGGAGTTTGGAATTTCCAGATTGAATAGTGTTTGAGAATTCCCTATAAATAGCCCACCATTCTCACAAATAAAAAAAAAAAAAAAAAATCTAAAACCCTAACTATATGCAGCCGCCACCAACAGGTCAATGGCCGAAATTGATCCACTTTCTCTCCTCCAAATCTCTCAATCCATTAAGCGATTGCGAAAATTTCCAACTGAGAAGTCGTAGAGGACGAAGAGGCGAACCCATCCAACGGTGGAGATGAAGAATGGAGGCTCGACTGGGTCGCTAGGGGGCTGCGTTCCTCCGCAGTTTGCACACGTTTTCTAACGTGGATGCTCGACCGAGCTCAGCATGGTCGCGGCTGTAGGTGGAGTAGGGGGCGGCGCGCGTCACGGTGGTGTCTGATCGAGTCGAAACAGCTTGTAGAAGATGCGAAAATTAACCCTAAATTCGCGTGTGTTGGGTTTTGTTCGGCTGTAAATTGAAGAAGGAACGAAGGGGAAGGGAAGACGTGCGTGCGGCCCTGATGGATTTGCTTGAATCTACGGCCATGATCTATCTGTAGGTTTAAATTATAAAAATGTTGTAAATTATAAGTTTAAAATTCGTGAAACTTCAAAAATTCATAACTTTTTCATACGAGGTCAAAAACGCGCGAAACCAGTTGCGTTGGAATCGTATGGACGAGCACTACGCGATGGAGTTAGTTTGGAGTCGTTTGGAGTTAGTGAGAATTTTGGGTAAAATTAAACGTCCGTTTAATTTTATTCGAAATAAATCGCTAAAACGAAATAAATCAAGGTGAGAACTTCTCACTCAATCGAATCAGTTTCGATTTTATTTTAAATAGTTAGATTTAAAATATTTGAATGCATGTTTGAATGTTGATTGATATCTATTGATTGTTAAAATAGACATTATACGCCGTTAGTAAACGGATGTTATTTATTAAAAACATATACCGCGAATATTTCATAAACAGTGAAATTGGTATTATATATAATATCAATATATATATATATTGGCATATGTATATATTGCAGTTGTTGATTCCTCGTATTTTTTTTAGCGGATGAGACCCTATTGCGCCGTTATTAAGCGGATAATATTTAATAAAAACATATACCGCGATAATTTCGTACTGGAGCGAAATTGGTATTGTGCTAATGTTTTTGGATGCAGGAAACAGGTTGGAGGGATCCAACTGGATTCCTCAATAGTATTTATTTGATTTTGAATATTTTGATATTCGTTGATTATCATATCGATATATGATATCGTTGTTGTCGTGATTGACTATTTGGTGTGTAGCATCATCGGACCCAAATTTTGGGATTTTAAAATGATTTTTAAAGTGATCTTTGAAAATATAAAATATTTTTGGAATTGATCCATTTTAAATAAATAAACGTTATAATTTTTAAAGTTATAAAAAAATTATGATTTTGTGAAATATAGTTAAAAGTTGATTTTTGAGAAATAGGGGATTTATGATTTTATAAAATAGTTTAAATTGGATTTTTGAATATATTATAAAAGTTTAAAAATAGGATTTATAAAATTTGATTATTTTATAAATCAAAATGGTGAAACTATAAAGGAAATTAAAGACGTTTTAAAAGAATAATATAAACTGATTTATATTAAGAGATTTATAAACGGATATTTATAAATTGAAATATTGACTTATAAAACGAGTTTTTATAAGTGTTTGAATGAAGTGAAAATGAAATTCATAAATGAATGAAATTTATAGAATTATAAACTGTGAAGTTATAAAAGAAATTTATAAATAGTAAGATTTATAAATTTGGTGAAATTATTTGAAGAATAGATTAGTTAGATAAATGGATCTTATAAGTTATAAGATTTATAAATTGGAAAGTCTCTAAAGGAACGATTTTGTAAAATAATCGTTTTATAAGTAATTAACTTATAATATGAACGTTTAGTTTATAATTTAGTTATAAACTGGAATAGGTAAATAAAGGAATTTATAAAAAGGAAGTTTTTATAAATAAATAGAAATGGAATTTATAAACGTTGTTTTATAAATTCGCAAACAACTTATTTTGATAAGTTAATTGTTGAAACCTATTAATGGAGTTATATTCACATTTTTGAATGTGAATAATCCTTTGAATTAAAATGAATAAAAGGATGAAAAATTGTTAACGTAGTATATTCACGTTTTTGAATAGTGAATAACACGTTAAAGAAAATGGTTTAGATTTGAATGTTTTAAATAGAATTAAAACGATCTAACGATGTTTTAAAATGTGTTGAGATTCGAAACCATGGATTTCAACATTTATTGTTGAAATAGACGTTTTCGAGAAATAAAAGGAAATGGTGGACTATAACACTGTTGTTGTAGTAAATGATTTCCGAAAGGAAATGTTTTGAATAGTATTGGGATTTATATATCTATTTTAAATTCGAATCCCTATACTAGTGATTTTGGGTTGTCGTAACGATGTTTTACGCAACATTCGTTTTGGTCCAAATAAATATGTTAAAGAGAATGATTTCCTTAAAGAATGAAATATATACTTAATTCGATTTAAGTGTATTGAATATTTTCCAAGGTTGGAAATAAAAATATTTGTGAATTACTTATGAATAAATAAGTATGGAAATGTTTTCCAATCTGATTAGAGAATTTATCTTTTTGAAGATAAATTGAAATGAATAATTGAAATCATATGGGTGAATATTTTTGAATATAAATTCATTATGGAATTTATATGTGAAAGTAGAATTTGTTTGAAAATAAATATTGATTTATTTTTGAAGTGTGAAAATTATATATCTTGTAAAGATATTTTGGAAAGTAAATAATTTGGAAAATTATTTGGAATCTGGTGATGTATGCATATCAATTGATAGTTCAATAACCGACTATCAATATTTCCCTTTGAATGGGTAATTGATGTGATTTGTTTGAATTTGAATGCCACACTTATTTTTGAATAAGCGCTCACTATTCGGGTTAACCGGGAAAGGACCATGGGGTCGTATAACCCATTCCGAATATGTGATACGTCGTTGTGAATTGCATTGAAGATCGGTGTTGAAGACCGAGTATTTGTGAAAGCGATAGGATGACCTATCGATTGTCTCTGCATTGGGTAGCTCCTGGTATAGAGATTCCTTAAGTGATGGGAAATTCGATCGGGATTGTGAATACCCGGATTGCAAGGGCTTCGTAAGAAGTGCCTTTGGTTTTGTTCGAGCCCGGAACAGACTTGTATGGATTGTATGTCTGACATTACAAGTTGAGATATAAAGCCGATTTCTTTCAAATATATTTCTGTTGGTGGCAGAGAATTTATTCTTTTAGTTTAACACCCTTCTCTGAGACGTACGAGCTCAGAGGTTATGTAGTTGAATGTTATCAGCGATATATTCCCAATTTGGTAATGTGACATGCTGAGTGATGCTGAAATGATCATTGTGTTGATCATTTGTGATAGGATCGTTTATTTGATCGTCTATCCTTGTGATCATTGTGTTGATCATTTGTTGACCCAAAGCATGGCTTTTGTATAAAGTATGTTTTTGTGGACGTGACTTCGTCGAGCCTCACACCCCGTGAATGGTCAAAACAGGAAAGATGCGGCAAGGTTATGAGGGGTAGCGCCCTTTAGGATGTGTGCATTTCCTTCTGGAAAAGGGTGGTATCATGGTATGGAGCCCAGATACTTACTCATGTTGAAAACACTTTGTTATGATTGTGTGAATTGATTACGAGCGCTCGGTTAAAAGGTCCCAAAGGACCGGGGGATGGCATATTCGGTCAGTTGTTACTCAGTTAGGGGTAACCCGGCCTTGTGTTGGTAGAGATCCGGTTTGGTTCTCGGGGATGTCCATCCAGAGGCATTCTTATGTGGCAATGGGAAGTTCCTTGGCCTGATCATTCGTTGGAAATCCAAAGAAACAATACGTGACTTGTACGGTTTTAGTTGTATAACCTGCTATGGAATGTGGCGGTAACCTGCTATTGAACATAGTTAGCTATAGTAGGCATTGTTCGGAATGTCTATGCTGGCTAAGATTTATATTCTACTTTCGTAATGAATTTTTCCTACACTATGCACTAGTAATAATATAAAATGTTTTTTTAAATGCGTATCAAGCATCTTTGACTATCATAAGGAGAAATCTCCTCCGATTCTGCGTTTGCATTGTGTGTGTGTGCGGGAGGCCTTATGGTAGTCTCATTTTTAAAAGCATTGCGAATTGACTTTAAAAATATTCCTCTATTTTGATTTTAAAGTAAATAAACTGTTTTGAGTTCTCACACCAGTCACATGACTGACTCGGAGTTTATTGTTTTCCTTTCTAAACTCTGGGTGCCCACCAATTTCCACACGGGCAGTTAAGAGTTAAGCTTTATCAGGATATTCTGGATATTCTGGAGTTGCTGGAGGCAAGCTGGATGGCATGGCGTATTACTAGTTTATATAATATTTCTTTTTCCGCTGCATTGTTTGTTGTTGTATGATGTTGTTGTACACTCTGATGATATGTTGTAATGTAATGTATAAAATGTAATAACTGATATAGTTCTTTGTTTAAAGATTATTCATTTATTATTATATGTTGTTCCGCTGCGAATTGTGAGATTCTGATGTTGTTCTGTTGTTTTCTATTCCGTCCTATTTTCTTCTATTTTTCTTTTCCGTTCTATTCTCTTTTTCTTCTATTTTAAAAGTTTTTTATTATCTTTCCTCTCTCTCATCTAAATTTTCTGTTCTCTTTTCTATTTTCTTTTCTCTCTATTTTCTATCTTCTCTCTTCTTCTCTTTTCTTTTCTTAAATTCTTTTTAAAAAACCCATAACTATTCGGTTTTTCGGCAACGAAAATCCGCGTACGTTACAGGTACTGAATTCATTCCTTCTTAAAAATCCTTTCAAAATATTTCCATAAACAATTTCCAACTAATATTACTATATATTTCTTCAAAACTTTGAGAACCATTTTTCAAAATCTCCAGGTCTTAAATCCAATATTTTCCAATTTAAATCTATTTTAATTCATAAGTCACCTTTATAAAATATTTTTATAGGATTTTCTTTCTTAAAACATTTCACAAGTGTTTTATCATTGTTCATTTTGTAATTCACCTTATTTATTATATTACAATATCAAATTAACGATCATAACCAATATTTTCATTCCTAACAACCAGGTAAGCTAGATAAGTCACAATAATTTCCGAAATAAATTCTTTATATACAAAATATAATTAGGGAAAAATTATTTCATTTACCCAATTTCCAAACAATACTATGTCGAATTGTTCTGTTTAAGTGTTTAGAGATCCCTATCAATGACGTTAATTACTCGTATTGACCAGAATCCATAAGCCACTCAATAAATCAACCGACACAATATAAAACATTTTATATCACTAACAAATACGCTCTCTCATATATATATACACACTCAGCGACTCATCATAGGGTATTACTACCCTATTTATAAAGAGTCAGACCCCTCAAAGCTAAGGTTATCGCTAAACCAAAGCTCTGATACGAACTATAACGACCCGCCTTTTTGGACATTTTAAACCGACGATCAAATACACATGCCGATTCCAAACCATTCAAAAGGGCAGATGGTTATTGGGGTAAATAAGGAAAGAAAAGAAAGAGAAATAAAGGAAATGAAACAACACAGAATCTCGCAGCGGAACGATAAAATATAATAGTCAAATAAACAGTTCATGAAGCTGTTCACTATACTTTGACAATTATTTATACAAAATTTATCAGAGTTATACATATACAACAGAACAATTAAAATAATGCAACATATAGCATGATGCAAGGGTAATAGTAGTAATAGTATACCAAATCTTCGTCTTCATCCTCTAGAATAGATCCTCAAAAATCTGAAAACTCAGGACTGACCCGAGCGTAATGAAAAGACAAAATACTCGAGTCAGGACTAAAATATCCTTATGAAAGTTAAATCAATCGTAAATAAAAATGAGTATAACGGCGTCAGAGATGTTTACGGGGTTTGACATCTCATATCCAGTGTCAACGTGCGGGCAATAACTCAAGAGATGTTACGGGATTTTCCATCTCTTAAGGATCCGTTAAACTATCTACTATGTAGTAATGTACGCTAAGTAGATAATGCCTATCAGTAATATAAAGTATCAAAATAGCTTTAAGGCGTTACCATAATCCCCCTTAACACATTTTTATAATTCCATAGTCTATACAGCACCGTAAGCCCCACCATAAACTGGTGGTTATCAGAGGGTACCTCGTAGGTATAACACAAAACATAACGTAGTGGTCGCGAATAGGATAATCAGTATGACAAGGTACATGAGGCGATACCAACTAGGATACTAGTAGTTGCGTGATCCGGACTGATGTTGAGCATAGCCAGCAGCTACCCCAACACCGCGAAACAACACTCCCAAATCAAGGGGTGCACCCAAATCGAATCACAAATGTAATAGATATGGTATCGAAGAAGTGTGTCCGCTAGAGATGGCGAACCTCAATGGCCCGGCGCGGCTCCTGTTTTAGTCATGTCAGGGGTCATCCAATATCGTTCTCTTTCTTCAGTCTACGCGTTCACCAAACCATCCACTTCATTCTGGATCAACACTCCACGTATAATAGTTATTAAAGTGGTTTTCGGTATCGACAGAGACTATGTCCATATCCGATCTCGGTCTCTTTAATAACTACGTATTATTACACCGGTGGCTCTTTTATATTTCAAATCGATTCATAGTTGATATCAAAATATCATATTCGCTTCAAAATCAAATCCATTTCAAATATCATCATATCTATTCAAAATGTAAGATTCCGTTTCAAAATCATTTTTCGCATCAATATCTCATTTCGATTTCAAAATCATTCCGAATTTCAATTTAGGTTGCAACTTTATTTAAACCAATTCGTATTTACATTTAAGATTTAAACATTTCACCTTATTTACCTATTTGAAATTTTAGAAAATAGCTTTAAGTAGTTTAAAAATAGTTTAAATAATTAAAATAGTTAAAAATACTTAAAATCTTTAAAATGGATTTAAAATAGATAAATTAGTTTAAAATAATTTAAATTGGGTTAGGTAGATTAAAAATAGATTAAAATAGTTTAAGTATTCAAAATGGTTTATATAACTGAGTAATTTGGAAAACAAAATAAAACAGCTTCAAAACCAAACCGTTTCAATTATAACTTCCCAATTCAAAACAATTTCAATTTCCCTTCTACCGATTCAATTTCGATTTCGATTCAATCAACGTCAACTTTGACTTCAAATTTATTCAATTTTATATTCACTTTCAATTAATTCAATTTTAATTTATATCGATTTCGAGCTTGATTTTTCAAAATATCCATTTATAACACTTAACAAAATTATCCATCAATATTCAAGTTTAAATCCAAATTTCAATATGATTCAATTTCAAGCTCAATTTCAAAATATCATTTTTATATCGCTTTTACTTAGTAATACTCGAAGCTCGAAATAATGTTCAATCTTTAAAACAAATAAATTTTAGAAATTCAATCATATCCCAATTTTTAATTTCAAAGTCTCAACTTAAATTATTTAACAATTTCTTTTAACCAAAATTTATTTCAACATTCCAAACTCAATTTTTCGATAAATTTGATTTCTATAAATTGATTTCTATTTATAACTTTTAAATTAAAACATTTAAATAAATTTCAAATCGACGATTTTACAAATTATTAATTTAGCCAATTCGGTGTCCGTATATAATTTTCTATGCTATGGCCAAGTAATTTTTTATTTCAATTAAATGTCAGGGATGAATATATATCACTTAAATCAAATCACAGTTTCATATGTATGCATAATAGTATATATATAAGCAAATAAACACCCAAACATTTAAATATCAACCAATAGCATCCATCGAAATACATCATTCAATAGACAATACAATTCATGGCAATTTCAAAGTTATCAATGTCATGTGATTTAATTGCAATTCAATTTCAATTTCAATTTAACTGTCAATTAAATTTTCAACGGCTAATTCAAATGACAATCTATATGACAATTAAATTTTATCAAACAACGACAATAAAATTCCTAACACTTCATAATATCAAATTTAAATAGCATAAAGATATTCAGTACGTTGTGAGCGTTATAAACACTCACCTTGATTTTAATGTAGTTTCAGCGTCTTATTTCGAATAAAGTTAAACGAGCATTTAATTTTACCCAAAATTTTCACTATCTCAAAACAACTCCAATCCAGCTCCATTGCGTAGTGCTCGTCAAAACGAACCCGTCGCAATTCGTTTCGTCCAAAACGGACCTCGTATCAAAAAGTTATACACGTTTAAAGTTTGAACACTTATAATATAATTTAATTACAACTTTTATTTTCAATTCTAAACCTTAGATTCAATCAAGGCCATCCATTCCCTTGCCCACACATCTGAGCCACACCCTTATTCTTCCTCACGCATGTATCCTCCTCCCCAGTAAAAGAAACGCAGGCACTAACCCATCTACACGTTGAAACCCTAGTAGCCGCCCCACCCTACGACGACCGGAAGCTAATCCCACGTCGTCGTCATGTGCGCCACCATCAGAGATACTCAGGACGCGAGCGAATGAAGCTCGGTCGCCTCTATCACTCGAAAAACGTGAGTGTATGCCGGCCCTTCAAACCCATTTTCCCGTCGATCGGTAGCTTTATTCCCGATCACAACCGTTAGATATCTTCATCTCGACAAGATCTACACTTTTCTAGTTGAGGCCGTGGCCTAATATCGTGTGGATTGGAAGAATTTGAGGGAGGAAGGAAAATCATTTTCGGCCTTTAAAGTTTTCAAGTGGCGGCTCTGAAGATGAAAATTAGGGTTTGGGAATTTATGAAGAGTATGGTGCTTTTATAGAAAATATTCAAAACACTATTCATTCCGGGTATTCTGAACTCCGATTTACGCGCGATGACCGGCATTTCTAGGGTTTATTCGGCGTTCCGGACACAATGGAACAGGTTTCGGAAGCTAATTTGATCGTATGTGTGAGTTACAACGATAAACGATCAATTTAAATTAAATCGATTTAAACTAATTTCTAGGCGTTTTGGCTTGCCCCGGACAGACGGTAAATCCGATTGACACAAAATTTGAAATCTTACAATAATATCACATTACGGATCCGATGAAACTTGTTTCGTCGAAATCCGAGACTGTTTGAAAAATGGCTATTTTAACTCGTCAATTAAATATTAAAATATTCAATTTTCACAAATTTATTTTTAATTCGTTTTTAAAAGTTCAACAACATCATTCTAACTTTAATATGATAAAATAAAATTTTACAAATCATTTTTAATCATATTAAACCCGTTATTCAATTATCCAATAAATTCCAATTTTAAAATCTTATAAACTCTATTATAATCCCAATATAACTTACATTCACTTTGGAAGCCAATTTGAATCATATTAAATCAAATTTCAATTCTTCACTCTATTTTCATATATTAAATTTCAATATCAAATTAATCATATCAAATTCGAAATTTAATTATTCAAACATTTGTAATATTAAATTTAAGCAATTTGATTATTCTTAAATCACTATCTTTTGAAATATTCAAAACGAACTTATAAAATTTAACCTTTAAAACCAATTCACATCTTAGAACCCTATGTTCATTTTACTGTTATTCAATTATTCAATAAGTTTTAAATATTTAATTTAAACAATTTACCTGTTCAATATTCAATATTTGATTTTAAATAGATTTTTTCTTATCAATCAATTACTCTATTATACCCAATGAATTCAACATTTATTATCCTATTCAACTATTGATTTCAAAGGCATTCACTATGTAGCATTTATTTTTCAATACTTATTACTATTCAAATCTTCGAAACCAATCTATTAAAATTTGTATTTCTACCTAAATAATTCATAATTTTTTTTATTCACTTATTTACATTTGTTTTTCCATATATTCCCTTATAACCAAGTTATAACATTTGAGCCAATTCAATTAGATTGGAACTCCATTCAATCTATAAATAATTATTTGGATAATTATTGTTGCAATTCATTCCAGTTATTATTATTCCAAACGACTTACAATTTTTTTCTAACACTAAATCACGAAATCTTATTAAATTAGCTATTTTAATTATCGAAAATTTACGGGTCGTTACAATCATCGAACCCAACCATGTCAAACTAGGCCACCCTATCTCCTCGAAAACTTGCAAGAATGGCCCAACTTCGAGCATGATTTGCTAACGATCAACCACCCCAAACTCGATCACCATCGTTGGATTTGCAGATCACATTACGCTCTTCAACTTCCTAGTTGCGAGTTTTCGAAACAAACTAATGGATTTGGTGGAAATTGAGGTAGAAAATCATTACATTTTCGACCATTAAAAATAACGAAGGCGGCTGTGTTTACAAAGGGCTAGGGTTTGCTGTGTTACACATGTATATATGTGTAAATCTATTATTTCAATATCATTTTCGATTAACGTGATTTATCGAATGAACTCCAAATGAGACATGCCGCCTGGTGTTTATAATGTTTTACCCATATACCGAACACAATGGAACATGTTTAGGGGCCCAATTCGATCGTATGTGGAAGATAGATTTTCGAATCGAATTAAAATATTAAATTTTCGATATTTATTTCAACGCTTTTCTATCCCGTACGACTAAACGGTAACTCCAAATGTTACAAAATTTGAAATTAGATAATAATACACTATTATAGATCCAATAGGTTTCGTCGAATTCCGAGACCGTGCCTCGGAAGGCTATTTTAACTCGTCGATTAAATCGAGCGATTTTCAAAATCGTCGAAATTGTTTAAAATTTCAAATTTTAAAACTTACTGACTCCGTTATAAATCACATAGAATTTATATTCATATTATAAATAACTTCAACTCATTTTAAATCAAAGTTCAATAATTTGAACTATTATTATGTTATATATTAATTTCACCATTAAATTAATAAATAAATTCTAAACTTTAATTTAACAAATTTTAATTCCCTTCACAGGTCCAATATTTTAATTCTAATCCAAATAGAATTTCAATAAATTTTACGAATCATTTCCATGTCCATTTATCTCCAGATTCACCTATTATCCTAATTTTCAGTATTAAATTATCATTTTAACAAATCAAATAAATCGCTAAATTTGGAATTTTAAACCATTTAAGACATTATTCCATTTAAAATCAATTAATAATTCAATTTCAACATTTAAAAATAAATTAAATGTTCAAAATTAAACGACCAAAATTCTGGGTTGCTATATTCCTCCCCCTTATAAAAATTTCATCCCCGAAATTGCTAAGGTAGGAAAAATGCTCCTAATCCCATTAAATTATCTAAAACCCAATTAGTTAAAATCCTACATTCACTTCTCTAAACCCTTTGGTTTTTATCCAAAACAATTGTTTCCACTTATAACTCCCAAAAAACTTTATTTCTAAACGGTTCAAAAATCATCTTTTCTAGTTAACAAAAATTTTCCAAAAATTTTCAAAAATTTTCTCACAGCCTAAATTCCCGAAATTTTTTGACAGCATCTCTTTTGTACGGAGATCCTTCTACGGTGTGACAAGAGAGATAAATATATATACACATCACCCCATACGGTCGAAAAACAAAATATATATCAATATATTATCATTTATTTATTTTATTGCGTAGGCGTACCTCATATTAGCATTTTTAAGCGAGCAGGTTATTTTATATGCATTTACGCAACGAAAATCTATATCAACAGCTTTCTGTACCTGCGCTTACTTAAAATAAGCACATAAGTTTCATAAACATGAAATTTTATAACATTTCATTTATTTAACTAGACAAAAACATAACCTTCCTAAGCCGAACATGCCAAACATATATTACAAGCATTTTTAAGGTTCCAACATTAATTTAATTCCTCCTTGGTTCCATATATCATGTAACGACCCGCTGTTTCGTACAGTTCAAATCGACAATAATCCACACATGTCAGACTTGAATGATGCAAAATAACAGATTGTAAATAAATTTGGAGCAAATGAAATCAAATACACAGAATCACAGGCACACAACAATCAAAATAACTCGCAACGGAATATAAAATACCATAGTAGTTCATGAAGCTACTATAACAAAGTCTCAAAACTAATACATAATATCAGTCTGAAAACAACATAATAAAAATCCCAAATATATAAAAGTTCACTAATACATGAGACAAACAAGAAATAGATATAAATATAGATAGGCAGAATCTCCAGCAAAGATCAGCTCCAGAAAGAGAATCCAAAGCAGTGAATAATCAGGCTGACCCGAGCGTTAAAAAAAACACAAAACACTCGAGTTAGGACATATATACTTATATAATGTAAACCAAATCAAGCGAACTGTAATAAAGATACAAGTAACTTAAAGGATGCTTGGGACCGCCCATCCTCTAAGGATCCGTTAAACTATTTGCTATGTAGTAATTTTGTGCTATTATAATAATGTCTATAGTACAATAAACTTACTTTAAAATAGCATCGAAGGGTTACCTATATAGCCCCCAACACGTAATAGTCCAAGTAGTCCATCTAGTATCAGCATATCTCCAGATTGGGAGACTACCCTAAATACTCCATCGACTACGGGAGAAAATAAACTCGTAGTAAAGGCTCGATATGATAGGTGACAAGGCACACAAGGTAATGCCAGGGTAGATATACCAATTACACTTCCGGGCTGGTGGTAATGCGTAGCAGACACTACCGCCCACCTCGAGCCACAGTCCCAAAAATCAAAGGGGTGCACCCAATCAATCACAAAAGTAATAGAATGGTATCGAAAAAGTGTGTCCTATCAAAAGAATGACCTCACTTGGCCCGTCGATCGCTCCTGTTTTAGCCACCTTAAGCCAACTCACGATAGTTGCGTCCACGTAATGTACCTCAAGAATGTCGCCACCATCCTACTTCATTCTAGAATCTCCACCGCGTACACAGTTGTTAAAGTGGTTTTCAGTATCGACAGAGAGTATGTCCATATCCAATCCCGGTCTCTTTAACAACTAATCGTTATTATAACCCGTGGTTATAATTTTAAATGGTATTTATATTTCAAAAATCAAATATCATTTCAAATCCATTCCAAAATAACAAAATATCATATCTTTTCAAAACCACAATCATTTTATATAAAATACCATTTCAACTCACATTTAAAAATAATTTATATTTCAAATAGAATTACTTCATTTAAATCATTAAAATGAAGTTATTATATTTAATAATTAAATATTAAATTTCCAGAACTTTAATCTTTTCAAAGTTCATTTATTCACTTAAATTTATCAAAACAGTGAAAATTCAACTTTTGCAGCACTTAAAAATGCTACGGAATGTTATGTTTTAAAACAGTTCATTTAACAAAAGACAGCATTAAAAATGCTGTAATAGGGTTTAGTTAAATTCAACAACTACATCACTTGCAAAGTGCTGTAATAGCTCTTAGTTCATTTAAGTCTTTAATTCATTTATATCAACTACAACATTTACAAAATGTTGTAATATCCTTTACATTAGAAGTAACAGCATTTCAAAATGCAGTTAATTAAATTCCAAATATTCAATATTGTTTCATAAACAATTAAATTTTTATTTAAACCAATTTTAACTTATAAAATCATACCTTTTCACTTTTAAAACATTCATTTAAATACCCTTATATTCATGATTTTAAAAAGTTAACTTTTCATTCAAAAATCAAATTTAATAATAGTTCACTTATTAAATTCAAACATTCAATTTCAATTCTTTATAATTAAAATTTTAAATTAACACTTAAGTTTAAATTTTCAAATATAACTTATTTTCATTTTGTTTATTTAACTTAAAGTTCACTTTTAAACAAAATATACAATTTCCAATTTAAGTTATAATTCAAAATTCAACTTAAATATTCATCTATTTCACATTTTTATTTATACAAAAATCATTAACACTTTATAAAAAATCATTTTAAATTTGTTTTAATTAAAAATATCATAAATTTACATTTTAAAATACTTTTAAAAATTTCAGAAAAATACATATTAACCACGGGTCTGTGTAAAATTTTCTAACCTAGGTAAAGTGATACGAATATTATATCATTCAATCCGTAATTTACGACGAAAACCCGGGTCTTATCATTTCAAACCCGCAGTCCCAAGTAAATGAAATAAATAAAAATCGTTCAGGCGTATCATTTTAGCTCACATTTAAAAATAATTTATATTTCAAATAGAATTACTTCATTTAAATCATTAAAATGAAGATATTATATTTAATAATTAAATATTAAATTTCCATAATTTTAATCTTTTTAAAGTTCATTTATTCACTTAAATTTATCAAAACAGTGAAAATTCAACTTTCGCGGCACTTAAAAAATGCTACGGAAAGTTATGTTTTAAAACGGTTCATTTAACAAAAGACAGCATTAAAAATGCTGTAATAAAGTTTAGGTTTCAAATAACACCTTAGTTAAATTCAGCAACTATAGCACTTACAAAGTGTTGTAATAGCTCTTAGTACATTTATATCAACTACAACATATGCAAAATGTTGTAGTATCCTTTACATTTGAAATAATAGCATTTCAAAATGCAGTTAATTAAATTCCAAATATTCAATATAATTTCATAAACAATTAAATTTTTATTTAAACCATTTTTAACTTATAAAATCATACCTTTTCACTTTTAAAACAATCATTTAAATACCCTTATATTCATGATTTTAAAAAGTTAAACTTTCATTTAAAAATCATATTTAATAATAATTCACTTATTAAATTCAAACATTCAATTTCAATTCTATATAATTAAATTTTTAACTTAACACTTAAGTTTAAGTTTTCAAATATAACTTATTTTCATTTTATTTACTTAAATTAAAATTCACTTTTAAACAAAATTCATAAATTTCCAGTTTAAGTTATAATTCAAAATTCAACTTAAATATTCATTTATTTCTCATTTTTATTTATACAAAAATCATTAACACTTTATAAAAATCATTTTAAATTCATTTTAATTCAAAATATCATAAATTTACATTTTAAAATACTTTTAAAATTTCAGAAAAATATATATTAACCATGGGTCTGTATAAAATTTTCTAACCTAGGTAAAGTGATACAGATATTATATCATTTCAATCCGTAATTTACAAAGAAAATCCGGGTTTTATCATTTCAAACCCTCAGTCCCAAGTAAATGAAATAAATAAAAATCGTTCAGGCCTCTCATTTCAGCCCATAACGATTTTTCCCTATTCTGAAGTCCGTTCGCGCATGTATCATTTCAACCCATAGTGATTCTAATCTATAGGCAACTTGTAGTGTGATAAACCGATATAAATAACAGAATAACATTATATAATAGTAACATATGATATAACAGGTGTATAAGCATGGGTGAACATCATATGATCATAGCATAACAGATATAACATAATGATATGGTTTAGAGATTCAATTGCGATCAGTTTACTAGTCAATAAGTATAAATTGTCTGGTGAGAATTACTCACCCGTACAAGCTGGAGATGACAACCAAATACACAAAACAGAGATCCACAAAGGCATGAAAGCATGACTAAGATTTGAGTGTCGAAGAGCCAAAGCTAATTGCCCTGTCACATAGCAACAAAACAAAATATACAACATAAATTTTCAAACCAAAATATTATTAAACAATGTTAGGAATACATGCACAACACATCGGCCATACATAGACATGAAGGAGTAGAAGGATATATGCGTGTACAACACACATTCAAGGCAACAAAAGTGGTTTCTATGCCACCACAAGCTTCGGCCAAGGCATGGATGAGCACGGCCAGGTCCGGTGAGTTCATGAGGTGATGTGGCAGAGGTCTTAGGTCAACAAGTGGCTGGTGGTGGAGTGGTGAAGCAAAGGTGGCTCGGCAATGAATAGTTCAAGGAATAAAACAAATTTTGGTGGAGTTTGGCAAAGGAGTGGTGCACGTCTATGGACGGGCAGTGGACTGGAGAGGATAGCAACTGGTTGTGGTGGTGGTGGATGCGGCCATGATGATGGTGGAGGAAGGCCGAACACTATAGGTTGAAGCAAGTGCAAAATCAAAACATAAACAAGTAAGAAAAGGGAAAAAATGAATGAAAATTTACCAAACTTTCTTCTCACGTGAAGGCCGAATATTTTTTAGGGTTTTAGAAACTTTGAAAAAGAATGAGGGGAGTCGGCTGAAACAAAGGTGATAAGGTCAGCAAATGAAACGATGTGTTGTTTGGTGTGACGCCCCACCTCTATACCCACGCTAGACAAGAACACTACGAAGTAATGCTGTCAACTAGCACGGAGAATAAGGCTGTTGAGGAGAGACCATCCGGGTAATTTCTTTGCGCGAGCATCGATATGTCAGATAGTATAACATGCAATTCTTTTTAAGTGGAAATCCGACATGCCGACACAAACTCAAAGATATCACACGGTGGCTACAATATCTTCGGAAACAAATATAGAAATAAACATAACATAAATCAGTCACAGACAATTCATATCACAAAGGCGGAAATAGATATGAATATTACACTAGGAAGTGTACATCAGAGTAGTGGTCTAAAAAGATCCACAATATCACAAAAGAATAGTTACATGAACTACACAAAAGAATAAGTATACATTATGGAGTCTATATCTCGAATGTATACATCAAAATAAACTACTAATCTAAGTAGTAAGCCAAAACTCAGAGAAATCAATCCCAAGAGAGAGGTCAAGCAGAAGCACCTGTAACATCTCGGTCTGACCCGAGTATTATTTAATAAGAAAATATTAAACAGATCAGTCTAACTATAGATATCAGATGAAACGATATAGAATAAGAGATATGACTAAACACATAATAATCACAATTCCAAGCTGTGATATATATAAGTAATTGAAAATCAACGAGAGATTAATCAATATCACCAAATCTACACGAGAATCAAAGAAATGCCATACTCCTTATTTCGTTCCTCAAACCACAAATATTGACGATTATATCAATGTCAATCACAAAAGTCAATGACACAAATTCACCAATGCACAAATATTGACAATAATATCAATGTCAATCACAAAAGTCAATGACACACAAATTCACCAATGCACAAATATTGACAATAATATCAATGTCAATCACAAAAGTCAATGACACACAAATTCCAGAATTCAATACGCGAAATCCAGAAATCACAAAAGTCAATGACGCACAAATTCACCAATGCACAAATATTGATAAAACTTATCAATGGAAATCACGAAAATTGGTGAAACACAAATTCTAGAAATCATCTCAAGAAATCCAAAAATCACAAAGGGGGGAGGCCTATCACAAACGGGAGCATAAAGCCCACCAACACGTGTATCACAAACGGAACGCTAATTCCATGGTTGCTAACCATCACAAATTGAGCCGAAGCTCCACAAACGGCCCGAAGACCATGGGTTGCTACCCCACCAAATTGAGTCGAAACTCCACAAAACGGGGTTTAGTCTCCCTCGCAGACAAAGAGACATCACACATTGCTAGTCTAAATCACAAAGATGATCGTCAGGATCAACGAGAAGTGTCGATTACAGTAAGCTAGTAAATATATGAGCTTAGCATCATGTTCCATAACCACTAGCTTAACTTAAATATTTACGAACAAATTGTAGATCTCCACTAGAAAATTGTCACAAGAGTTTCAATCGAACAAGTCCAAGAATTAACCAACAAAGTGAACGCAAGCGTTTCATACCACTTGTTTTACTAAGTAGTTTAATTATATTTTTTATACGAGTGAGGTAAAGGTTTGTATATACTAATAGATTGGAAAACGGTTTTATAAACGAATTTGGTATTAAAATAGTATTGAAATCGTTTGAGGAAAGAGTTTTGATATTTACTACTAGTATAGAAAACCTTTATATTTTTAAAGTGACAAATCACGAAGAAGATTGTAAGAACGATCAATCACTAAAATTCACATACGGAGATGTGAATAAAAATCCAACGAAACCGATAAACAATCCATCAAAATGGATATTCAAAAATCCCTAAAAAAAGGAGTCATCAAAGTCATATTAATTGATAACAATAAATAGGAAACAACACGAATCGATTTAAGTTAGAAATTCAAGCAACTAGGCGAAGTAGGCAAAAAATCATCAGGTCGGTCGGCCGGCTACAGAGCTCGGTCGACCGGACCCTGTTCTGAAAAACTCTCGGGGCAGCAGGTCGGTCGATCGGCTACACTGTACTCGGTCGACCGAAACTTAAACAGGGGAATGCTTATGCACTTGGCAGCAGGTCGGTCGACCGGACCAGGGGGGTCGGTCGGCCGAACCTGATGCTCTGCACATCGATGCCCATAAATTGATATGCAACCTCCACCAATTCGCAACCGGACGAGCACGGACACTAGGGAATTATGCCTAACGGCTACCCGGCCCTATTGGCTCCTCGATGCATCACCAAAAACACATTTGAACCTCAAAGCTATGATTTTTAAGGATTTTGGCTTTCAAACACTAAAATTGGAATATTCTCAAAAAGCAATCCAAATCAAAAGCAATTGCACAAGAATAAGTGTTAGGAATTCATACCTAACAATCGAAGATAATTCATAGACTTAGATGTGAGATTAAAAATCTCACCTTTTTACAAAATCAAGCAAGAAGAAGCTTGAAAGCAAATGGAGAATCAACCTCTTTTCAACACAACCCAAATGAGCTTGAATCTATGCTCAAAACAAGATCATTCCCAAAATTAGGTTTAGGAATTTCTGAAGTTGGTAAGAGAATAAGTTGGAGAAGAAGAAGAGAATGCTTACCAATGGGTTCTCCTGAATTTGGAGCTAGGAATTTGAAGTTGCAAAAAGGAACTAGGGTTTTGGAGTTTTAATTTCCAATCTCTCCCACCATTAATACCTCAAAAACTGAAAAGAGAAGAGAATGAGGGTGAATGGGGAAGAGTGGCTCAGATTTGAGCATAAGTTAAACATAGGGCTGAGCCCAAACCCAAAGCCAAAGTGAAAAGTAGCAAAAATCAACTTTCTCCAAACATATCGAAGCTTATACTCAAAAAGGTCGCAAACGGCACTTTAAACTCAATGGGAGTGGTCCCGAGTACTAATTCGACCGTATGCAAAAAGTAGCTTTTCGGACTAAAATCCGACTAACGATAGAATATTTAAATAAAATATTTAAATATAAAATCGATTAATATGCGGGTTGTTACAGACTCCCCTCCTTAAAGAAATTGCGTCCTCGCAATATTTTAAGAAGAGAACATAAAGTAACAACCATAAAAGCATATTCAACACAAAAGAAACTTGAAATAAGAAGTTCACCTCAAAGGGCACGAGAAAACAAGTCCGGATGTGATCGCTCGATGAACTCTCTAGATTACCAAGAACAATCCTTAGGATTTGAAGACCATTGAACTTTAACAAGCGGAACATCTTTATTTCGAAGTCGTTTGACCTCCGAAGCAATGATACGAATAGGATGTTGCTCATAAGTTAAATTAGGCGAAACTTCAATCTCTTCCACAACACTGGGCTCAAGAATAGAATCGGAATCTCGAAGGCATTTCCGTAATTGAGAAACGTGAAACACGTCATGAATAGCAGAATATTGAGCCGACAATAAAAGGCGATAAGCCATAGAACCAATACGTTCAGTGATAGGAAATGGCCCAATATATCGAGGCGCCAATTTTCCCGATCGACTGAAACGTACAACACCTTCATAGGTGAAACATGAACGAACACAAGATCTCCCACAGAAAATTCTAACTTCCTTCTCCAATTATCGGCATAGGATTTTTGTCTACTCTGGGCTTCTTTCATCCTATGTCGAATAAGTTCAATCTTCTCTGTGGAATCACGAATAAAATCTGGACCTAAAACCAACTTCTCACCGGCCTCAACCCAACAAGAAGGAGATCGGCATGGCCTTCCGTAGAGTGCCTCAAAAGGTGTCATACCAATACTAGATTGGAAGCTATTATTATAGGAAAATTCAACAAGTGAAATATGATCTTCCCAACTTCCACCAAAATCAAGAACACAAGCACGAAGAAGATCTTCAAGAGTTTGATTCACACGCTCGGTTTGTCCATCGGACTGAGGATGATAGGCGGTGCTAAAATTAAGCTTCGTTCCCAAAGCTTTTTGAAGACTCTTCCAAAATCCACTAGTAAACAATGGATCACGATCACTAACAATAGAAGTAGGAACACCATGTAATTTAACAATCTCTTTGATAAAGAGCTTGGCCAAAAGAGGAACGGTTCGGTTAGACCGAACGGGAATAAAATGGGCGGATTTAGTAAGTCTATCAACGATCACCCATAAGCTATCATGACCCGAACGAGAACGGGGAAGGCCATCTATAAAATCCATGGAAATTTGGTCCCACTTCCAAATTGGAATTTCTAAAGGTTGCAATAACCCACCGGGCCTTTGATGTTCGGCCTTAACAAGTTGGCAAGTCATGCAACGCTTAACGAAGTTAGCGATGTCAAGTTTCATTCCCTCCCAATAATATAGTCGCTTCATATCCGCGTACATTTTACTACTACCTGGATGAATGGTAAATTTAGAACGATGTGAATCTTCTAAAATATCTTTACGAAGATCACTAATATTTTGCACAATAAGTCTACCAAATCTTCGAATGCCGCCACGAGAATCGATATCAAATTCTTTCAATCCTTCAATATCAATTTTATCCCTAATATTTTGGCCAAGAAGAGCCATTTCGGGATCTATCCTTTGAGCTTCAAGAATGCGGTCTAAAAGAGAAGGATGAGCCTCAAGGTTACATAACACAAGTGATGAACATAAATCGGAGACACGGTCTCGAATCTCACAAGAGGATAATATCCCGAGATCATTCCATTCGGATATCATCATAGGAACAACCGCTTGTTGCTTTCGACTAAGTGCATCGGCAACACGATTTCTCTTTCCGGGAGTATAAAGGATATCAAGATCATATGGTGCAAGAAATTCGAGCCAACGCTGTTGACGCAAATTAAGTTCCTTTTGAGAGAATAAATACTTCAAAGACTTATGATCGGTATAAAGAACAAATTTCTCTCCTAAAAGATAATGACGCCAAATCCGAAGAGCGAAAACAATAGCCGCGAGTTCTAAATCATGAGTGGCATATCTAGTCTCGGCAGGCTTTAATTGCCTTGAAGCATAAGCAATAACACGTTCTTTTTGCATAAGAACGGCACCCAATCCAACGCGACTGGCATCGGTATAAACAACGAAATCTTGATTCCCCTCGGGAATAACGAGAATAGAAGCATCAGAAAGAAGTTCTTTTAATTTCTGAAAAGAAGCTTCACATTTGTCCGACCAAATGTATTTAACACCTTTCTTCGTCAAACTAGTGAGAGGCACGGCAATCTTAGAAAAGTCTTTGATAAAACGACGGTAATAGCCCGCCAATCCGAGAAAACTACGAATCTCTGTCACACTCTCCGGTCTCTTCCAATCTTGAATCGCTTCAATCTTTGAAGGATCCACGAAAATTCCGGATTCGGAAATAATACGACCGAGAAACTTCACACGAGATTGCCAAAAGTGGCATTTAGAAAATTTTGCCTTTAATTGATTACTCCTAAGAGTTTCCAACACAATCCGAAGATGTTTTTCATGCTCCTCCTCGGTTTTAGAATACACAAGAATATCATCGATAAAGATGAGAACAAATCGGTCGAGAAAATCTTTGAAAACTCGATTCATAAGGTCAACGAAATACGCCGGAGCATTCGTCAAACCAAATGGCATAACAAGCCATTCATAAGATCCATACCGAGTACGGAACGATGTCAAAGGAATGCTATCCTCTGCAATACGAAGCTGATGAAATGCAGTAGCTAAGTCTAGTTGCGAAAAGACTCTAGCACCACTTAGTTGATCAAATAGGTCATCAATCCGAGGTAAAGGATATTTATTTTTGATAGTAAGATCATTAAGCTTGCGGTAGTCAACGCAAAGCCTAAGTGTACCATCGGATTTCTTCACAAAAATAGCCGAAGCTCCCCAAGGCGAGGAACTAGAGCGAATAAATTGCTTCGTCTCAAATTCGGATAATTGTTTACGCATCTCCTCGTTTTCTTTATTGGACATATGATAAGGAGGGCGAGTGATAGGTTGAGCTCCAGGAATAAGATTAATTCTGAACTCAATTGCTCGCTTAGGTGGTAATCCTAAAACGGGCTCGAATATGTCGGAAAATTCATGAACGACGTGAATAAGAGAAATAATATCACCCTCATCATCATCATCGTCATCACGAGGATTTAAAGAATATAAAGATGCAACTAAGGCAGAATCCGAATCTTAAGAATAACAGAAACCTGATTAACAGATTGAGGATGTCGAAGATGAATAGTCTGCTCAGGACATAGGATATGAGCTTCATAACGGTTAATCCAATCCATTCCCAAAATCATTCCAAAGCCTAAATAACGCATGACATGCAAATCGGCTAGGAAAGAAAAACCACACAAAATAATCTCGACATCTTTACACAATAAACTGATTGTTGCGGATCCACCAACCGGATTCGCAATTCTCAAAGAAGTCATTAAACACAAAACATCCAAAGAAAAAGTATCAACAAGTTCTTTTGATATAAAAGAATGGCACGCACCCGTATCAAAAAGAACTCGAATAGGATGATCACGAAATAAAATAATTCCATCCAGAATAGAATGAGAAATACCTTGGCCACGAGACGTGTTGCCAGGGGCTTGTGCAACATTTAACTTTCCCTCCTTCTTGCCTTGAAGTTTGGGGCATGAAGATATAACATGACCGGGAACTTTGCAGTAGCGACAAGAGAGAGACTTTGGGCACTTGTTCGCATAATGGTCCTTCGAACCACAATTATAGCATTCCCCACGGCCAAAGGAAGAAGTCTTTGCCACGGAGGTTGCTTGCTTCCCTTTCATATTGGGATAAGGTCCTTTGAATTTATTTGGCCTCTTCTTGTTGTTGAAGTTTGGTTTGGAACCCACCACTTCAACATCATTCTCCCTATCCGCCTCTTCAAGTCGAAGAGCGATATCAATGAGTTGATCAAAAGAAACTTCTAACTTTAGAAGTAATGGCTTCTTGAGATTTCTGTTTAAGCCATAAAAAAATCTCTGATTCTTCTTCAGAGGGGTGTTGATGTATTCAACCCCATATTTGGAAAGCGACTCGAAGGAGGCGACGTAATCAGTCACGGAGGACTCACCTTGAACAAGGTCTATAAATCGCCGAGCCAATGTCACTTTCTCAGCTTCCGGTACGAATTTCAACTCGAAGCGTTCCCGGAATTGCTCCCAGGTGAGATCCGCTTCATTAATCTCAGAAATAAGAAGCTCGTACCAGTCCAATGCTCTTTCTCAGAGCATACTAGAGGCCACCTGAACTCGGTGAAGGTCAATAAGATTCATGCGAGAAAAGATTCGATCGCATGACCTTAGCCAAGCTTGTACTTCAATAATAGTTTCGGAACCTTTGAATGGCTCCCCACCCAAATTAGTGTAATCGCTGCACAAGCGTGCAAATCCCGACTTTGGGTGAGTAGGTTCCGGGTTAGCTCCAGCTGCTTGAGCATTCGTCACTAAATCAAGAAGCTGTTGAGCAGTCATAAAAACTCCATCCTGGGGTGGAGTGCTAGATGGCATGGCTCTGGGGCGGCCTGGTCTAGACATTTCACTTCCTTTAGAAAGAAAGAAGAAGAAGAAAAAGGTTATTCACCAAATTGAATATCAAGCAATCTTGATAGATAAACAAGGAATCATAAGGAAAATAGGATGAATCGGTACGAAGACTCGAATTAAATCCTAAAGCACGACCCCTAAGATGGACTTAGGATGATGATCCTTGTTATAATATTCCATATTGTTCCGAAGTTTAGCTCTGATACCAAGCTGTGACGCCCCACCTCTATACCCACGCTAGACAAGAACACTACGAAGTAATGCTGTCAACTAGCACGGAGAATAAGGCTGTTGAGGAGCGACCATCCGGGTAATTTCTTTGCGCGAGCATCGATATGTCAGATAGTATAACATGCAATTCTTTTTAAGTGGAAATCCGACATGCCGACACAAACTCAAAGATATCACACGGTGGCTATAATATCTTCGGAAACAAATATAGAAATAAACATAACATAAATCAGTCATAGACAATTCATATCACAAAGGCGGAAATAGATATGAATATTACACTAGGAAGTGTACATCAGAGTAGTGGTCTAAAAAGATCCACAATATCACAAAAGAATAGTTACATGAACTACACAAAAGAATAAGTATACATTATGGAGTCTATATCTCGAATGTATACATCAAAATAAACTACTAATCTAAGTAGTAAGCCAAAAGTCAGAGAAATCAATCCCAAGAGAGAGGTCAAGCAGAAGCACCTGTAACATCTCGGTCTGACCCGAGTATTATTTAATAAGAAAATATTAAACGGATCAGTCTAACTATAGATATCAGATGAAACGATATAGAATAAGAGATATGACTAAACACATAATAATCACAATTCCAAGCTGTGATATATATAAGTAATTGAAAATCAACGAGAGATTAATCAATATCACCAAATCTACACAAGAATCAAAGAAATGCCATACTCCTTATTTCGTTCATCAAACCACAAATATTGACGATTATATCAATGTCAATCACAAAAGTCAATGACACACAAATTCACCAATGCATAAATATTGACAATAATATCAATGTCAATCACAAAAGTCAATGACACACAAATTCACCAATGCACAAATATTGACAATAATATCAATGTCAATCACAAAAGTCAATGACACACAAATTCCAGAATTCAATACGCGAAATCCAGAAATCACAAAAGTCAATGACGCACAAATTCACCAATGCACAAATATTGATAATCTTATCAATGGAAATCACGAAAATTGGTGAAACACAAATTCTAGAAATCATCTCAAGAAATCCAGAAATCACAAAGGGGGGGAGGCCTATCACAAACGGGAGCATAAAGCCCACCAACACGTGTATCACAAACGGAACGCTAATTTCATGGTTACTAACCATCACAAATTGAGCCGAAGCTCCACAAACGGCCCGAAGACCATGGGTTGCTAGCCCACCAAATTGAGTCGAAACTCCACAAAACGGGGTTTAGTCTCCCTCGCAGACAAAGAGCATCGCACATTGCTAGTCTAAATCACAAAGATGATCGTCAGGATCAAGGAGAAGTGTCGATTACAGTAAGCTAGTAAATATATGAGCTTAGCATCATGTCCCATAACCACTAGCTTAACTTAAATATTTACGAACAAATTGTAGATCTCCACTAGAAAATTGTCACAAGAGTTTCAATCGAACAAGTCCAAGAATTAACCAACAAAGTGAACGCAAGCGTTTCATACCACTTGTTTTACTAAGTCGTTTAATTAGATTTCTCATACGAGTGAGGTAAAGGTTTGTATATACTAATAGATTGGAAAACGGTTTTATAAACGAATTTGGTATTAAAATAGTATTGAAATCGTTTGAGGAAAGAGTTTTGATATTTACTACTAGTATAGAAAACCTTTATATTTTTAAAGTGACAAATCACGAAGAAGATTGTAAGAACGATCAATCACTAAAATTCACATACGGAGATGTGAATAAAAATCCAACGAAACCGATAAAGAATCCATCAAAATGGATATTCAAAAATCCCTAAAAAAAGGAGTCATCAAAGTCATATTAATTGATAACAATAAATAGGAAACAGCACGAATCGATTTAAGTTGGAAATTCAAGCAACTAGGCGAAGTAGGCAAAAAATCATCAGGTCGGCCGGCTACAGAGCTCGGTCGACCGGACCCTTTTCTGAAAAACTCTCGGGACAGCAGGTCGGTCGACCGGCTACACTGTACTCGGTCGACCGAACCTTAAACAGGGGAGTGCTTATGCACTTGGCAGCAGGTCGGTCGACCGGACCAGGGGGGTCGGTCGGCCGAACCTGATGCTCTGCACATTGATGCCCATAAATTGATATGCAATCTCCACCAATTCGCAACCGGACGAGCACGGACACTAGGGAATTATGCCTAACGGCTACCCAGCCCTATTGGATCCTCGATGCATCACCAAAAACACATTTGAACCTCAAAGCTATGATTTTTAAGGATTTTGGCTTTCAAACACTAAAATTGGAATATTCTCAAAAAGCAATCCAAATCAAAAGCAATTGCACAAGAATAAGTGTTAGGAATTCATACCTAACAATCGAAGATAATTCATAGACTTAGATGTGAAATTAAAAATCTCACCTTTTTACAAAATCAAGCAAGAAGAAGCTTGAAAGCAAATGGAGAATCAACATCTCTTCAACACAACCCAAATGAGCTTGAATCTATGCTCAAAACAAGATCATTCCCAAAATTAGGTTTAGGAATTTCTGAAATTGGTAAGAGAATAAGTTGGAGAAGAAGAAGAGAATGCTTACCAATGGGTTCTCTTGAATTTGGAGCTAGGAATTTGAAGTTGCAAAAAGGAACTAGGGTTTTGGAGTTTTAATTTCCAATCTCTCCCACCATTAATACCTTAAAAACTGAAAAGAGAAGAGAATGAGGGTGAATGGGGAAGAGTGGCTCAGATTTGAGCATAAGTTAAACATAGGGCTGAGCCCAAACCCAAACCCAAAGTGAAAAGTAGCAAAAATCAACTTTCTCCAAACATATCGAAGCTTATACTCAAAAAGGTCGCAAACGGCACTTTAAACTCAATGGGAGTGGTCCCGAGTCCTAATTCGACCGTATGCAAAAAGTAGCTTTTCGGACTAAAATCTGACTAACGATAGAATATTTAAATAAAATATTTAAATATAAGATCGATTAATATGCGGGTTGTTACATTTGGTGTGAAAAGGTAAATTTGAATATGAAAACACAATGCATATAAAAGGTCAAAACCCTTCATATTTCTTAATTCTTTTTGCAATTTTAAATACATATGAAAATGAATATAAATATAAATAAAAACACAAAAAAATAATGAATGAATAAAAGTAAATAAAATTTTATATAAATATATTTAAATTAAGAAAATAGCTAAAAATGGAAACTAGGCTTTAAAAATTGAAAATAAATTCAATAAACTTTGGAACAATTTTATCATCACTTTCAAAATATTTAAAAATGAAATCTTGCAATAAAAACAAATTTAAAATAATTTCAAAATAAAATAAAGTCAAATTTAAAATTATATTCAATCAAGGGTTGTTACATTTCATTTCATTCAATTCGAAACAATTTACAACCACATTTATTGCATTCAATTCATATTTACAACAACCAAACTCATATTCACTCGAAATTGATTTATATGTGCCTTACTTGCATAAATTCACTTTTATTCAATTTCAAATTGACTCATAATCAGTTTATTTGCATTCCATTCATTATTGACTTTCATTATATGCAAATCCATTTTATTAAACTTTAATTCATTCCCTTTTAACTTGACTCTAAATCAATGTTGCTATTTTCCGTTTGATGCATATTCAAGTTTTCTACCAAATTTTGTTCGCTTCATTTTTATATGAAGCACATTCCAATCTATTTTAATTTTACTGATGAATTCATTTCATAAATAATCACTTAATTTAATTTTTCATTGCAACCAAAATTTTAATTCATTTTAAATTGATCTCATTCAATTTATTCACTTCCATTTACTTAGTATATCTAATTTATACTACCACTTGGGGATCATTCCATGAAATCAATTCTCGAACAGTTTATTATATCATAACATAGTTACTACACTTGCATTTCTATTAACTTTACTTCCAACCTATTTTACCTCTTTTCCATTCACTTTCCTTTTATTTTCATAGATTTATTCAAATCATTTTATAGTGAACAACATTTCATTTTAAGCTAATTTCATTTATAAGCCTTTCCACAAAATTATTTCTAAGGTTCAATATAAACATTCCTTATCGTACTTAAGTTATATTCAGCTTTAAAACTTATGTTCAAACCCAATGTATACCCCAAAGTCATATTTCAATTCATTTACTCTTAATATTGAATTCATTTCTTGTTATCATTTGCTTAACCTTTAAACTTGGTTATACTTCATCTCTTTTTCAGTTTAATAAGTTAAACAACTTATTTATTCAAAATTCCCTTAATTTTCCACTTAAGTTTATTCACATTCATTATTTATAACATATAGTTATATAATCACTTCACAATTCATATTTACATTCAATTTACTTAATTTCAATTCGCCCTTCATTTAAAATTCAAATTTTCTTGAATTTCAATTCCTTTTACCCTAATATCAAAACATTTTCATTTAGGCTTTACCATTTTTATATCTCAATTAATATGTTCAAAAACTTATTTACTTAAAACCCCATTTTTCTTACTTAAGTCCATTTTCATCTTATAATCATCACTCTATACTATTCACAACACTTGATAGCTTAAGTATATCCATTTCATTCAATATTTATAACTTATAGTTATAAAAACATTCTACACTTCCAGCTTTATATTCCATTCAATTCAACTCCAATTCACTTTATTCAACTTACCTTAAGTTAAATTCCAACATATCTTACTCAGTTTAGTTTACTCAAGTTAAATTTTAATTCTAAGAATAAAATTTTCATTTTTCTTTCTTATCTATACCCACTCCAATTTCTAAGTTCCATAACAGATTTCTCACGACTTTACAAGTCATTTAGATGGAAATTCCAGAATTCAGTCATCCGATTTTTTTTCAAATCATTTTGAAATCATAAGTATAGATATATCACTTTCGTATATCAAATAATACTTTCGGATTTTCAAACAACTTGGTTTCCCAAAAATAATTACCTTTTGGAAGTTCTAAAACAAAACTTGTTTATCAAACAAGTCAAACAAATGTCACAACCAATCACTACGGTAGCAGTTTGTCACTCAGAAACTCGAAAATGAATACTAATGATGTGACCATCATCACTAGAATTATTCCAGCGACTGAAGTGAACTCGGTGCTTCTTTACTTCCAAAATCCAAAACAATTTCTTTTATTCAAGAATATCTTTTAAAAATATTGGTTTGTGAATTCAAACGGTTGAATCTGCAGCATTCGAGCACAAGTGAAATACGGGTGTTGATTTTCGAACGCTGAAATTCGGGTCGCGACATATCTCCAATATAATACTCCATTCTTTCCCACAAATCACTTTGGAAAACATCTCCAAAAATTCCCAAGTTTAAAAAATTCCCAAACATTTAGTCCAAACCCAATTTAAAAACATTTTCCAAATTTTGTAGGATTTAAATTCTGGTTGGAATCCAATTTTAGTTATACTCCTTTGTATAAACTTTGTATACAATTTCTATTTGGTTATATATATGACCATTCAAAGTTTTATAATCTTGTTCTGATTATAATATTAACATCCAAATATTCCAATTATATACGGTATAATAATTTCAGAAAATTATTTCTTTTATATCAAAATATATTCTTTGGTAAAATTATTTCATTTACCCACTTTCAAACAATACTATGTCGGTTTACCTTGTTTAAGTGCTTAGAAACCCCTATCGATACGATTGTACTTCTCGTACCGACCAAAATTCATAAACTATCAACTGATAAGTCAATAAAATATAAAAACATTTTATATTCACAAACAATTATGCGCTCGAATCTATTAGTACAATCAACTCATTCTAGAGTACTACTTACTCTATCTCCAATGTGTAATCCCCGCCAAAGCCTAAGTATATGGCCAACCTAAGCTCTGATACTACATGTGACGGCCCGCCCTTCTCGACCCCCGAAAATCAGTATAAATACGCGATCGAGTGCCAGAAAGACAAATTGTTAAGGGAAAAGAAAATAGGTAGAAAAAGAAGAAGAAAACTAAACAAAACAGAATCTCACAACGGACTGAATAATATAATATCAATTGCTCTTTACACAAATCAAAACTGTAATATACATATCTCACATCAGAGCACACAAATCAATAATTACCAGCCTGGATAGTTATAACAACCTGCCCTCACAATTGCTACTAATTTCAAACAAAACACTATAGCGGAATAAAAAAGTATGAGAATACATCTCGACATCCAGCTCGTCTCCTAAGCTCCATAGCATCCTAACCTAAACCTGTAATACTCGGTCTGACCCGAGCATTATAATAAAATAACACCCGAGTTGGTTTGAAAAACCAGCGTGAGAAAACACACTCAATTTGAACTATTAAAGTTTTCAAATTCCTTTGAAATTCACAGGTATCTTGTAAGACCACGCCACAAATAAACACACAGGATTTTTACCTTATGATAACCAAAACAATTCATATCAAAATTATATGATATTTTATTAGTGTCTAAATACAAGTGCATATTCAAATAGCTGAAATGCTTGCATCTCATGTTCCAGCATAGTTGGGCACAATCAAAACCATGCAACGCTTATTGGAGAATGGATTCCATATGAATGACTGGGCTCTGGGGTGTCGCTTGTCACAGTACGCGTTTAGAACAGCATACCGAGGACCATGTTAGGATCCCTTGCCACATAAAACCGGACTATCCTTGACCTGGATAGACCGAATATGCTACCACCCCGGGTGTTCCACCCTTTTCCAAGCTACTTCCATAATCGTAGTAATAATATCCGAAGGTATCTTGAAAGGTGAAAAACATACTCTATTTTGGTGCTACCTACTTAGCCTTGGTACAACTCCTTTGCTTTTCAGTCATTCCTGGTTGATGAGGCTAGAGGCTACGATTACCTTTTTTAAAGAAATTTCACTTAGAATGCTCATTGTCCTCGAATAACAATGTTCTTATAGCATTCATCCATACAAGTATGTTCCCGGTCCGAACGGAACCAATGGCGCTATTCCTACTGCATCCATTTTGTAATTACCCTCGGGATTAGTAGTGATTAGCCCTTGCATTTCACTGCTCCATCTTCAACTTCACGCTCTTTTCTTCACTTCGAAGACGTACTCGTTGGATCGAATTGGTTTTCGGATAACTTATCCGATCTTGGTCTCTTCGAAACAATGTTCGCTATTTTCGGTAAACTCAACCTCTGTTCTTTAGGAAATAAATAGACGAAGTAAGATCGGAGATCACCTCCTAACTGTTGGACGGATTTCATTAACATCATCCCATAAGAACGAAACGAGTTTATACGTATAGTATAGCACCTCGAACGGTAACTGTACTATAAAATTCCCATATTTCTCCCAGATATTTCCGAAGTTATATTTTTGGTCCATATTTTTCGGTTATTTAACTATCAAATTTAAACAATCATTCAACCAAATATCCTATTCCCACTTAATAACCCCAAGTCTAATTTGTTTTATATTTAATTTTAATAAATTAAATCTCTTTCTCCCGAATATATGTACTTATCTTATTGAATTAAGTAAATTCCCTAACTATCCCTTTTCAAAAAGAATATTTAAAAACCCCTTTAAAAATAATATGAAAAGTACCACTACGTTATCAAATCATGGATTTGCAGCTCAATGGTTACCTCTCTATCCTAGAGAAATCCAAGACTTAACTGCAGGCACTCACTGCCTTCGATTATGCTATACGAGTATACCATTACTTCCCGAAAACTTTATTTAATAAATTATCTCAAAATTTACTTATAAATTTTCTGAAAATAAATTTCCAGGTTTATTCGAGGCAATTATACTTAAATAAAAGTTATTATACAAGCCATATTAATATTTAAAATTTTATCTTTTAGACCAAAAATGCTTACTAGTTCTTAAATAATAATAAAGCTTTAACAATCATTAAAATAACTAATTAATAATTACATATGCTTTAAAACAATTCAAAATAATTAAATAGCTAATTTCCAAAATATTTTTAACACTTTTAAAACCACCCAGTTAAAAATAAAAATCCACTTTTCAAAAAAAGCCCAAACTCTCGATTTCCAATTCCACTCTGTAAATTTGGGAATCCTACCTGAGTTTCAGTATAATCAATTTATACTTATTCCCAAATTCGCTTCTATTCTTCCGATTTATTAGAAATCTCGATTTTAAGCCCTTTATATTTAAACAAGTACCTCTTAAACATTTATTATTTAAAAACCCTTTTTAAATACTTTTATTTGAAAACCCTATTCACAGTATCCCGATTTAGTTAAGTACACATTTCAAAACCACTTATTTTATCCAATTGATTAACCCAAAATTCTTTATAAACATTTTACTTCAAAAATCCCTTTTCATTTTATTTTCAAATTCAACCCATATGTTTTTGGCATTTGAGGATACCAAAAACCAAGGCCAAAAAAACCTAATATCCAATCAATATAAATCCCACAATAATCTATCATTGATTATTCCACAAAACATATATCACTATATATGAAGTTAAATTCAACATTTTTGAGGAATCCAGTTAGATCCCTCCAACCAATTTCCCTGCATCCATAGATGTTAGCGCAATATAAAAATACTAATTCCTATTTGAGGCGGAATATCGTAGTATATAGGGTCATCCGCTATTATGCGGGGTGCATAGGGTCTCATCCGCTATATATGCGGGAATATCAATCACTCCAATATACACACACTACAATATATAATATCGCATCCAACCGATAAAAATGTATCAATTCAACCAATCAATCACCATTAATTTTAATTATTTAAAATTAAAGCCAATAGTCCGAAATTGAGTGAGATTAACTCACCTTGAGTTTTAATTCGCCGAATGTTCCAATTTTAAATTAAATCATACACGTTCGATTTAACCTAAAATTTTTGCTAGCGTTGATTGACTCCAGATTTGTTCTATAGTGTAACAACCCGGGGTTATGTACCAGTTAATTATCGTCATTAGGCGAATAAATTTCCAAGCTATTTTCTACTGGGATTTTTAATAGGGTTGAAATTCTTTTAAATTTCGTTACGGGTTATGTGGGCTTTAAATAAAATTTTAGCCCACATTTCTTTCTATTTTGGGTTGTGTTATTGAGGTGAATACCCGTTCCTTTCCCCCTTCATTCATTTTTAGCAAGCCCTAACAAAATACACAAGAATGGCTGATCGTTCTTTCTTCAAAAATTAGGGCTTTCGATAATTCGTTGATGCTGATTTCAAATGCTCGATTCAACTCGATTCCTTGCTTTGTTGGTTGATCGTCTCTTGCGATGCCGCGGCTGTGAAATTGGGTTTGGATTCTTCAAACAAGGTGAGTGATTTTCACTCACATCTAATTCAATTTCCTTTATTCGTGACTTTCGTTGCTTGATTTCTTGGCTATGACGGTGTTGAATTCTTTGACACTTGATTTTGATTTTCGTTATCAGGAATTACTTGAATCTGTTGATTGCTTTGTTCAGGCCATTTAATTTTGATCGAATGCCAGGATTTGAATTGATTTTGTTTTTGTTGTCTTCGGTTTTGAAATGATTTTGACGATGGTGATTTTGTTCGACTTTGGCTATATTGTTCACCGCCTCTGGTAGCACCTTCGTCCTTGTTCGATTTTACTTGCCGTTTCATGACCCACAGCTTTGTCAAAATTTTATTTAGTATCTGTGACTTTGGCATAGTTTGATTTGAACTGTAGGTGAATTTGTGCATTTTTTTGTCGACATTGGCCTGTACTTGAGCATGGCATACACTTTGTGTATTGACATCGGCTATTACGTCGCTGACTTTGGTTTTACTTTGAGCTCGTGGTCTCCTCTGGCTTGATTTTGCAATTCACTGTTTATGTTGCATAGTAGATTGGTTCGTCATTGTAGTGCTTCTGGCCATTGCACATGTACCATTCGAGATGTGATGTTATTTATCATTACATACATCGTTTATATGCACACACATTCATATTGTTCTTTACGTATCCCTGCATATGTTGTTTACTTTGTTATCGAGTCGCTTTATAACGCTGCACTTGATTTCACTTTGGCCTTGACTCTGCATATACACCTTGATGTCGTCACTGCATGCAGGTTCGTCATGTATTTTACTGTATTGGTTCGTGTATATGTGCAGTTACATACTTTGTGTCATCTAGACTTGAGAGCTGGTTCAATCAGCTAGCTCGAGTTGCTTTGGGTTTTTGGTATTTGACATCGGTTATGTTTTACTACTCTTTGATCATTTTTGGGATTTCTTGTTTCATTTCATTTTAATCCGCACCTGTGTTGAATTGACCATGGCATTTGCATGGTTGAGAATGGGTTGTACTGTCCAATTCATTTCACTGATCGCTTGAGACTGCTATCCACTTCATTTCACTGTTTCACTTGTTGCCACTTACTTGGTGCAGTTGTTTGCATTGTGCATTCATGTGTACTTCGTTCACTTGATTTTTCTCCTCTCTGATCATGGTGGGTCTGGGGATAACGTTTGGCATTGTCACTGACTTTGTACATATTTGTTCAAGCCCTGGTGTCTGCATTTCTTGATTCGAAATCTGGTTCATTTTGATTTGGGTTGCATCTTCACTTGTTGTACTTGAGTATTTGTGTTGCATTGAGCTCATGTGGTCTTCACTTATGTGTAGTCTGCACTTTGATAATCATGTAGCCAGGCATGTGTATATATGCACATATTCTATATTACTTTGGTATTGAATCAGATTTTTGAGCCTGGTCTTTGATGATGCTTGACTACTTGTTGCATTAAGTGTACATTTGAATTTTGGCGAGGCAGTGCATGTGAGCCTGTACTGCAGCCAAAACAGTATTGATTTTATTGATATTTCATTTGCATTTTAATTCACTGAGCTGTTGTGTAATTCATCACTGTAGTGGCGTGGCAGTGCATGCGAATGTGTACTGCAGCCCTATCAGAATTGACGTTTTAATTTGATTATTTTGTTGCTATCTAATTATCTACCTGATAATTAGATTATGTGTTGTAATTATCGTATCGATAATTAGATTTTGTTGTTTATGATGTTTCGCTAGCTTGGGTTTTACTTTGGCCACGTGCTGTTAATTGCTGTTTAGGCAATTCTGCTGTTTTCTAAATTATCTTCATTGATAATCCTTTTATTTATCTTTGTTGATGATTTGGTTTTATTGACTCGCTGTTTATTGCTGTTACGTTTTATATCTGCCGTTATCTGATTCTCTTATTAAAGGATTGGGTAGGTGAGATTTATCATGACTGTCATCTATTTGATTACTTAATTATTATTGCTTCCGTGCATTAATAACTGAGTTTGAATTAGACTGGTCCATGTATTATTTTCTTTTGAATTAATACTCGGGTCAGACCGAGTTATTACAGGTTGTTGATATCTTGCTTTGGGTTGCTGCTTGAGCTATGAAGTCACTTCATATCTTTTGGAGTAGTCAGTGTTATTTTATAGGATGATATGTATTCATGTATATTATTTACAATAATGTACTTGTATATGTAACTTCCAGTGTCGACAGTTGTAGTTTTGTCATATGTATAGTATCACATGTATTGTAACCGACTTCTGTTATATATATATATATATATATATATATAAGATTTTATATTATATGTGTTCTGTGTTTAGCTTATCTGTGTTATTATTATATATATGTTGTCCTATACTATTATGAAACATTGTAGTTCGTTTTATACTGGAATTAGATATGTCGATAGGAGTAAATAAACAAAGTGATGAAACAAAAATATATACCACTCCTATCGAGATAACCAATACCAGTGTAAGGCCTAACTGCAGATGGCTGCTCCTATCCAGCCTTATTCTTCAGAATAACAGACAATATTTTTTTTAATAATCTTTGTTATTGTGAGCATAGAGGTGGGGTGTCACAGTTGGTATCAAAGCGAGGGGTTTGTGGACACAATATAGGACATAACTTAGATGGAACATATGTTACAATTATTTGTTAATGTTTTATTGTGACTTGATTCTAAACTAAAGTTTTGAAATTATGATGAAATTTTTGAATATTTTTATTTAAAAATAAAAGTGAAATTGTGTAACGACCCGTGAATTTTCGATAATTAAAATAGCTAATTTAATAAGATTTCATGATTTAGTGTTAGAAAAAAATTGAAATAATATGTAGTCAAAGGTAATTGAATGAATTTGTATTGTATAGGAAATGCTGACACTTGTTTGTAAATAATAAACTTATAAGTAATTAAAAGTTAACGGTGATAATTATTTAAGTTACCTATTCATTTAGTTAGTCGAATTAAATTTGTGAACCAATTGCAATTGAAAAGAAAGTTTATATATTAGTTGAGTGCATTATCTCTAACTGTAGTTAAATAATAATGTGGAATTCATTTGATGTAATATAGTAAATCGACTGATAATGAAATTTTTATTTAAAAAAATCCAATATTGAAATCCGTCAAATATTGAACAATTAAATTGTTTAAATTTAATATTTGGAATTTATTGAAAAAATGAATAACGGGAATTGAATAATTGTTTTAATGAAAATGGTTGTTCTATAATTTGAATTTGTTAAATTTTATAAGTTCGTTTTGAATATTTCAAAAGATAGTGATTTAAGAATAATCAAATTTAACTAAATTTAATATTACAAATGTTTGAATAATTAAATTTCGAATTTGATATGATTAAATTGATATTGAAATTTAATATATGAAAATAGAGTGAATAATTGAAATTTGATTTAATATGATTCAAATTGGTTTCCAAAGTGAATGTAAGTTATATCGGGGTTATAATAGAGTTAATAAGATTTTAAAATTGGAATTTATTGGATAATTGAATAACAGGTTTAATATGATTAAAAAATGATTTGTAAAATTTTATTTTATCATATTAAAGTTAGAATGAGGTTATAGAACTTTTAAAATCGAAGTAAAAGTAAATTTGTGAAAATTGAATATTTTAATATTTAATTGACGAGTTAAAAATAGCCATTTTTCAAACAGTCTCGGATTTCGACGAAACCAGTTTCATCGGATCCGTAACGTGATATTATTGTAAGACTTCAAATTTCATGTCAATCGGATTTACCGTTTGTCCGGGGCGAGCCAAAACGCATAGAAATTCGTTTTATCGGTTTAATTTAAAATAAAGCGTTTATTTCCGTAACTCACACATATTATCGAATTAGCTCCCAAAAACTATTCCATTGTGTCCGGAACGCGGGGTAAACCCTAGAAACGCCGGTCACCGCGCGAGATTTGGAGTTCGGATTTCGGAGTGAATAGTGTTTTTCGGTGAATTTCTATAAAAGGAACCCTTATCCTTTCATTAGCTCTAAACCCTTGTTTACTATCACCGGCCGCCATTTTCTTTTCCAACAGCCAGGAAGCTTCGTTCTTCCTTCCCTCCGATCTCCTCATCCATCAACTTTTACACAAAACTTCCAACTGCAATGTTGTAGAGAACATCCTCCTCCATCAATCCAACGGCTATGAGTGGATATTGTTGTGTGGATTGTCGGCAAATCGAGCTTGAAGGGGGTATTTTCGTGCGTGCTTTTCGAGATGTAGATGGGGCCGAGTTCAACACCCTTGCAGGCGTGGGTAGCTCGCATGATGGTCTTCAGCGTGGTGGTGGAATGATGAAGTTTCGAGCGATGTGGGTGGCGCGATATCAAACCCTAATAGGCGGCTTGGTTGGGTTCTTCACGCGATCGAATTACTGGGGGGAAGAAGATGGGCGCAACGGCCTAGATTTCCTGTAGGCAAATCTAACGGCTTTGATGGTAAAAGTGTTTAAAAATAAAAAAATAAATATAGAAATTGATTTATATAAATTTGCGTAAACTTACAAATGTCATAACTTGTTCGTACGAGGTCGAAACGCACGAAATAAGTTGCGTTTGTATTGCCGAATACTACGCTATGGAGCTGGATTGGAGTCGTTTGGAGCTAGAAAAAATTTCGGGGAAAGTTAAACGCTCGTTTAATTTTATTCGGAATAAAACGCTGGAACTGCATTGAAATCAAGGTGAGTGTTTTATAGCGCTCACAATGTACTAAATATCTTTATGCTAGTTAAATTTGACATTATGAAGTGTTATGATTTTATTTGTCGTTGTTTGATAAAAATTTGATTTTCATATAGCTTTTCATTTGAATTAACCGTTGAAAAATTAAATTTACAGTTAAATTGAAATTAAAATTGAATTGCGATTAAATTACCTGACATTGATAACTATGAAACTGCCATGAATTGTATTATCTATTGGATGATGTATTTTGATGGATGTTATTGGTTGATATTTAAATGTTTGGATGTTTATTTGCTTATATATACTGTTATGCATACATATGACACTGTGATTGGTTTAAGTAATATATACTCATCCCTGACATTTAATTGAAATAAATAATTACTTGGCCATAGGATAGAAAATTATATACGGACACCGAATTAGCTAAATTAAAATTTTAAAAATCGTCGATTTGAAATTTATTTAAATGTTTTGATTTAAAAGTTATAAATAGAAATCAATTTATAGAAATCGAATTTATCGGAAAAATTGAGTTGGAATGTTGAAATAAATTTTTGTTAAAAGAAATTGTTAAATAATTAAAGTGGAGACTTTGGAATTTAAAATCGGGATATGATTAAATTTCGAAAATTGATTTGTGTAAAGATTTAACCTTAATTCGAGCTTTGAATATTACTAAGTAAAAGTGATATAAAAATGATAGTTTGAAATCGAGCTTGGAATTGAACCATATTTGAAATTTGGATTTAAACTTGAATATTGATGGATAATTTTGTTAAGTGTTATAAATGGATATTTTGAAAATCAAGCTCCAAATCGATATAAATTGAAATTGAATTAATTGAAAGTGAATATAAAATTTAATAAATTTGAAGTCAAAGTTGACGTTGATTGAATCGAAATAGAAATTGAATCGGTAGAACGGAAATTGAAATTGTTTTGAATTGGGAAGTTATAATTGAAACGGTTTGGTTTTGAAGCTGTTTTATTTTGTTTTCCAAATTTCTCAGTTATATAAACCATTTTGAATACTTAAACTATTTTAATCTATTTTAAATCTACTTAACCAAATTTAAATTATTTTAAACTAATTAATCTATTTCAAATCCATTTTAAGATTTTAAGTATTTTTAAGTATTTTAATTATTTAAACTACTTTAAGCTACTTAAAACTATTTTCTAAAATTCTAAGCTGGTCAATAAGGTGAAATGTTTATATTTAAATCTTGAATTTAAATACGAATTGGGTTAAATGAAGTTGCAACCTAAATTGAAATCCGAATTGATTTTGAAATCGAAATAAGATATTGAGATGAAAAATGATTTTTGAAACGGAATCTGACATTGTAATAGATACGATGTATTTGAAATGGATTTGATTTTTGAAGTGAATATGATATTTTGATATCAATTTTGAATCGATTTGAAATGTAAAAGAGCCAACGGTGTAATATTACGTAGTTATTAAAGAGACCGGGATCGGATATGGACATACTCTCTGTCGATACCGAAAACCACTTTAATAACTATTATACGCGGAGTGTTGATCCAGAATGAAGTGGATGGTTTGGTGAACGCGTTGACTGAAGAAAGAGAACAATATTGGATGACCCCTGACATGACTAAAACAGGAGCCACGCCGGGCCATTGAAGTTCGCCATCTCTAGCGGACACACTTCTTCGATACCATATCTATTACATTTGTGATGCGATTTGGATGCACCCCTTGATTTGGGAGTGTTGTTTCGCGGTGTTGGGGTAGCTGCTGGCTATGCTCAACATCAGTCCGGATCACGCAACTACTAGTATCCTAGTTGGTATCACCTCATGTACCTTGTCGTACTGATTATCCTATTCGCGACCACTACGTTATGTTTTGTGTTATACCTATGGGGTACCCTCTGATAACCACCAGTTTACGGTGGGGCTTACGGTGCTGTATAGACTTTGGCATCATAAAAATGTGTTAAGGGGGATTATGGTAACGCCTTAACGCTATTTTGATACTTTATATCACTGATAGGCATTATCTACTTAGCGTACATTACTACATAGTAGATAGTTTAACGGATCCTTAAGAGATGGAAAATCCCGTTACATCTCTTGAGTTATTGCACGCACGTTGACACTGGATATGAGATGTCAAACCCCATAAACATCTCTGGCGCCGTTACACTCATATTTATTTGCGATTGATTTAACTTTCATAAGGATATTTTAGTCCTGACTCGAGTGTTTTGTCTTTTCATTACGCTCGGGTCAGTCCTGAGTTTTTTCAGGTTTTTGAAGATCTATTCTGGAGGATGAAGACGAAGATTTGGTATACTATTACTATTATTACCCTTGCATCATGCTATCTGCTGCATTATTTTAATTGTTCTGTTGTATATGTATAACTCTGATAAATGTTGTATAAATAATTGTCAAAGTATAGTAAACAGCTTCATGAACTATTTATTTGACTATTATATTTTATCGTTCCGCTGCGAGATTCTGTGTTGCTTCATTTCCTTTATTTCTCTTTCTTTTCTTTTCTTATTTACCCCAATAACCATCTTCCCTTTTGAATGGTTTGGAATCGGCATGTGTATTTGATTGTCGGTTTAAACTGTCCAAAAAGGCGGGTCGTTACAATTGGTATCAGAGCTTTGGTTTAGCGATAACTCTAGTTTTGTGGGGTCTGACTCTTTATAAATAGGGTAGTTATACCCTATGATGAGTCGCTGAGTGTATACATATGAGAGAGAGTATTTGTTAGTGATATAAAATGTTTTATATTGTGTTGGTTGATTTGTTGAGTGGCTTATGGATTCTGGTCAATACGAGTAATTAACGTCATTGATAGGGATCTCTAAACACTTAAACATAACAATTCGACATAGTATTGTTTTGAAATTGGGTAAATGAAATAATTTTGCTCTAATTATATTTTGTATATATAAAGAAAAAATTTCAGAAATTATTGTGACTTATCTAGCTTACCTGGTTGTTAGGAATGAAAATATTGGTTATTATCATTAATTTGATATTGTAATTTAATAAATAAGGTGAATTACAAAATGAACAATGATAAAACACTTGTGGAATGTTTTAAGAAAGAAAACCCTATAAGAATATTTTATAAAGGTGACTTATAAATTAAAGTAGATTTAAATTGGAAAATATTGGATTTAAGACCCGGAGATCTTGAAAATTGGTTTTCAAAGCTATGAAGAAAATATATTGTAATATTAGTTGGAAAATATTTATGAGAAATATTTTGAAAGGATTTTAAGAAGGAATGAATTTAGTACTCCTCTCTTATGTCGTTGGAAAATAATTTCGATGATGACTGCACAGCATCATCGACGTTCATTTTCGAGTCTCAAAGTGGGGGAGACTTCTAAGAAGCTTTGCTTTTCTTCGAAATTATTTTGGGTAAATGGGTTTTGGTTTAAAATCCAAAGGTATGATTTGATATATTAAAGATATAAGTGTATATGTTTATTTCAAATGATTTAAAAAGAACCGGGCATTTAAATTTCTAAGTTCTTTTAATTAATAATTTTCAAATTATTTGAATGAGATATGAATAACCAGAATTTATAAAATAAGAGGATTAAGATATCTAAGCTATTGTTTGGGAAAACTTTAAAGTTGAAAGGTAAAGAGGATTTAAACAAATTAAATTTGTGAACATTTTAATTAAGTAAAATGAAATTCTATAAATTTGTATAATAACAAAATTACATTCTGATAACATATAACAAGACTTACCCAATGTTAAAAGTTAAAAGTTAAAATGATGTTTTGGATATGTAATGAGATGTTGTACAAATAAATAGAACCTGAAAATAATTGAAGTATACAAGTAAGGAAAACTCAAAAAGAATTAAAATGTATATAAATGAAAATTTGGTTGTGAAAAAAATTTATATATACTTAAATATAGCATGAAATGATGAATGGATAAATGAAACAAGTAAGTGAACTTAAGAAAGAAGATAAATGAATCGTATTATATCTTTGTAAATTGGTTATAGAAAATAAATATAAATTGCATAGAAAAAATTTTGAATTTGTAACTTTGAGATAACCGTAAACTAAGAAAAGTCATATATGAGAAGTTAGACTTTTATGGATTGACTATAAACTAAAGTGATGATTAATAAAATGTTCCACAAATGAATTCGTTATTAATTGAAATTATGAAAATGAAAATAAATGTAAACAAAGGAATTTCTTATAGCTAAGAATCAATTGGAAAATAAAATGAGTTTAATTAAATTATATGGAATGTTTAAAATGAACATGAGTAAGCAAATTCTTTGATATGATGTTTAAGAAAAGATGATGTTAAAGAATATGCTATGTAAGGAAATGAATATACTAACTGAATAATGGATTGTGAGTAATTAAGTGAAAAAAAATAGAAGTCAATAAAATAATTTAGTACAGATAAATTGGATAGAAATCCATTGGAAGGTAATACGTGAGATTGTACGTATATTATTTTATTCGCATAACGATTTGATCCAAATTCGAGCACAAAATTTCGAGATGATTTATATCGATCCAAGTTAGGATTTTTCACTCGATTTTCGACGGCAAACCCTGGATATGGATTTTTGGTTTGATTATGGAATTCTCTATCATAGTATATGGCTATGCAAGGAGAGTAACAGTTTCCAATCAAGAAACCAAATCTGAGTCCGCACTAGAGAGTCGGGTGAACGATACTAGTTGGAAGTGAAATTGTGTGATCGAATAAGCGATTAGATTTGATATTGCTCGCGGATGATATATGTACGGCTTACGGACTTAATTAAAGTTAATATTGAAAATTTAAGATGCCAAATATAAAATGATTCTTTTAAAATTATATAACAGGATATATATATAAAAGAGATAAACTAAATTGAATGTAAAATTAATAATTTGGTTATGTTGGGTATGATTTGGTTGTTATATGATTGTTAGTTGATTGTATATAATTCATTAAGTGTTAATGAAATTGAAAGCTATAAATCATTGAAATAAAATTGGAAGTTAAATGAATTTAACAGAATATAATTTGAATCAAATTGGAAGTTAAATGAATTTAAAAGAATTTAATTTGATTCAAATTGGAAGTGAACTAATGTAAATATAAATTAATGAATGTTAACAAATTGAATTGAGAATGAATGTTAGTAAAATCCAACGTTAATGAATCAATTGTGATTAAAATTGAAAACCAAGTCGATAAATATTAATGAGAAGTGAATTTATATTGATTGGTTATGGATTTGGATGATAGTTGGATGATAATTGATTTGGTGGATGCATTTGTTGTTTTGTTGCATTTGCTATGTTGGCACATGTAGTTGTTATGTTTCTATATGATGTATATTGATATTATTTTCATATATGCATGTTTCTCATGGTTTGTTGAGTGTTTAGTAGGTGCGGATTGCGCTTGCTTCGCATTTGGAGCTCGCTTTCGCGCTATATTAGCCGTATATGCTCGCTAATAATATATAAGGTACATATCTCGGATTACATACAGTACTTTTACACTTTTTGTTTCCCTACGGGATGCCTCATCACTTGATGAGATGTATATTTGTGATATATATACTGTCATTTTTTTTTCCGATCGAGCCGCGCAAAGGAGACTCTGCCGAAATTTTCCGTAAATCCGGGTGTTAGAAAATTTTTCCAGTTTTAATTTTTTTTTTAAACTTGTTTTGATAACTAACTTTTAAAGTTAGAAAGCGATTCAGAGTAAGTTAGTGGAAGTATAGTAATGATTTATAAAGGGAAATTTATTGTTTTATAAGTTGGTAACTTTGAAATAAATATATCTAAGGTTGAATTCTATACTTAGTTCCTTTTCCCCTCTTTTTCCTTTTCGGGGACGAAAAGTTTTGAGTGGGGGAGAGTGTAACGACCCGTAAATTTTCGATAATTAAAATAGCTAATTTAATAAGATTTCGTGATTTAATGTTAGAAAAAAATTGAAATAATATGTAGTCAAAGGTAATTGAATGAATTTGCATTGTATAGGAAATGGTGACACTTGTTTGTAAATAATAAACTTATAAGTTATTAAAAGTTAACTGTGATAATTATTTAAGTTGCCTATTCATTTAGTTAGTCGAATTAAATTTGTGAACCAATTGCAATTGAAATGAAAGTTTATATATTAGTTGAGTGCATTATCTCTAACTATAGTTAAATAATAATGTGGAATTCATTTGATGTAATATAGTAAATCGACTGATAATGATTATTTATTTAAAAAAAATCCAATATTGAAATCCGTCAAATATTGAACAATTAAATTGTTTAAATTTAATATTTGGAATTTATTGAATAAATGAATAACAGGAATTGAATAACTGTTTTAATGAAAATGGTTGTTCTATAACTTGAATTTGTTAAATTTTATAAGTTCGTTTTGAATATTTCAAAAGATAGTGATTTAAGAATAATCAAATTTAACTAAATTTAATATTACAAATGTTTGAATAATTAAATTTCGAATTTGATATGATTAATTTGATATTGAAATTTGATTTAATATGATTCAAATTGGTTTCCAAAGTGAATGTAAGTTATATCGAGGTTATAATAGAGTTAATAAGATTTTAAAATTGGAATTTATTGGATAATTGAATAACGGGTTTAATATGATTAAAAAATGATTTGTAAAATTTTATTTTATCATATTAAAGTTAGAATGAGGTTATAGAACTTTTCCAATCGAATTAAAAGTAAATTTGTGAAAATTGAATATTTTAATATTTAATTGACGAGTTAAAAATAGACATTTTTCAAATAGTCTCGGATTTCGACGAAACCAGTTTCATCGGATCCATAACGTGATATTATTGAAAGATTTCAAATTTCATGTCAATCGGATTTACCGTTTGTCCGGGGCGAGCCAAAACGCATAGAAATTCGTTTTATCGGTTTAATTTAAAATAGAGCGTTTATTTCCGTAACTCGCACATATGATCGAATTAGCTCCCGAAACATATTCCATTGTGTCCGGAACGTGGGGTAAACCCTAGAAATGCCGGTTACCGCGCAAGATTTGGAGTTCGGATTTAGGAGTTAATAGTGTTTTTCGGTGAATTTCTATAAAAGGAACCCTTATCCTTTCATTAGCTCTAAACCCTTGTTTACTATCACCGGCCGCCATTTTCTTTTCCAACGGCCAGGAAGCATTGTTCTTCCTTCCCTCCGATCTCCTCATCCATCAACTTTTACACAAAACTTCCAACTGCAATGTTGTAGAGCACATCCTCCTCCATCAATCCAACGGCTATGACTGGATATTGTTGTGTGGATTGTCGGCAAATCGAGCTTGAAGGTGGTATTTTCGTGCGTGCTTTTCGAGATGTAGATGGGGCCGAGTTCAACACCCTTGCAGGCGTGGGTAGCTCGCATGATGGTCTTCAGCGTGGTGGTGGAATGATGAAGTTTCGAGCGATGTGGGTGGCGCGATATCAAACCCTAATAGGTGGCTTGGTTGGGTTCTTCACGCGATCGAATTACTGAGGGGAAGAAGATGGGCGCAACGGCCTTGATTTCCTGTAGGCAAATCTAACGGCTTTGATGGTAAAAGTGTTTAAAAATAAAAATATAAATATAGAAATTGATTTATATAAATTTGCGTAAACTTATAAATGTCATAACTTGTTCGTACGAGGTCGAAAACGCACGAGACAAGTTGCGTTGCGTTCATATTGCCGAATACTATGCAATGGAGCTGGATTGGAGTTGTTTGGAGCTAGATAAAATTTCGAAGAAAATTAAACGCTCGTTTAATTTATTCGGAATAAAACGCTGGAACTGCATTGAAATCAAGGTGAGTGTTTTATAGCGCTCACAACGTACTAAATATCTTTATGCTAGTTAAATTTGACATTATGAAGTGTTATGATTTTATTAGTCGTTGTTTGATAAAAATTTAATTGTCATATAGCTTGTCATTTGAATTAACCATTGAAAAATTAAATTGACAGTTAAATTGAAATTAAAATTGAATTGCGATTAAATTACCTGACATTGATAACTATGAAACTGTCATGAATTGTATTGTCTATTTGATGATGTATTTTGAAGGATGTTATTGGTTGATATTCAAATGTTTGGATGTTTATTTGCTTATATATACTGTTATGCATACATATGACACTGTGATTGGTTTAAGTAATATATACCCATCCCTGACATTTAACTGAAATAAATAATTACTTGGCCATAGGATAGAAAATTATATACGGACACCGAATTGGCTAAATTAAAAAATTTAAAAATCGTCGATTTGAAATTTATTTAAATGTTTTGATTCAAAAGTTATAAATAGAAATCAACTTATAGAAATCGAATTTATCGGAAAAATTGAGTTGGAATGTTGAAATAAATTTTGGTTAAAAGAAATTGTTAAATAATTAAAGTGGAGACTTTGGAATTTAAAATCGGGATATGATTAAATTTCAAAAATTGATTTGTATAAAGATTTAACCTTAATTCGAGCTTTGAATATTACTAAATAAAAATGATATAAAAATGAGATTTTGAAATCGAGCTTGGAATTGAACCATATTTGAAATTTGGATTTAAACTTGAATATTGATGGATAATTTTGTTAAGTGTTATAAATGGATATTTTGAAAATCAAGCTCCAAATCGATATAAATTTAAATTGAATTAATTGAAAGTGAATATAAAATTTAATAAATTTGAAGTCAAAGTTGACGTTGATTGAATTGAAATCGAAATCGAATCGGTAGAACGGAAATTGAAATTGTTTTGAATTGGGAAGTTATAATTGAAATGGTTTGGTTTTGAAGCTGTTTTATTTTGTTTTCCAAATTTCTCAGTTATATAAACCATTTTGAATACTTAAACTATTTTAATCTATTTTAAATCTACTTAACCCGATTTAAATTATTTTAAACTAATTTATCTATTTCAAATCAATTTTAAGATTTTAAGTATTTTTAACTATTTTAATTATTTAAACTACTTTCAAGCTACTTAAAACTATTTTATAAAATTCTAAGTTGGTCAATAAGGTGAAATGTTTATATTTAAATCTTGAATTTAAATACGAATTGGGTCAAATGAAGTTGCAACCTAAATTGAAATCCGAATTGATTTTGAAATCGAAATAAGATATTGAGACGAAAAATGATTTTTGAAACGGAATCTGTCATTTTAATAGATACGATGATATTTGAAATGGATTTGATTTTTGAAGCGAATATGATATTTTGATATCAATTATGAATCGATTTGAAATGTAAAAGAGCCAACGGTGTAATAATACGTAGTTATTAAAGAGACCGGGATCAGATATGGACATACTCTCCGTCGATACCGAAAACCACTTTAATAACTATTATACGCGGAGTGTTGATCCAGAATGAAGTGGATGGTTTGGTGAACGCGTTGACTGAAGAAAGAGAACGATATTGGATGACCCCTGACATGACTAAAACAGGAGCCGCGCCGGGCCATTGAGGTTCGCCATCTCTAGCGGGCATACTTCTTCGATACCATATCTATTACATTTGTGATGCGATTTGGGTGCACCCCTTGATTTGGGAGTGTTGTTTCGCGGTGTTGGGGTAGCTGCTGGCTATGCTCAACATCAATCCGGATGACGCAACTACTAGTATCCTAGTTGGTATCGCCTCATGTACCTTGTCATACTGATTATCCTATTCGCGACCACTACGTTATGTTTTGTGTTATACCTATGGGGTACCCTCTGATAACCACCAGTTTACGGTGGGGCTTACGATGCTGTATAGACTATGGCATTATAAAAATGTGTTAAGGGGGATTATGGTAACGCCTTAACGCTATTTTGATACTTTATATTACTGATAGGCATTATCTACTTAGCATACATTACTACATAGTAGATAGTTTAACGGATCCTTAAGAGATGGAAAATCCCGTAACATCTCTTGAGTTATTGCACGCACGTTGACACTGGATATGAGATGTCAAACCTCGTAAACATCTCTGGTGCCGTTACACTCATATTTATTTACGATTGATTTAACTTTCATAAGGATATTTTAGTCCTGACTCGAGTATTTTGTCTTTTCATTACGCTCGGGTCAGTCCTGAGTTTTTTTAGATTTTTGAAGATCTATTCTAGAGGATGAAGACGAAGATTTGGTATATTATTACTATTATTACCCTTGCATCATGCTATCTGCTGCATTATTTTAATTGTTCTGTTGTATATGTATAACTCTGATAATGTATTATAAATAATTGTCAAAGTATAGTAAACAGCTTCATGAACTATTTATTTGACTATTATATTTTATCGTTCCGCTGCGAGATTCTGTTTTGTTTCATTTCCTTTATTTCTCTTTCTTTTCTTTTCTTATTTACCCTAATAACCATCTTCCCTTTTGAATGGTTTGGAATCAGCATGTGTATTTGATTGTCGGTTTAAATTGTCCAAAAAGGCGGTTCGTTACAAATTGTGTTTTGATGGTTGAGTAATTTGTGTTCAATTTATCAGAGTGCACAGCGGAAACAGTGAGACTGATTTCGCTGAGTATAGTTGATAACCTTTTTGATTTAAAAATCAAAATATGAAAATGAAATTAAATTCATTATGTTGTTACCTAGATGTGTTATTTTTGTTTTCTTTGAAAATTTCGAATCCGATTTGAGGATCCGAAGCGATTACAGTAATGTGATTTTTGTTGAGATTTTTGTTGTTTTAAATTATCTCCATTGAAGATATAATTGAATGATTTCTTTGTTCATCTTGTAGTGTGCATGCAAATATGATTTTCACGTTACTGCATTAATTTTATGTTGAACCGGTGTTTGGTTTTAAACGTATTTTGTTGCCGTTATTTTTATAACGGGATTTTGACAACGGTGCTAAATTTTTGAAGCACGGTGTTTTGTTAACATTTTAATGAATGAAAATTCACTAGTATTATATTTTTGATGCGAATTATTTTGATGAGATTTTGACGTATAAAAATTACTATCGCTTTGACTTCATTAACCGTCAATTTTAAAGGGAATTTTCAAGTGGTTCTCCCGCAATGCTAATTTTGATACCCGTTTTTACGGTGTTTTGAGAAGTGCAATTTCCTTATTGAATTGCTACAGATGTTGCTGTTTTAATCACGTGTTTTAAAAATCGTTTTAAAATAAAATGGTTTCCAAAATTTTACAGTTTGCGCTTTCAAAAGAATGAGGAAGCGATTTAAACGCTTCAGCAAAATTGAGGACTATGAACCCTCACTTTTATTGATTTGATTAACTCCGGACTTGTCCGTTTGAGAACATAAAATGTTATTTATTTAAAAATACACAATTTTCCACTTTCAAGGAAACAATGAAATGATTTAAATGATTTAGCAAAAGTGCGGAGTATGGAACCACACTTTACTATTTCGGTTAATTCCGGACTCGTTAATTGAAACATCTGCTGTTTGATGATTCTGATGATTTTGTTGGGCTTTCGGGCCATTTGTCGGGCTTTCGAGCCACTCTGCTGGACCTTCGGGTCATCTAATGGACTTTCGGATCAAATACCAGTACTAGACCTTCGGGTCATCTGATGGGCGCCAAAATTTATAGTACTTAGTAGGCTTCGACCATCTCAGATGCACGTGCGGCATAACTAAAACTCGCCATCTGCTGGGATCGATCCATCTTTTATATTGATTTTCTAGTCATCTTAATTGATTTCTAGATATTTGTTGTTTCTAATTATCTTTGTTGGTAATTAGATATTTGCTGATTTTGAGTTCTAGTTATCTTTGTTGATAATTAGATGTTTGCTGATTTGAGTTCTAATTATCTTTGTTGATAATTAGATGTTTGCTGATTTGAGTTCTAATTATCTTTGTTGGTAATTAGATATTCGCTGATTTGAGTTCTAATTATCTTTGTTGATAATTAAATGTTTGCTGATTTGAGTTCTAATTATCTTTGTTGATAATTAGATGTTTGCTGATTTGAGTTCTAATTATCTTTGTTGATAATTAGATGTTTGCTGATTTGAGTTCTAATTATCTTTGTTAGTAATTAGATATTTGATGATTTGATTTCTAATTATCTTTGTGGGTAATTAGATATTTGCTGATTTGATTTCTAATTATCTTTGTTGGTAATTAGATATTTGCTGATTTGAGTTCTAATTATCTTTGTTGATAATTAGATATTTGCTGATTTGAGTTCTAGTTATCTTTGTTGGTAATTAGATATTTGCTGATTTGAGTTCTAATTATCTTTGTTGCTAATTAGATATTTGCTGATTTGAGTTCTAATTATCTTTGTTGATAATTAGATATTTGCTGATTTGAGTTCTAATTATCTTTGTTTGTAACTACCCGTAAATTTCGACAATTAAATTTGTTAATTAAATAAGACTTTTGAAGTTTAATTTAGTGGAAAAAATAAACTATAGCAATGGTAATTAAAACCTATTTGTACAAATTCGAATTTAATTCAAATGAATTTAAGTAGTGAAAAGATTTTTACCTGTATATAAATTGAATATGAGAAATTAAAGTAAAATATTAAATTGATTTAATGTAATAAAACATTGTTAAACAGTAATTGGAATAAATTAAGGAATTTTATTAACGCATGTAATAATCTATAAACTTGAATGAACATTTAAATTTGATGAATTACTTTAAATGATATGACTTAGTATAAATGAAATAATTGGGCCAATTGGTACTGATGAAATATTACATTGATTGTAATAGACTTAATTTAAAGGGGGTGAATTGAATAAATCCTATTTATTGGAACCTTGATTATTTATATGAAAAAGTATAGTATATGAGTTATTGCAAGATATGGAAAGTTGAATAGAATTCTAATGAATGATAATAAGGGAAAACGTATACAATCAATGTAGGTAATTAGTAATTACAATGTTGTTAAAATTAATAAACGTTTCTTTGTTGATAATTAATAGCATAACAGAAAGAGTAAATGTACTCATTAGAATATAAATTACAATTGGATGGAGATTTTAAGTGACAATGTTAATGCAATGTAAGTAATGCTAATTTAAGTCAATAATAAGGAATTGGGATGAATTCAAAATTTGTAACATATAGCTTATAAACATATATTATAAATTACCTGCTTATTTGTTAATGGAATTAGAATTTGTAGTAAGTGATAATAAAATAAATGAATGTTACACTAATGGAAAATGAAATAACGTTCATTTAAAATGTTGAGTAATTATAGCGTCATATTTATTATTAGCGTTACTTTAATAATTATGGTTAATTGTAAAATTAATACGGAAAGTATGTAAAGAAATAACTAGGGAAGTAATACGATATAAATTAAATATGACCTAAACTTAAGTGTAAGTAAAAGGTTAAAATTGAATCTAATTCGATTAATTTGAAACTTATTGAAATAAACTGGATTCAAAGTGTAATAAAGGGATAATTTCAAGAAAGTGAAATAAATACTATAATTGGTAAAATAATTTACATTTAAAATTGAGATGGGAATTGGTTTAAAGAATTATAAATTAATAAGTAAATCAAGATGATAAATTTGATGAATTATAGGATTTGAATTTTCAATGGTGAGTAAATTTACTTAATTTATAAGAGTTGGATTTAATGCCAATAAATGAAATCAAATATTTAATTATTACCTAAATTAAAAATTAAGTTGAAAACGGGAAATATTTATGTGATAATTTTAAATCCAATGGTAAACCCTTCTATTTGAAATTAATGAATGGAATAAATATAGGTTAATTCAATTAAATGGAAATTTTGGATATTTATCTATAATTTTGAATTTTATGAAATTGATGATTTATATCGATTAATCTCTAAAAATTGTCTTTTAAAATTTGTTAAACCATTGTAAATGTTTGAAAATTTTAAAGTGATAAAGATTGCAAAGTTCAGAATTTTAACGCGAAATTTGACTCAATTAATTTATTTTAAATTTATTTAATTAATATAAAAATAGCTATTTTGGCCACTGACTCGGATTTTGACGAAACCAGTTTAATCGGATCCGTAACGGTGAATTATAATAATGTTTCAAGTTTCGTAGCGATCGGAGTTGTCGTTTGATCGTACGGACTCGAAACGCCTTGAAATTTATGCAATTGAAATCAACTGAAATCAATTTGAAAATATTGATTTTAGCCTAACTTCTTCATACGACAAAATTTGAACCTGAAACCTTTTCCATTGTGTTTAAAATATTTTAAAACACCTATTTTGATATATGGGTTTAAACAATTTCGTTCCGGGGTCAGAACGGGCTTTTTGGACCACGTTAGCGGTAGCGCGTATATCTATCAACCCGATCCATCTATTTTTCAAGCTGCCGATAAATACCCTGCTAAACCCTAGCCTCCACCTATTCTCATTTATCTGCGTGTAAAATTTCATCAGTTCCTCTTCTTCTTCAATGGATGCAAACCCTACATCCAATTACAATCCAAAATCAAAGTCAAAAATTCAAAGTCCTTAGGAAAATTCGAAAAAATATATGTTGAAGCTCTCGAAATGCGTAATCTGCTGGTGCAATTCGTTTTTAATTCGAGGTATCGTTTTCTCTGAAATTAAAGGTTTATCCATGGCCGTTCATCATCGCCGCGACAAAATACGTCTGATCGAGAAACCCTTTCTGGGTTTTATGAGAGGACCGAGGGGATTTCATCCATGTTGTTCCTTTCACGAATCAACGGTTGGATCGACATAAAAATTTTATTAGGGTTTCAAGATGGGTTCGTTATAGGCGGCGGCTGTCCAAATTTCCGGTGGATCGACGGCGTCAAGAGATGGTCGCGGCGATCACTTTGGAGGCGGCGAGCTTTGCACGAGGTGGCACGGTGTTTTTCAAAGTAGAGGCGCGTTAGTTGAAAGAGGGGTTTCAGCCCTGTAGCTCGTGCATGTGGTTACGTGCGGGGAAGAAAGCAAATTTAAGATGACGTGTCCAAGGTGAGACATGTTCTCTTTTTTTTTATTTTAAATTTTTTATTCAATCGCATGAATCATCGTAAACTTTGCATACGATGTCCGATTTACGCGCGGTTTCTTTTGTTAGGATCGTATTGAAATTCCGGACTTGATGACGCTGGTTTGGACGAATTCTGAGACGGTCAAATTTTTGGGTTTAAATTGGATTTAAATTCAATTTAAATTCAAAAGTTGAGTGTTTTAACCCACTCACAACTTCTAAAATTTCTTATGTCTGTTAAATTGATTTATGATATGAGTAGAAATTCATTTATGACTGTTTAGCATATTTTATTCATCATCCCAGTTAGATTGCATTTATTTAAATTAAATTGTTATTTCATTTTATTATTGCATATAAATTGACAGTTAAATTAATTTATTTTGCATATAAACTTTCAATTAAACAGTTATTAATTTATTTTTGAATATAAACTGATCGTTGATGCCAGTTATATTTTATATGCTCTATATTGATGTTTTGTTCAAATTGGATGATGATTGTAATAAATGATTGATGATTGATGGTTGGTGAATGGATGATGTGTTCTATATTATATAATCTGCAAGTTATCATGCATTTCACTTCATTTGGGATTGCAGTTTGAAATGATATACAACCGCATTTTTATTTTTGAATTGCGGATCGAAATGATAAATATCCATATCACTTGACCATAGGATAGAAAATTTTATATAGGCACCGCGGTATATATATAAAATTATATTTATTTGAAATGATTTCTATGGTTTGGATACGATACGGTTTAATAAATATTAAATTTTGAGATCATATAAATATAATTATATATATATAGTTAAATTTTAGAATTTAAGCTATGTATAAATCTGTTAAATAAAATAAATAAGTGAATAATGGAGTTTGATGATTTATAATATATGGTCAAGTACAGGTTTAAGATATGGTATATATATAGAGAGCTTTAATGATTTAAATTAATTAAGATTTGGAAGGTAAATTGGAAATTTATTTGGAATTGGGCTTATAAAAAAAAAATTAAACTCCATAAGCTGATGTAAAACTTATTAAACTTTGAATTTTAAAGGTATGATATTTATATCTGAATTTTTAAATGAATAATTCTAGTATAAATAAATGGAAGGAAATATTTAGTGTTAATAAATTGAGTTTTATTTTAAATAGTTATGGATCTATTATGTAAACATTTCAAAACTAAATAATAGGATAATGAATTGTTGAATAGAAATTCCCAACCTTAGTTTTGAAATTTATTAAATATTCAAAGTTTGAAATATTGAAATCGAAGTGTTTTTATTCAAACTGAAAATGAGTCTAAAGGTTATGGGTTTAGACTGAATTTAAAGTGAATAAAATTGTGAAGGCGTGAAATTATTTGCTTTATAAAGGAATTTTAAATTCAACTGTTTTATTTTATATACTGTTGAATATCCAAACCATTTAAGTTGGAAAGTTATGGTTTTAAAGCTATAAATTTCGTAGTTTATGTTGAAAGTTATAATTCAAATGTTTGGTTTCCAATTATCATAAAATTTAAGGTAATATGATTTTGGAAAAGAAATATATTTGAAATAAGATGATATTATATTAATTTGGGTTTTATAAAAATAATATCAAATGAGTTTGTTTTGAAATGAAAAGGATATTGTATTTATATGATTTTGAAATAGATATTTTATTCTGGTTTTGAAAGTGAAATTAATTTTTTTAAATGACCGCGGTGTTATAATAACGTTTGGTTGTTAAAGAGACCGGGATCGGAAGTTATCATACTCTCTACCAACTCCGAAAACCACATTAACAACCGTGTACGCAGTGGAGATTCCAGAATGAAGCAGGTTGGTGGCGGTGTTTCCTGTAAGGTAAATACATGGACCCAACTACCGTGAGTTGGCATAAGGTGGCTAAAACAGGAGCGATCGACGTGTTAATAAGATAGCACCTTTGATCGGACACTTCCCTTCAATACTATTCTCTGACTTTGGATTGATTCAGTGACCACCTTCACTTTTGATTTCTTTGTTTTGGGGGAGTTTGTTCGAGGTAGGCGGTAGCTGCGCACTACACGTTACCACCGACCCGGAAGCGTAATTGGTATATCTACCCTGGCATTTCCTAGTTGTGACGTGTCACCTACCCTATCGTGCCTTGTACGAATTTGGTTTTCTCCCGTAGCCCGTGTGGTATCCTCTAGTGGTTTCCCGATCAGGAGGGACTATGATATTGGATGAACTACTGGGACTATTACGTGTTAAGGGCTATATGGGTAACCCCTTAATGCTAAGAAAAAAGTATGGTTATTTCTACTATTAGACACTATTATAATAGCGCAATATACTACATAGTAAATAATTTAACGGATCGTTAGGAGATGTAAATCCCGAGAATCTCTTGAGTTACTGCACTCATATCTATTTCTGTTGATTTAACTTATATAAGATCTTTTAGTTCTGACTCGAGTGTTTTGTCTTTTCAATTCTCTCAGGTCAGTCCAAGCGTTTCAGGATTTGAAGATTTTATTCTGGAGGACGAAGACGAAGATTTGTAGTATTACTACCTACTATATTATTCCACTACACTATTTAATTCTGGTGCATTGATATTTATTGGTATGTGAACTCTGATATTTATTGTATAAAGAAGAATCAAATGTTTTGTAAACAGTTTTATGAACTGTATATTTATTATTATATTTTATCCTTCCGTTGTGAGATTCTGTTTAGTTTTTTTTCTTCTCCGTTTTTCTTATTTACCCTATAACAATGCACCCTTCCATATGGTTTGAATTGGCACGTGTGTCGATTTAAAGCGTGCGAAAAGGCAGGACGTTACATCTGGTATCAGAGCTTTTGTTTAGCGATAAACCTTAGCTTTGTGGGGTTTAACTCTTTACTAATAGGGTAATAATACCCTATGAGAGTCACTGAGAGTATATATATGAGAGAGCGTATTTGTTAGTGTTATAAAAAAGTTTTAATATTGTGTTAATCTGTTCCGTTTTGTATTTATAAATTCTGGTTGATGCATGAGACGCTATGACATTAATAGGGATTTCTAAACATTTAATAGGACATGCCGACATAGTATTTGTTTTTAATATAGGTGAATGAAATAATTTTGCCTATTATATTTTCTATATATAAAATAAAATTTCTCAAATGATATCTATATTTGGCTGCAATAGATTGGTTTTTAGGTAATAAAGTGTAAATAATAATAGAAATGAGATTTAAAAATAAAATAAATGAAATTTGGAAATGTAGAACTTAAGTTCCGGGGGTTTTGAAATTTCTTTCGAATAAATTTTGGAATATAATAATATTGTTTATAAGTATTTTCTGATATAAATATTTCAATAAAATTCGAAGAAATTGTTTTAAAAAAGATTTTGGAGAAAATAAGTTTTGTAATTTCCTTTCTGTCGCTGGAAAATAATTTCGGTGATGGCGGCCGCATCATCGACTTTCATTTTCGAGTTTCGAAAAGGGAAGGCCACTGTAGTAGTTTTACTGCAAATTCATTTTGGAAAATATATAAATTTTGAATTTTTTTAAATATAATTAGTGATATATAAGTTGAAGAATATATTTATCTATTGTTTTAAAATAAATTGAAATTTTAACCCGGTATTAAATTCTTAAATTTCCATTAATTAATTGTTTCAATTAGTGTAGTGAAATGAAAGGTAAGTAATTAATAATTGAAACCTATATTTTAGGTAAGAGATTTAAGGCTAAGTTATAAAGGAAAAAAAGAAGGAAGTTGGAATTGTAACTTATAAGAAAAAGGTAAAAATTTATTGAACAATGAATTAATTAAAGGAAATGGAACAAACTTGTATGACTTCCAAATTACACCCTTAAAAAACATATATAACTTACCAAATATTAAAAGTTGAATGTTTAATAAGAGATTATAATAGAATATGGTACAAGTAATAAATTTGAGGTAATGAAAGTAATTAATGAAATTCCTTAATAAATAGGAATTTGATGTTGTAATATTATAATCTTAAGTGTAATTGAAAAGACTACTAATTGAAATAGAAAGGTAGGTATTGTAAATGGAAGAAAATAAATAAAATTAAGTAGTATATACGGAAGATAATAAACTTAAGTAAAAGATTGAAGCTATTTATTAAAAAAATAAGAAGAAAAGATGAATGCAGTAAATATATAAGTGTAGACTTAAATTAATGTATTAATGTGCTAAGAAATTAATTTGCACATGAATACTATAAACAAATGAAGTTATGCAATATGAATGAAAAGAGAAAAATGAATTATATATATAAGTATAAGTGCAAACAAGTGTAGTAAACACTAAACTAATGAATGGAGATAAAAGTTGTAAGAAGTACATGTAAAGTAATAAATGAAATTTATAAGAACGAGCTTGATTTATTATTTGGATTTGTCGTTGTTTAGTTGATGGTTGTTTGGGCAAGGATACTCTAAAAATTGGATTTGGGGTGAATGGATAATCTATTTAGTTTTATCTAAGACTGTTGAGTAAATGATGCACTTGATGGTTTATTCTTCATTCCATACAATTTAAAAGTTTTGAACCCGAATAACTATTTGTTTGTTTGATTTAATGGTTGTTTTGTATTTGTTGTGTATGCTGTTTGTTGAAATTGATGGTTGTTGTATTGATTTGTTATTAGTGATTGAAACCACTTAGATATTTCACTTTACATAAATTGTTAGCCTTTGGATTTTACAAGTGAAATACAGGTTATGCAAGCAATTGCTACTGCTTTTGGCTCTATAAATTAAGCGTAAATTGCCCGACAAATAGGTACGTTTCGGATTACGGTTTATAGCGCTATTTTATATTTTCTCGTGTTGGGATATAATATTTTGGGTATTTCATGTGATATATTATTATATTTTGATATTATATTTTCTCCCGATCTCTCCGTACAAAGGAGACTCTGCCGGAATTTTCCGAAAATTTTAGACTTAGAAATTATTTTGAAATTGTTTTTCCAAACTTTATTTAAAAAAAAAGATATAATGATTATAAAATGGGTATATTTTATTTAAAGTAAAGAATTTGTAAATTATTTTTATAAGTTAATATTATGAATAAGATGTATTGTTTATTTAATTCTTCCTTCTCCCTTCTTTTTCCTTTTCGGGGACAAAAAGTTTTGAGTGGGGGAGAGTGTAACGACCCGTAAATTTCGACAATTAAATTTGTTAATTAAATAAGACTTTTGTAGTTTAATTTAGTGGAAAAAATAAACTACATCAATGGTAATTAAAACCTATTTGTAGAAATTTGAATTTAATTCAAATGAATTTAAGTAGTGCAAAGATTTTTACCTGTATATAAATTGAGTATGAGAAATTAAAGGAAAATATTAAATTGATTTAATGTAATAAAACATTGTTAAACAGTAATTGGAATAAATTAAGGAATTTTGTTAACGCAAGTAATAATCTATATACTTGAATGAACATTTAAATTTGATGAATTACTTTAAATGATATGACTTAGTATAAATGGAATAATTGGGCCAATTGGTATTGATGAAATATTACATTGATTGTAATAGAATTAATTTAAAGGGGGTGAATTGAATAAATCCTATTTATTGGAACCTTGATTATTTATATGAAAAAGTATAGTACATGAGTTATTACAAGAAATGGAAAGTTGAATAGAATTCTAATGAATGGTAATAAGGGAAAACGTATACAATCAATGTAGGTAATTAGTAATTACAATGTTGTTGAAATTAATAAACGTTTCTTTGTTGATAATTAATAGCATAACGGAAAGAGTAAATGTACTCATTAGAATATAAATTGCAATTGTCTGGAGATTTTAAGTAACAATGTTAATGCAATGTAAGTAATGCTAATTTAAGTCAATAATAAGGAATTGGGATGAATTCAAAATTTATAACATATAGCTTGTAAACATATATTATAAATTACCTGCTTATTTGTTAATGGAATTAGAATTTGTAATAAGTGATAATAAATTAAATGAATGTTACACTAATGGAAAATGAAATAACGTTTGTTTAAAATGTTGAGTAATTATAGGGTCGTATTTATTATTAGCGTTACTTTAATAATTATGGTTAATTGTAAAATTAATACGGGAAGTATGTAAAGAAATAACTAGGGAAGTAATATGTTATAAATTAAATATGACCTAAACTTAAGTGTAAGTAAAAGGTTAAAATTGAATCTAATTCGATTAATTTGAAACTTATTGAAATAAATTGGATTCAGAGTGTAATAAAGGGATTATTTCAAGAAAGTGAAATAAATACTATAATTGGTAAAATAATTTACATTTAAAATTGAGATGGGAATTGGTTTAAAGAATTATAAATTAATAAGTAAATCAAGATGATAAATTTGATGAATTACAGGATTTGAATTTTCAATGGTGAGTAAATTTACTTAATTTATAATAATTGGATTTATTGCCAATAAATGAAATCAAATATTTAATTACTACATTAAATTAAAAATCAAGTTGAAAACGAAGATTTATCTATAATTTTGGAATAAATATAGGTTAATTCAATTAAATGGAAATTTTGGAAATTTATCTATAATTTTGAATTTTATGAAATCGAAGATTTATATTGATTAATCTCTAAAAATTGACTTTTAAAATTTGTTAAACCATTGTAAATGTTTGAAAATTTTAATGTGATAATGATTGCAAAGTTCAGAATTTTAACGCGAAATTTGACTTAATTAATTTATTTTAAATTTATTTAATTAATATAAAAATAGCCATTTGGGCCACTGACTCAGATTTCGACGAAACCAGTTTCATCGGATCCGTAACGGTGAATTATAATAATGTTTCAAGTTTCGTAGCGATCGGACTTGTCGTTTGATCGTACAGACTCGAAACGCCTTGAAATTTATGCAATTGAAATCAACTGAAATCAATTTGAAAATATTGATTTTAGCATAACTTCTTCATACGACACAATTTGAACCTGAAACCTTTTCCATTGCGTTTAAAATATTTTAAAACACCTATTTTGATATATGGGTTTAACCAATTTTGTGACGCCCCACCTCTATACCCACGCTAGCCAAGAACACTCCGGAGTAGTGCTGTCAACTAGCACGGAGAATAAGGCTGTTGAGGAGCGACCATCCATGTAATTGCTTATCACACGGTGGCTATAAATAATCTTCGGAAACAAACATAGAAATAATCATATCACAAATCAGTCACAGATATCCATATCACAAAGGCGGAAGAAGATATGAATATATAACTAACACATGAAAGTGTACATCAGAGTAGTGGTCAGTAAGATCCACGATAATACAAAAGAATAGCAACACGTGCTATACAAAAGAATACAACTATGAGTCTATATCTCAAGTGTATATAACAAAAACTGCTAATCTAAACAGTTAGCCAAAAGTCAGAGTGATGAATCCCTGGGAAGAAGTCAAGCAGAAGCACATGTAACATCTCGGTCTGACCCGAGTATTATTTAAGAAAATAATAAACGGGTCAGTCTAGCTATAAATATCAGATGACATGATATAACATAAAAGATATGGCATAAACATAAACATCCATAATGACATACCACTATAAGTATGTAAATAATGATCAACAGAAGATCAATCAATAAGAGATAATCAATATCACAAGAATCTTCTCAAAGATTCGGAAAGGGCATCATACCCCAAACTTGTACTCATAACAAGTCAATGACATAAATTCTAGAAATTAATGCAAGAAGTCCAGAAATCATAGAAAAGAGAAAGAGGCCTATCACATGATGGTCCGAAGACCAAGGGGAGCTACCCCACATGTGTGAATGGAATCACACAGATTAAGGTCCAGACTAACCAAAAAGCAAAAAGGTATGTGTGAGTGGAATCACACAAGTGGTGTCTAGTCTAACCTCACAACAAGAGACATCGCACAGTTGCTAGTCTAAATCATCAGAATGATCGTCATGATCAACGAGAAGTGTCAATTACACTAAGCTAGTAAATATAGAAGTTTAGCTTCATGTCCCATAACCACTTGCTTAACTTAAATATTTACGAACAAACTGTAAATCTTCACTAATAAAATTGTCACAAGAGGTTCAATCGAACAAGTCCAAGAATTAACCGACGAAGTGAACGCAAGCGTTTCATACCACTTGTTTTACTAAGTCGTTTAATTAGATTTCTCATCCGAGTGAGGTAAAGGTTTGTATATACTAATAGATTGGAAAACGGTTTAAGAAAAGAGCTTTGTTACTAAATATAGAGTTGAAATTGTTTGTTAAAAGAGTCTTGATATTCACTACTAGTATTGAAACCTTTATATTATAAAGTGACAAAACACAGAAGCAATTGTAGATACAATTGGTCACAAAAATCGCATACAGAGATGTGAATAAAATCCAAGGAAATCAGCTCAATGTTTTTCAGATAAGATCCCCTACGGAGGGGGGGTCCAGGGGGGGTGGCAACCCCCCAAGGTGGGGGTGCGGGGGCAGCGCCCCGTCCAAAATGGTACGACCTAGTGAAGACAAGAAGGGGGTCTAACGACCTAAGAGGGATAGGGTCGAGCGACCTAACGGTTGCGACCTAGGGGTCTAAGGGGTCAAGCGACTTAGTGGTTGCGACCTAGAGGTGTTCGCGACCTAACGATGACTCACGACCCAACATGGCCGACTTAACAGAGGTCGCGACCTAACAGGATAACTCGTGACCGACTTAAGAGTTGCATGACTGAAGGGTTCCACGACTTAAGGGTTGCACGACTTAAGAGTTGCACGACTTAAGGGTTAGGCCAGGAGCGACCTAACGAGATAAGGTCCAACGACCTACGAGTTAAGGGTCCAACGACCTATCGAGATAACTCGTAACCGACTTAAGGGTTGCGTGACTGAAGGGCTGCACGACTTAAGGGTTAACTCGTAAACGACTCACGACCTATGGATGAACGACTTAACTCCGAACGAGCTAAAAATGGCCAGAACGACCTAGGGTTAACTCGTGAACGACTCACGACCTATGGACGAACGACTTAACTCCGAACGAGCTAAAAATGGCCAGAACGACCTAGGGTTAACTCGTGAACGACTCACGACCTATGGACGAACGACTTAACTCCGAACGAGCTAAAAATGGCCAGAACGACCTAGGGTTAACTCGTGAACGACTCACGACATATGGACGAACGACTTAACTCCGAACGACCTAAAAATGGCCAGAACGACCTAAGTGCAGAAAATTCACCAAAATGCTAAAAATTGGAGTTTTTCGCCAATCCAATCCAAATCAAATGCTAACTTGCATGCAAAAATGATAGAGAATCATTCCCAACAGTCCAATATAGTTATAGGCTAGAATTGTGAGATAAAAATCTCACTTTTGCACCAAATATCAATGAAATTGAAGTTTTAAGAAAGCAAGAATCAATCCTTCTTCTATCTAAGCATAAGAAGCTTGAATCCAATGTCTTCTTCTTGAATTTGGAGTAGAATGATGGATTGTAATTGAATTTGAGTTTTGGAATTTTAATTTCCCATTCCCTCCACCATTAATGCCAAAGCTTGATTAGTTAGGAAATTTATGAAGAGTGAGGAGAAGAGGGTTGGAACTTGGGATTAATAGGCTAAACTAACCCAAAGTCCAAAGCGGGAAAAGTTAGTGAAATTTCACTAACTCCAAACCTATCGATGTTTATACTTAAAAAAGTTGTAAATGACATTTCGAACTCAATGGAAGTGGTCTCGAGTCCTAATTTGACCGTTTGCAAAAAGTAGCTTTTCGGACCAAAATCCGATTAACGAGTTAATATTTAAATAAAATATTTAAATACAAACTCGATAAATATGCGGGTTGTTACAAATTTCGTTCCGGGGTCAGAACGGGCTTTTTGGACCACGTTAGCGGTAGCGCGTATATCTATCAACCCGATCCATCTATTTTTCAATTTGCCTATAAATATCCTGCTAAACCCTAGCCTCCGCCTATTCTCATTTATCTGCGTGTAATATTTCATCAGTTCCTCTTCTTCTTCAATGGATGCAAACCCTAGATCCAATTACAATCCAAAATCAAAGTCAAAAATTCAAAGTTCTTAGAAAAATTCAAAAAAAAAAATATGTTGAAGCTCTCGAAATGCGTAATCTGCTGATGCAATTCGTTTTTCAATTCGAGATATCGTTTCTCTGAAATTAAAGGTTTATCCACGGCCGTTCATCATCGCCGCGACAAAATTCGTCGGATCGAGAAACCCTTTCTGGGTTTTGAAGAGAGGACCGAGGGGATTTCATCCATGTTGTTCTTTTCGCGAATCAACGGTTGGATCGACGTAAAAATTTGATTAGGGTTTCGAGATGGGTTCGTTATGGGTGGCGGCTGTCCAAATTTCCGGTGGATCGGCGGCGTCAGGAGATGGTCGCGGCGATCAATTTGGAGGCGGCGAGCTTTGCACGAGGTGGCACGGTGTTTTTCAAAGTGGAGGCGCGTTGGTTGAAAGAGGGGTTTCAGCCCTGTAGCTCGTGCATGCGGTTGCATGCTGGGAAGAAAGCAAATTTAAGATGACATGTCCAAGGTGAGACATGTTCTCTTTTCTTTTATTTTAATTTTTTTTTTCAATCGCATGAATCGTCGTAAACTTTGCATACGATATCCGATTTACGTGCGGTTTCTTTTATTAGCATCGTATTGAAATTCCGGACTTGATGACACTGGTTTGGATGAATTCTGAGACGGTCAAATTTTTGGGTTAAAATTGGATTTAAATTCAATTTAAATTCAAAAGGTGAGTGTTTTAACCCACTCACAACTTCTAAAATTTCATATGTCTGTTAAATTGATTTATGATATGAGTGGAAATTCATTTATGACTGTTTAGCATATTTTATTCATCATCCCAGTTAGATTGCACTTATTAAATTAAATTGTTAATTAATTTTATTATTGCATATAAATTGACAGTTAAATTTATTTATTTTGCATATAAACTTCCAATTAAACAGTTATTAATTTATTTTTGAATATAAACTGTTCGTTGATACCTGTTATATTTTATATGCTCTATATTGATGTTTTGTTCAAATTGGATGATGATTGTAATAAATGATTGATGATTGATGGTTGGTGAATGGATGATGTGTTCTATAGTACATAATCTGCAAGTTATCATGCATTTCATTTCATTCGGGATTGCAGTTTGAAATGACATACAACCTCATTTTTATTTTTAAATTGCGGATTGAAATGATAAATATCCGTATCACTTGACCATAGGATAGAAAATTTTATACAGGCACCGTGGTGTATATATATATATAATTATATTTATTTGAAATGATTTCTATGGTTTGGATAGGATACGGTTTAATAGATATTAAATTTTGAGATCATATAAATATTATTTTATATATATATATATATAGTTAAATTTTTGAATTTAAGCTATGTATAAATCTGTTAAATAAAATAAATAAGTGAATAATGGAGTTTGATGATTTATAATATATGGTCAAGTATAGGATTAAGATATGGTATATATATAGAGCTTTAATGATTTAAACTAATTAAGATTTGGAAGGTAAATTGGAAATTTATTTGGAATTAAGCTTATAAAAAAAATTAGACTCCATAAGCTGATGTAAAACTTATTAAACTTGGAATTTTAAAGGTATGATATTTATATCTGAATTTTTAAATGAATAATTCTAGTATAAATAAATGGAAGGAAATATTTAGTGTTAATAAATTGAGTTTTATTTTAACTAGTTATGGATCTATTATGTAAACATTTCAAAACTAAATAATAGGATAACGAATTGATGAATAGAAATTCTCAACCTTAGTTTTGAAATTTATTAAATACTCAAAGTTTGAAATATTGAAATCGAAGTGTTTTTATTCAAACTGAAAATGAGTCTAAAGGTTATGGGTTTAGACTGAATTTAAAGTGAATAAAATTGTAAAGGCGTGAAATTATTTATTTTATAAATGAATTTTAAATTCAACTGTTTTATTTTATATACTGTTGAATATCCAAACCATTTAAGTTGGAAAGTTATGGTTTTAAAGCTATAAATTTCGTAGTTTATGTTGAAAGTTATAATTCAAATGTTTGGTTTCCAATTATCATAAAATTTAAAGTCTCTCTACCTATAAATATTAACCTTTGCCCATCACAAAGAATATAGAAAACGCATAAAGAAAGATATAGGAAAAGAGAGAGAAACCATTTCCTTTCTCCATTGAAACAGCTTTCGACAACATCCATTGCTGATTCGTATACAAGATGTCTGGAGGTATGCTTTATTAATTCTTTACATATGTGATAATCATGTAATTCTAGATCTTAGGGTTTATGTTATTCGCAATATATAGATTACATGTGGTATCAGAGCGAGATTTTAGAATTCATGATTATCCATCAATATATAAAATGAAACTACCATAGATCTTTGATATGATGTTTGTAATTTTACTATGATAATGATAATAATTATTAATGTTAATATGATTCAAGTTTTTATTTTGGAAAAGAAATATATTTGAAATAAGATGATATTATATTAATTTGGGTTTTATAAAAATAATATCAAATGAGTTTGTTTTGAAATAAAAAAGATATTGTATTTATATGATTTTGAACTAGATATTTTATTCTGGTTTTGAAAGTGAAATTAATTTTTTTTAATCACCGCGGTGTTATAATAACGTTTGGTTGTTAAAGAGACCGGGATCGGAAGTTGTCATACTCTCTGCTAACTCCGAAAACCACTTTAACAACCGTGTACGCGGTGGAGATTCCAGAATGAAGCAGGTTGGTGGCGGTGTTTCCTGTAAGGTAAATACGTGGAACCAACTCCCGTGAGTTGGCATAAGGTGGCTAAAATAGGAACGATCGACGGGTTAATAAGGTAGCACCTTTGATCGGACACTTCCCTTCAATACTATTCTCTGACTTTGGATTGATTCGGTGGCCACCTTCACTTTTGATTTCTTTGTTTTGGGGGAGTTTGTTCGAGGTGGGCGGTAGCTGCGCGCTACGCGTTACCACCGATCCGGAAGCGTAATTGGTATATCTACCCTGGCATTGCCTAGTTGTGCCGTGTCACCTACCCTATCGCGCCTTGTACGAGTTTGGTTTTCTCCCGTAGCCCGTGTGGTATCCTCTGGTGGCTTCCCAATCAGGAGGGACTATGATGTTGGATGGACTACTGGGACTATTACGTGTTAAGGGCTATATGGGGGTAACCCCTTAATGCTAAGAAAAAGGTATTTTTATTTTTACTATTAGACGCTATTATAATAGCGCAATATACTACATAGTAAATAATTTAACGGATCCTTAGGAGATGTAAATCCCGAGCATCTCTTGAGTTACTGCACTCATATCTATTTCTGTTGATTTAACTTATATAAGATCTTTTAGTTCTGACTCGAGTGTTTTGTCTTTTCAATTTTCTCGGGTCAGTACGAGCGTTTCAGGATTTGAAGATTTTATTCTAAAGGACGAAGACGAAGATTGGTAGTATTACTACCTACTATATTATTCCACTACACTATTTAATTCCGCTGCATTAATATTTGTTGGTATGTGAACTCTGATATTTATTGTATAAAGAAGAATCAAATGTTTTGTAAATAGTTTTATGAACTGTATATTTATTATTATATTTTATCCTTCCGCTGTGAGATTCTGTTTAGTTTTTTTCTTCTCTGTTTTTCTTATTTTCCCTATAACAATGCGCCCTTCCGTATGGTTTGAATTGGCACGTGTGTCGATTTAAAGCGTGTGAAAAGGCGGGACGTTTCATCGTTGGTAATTAGATATTTGCTGATTTGAGTTCTAATTATCTTTGTTGGTAATTAGATATTTGCTGATTTGAGTTCTAATTATCTTTATTGGTAATTAGATATTTGCTGATTTGAGTTCTAATTATCTTTTTTGATAATTAGATATTTGTTGATTTGATTTCTGATTATTGTTTTTGATAATTCGATATTTGTTGTTTCTGCGTTTTTGATAATTGAAAATTTGTTGTTTCTGATTATCGTTTTTGATAATTGGATATTTGTTGTTTCTGATTATCGTTTTTGATAATCGAATATTTGTTGTTTCTGATTATCGTTTTTGATAATCAAATATTTGTTGTTTTTGACTATCGTTTTTGATAATGGGATATTTGTTGTTTCTGATTATCGTTTTTGATAATTGGATATTTGTTGTTTCTGATTGTCGTTTAGGTAATTAGATGTTGTCGTTTTATGATTTCTATATTCTAATTGTCTAATTGATAATTGAATATTGCAGATAATTGTATTTATTCAATTTTGTTGTTTCTGATTATCTATTTGATAATTAGATTTTATGAGAATTTGTGAATTTCTTTTATGAAATTAAAAAATTTCTCTGGCGTTTGTATTCTTGACTTTTATTTTCTAACTTAACCGGTTTATGTTAGAAAAATAATTGTTATTGACGACCTTAATTATGAAAATTGCGGGGATGCAATTGTTATAAGAAGGGGAGTCTGTAACAACCCGGGTTTTGCACCAATTAATTATCGTCATTAGGCGATTAAATTTCCTAGCTATTTGCTACTGGGAGTTTTTAATAGGGTTGAAATGCTTTTAAAACTCGTTACGGGTTATGTGGGCTTTAAATAAAATTTTAGCCTACATTTTTTCTATTTTAGGCTGTGTTATTGAGGTGAATACCCGTTCCTTTCCCCGTTCATTCATTTTTAGCAAGTAACAAAATACACAAGAATGGCTGCGCTCGTTCTTTCTTAAGAAATTAGGGCTTTCGGTAATTCGTTGATGCCGATTTCAAATGCTCGATTCAACTCGATTCCTTGCTCTGTTGGTCGATCGTCTCTTGCGATGCTTGTGGCTGTGAAATCGGGTTTGGATTCTTCGAATAAGGTGAGTGATTTTCACTCACATCTAATTCAATTTCGTTTATTCTTGACTTTCGTTGCTTGATTTCTTGGCTATGACGGTGTTGAATTCTTTGACACTTGATTTTGATTTTCGTTCGTCTGGAATTACTTGAATCTGTTGATTGCTTTGTTCAGGCCGTTTAATTTTGATCGAATGTCAGGATTTGAATTGATTTTGTTTTTGTTGTCTTCGGTTTTGAAATGATTTTGACGATGGTGATTTTGTTTGACTTTGGCTATATTGTTCACCGCCTCTGGTAGCACCTTCGTCCTTGTTTGATTTTACTTGCCGCTTCATGACCCACGACTTTGTCAAAATTTTATTTAGTATCCATGACTTTGACACAGTTTGATTTGAACTGTAGGTGAATTTGTGCATTTTTCTGTCGACATTGGCACGTACTTGAGCATGGCATACACTTCGTGTATTGACATCGGCTATTACGTCGCTGACTTTGGTTTTACTTTGAGCTCGTGGTCTCCTGTGGCTTGATTTTGCAATTCACTGTTTATGTTGCATAGTAGATTGGTTCGTCATTGTAGTGCTTCTGGTCACTGCACATGTACCATTCGAGATGTGATGTTAGTTATCACTACATACATCGTTTATATGCACACACATTCATATTGTTCTTTATGTGTCCCTGCATATGCTGTTTACTTTGTTATCGAGTCGCTTTATAATGCTGCACTTGATTTCATTGTGGCCTTGACTCTGCATATACACCTTGATCTTGTCACTGCATACATGTTCGTCATGTATTTTACTGTATTGGTTCGTGTATATGTGCAGTTACATACTTTGTGTCATTTGGACTTGAGAGCTGGTTCAATCAGCTAGCTCGAGTTGCTTTGGGTTTCTGGTATTTGACATCGGTTATGTTTTACTGCTCTTTGATCATTTTTGGGATTTCTTGTTTCATTTCATTTTAATCCGCACCTGTGTTGAATTGACCATGGCATTTGCATGGTTGAGACTGGGTTGTACTGTCCAATTCATTTCACTGATCGCTTGAGACTGATATCCACTTCATTTCACTGTTTCACTTGTTGCCACTTACTTGGTGCAGTTGTTTGCACTGTTCATTCATGTGTACTTCGTTCACTTGCTTTTGCTCCTCTCTGATCATGGCGGGTCTAGGGATAACTTTTGGCATTGTCACTGACTTTGTACATATGTGTTCAAGCCCTGGTGTCTGTATTGCTTGATTCGAAATCTGGTCCATTTTGATTTGGGTTGCGTCTTCACTTGTTGTACTTGAGTATTTGTGTTGCATTGAGCTCATGTGGTCTTCACTTATGTGTAGTCAGCACTTTGATAATCATGTAGCCAGGCATGTGTATATATGCACATATTGTATATTACTTTGGTATTGAATTAGATTTTTGAGCCTGGTCTTTGATGATGCATGACTACTTGTTGCATTAAGTGTACATCTGAATTTTGGCGAGGCAGTGCACGTGAGCGTGTACTACAGCCAAAACAGTATTGATTTTATTGATGTTTCATTTGCATTTTGATTCATTGAGTTGTTGTGTAATTCATCACTGTAGTAGCGAGGCAGTGCATGTGAACGTGTACTGCAACCCTATCAAAATTGATGTTTTAATTTGATTATTTTGTTGCTATCTAATTATCTACCTGATAATTAGATTATGTGTTTTCTATTTATCGTATCGACAATTAGATTTTGTTATTTATGATGTTTCGCTAGTTGGGTTTTGCTTTGGCCACTGCTGTTAATTGTTGTTTGGGCAATTCTGTTGTTTTCTAAATTATCTTCATTGATAATCCTTTTATTTATCTTTGTTGATGATTTGGTTTTGCTGACTCGCTGTTTATTGTTGTTACGTGTTATATCTACTGTTATCCAATTCTCTTATTAAAGGATTGGATAGGTGAGATTTATCATGACTGTCGTCTATTTGATTATTTAATTATTATTGCTTCCATGCATTAATAACTGAGTTTGAATTAGACCGACCCGTGTATTATTTTCTTTTGAATTAATACTCGGGTCAGACCGAGTTATTACAGGTTGTTGATATCTTGCTTTGGGTTGCTGCTTGAGCTATGAAGTCACTTCATATCCTTTGGAGTAGTCAGTGTTATTTTATAGGATGATATGTATTCATGTATATTATTTACAATAATGTACTTGTATATGTAACTTCCAGTGTCGATAGTTGTAGTTGTATCATATGTATAGTATCACATGTATTGTAACTGACTTCAGTTATATATATATATATATATATATAAATATATATATATATGAGATTTTATATTATCTGTGTTCTGTGTTTAGCTTATCTGTGTTATTATTATATATGTTGTCCTAAACTATTATAAACCATCTTAGTTCGTTTTATACTGGAATTTGATATGTCGATGGGAGTAAATAAACAAAGTGATGAAACAAAAATATATACCACTCCTATCGAGATAACCAATACTAGTGTAAGGACTAACTACGAATGGCCGCTCCTATCCAGCCTTATTCTTCGTAATAACAGACAGTATTTCTTTTAATAATCTTTGTTATTGTGAGCATAGAGGTGGGGTGTCACACACAGCGTAGTGTTCATCGCTGCGATTCTGGCATCAGTTATTTCGTCCGTTTTCGACCTCGTATGACAAAGTTATGAATTTTTAAATTTTGAATATAAATTAATATAAATAATTTTTTTTAATAATACAAGAGGAATTATGGCCGTCAATCTGCAATTAAGAAATCAAGGTCGCATACTATTACTTCTTCCACATGCTCGCTACAGGGTTTTGAAACGCATCGGCTGCCATCTAGGTTTGAACACTGCTCCACCCATGATTGCCGAGGCATTGATCAGAGGCCTTTACTGTGAAGCCCTAGCCGAGCTCTACCTTCGACCCAACCACGGCGAACTCGGTCAACCTATCTCCTCGAAAAACGTGCGAGAACGGCCTTCCTTTGAGCATGATTTGCCGACGATCTACCCACCCAAACTCGATCACCACCATTGGATCTACAGATCACTCTATGCTCTTCAATTTCCTATTTGAGAGTTTTCAAATGAATGGGTTTGGTGGAAATTGAGGAAGAAAATAATTACGTTTTCGGCCATTAAAAATAATGATGGTAGCTGCATTTACAAAGGTGTAACGATCCGTAAATATTATTGGTTTTAATAACGTAATTAACTGAATTTTGGGAAATTTTAAATAGTTGAATTTGGAAATAAAAATTTATTATTTGCTATGCGTCTATTTTAACATAGCAACTGGTAAACTTTCATCTCATAATATTGAAGTTTATTTTGTTGTGTAGTTTTATTTAAATTTAAATAAGATATTATTTGATGATAATGAAATATTTTCAAAATCCGAATATGCTTGTATAATAAATTTTTAAATCATCTTCTGAGTGAGACGACATATTTTGTTTTATCAAATTTGAACTGCTATTGCTCCGTTTACGTTATTTTCGGCCTATTTGCAGCATTTTCGGCATCAAATAACGACTTTTGAAAGCATGATCGTATCATTGATATCTGTGTACCATTTTGAACGTCTTGTCATGCTGACTTCCATGGTATATTCAATTGGGTGTTTCAGAGTCCAGAACACGACAGAATCTACAAGATGGTTAACCGTACTGGTACCCGCTTTGTGCCTTTTTGTTTCTATGTCCACTCACTTACCCACCGTATAATTCCAATAGTCATTAGCATTTACTTTACTAAATTCAACCTTTTGATTTTTCCATCCCCACTATATTCATATTGGTTTGTTTTCCTCTGTTATCTCTCCTTGCTCTGTGATATTTAAACCGAAAATTAATATACGCACGGTTTTACATTTAAAAAAATGTTTGCATCCTATTAATTGATGAACTGTTCCCATTCGTGCCTTTCTCTATAAACCACCTTCACCTTTTTCATCTTCCACCTTTCGTTCATTTGCTTGAAAAATAAGCTTTCATGAAAAAACAACAAAATATGCAGAACAGGTTTGCATGCTTCCCCTGAAGCCTTCTAATGTCTTCTTTATGCTCGTCCAACCTCCCCTTTCTCTCGGCATCTTTTTCTCTTCCCTTCTTTTTGATACCATACTTGTAACGACCCAGAATTTTTAGTAATTAAAATTTGGATATTTAATTAATTTTAAATATTAATAAGTGAATTTATAAGTCAAATAAATTTTATTTTGAATAATTGGATTTAATTGGATAATTAAATCGATAATTTAATATGTGAAATTATGGAAATAATTGAAATTTTGGTTAAATATGATTGAAAATGATTTGTAAAATTTTATTTTATCATATTGGAGTTAGAACGATATTTTAGAACTTTTAAAATCGAATTAAAAGTTAATTTGTGAAAATTGAATATTTTAATATTTAATCGACTAGTGAAAATAGTCAATTTTTGAACAGTCTCAGAATTGAACGAAACTAGTTTCATTGGATCCGTAATAGTTAGTTATTATCGGATTTCAATTTTCGTAGCAATCGGAGCTATCGTTTGATCGTGGCAGCTCGAAACGCATCGAATTATTTTTAATTTTAATTTGGCGAGTTAAAATAGCCATTTTTCAAAAAGTCTCAGATTTCGACGAAACCAGTTTCATCGGATCCGTAATGTGATATCATTGTAAGGTTTCAAATTTCGTGTCAATTGGATTTACCGTTTGTCCGGTACAAATTAAAACGCCTAGAAAATCGTTTAAATCGGTTTAATTTAAATTGAACGTTTATTGCCATAACTCGCACAGATGTCCGAATTAGCTTCCGAAAACTATTCCATTGTGTCCGGAACGCGGGGTAAACCCTCGAAACGCTGGTTACGGCGCGTGAATCGGAGTTCGGAATTCCCGGATGAATAGTGTTCGAAAATTCTCTATAAATAGCCCTTCACTCTAAAAATAAAATAAATAAAAAAACCTAACCCTAAACCTAATTCATCAGCCGCCGCCTCCATTGCTATGAACGGCCAGAAACTTCCCCATTTCCTCCTCCAATTACTCCAAATCTACACGTTATTTCAAGAAAACTTCAACACGAAAGTCGAAGAGCTTCGCAAGACCTTCACATCCATACGGTTAAGATGGAGTTTTGTTAACGATGGGAGGCGATTATGGGCCACGTTCTGATGCCGTTTGCACGCACTTCGAGAGCAAAAGGGTTGACCGAGTGGACCACGGTTGTGGCCGAAGGTGGAGGAGGGTAGGGGGCTTCGCTTGGCGCTCCCTGATCGTAGTATCGATGGATGTGGTGGCCGAAAGAATTAACCCTAGTTTATGCTATGGGTTCGGCCATGTCGTTCTTGCGTGCGTACGAAGGAGAAGGGGGAGGGGTATGCACGATCACGATGGTGGGGTTTGGATCCAAGGGCTAGGATTAGTTAAAGGTTAAAATTTTTAAATATAGTTGTAATTTTAATTATTAAATCGTGTACAAACTTTAAAAGTTGATAACTTTTTCATACGAGGTCGAAAACGCGCGAAACAAGAAGCGTTGGAATCGTATGGACGAGCACTACGCGATGAAATTGAATTGGAGTCGTTTGGAGTTAGTGAGAATTTTGGGTAAAATTAAACGTCCGTTTAATTTTATTCGAAATAAATCGCTAAAACGGAAATAAAATCAAGGTGAGAACTTCTCACTCAATCGAATCAGTTTCGATTTTATTTTAAATAGTTAGATTTAAAATACTTGAATGCATGTTTGAATGATGATTGTTATCTATTGATTGATAAAATAGACATTATGCGCCGTTAGTAAGCGGATGTTATTTATTAAAAACATATACCGCGAATATTTCATAAACAGTGAAATTGGTATTATATATATAATAGCAATATATATATTGGCATATGTAGATATTGGAGTCATTGATTTCCCGCATTTGTTTAGCGGATGAGACCCTATTGCGCCGTCTATTAAGCGGATAATATTTTAAATCCCATATACCGCGATAATTTCGTACTGGAGTGAAATTGGTATTGTGCTAATGTTTGTGGATGCAGGAAAACAGGTTGGAGGGATCCAACAGGATTCCTCAACAGTATTTATTTGATTATGGATATTTTGATATTTGATGGATTATCATATCGATATATGATATCGTTGTTGTCGTGATTGGCTATTTGGTATGTAGCATCATTGGACCAAAATTTGGAATTTAAAAATGGATTTTAAAGAGATTTTTGAAAGTATACGTTTATAAAATATTTTCGGAATTTATCCATTTTAAATAAATAAACGTATAATTTTTAATGTTACAAAAATTATGATTTTTGAGAAAACTAGTTAAAAGTTGATTCTTAAAATTATGGGGTTAATAATTTTATGAAATAGTTAAATTGGGATCTTTGAATTTATTATAAAAAGTTGAACAAATAGGATTTATGAAATTTGATTATTTTATAAATCAGAATGATGAAATTATAAAGGAGATTAAAGATGTTTTAAAATAATAGTATAAATTGATTTTATAAAGGATTTATAAATTGATAATTTATAAATGAAAATATTTGAATTATAAAACGAGTTTTTATAAGTGTTTGAATGAAGTGAAAATGGATTGCATAAGTGAATTGAATTTATAGAATTATAAATGGTGAAGTTATAAGTGAAATTTATAAATAATAAGATTTATAAATTTCGTGAAGTTATAAAAGAATCGTTTTGGATAAATAATTGAATCTTATAAGTTATAAGATTTATAATTATGAAGTTCAAAGGAACGATTTTTGCAAACAAATAAATTATAAGTATTTCACTTATAATATGAACTTTTAGTTTATCATTGAGATATGAATTGAGATAGGTTAATAAAGGAATTTATAAAAGGAAGTTGTTATAAAATAAATAGAAATGGAATTTATAAACGTTGTTTTATAAATTCACAAACGACTTATTTTGATAAGTAAATTGTTGTAACCTATTAATGGAGTTATATTCACATTTTTGACTGTGAATAATCCTTTGAAATAAAATGAATAAAAGGATGAAATTTGTTAAACGTAGTATATTCACGTTTTTGAATAGTGAATATTATGTTAAAGAAATTATTTTAGATGTGTTGTTTTAAATAGAGTTAAAACGATCTAACGATGTTTTAATTGGGTTGAGATTCGCAACCATAGATTTCAACATTTATTGTTGAAATAGACGTTTTCGAGAAATAAAAGGAATTGGTGGACTATAACACTGTTGTTATAGTAAATGATTTCCGAAAGGAAATGTTTTGTATAGTATTGGGATTTATATATCTATTTTAATTTCGAATCCCTATACTAGTGATTTTGGGTCGTCGTAACAATGTTTTACGTAACATTCGTTTTGGCCCAAATAAATACGTTTAAGTGAATGATTTCCTTAAAGAATGAAATATATACTTAATTTCGATTGAAGTATATTGAATATTTTCCAAGTGTTGAAAATAAATAAAATTTGTGAATTACTTATGAATAAATAAGTATGGAAATGTTTTCCAATATAAAGTGAATATTTTGAGAATTTATCTTTTTGAAGATAAAAATTGAAATGAGTAATTGAAATCGTATATGCATGGATATTTTGGAATGAAAATTCACTATGGAATTTATAAAAGAAAGGGGAACTTGTTTAAAAATAAATATTGATTTGTTTTTGAAGTATTGAAAATAATATATCTTGTAAAGATATTTTGGAAAATAAATAATTTGGGAAAATTATTTGGAAACTGGTGATGTGTGCATATCCATTGATAGTTCAATAACCAACTATCAATATTTCCCTTTGAATGGGTAATTGATGTGATTTGTTTGAATTTGAATGCCACACTTATTTTGAATAAGCGCTCACTATTCGGGTTAACCGGGAAAGGACCATGGGGACGGATAACCCATTCCGAATATGTGATACGTCGTTATGAATTGCATTTGATGACCGGTGTTGAAGACCGGGTATTTGCAAAAGCGATAGGATGACCTATCGATTGTCTCTGCACTGGGTAGCTCCTGGTATAGAGATTTCCTAAGTGATGGGAAATTCGATCGGGATTGTGAATACCCGGATTGCAAGGGCTTCGTGAGAAGTGCCTTCGGTTTTGTTCGATCCTGGAACAGACTTGTATGGATTGTATGTCTGACATTACAAATTGAGATATAAAGCGGATTTCTTTCAAATATATTTCTGTTGGTGGCGAAGAATTTATTCTTTTAGCTTAACACCCTTCTCTGAGACGTACGAGCTCAGAGGTTATGTAGTTGAAAGTTATCAGCGATATATTCCCAATTTGGTAATGTGACATGCTGAGTGTTGCTGTGAAATGATCATTGTGTTGATTATTTGTGATAGGATCGTTTATTTGATCGTCTATCCTGGTGATCATTTCTATGATCATTTGTTGACCCAAAGCATGGATTTTGTATAAAGTATGTTTTTGTGGACGTGACTTCGTCGAGCCTCACACCTCGGGAATGGTCAAAACAGGAAAGATGCGGTAAGGTTATGAGGGGTAGCGCCCTTTAGGATATGTGCATTTCCTTCTGGAAAAGGGTGGTATCATGGTATGGAGCCCAGATACTTACTCATGTTGAAAACACTTTATGATTGTGTGAATTGATTGCGAGCGCTCAGTTGAAAGGTCCCAAAGGACCGGGGGATGGCATATTCGGTCAGTTGTTACTCAGTTAGTGGTAACCCGGCCTTGTGTTGGTAGAGATCCAGTTTGGTTCTCGGGGATGTCCATCCAGAGGCATTCTCATGTGGCAATGGGAAGTTCCTTGGCCTGATCATTCGTTGGAAATCCAATTCCCAATACGAAATCTTGTACGGTATTAGTTGTAGAACCTGCCATTCACTTATGGTGGTCACCACTGTTTGGATGGTAGCTATAGTAGGCATACGATAATGGTCGTATGTTGGCTAAGATTTATATTCTACTTTCGAAATGAATTTTTCTTACACTATACACTAGTAATAATATCAAAGGTTCTTTTTAATGCGTATCAAGCATCTTTGACTATCATAAGGAGAAATCTCCTCCGATTCTGCGTTTGCATGTGTGTGTGTGCGGGAGGCCTTATGGTAGTCTCATTTTTAAAAGCATTTCGAATTGACTTTAAAAATATTCCTCTATTTTGATTTAAAAGATAAATAAACTGTTTTAGTTCTCACACCAGTCACATGACTGACTCGGAGTTTATTGTTTTCCTTCCTAAACTTTGGGTGCCCACCAATTTCCACACGGGCAGTTAAGAGTTAGGTTTATCAGGATATTCTGGAGATTCTGGAGTTGCTGGAGGCAAGATGGATGGCATGGCGTATTACTAGTTATATAGTATTTCTTTTTCCGCTGTTTGTTGTTGTTTGTTGTTGTTTGTTGTTGTACACTCTGATGATATGATGTAATGTAATGTAATAACTGATATAGTTCTTTGTTTAAAGATTATTTATTTATTTATTATATGTTGTTCCGCTGCGAATTGTGAGATTCTGTTATTGTTCTGTTGTTTTCTGTTCCGTTCTATTCTCTATTTTCTGTCTTCTCTCTCTTCCTCTATCTTTTTTTTTTCTTAAACATTGATAATTCGTATTTCTGTTCATCTTGAGTTAATCTATGGAGATTAGTGTATATTCAAGGAGTACGGACTTGCGGGTCGTCACAGGTTGTATTAGAGCTTATGGTTAAGCGACAACCATGGTTCTGTTGGGTATTACTCATTAGAGATAGAGTCAGTAGTACTCTAGAATGAGTTTGAGTGTAATAATAGCTATGAGAGCGTATTTGTTAGTGAATATTAATTGTTTTATATTGTGATGATTGGTTTGTTGAGTGGCATATGAACCTTCGTCAGCGTGGTCTGGACAACTATGCCGAAGGGGTTTTATAAACACTTGAATAGAACAATTCGACATAATATTGTTTTAAATTGGGTAAATGAAATAATTTTACCTTGATTATATTTTTATTTATAAAGAAATAATTTTTTAGAATTATTAAAGTGTATATAAGTTGATTGTTTAGTTGTTTGAATAATCTAAATAAAAGAATTATTGTATAAGTAAAATGAATTATAAGAATTGAATTATAATTAAAGTGATTTACAATTGTGAAGTAAACTTATATATATAAGAAGTGAAACTATATGAATATATTTATGAATATGAGTTGTAAATAAAAATGAATTTAAAGTTAAATGGAAATTTACTTTAGAATTTAGAAGCTGAATTGATTTATAAGTGGAATTTAAGTTATGTAAAACAAAGTGATGTTGAATGAAGTTGATATTGGTATCAAAGTAAATTAATAAAAGTTAAGTGATAAATATGAACTTAAGTTATGTAAATGAAATTCAACTTTTGTAAATTGAATTGAATTAATGGATTGAATGTAATCAATTAAATGTGAATAATTGATATGAAATAATGAATGTAAGTGTTAATTCATTAAAATCTAATGTTACTGAAAGTTGGATAGTTGAATGAAAATCAATTTGATTAAACCAATTGATAAGCAAAGGAATTTGGTTGTAATTAATATACATTGATTGTTATATGATTGTTGATTGATTGTATATAATTCATTAAGTGTTAATGAAATTGAAAACTAAAGTAATTGGAATTGAATTGGAAGTTAAGTGAATCTTAAATAGAATTGAATTTGATTTGGAAGTGAACCACTTGAATATGAATTAGTGAATATAAACTAATTGAAAATGAATGTTAGTAAGAACATCCACTGTTAATGAATCGAATATGATTAAATTGAAAACCTATTTCATTGAATATTAATGAGAATGTAAATGAACATTTGTTGGTTATGAATGATAATTGGTTGATGGTTGAATATATTGCTTTTCATACATTTGCTATGTTGGCATATATAGTTATTATGTTGCTATATGTTGTATATTGATACTATTCTCTATATGCATGTTCTCATGTTGTTTGTTGAGTGATTAGTAGGTGCGGATCGCGTTTGCTTCGCATTTGGAGCTCGCTTTCACGCTATATTAGCCGTATATGCTCGCTAATAAAATATAAGGTACATATCTCGGATTAAATATCGTACTTTTATACTTTTTTCCCTGCGGGATGCCTCATTACTTGATGAGATGTATATTTGTGATATATATACTGTCATTTTTTTCGGATCCAGCCGCGCAAAGGAGACTATGGCGAATTTTTCCAGAAATTTAAGGCGTTAGAAAAAATTTGAGAAAATTGGAAATTTTTTGAAAACTTTAACTTTGATTTGGAATTGAAAGTTAAACAATAGTAGTTGTTTTTGAAAAGATAACTAAGTATGATTTGAAAACTTAGTAAGTTATTATAAGAAATTTAATTATGAATTTTGGAAAGTTAATAAATTCTGTAACTTTTCTTACTTGTAAATTTCGAGGACGAAATTCTTTTAAGGGGGGAAGATTGTAACGACCCAGAATTTTTACTAATTAAAATTTGAATATTTAATTAATTTTAAATATTAATAAGTGAATTTATAAGTCAAATAAATTTTATTTTGAATAATTGGATTTAATTGGATAATTAAATCGATAATTTAATATGTGAAATTATGGAAATAATTGAAATTTTGGTTAAATATGATTGAAAATGATTTGTAAAATTTTATTTTATCATATTGGAGTTAGAACGATATTTTAGAACTTTTAAAATCGAATTAAAAGTTAATTTGTGAAAATTGAATATTTTAATATTTAATCGACTAGTGAAAATAGTCAATTTTTGAACAGTCTCAGAATTGAACGAAACTAGTTTCATTGGATCCGTAATAGTTAGTTATTACCGGATTTCAATTTTCGTAGCAATCAGAGCTATCGTTTGATCGTGGCAGCTCGAAACGCATCGAATTATTTTTAATTTTAATTTGGCGAGTTAAAATAGCCATTTTTCAAAAAGTCTCGGATTTCGACGAAACAAGTTTCATCGGATCTGTAATGTGATATTATTGTAAGGTTTCAAATTTCGTGTCAATTGGATTTACCGTTTGTCCGGTACAAATTAAAACGCCTAGAAAATCGTTTAAATCGGTTTAATTTAAATTGAACGTTTATTGCCATAACTCGCACAGATGTCCGAATTAGCTTCCAAAACCTGTTCCATTGTGTCCGGAACGCGGGGTAAACCCTAGAAACGCTGGTTACGGCGCGTGAATCGGAGTTCGGAATTCCCGGATGAATAGTGTTCGAAAATTCTCTATAAATAGCCCTTCACTCTAAAAATAAAATAAAAAAAAACCTAACCCTAAACCTAATTCATCAGCCGCCGCCTCCATTGCTATGAACGGCCAGAAACTTCCCCATTTCCTCCTCCAATTACTCCAAATCTACACGTTATTTCAAGAAAACTTCAACACGAAAGTCGAAGAGCTTCGCAAGACCTTCACATCCATACGGTTAAGATGGAGTTTTGTTAACGATGGGAGGCGATTATGGGCCACATTCTGATGTCGTTTGCATGCACTTCGAGAGCAAAAGGGTTGACCGAGTGGACCACGGTTGTGGCCGAAGGTTGAGGAGGGTAGGGGGCTTCGCTTGGCGCTCCCTGATCGTAGTATCGATGGATGTGGTGGCCGAAAGAATTAACCCTAGTTTATGCTATGGGTTCGGCCATGTCGTTCTTGCGTGCGTACGAAGGAGAAGGGGGAGGGGTATGCACGGTCATGATGGTGGGGTTTGGATCCAAGGGCTTGGATTAGTTGAAGGTTAAATTTTTTAAATATAGTTGTAATTTTAATTATTAAATCGTGTACAAACTTTAAAAGTTGATAACTTTTTCATACGAGGTCGAAAACGCGCGAAACAAGAAGCGTTGGAATCGTATGGACGAGCACTACGCGATGAAATTGGATTGGAGTCGTTTGGAGTTAGTGAGAATTTCGGGTAAAATTAAACGTCCGTTTAATTTTATTCGAAATAAATCGCTAAAACGGAAATAAAATCAAGGTGAGAACTTCTCACTCAATCGAATCAGTTTCGATTTTATTTTAAATAGATAGATTTAAAATACTTGAATGCATGTTTGAATGATGATTGTTATCTATTGATTGATAAAATAGACATTATGCGCCGTTAGTAAGCGGATGTTATTTATTAAAAACATATACCACGAATATTTCATAAACAGTGAAATTGGTATTATATATATAATAGCAATATATATATATTGGCATATGTATATATTGAAGTTATTGATTTCCCGCATTTGTTTAGCGGATGAGACCCTATTGCGCCGTCTATTAAGCGGATAATATTTTAAATCCCATATACCGCGATAATTTCGTACTGGAGCGAAATTGGTATTGTGCTAATGTTTGTGGATGCAGGAAAACAGGTTGGAGGGATCCAACAGGATTCCTCAACAGTATTTATTTGATTATGGATATTTTGATATTTGATGGATTATCATATCGATATATGATATCGTTGTTGTCGTGATTGGCTATTTGGTATGTAGCATCATTGGACCAAAATTTGGAATTTAAAAATGGATTTTAAAGAGATTTTTGAAAGTATACGTTTATAAAATATTTTCGGAATTTATCCATTTTAAATAAATAAACGTATAATTTTTAATGTTACAAAAATTATGATTTTTGAGAAAACTAGTTAAAAGTTGATTCTTAAAATTATGGGGTTAATAATTTTATGAAATAGTTAAATTGGGATCTTTGAATTTATTATAAAAAGTTGAACAAATAGGATTTATGAAATTTGATTATTTTATAAATCAAAATGATGAAATTATAAAGGATATTAAAGATGTTTTAAAATAATAGTATAAATTGATTTTATAAAGGATTTATAAATTGATAATTTATAAATGAAAATATTTGAATTATAAAACGAGTTTTTATAAGTGTTTGAATGAAGTGAAAATGGATTGCATAAGTGAATTGAATTTATAGAATTATAAATGGTGAGGTTATAAGTGAAATTTATAAATAATAAGATTTATAAATTTTGTGAAGTTATAAAAGAATCGTTTTGGATAAATAATTGAATCTTATAAGTTATAAGATTTATAATTATGAAGTTCAAAGGAACGATTTTTGTAAACAAATAAATTATAAGTATTTCACTTATAATATGAACTTTTAGTTTATCATTGAGATATGAATTGAGATAGGTTAATAAAGGAATTTATAAAAGGAAGTTGTTATAAAATAAATAGAAATGGAATTTATAAACGTTGTTTTATAAATTCACAAACGACTTATTTTGATAAGTAAATTGTTGTAACCTATTAATGGAGTTATATTCACATTTTTGACTGTGAATAATCCTTTGAAATAAAATGAATAAAAGGATGAAATTTGTTAAACGTAGTATATTCACGTTTTTGAATAGTGAATATTATGTTAAAGAAATTATTTTAGATGTGTTGTTTTAAATAGAGTTAAAACGATCTAACGATGTTTTAATTGGGTTGAGATTCGAAACCATAGATTTCAACATTTATTGTTGAAATAGACGTTTTCGAGAAATAAAAGGAATTGGTGGACTATAACACTGTTGTTATAGTAAATGATTTCCGAAAGGAAATGTTTTGTATAGTATTGGGATTTATATATCTATTTTAATTTCGAATCCCTATACTAGTGATTTTGGGTCGTCGTAACAATGTTTTACGTAACATTCGTTTTGGCCCAAATAAATACGTTTAAGTGAATGATTTCCTTAAAGAATGAAATATATACTTAATTTCGATTGAAGTATATTGAATATTTTCCAAGTGTTGAAAATAAATAAAATTTGTGAATTACTTATGAATAAATAAGTATGGAAATGTTTTCCAATATAAAGTGAATATTTTGAGAATTTATCTTTTTGAAGATAAAAATTGAAATGAGTAATTGAAATCGTATATGCATGGATATTTTGGAATGAAAATTCACTATGGAATTTATAAAAGGAAGAGGAACTTGTTTAAAAATAAATATTGATTTGTTTTTGAAGTATTGAAAATAATATATCTTGTAAAGATATTTTGGAAAATAAATAATTTGGGAAAATTATTTGGAAACTGGTGATGTGTGCATATCCATTGATAGTTCAATAACCGACTATCAATATTTCCCTTTGAATGGGTAATTAATGTGATTTGTTTGAATTTGAATGCCACACTTATTTTGAATAAGCGCTCACTATTCGGGTTAACCGGGAAAGGACCATGGGGTCGGATAACCCATTCCGAATATGTGATACGTCGTTATGAATTGCATTTGATGACCGGTGTTGAAGACCGGGTATTTGCGAAAGCGATAGGATGACCTAACGATTGTCTCTGCACTGGGTAGCTCCTGGTATAGAGATTTCCTAAGTGATGGGAAATTCGATCGGGATTGTGAATACCCGGATTGCAAGGGCTTCGTGAGAAGTGCCTTCGGTTTTGTTCGATCCCGGAACAGACTTGTATGGATTGTATGTCTGACATTACAAATTGAGATATAAAGCAGATTTCTTTCAAATATATTTCTGTTGGTGGCGAAGAATTTATTCTTTTAGCTTAACACCCTTCTCTGAGACGTACGAGCTCAGAGGTTATGTAGTTGAAGGTTATCAGCGATATATTCCTAATTTGGTAATGTGACATGCTGAGTGTTGCTGTGAAATGATCATTGTGTTGATTATTTGTGATAGGATCGTTTATTTGAGCGTCTATCCTGGTGATCATTTCTATGATCATTTGTTGACCCAAAGCATGGCTTTTGTATAAAGTATGTTTTTGTGGACGTGACTTCGTCGAGCCTCACACCTCGGGAATGGTCAAAACAGGAAAGATGCGGCAAGGTTATGAGGGGTAGCGCCCTTTAGGATATGTGCATTTCCTTCTGGAAAAGGGTGGTATCATGGTATGGAGCCCAGATACTTACTCATGTTGAAAACACTTTATGGTTGTGTGAATTGATTGCGAACGCTCGGTTGAAAGGTCCTAAAGGACCGGGGGATGGCATATTCGGTCAGTTGTTACTCAGTTAGGGGTAACCCGGCCTTGTGTTGGTAGAGATCCGGTTTGGTTCTCGGGGATGTCCATCCAGAGGCATTCTCATGTGGCAATGGGAAGTTCCTTGGCCTGATCATTCGTTGGAAATCCAATTCCCAATACGAAACCTTGTACGGTATTAGTTGTAGAACCTGCCATTCACTTATGGTGGTAACCACTGTTTGGATGGTAGCTATAGTAGGCATACGATAATGGTCGTATGTTGGCTAAGTTTTATATTCTACTTTCGAAATGAATTTTTCTTACACTATACACTAGTGATAATATCAAAGGTTCTTTTTAATGCGTATCAAGCATCTTTGACTATCATAAGGAGAAATCTCCTCCGATTCTGCGTTTGCATGTGTGTGTGTGCGGGAGGCCTTATGGTAGTCTCATTTTTAAAAGCATTTCGAATTGACTTTAAAAATATTCATCTATTTTGATTTAAAAGATAAATAAACTGTTTTAGTTCTCACACCAGTCACATGACTGACTCGGAGTTTATTGTTTTCCTTCCTAAACTCTGGGTGCCCACCAATTTCCACACGGGCAGTTAAGAGTTAGGTTTATCAGGATATTCTGGAGATTCTGGAGTTGCTGGAGGCAAGATGGATGGCATGGCGTATTACTAGTTATATAGTATTTCTTTTTCCGCTGTTTGTTGTTGTTTGTTGTTGTTTGTTGTTGTACACTCTGATGATATGATGTAATGAAATGTAATGTAATGTAATAACTGATATAGTTCTTTGTTTAAAGATTATTCATTTATTTATTATATGTTGTTCCGCTGCGAATTGTGAGATTCTATTATTATTCTGTTGTTTTCTGTTCCGTTCTATTCTCTATTTTCTGTCTTCTCTCTCTTCCTCTATCTTTTTTTTCTTTTTCTTAAACATTGATAATTCGTATTTCTGTTCATCTTGAGTTAATCTATGGAGATTAGTGTATATTCAAGGAGTACGGACTTGCGGGTCGTCACAATACTTCCACCTTTCTGCCTAAATACACTACCATAATCGCACCATAACCGATCCTCCCACCTCTCACCGGCCTCTCCTCCAGGACTCCTACCTCAGGCCCTGACCAACATCGGCCAGTAACCACCCACCGACCACACCCTCTGGCCTACCTCCGACCTATTTTTTTTCTCTCGCCGAGGTTGGCCAAGCCATCACCGATCCACTTCTTTATTTAATGGTAAGATTCTTATTTCGATTAGTAATATATTTTATATAATATGTTAATATATTTATATATATATTGTATAAAGTTTTGTATAAAAGGTTGTTTATATATATATATATATATATATATATATTAGCTGTGATTTTTGCTGTAGCCATGGGCAGCTGTCCTATTGTTATCCCAATTTTTGGACAAAACTGGAATATCAAGATTGTATGCATTTCCACCACGACCGGAACCAAGAAGAAGCAAGCAAGCGTACATGAGTCGGGGATTTCACTCAAGGTTGAAATATAAAAGTTCATTTAGTAAGAAGTTCATTCAACACTCGGAGTCCCCGAGTTCATTCGGCATTCCAGAACTCATTCGGCAATGGCTCATTCGGCATCCCCAGGATAAGATCCCATTCTACAATACAAAGATGAAAGTTCACTCGGCATATCTCATTCGGTAGCCAATAGCCAACCTCATCCGGTCCGTGCGACTACCGATCCAAACTCCTCCCAAACCGAACCAACATGAAGCAGTTGCCACCGAATCAAAGTCCCTACCATCACCACCGAACCAAAGCTTCACACCCCTATGCCGAACCAAAAAGCCTACCGGACCACTCCACAACCGGTCCAAGCAAACACCTATCACCGGTCCACGCTCACTGCCGGTCCACATCCACACCGCTACCACCGGTCCACACCTACCACCGGTCCAAGCTCCATGCCGAATGAGACCTCGCCGAACCAAACAACTGCCAGTCCAGATTGCTTCAGCCCAGGCCCACTAGCAGCTATAAACATCCAAGACCCCTGCCCCCAGCCTGACTCTATAAATAGAGGGGCAGGGGTACAACAATGGCAGAGAAGTTTGAGAGCTCAAGCCTGGAAGGAACTTTCAAACAACTTTAGATACTTGTAATCAAAGCTTTGTACTTGTAATCTGAAGAGAAAAAGGAGAATAACATATAAAGTGGACGTAGGCACGTTCTGGCCGAACCACTATAAATCTGTGTGTCTTTTACAGTTTAGTCCCTGCTTTTCATATATTTGCATAAATCACCCAAATCACTAAGAACAACATAAAATCAATCAACTCATACGCCTTTGGGTGTTTGCGGCCATTTTTTACGCAAACACCTATTTTTTTCTTCCTTTTTATAATGCATGTTGTTTATATATATTTGATATCTGCATGTGTGTGTGTGTGTATATATTATCTTTGTTATTGATTTTATAAATATATATATATACAATGTCTTTTGTATAAGTTTGCATAAATATTAGTCCAGAAGCATATTAACTTGCTCATTTCTAAACCGAATGTGACGCCCCACCTCTATACCCACTCTAACCAAGAACACTACGGTGTAGTGCTGTCAACTAGCACGGAGAATAAGGCTGTTGAGGAGCGACCATCCATGTGATTGCTTATCACATGGTAGCTATAAATAATCTTCGGAAACAAACATAGAAATAAGCATAACATAAATCAATCACAGACATCCATATCACAAAGGCGGAAAAAGATATGAATATATAACTAACACATGAAAGTGTACATCAGAGTAGTGGTCAAAAAGATCCACAATATTATAAAAGAATAGCAACACGTGCTATACAAAAGAATACAACTATGAGTCTATATCTCAAGTCTATACAACAAAAACTGCTAATCTAAATAGTTAGCCAAAAGTCAGAGTAGCAAACCCCGTGAAGAAGTCAAGCAGAAGCACCTGTAACATCTCGGTCTGACCCGAGTATTATTTAAGAAAATAATAAACGGATCAGTCTAGCTATAAATATCAGATGACATGGTATAAAATAAAAGATATGGCATAAACATAAAATATCCATACTGACATACTACTATAAGTATGCAAATGATGATCAATAGAAGATCAATCAATAAGAGATAAATCGATATCACAAGAATCTTCTCAAAGATCCAAAGAGGGCATCATACCCTAAACTTGTACTCATAAAAAGTCAATGACATAAATTCCAGAAATCAACACAAGAAATCCAGAAATCACAGAAAAAGGAAAAGAGACCTATCACATGATGGTCCGGAGACCATGCAGAGCTACCCCATATGTGTGAGTCGAAATCACACAGATGAGGTCTAGACTAACCAAAAATCAAAAAGGTATGTGTGAGTGAAATCACACAAGTAGTGTCTAGTCTAACCTCGCAAACAAAACGTATGTGTGAGTGAAATCACACAAGTGGTGTCTAGACTAACCAAGAAGGTAAAAAGGTATGTGTGAATGAAATCACAAAAGTGGTGTCTAGTCTAACCAAGCAAACAAGAGACATCGCACAATTGCTAGTCTAAATCATAAGAATGATCGTCATGATCAACAAGAAGTGTCAATTACACTAAGCTAGTAAATATAAAAGTTTATCTTCATGTCCCATAACCACTTGCTTAACTCAAATATTTACGAACAAACTGTAGATCTCCACTAGAAAATTGTCACAAGAGATTCAATCGAACAAGTCCAAGAATTAACCGACGAAGTAAACGCAAGCATTTCATACCACTTGTTTTACTAAGTCGTTTAATTAGATTTCTCATACGACTGAGGTAAATGTTTGTATATACTAATAGATCGAAAATCGGTTTGAGAAAACGAGCTTTGTTATAAAATAGTGTTAAAATCATTTGAAGAAAGAGTTTTGATATTTACTACTAGTGTAGAAAACCTTTATATTTTAAAGTGACAAATCATAGAAGTGATTGTAGAAACAATCAATCATAACAATTAACATTCGAAGACATGAATAAAATCCAAAGAAACCGATAAAGAATCCATCGAAATAGATATTCAAAAATCCACAAAATCGACTGAGAAGCCAAAGATAGTTTGTCTCGAAGAATGGTCAACTCAACATCTTAACAAAGCAAGTTCTGTTGAATGTTTTTCAGATAAGATCCTCTATGGAGGGGGGTCCAGGGGGGTGGCAACCCCCCAAGGTGGGGGTGCGGGGGCAACGCCCCTGCTACGGGGTTCGACCTGCCCGGTCAGGTCATTGGGATCCAGGGGGCAGCGCCCCCGGCGGGCTGCGGGGCAGCGCCCCGTCCAAAACGGTACGACCTAGTGGTTAAAGGGGCACGACCTAGTGGTCCAGCGACCTAAAGGGTAAAGGTCATGCGACCTAAAATGGGTTCGCGACCTAACACTCAAACGACCTAAAGAACATAAGGAGCCGACCTATAAGAAGCAGCGACCTAAATAGAATCGAGGTCCAACGACCTACGGGTTAGGTCATGCGAGTTAAGGAGGTCAACGACCTAACAGAGACACGCGACCTAGCGACCTAAAAGGCTAAACGACCTAACGACTCAAGGGTTTAACGACCTAAAAGTATAAAGGTCATGCGACCTATCGGTTTAAGAGGCGAGCGACCTAAGTGTTACGACCTAAGAGTCGAACGACTTAGCGTGGAAGCGACCTAAAAGCCATAGGACCTAACGACCTAAGTTCATACGACCTAGCGACCTAAAGAGTTACGACCTAAAGTCGAATGACTTAGAGACCTAAAGAGTTACGACCTAAAGGTCGAGCGACCTACGACCTAAAACCCAACGACCTAATTCTGAGGCGAACGACCTAACACGTGCTAACGGGTTTTAAGGCCAGAAACGAGCTATTTGAAGGCTGAGACTTTTCCACGTGAACGACCTAGCATTGGCAGAACGACCTAAGTGCAGAATTTTAGCAAAAACACTAAAAATTGGAGTTTTTGGCCAATCCAATCCAAACCAATTGCAAATGTGCATGCTAAAGTGATGGGGAATCATTCCAACAGTCCAATATAGTTATAGACTAGAACTGTGAGATAAAAATCTCACCTTTTCACTAAAAGGGATGAAGATGAAGCTTGAAATGCTATGCAAGGATCAACCACTAGCTTGAATCAATGTCTTCACTTGAGTTTTGGAGTTGATGTTGGATTAGCAATGAAGACTTAGCTTTTGGAGTTTTAATTTCTCTTTCCACTCACCATTAATGTAAAAGCTTGAGTTGGTAGGAATTTATGAAGAGTGAAGAGAAGGAGGGGGTTGGGCTTGAGTTATAATGGCTAAGCTAACCCAAAGTCCAAAGCGGGAAAAGTTAGTGAAATTCCACTAACTCCAAACCTATCAATGTTTATACTTAAAAAGTTGTAAACGGCATTTCGAACTCAATGGAAGTGGTCTCGAGTCCTAATTTAACCGTTTGCAAAAAGCAGCTTCTCGGACCAAAATCCGATTAACGATAAAATATTTAAATAAAATATTTAAATATAAAATCGACAAATATGCGGGTTGTTACACCGAATGTTGGTTTTCAATATATATAGTACAATATTGATTTTGCTTCATGTTATCTGTAACATATATATTTCCAAGGTACGTTTCAGTTTAACTATAGTATATAACGAGTTTGTACTAAATTAGTTATAGGCATATATAAATCTTATTCATATCTCATTGTTGTATATATAATATAAGAAGTTATACAAAAAAAGTATTATATATATGTAATATCGGTTGGGTTTTATTTTTTTTAGTTATGACAGTCGGCCTATATAATCCGCCGTTTATAGTAATGTAATGTGTTAGCATACGTATAATTTATACCCTACTGTTTTTAGATATTGCTTTAAAAATATATTACAATATGGATATTATATATATATATCTACAAATCCTTTGTTTGTACTCGATTAAATTATTGTATATTTGTATACCTATATATAGCTGCGGTATATACGTTACAGTATTATATATATAGGTCATATAGTATTTTATAACATATTGAATAGTATATAATATAATTTGTTATGAAGTTTAGTGAGTTGTTCTCTGTGTTTATATTAAAGCAAATTTTATAAATTTATTTAATTTTTAGGATTTTGCAAAATATAAGTTATGTGTAATCTTTAGTTTAATTTGGATGAGGATGTACGTTATGTATAAAGGTATATGGAGTATAAGATTTTTTTGTTTAAGTTACATGAGTTGTTTTCCATACATATACGGTTATTTTAATTTTGGAATATATATAGATTTAAACCACATTGTAATATAGATTTGCCAGAGTTATGTACAGTCTGTTGTATATACATTTGTTTCTAAATTTGTAGATATAAATATATTTAGTGTATATATAAGTAAGTTACACATTAGCTTATATATTAGTTATATATAAGTATTGTTGACTTCAAAGTATTTATTTCCAAATACATTATTATATGTTTGATTTTTTATATATGTTTTAATTTAAAACAATGATTTTGAAATACATATATATATTTGAATTTAAAATGTATTTGATTTTAGAATATGATTTATATATGTGTGTGTGTATAAATATATATATTTATGTACACACACACACACACACATATATATATATATGTTCACTTATACCATCGATCTTCTTCAATCTAGTTTTGATTTGATTTCGTCAATTTCAAATTTCCAGCTTCGCTTTGTTCGTCGAACTCGTGTCTATCGTACTTTGCTTCTAAATTCGTGCTTGGATTCGTAGGTCATTACTTTGTCAAATCTATCTAGCCTCGAAAGGTGAGCAATCACTCACGATTAACGTTCTTATGTTTATAAGATCTGATTTCGTTTGAACGACAACTGAAATATGCTGCTGTTAGTTATTTCAATTATTATTTATATATTATTATCTGCAATTATTCACTTGTGGGATATGACACCATATCCTGTTGTTTATATTTTATTTAATCACTGATGATATATGCCTATTGTTATATCTTATATTTTATCATATATGTTCTCACTCTGCAAGTTCCCTGTTAGTATAGAATTCCCTGTGGGTTTTATACACACCCGAACAATCTGTAGAATATGAGAAAATCATTATGGGTTGAAATTTCAAACCCAAGTGATTTTCATTTGAATTGAATTTGGGATTACGGGTTGAAATGATATATACCCGTATATATTTAAATTGCAGATTGAAATAATAAATATCTGTATCACTTGACCAAAGGATAGAAAATTATATGCAGACATCGTTGGTCTATATATATATATATATATATATATATATATATATATATATATATATATATATATATATTTTAAAATGATTTCCAAGGTTTTGAAATGAATATTTTGGTTTTAATAAATAATGGTTTTAAGATATTATATGTATATTTTATTTTATAAGGGTTTTATTTAGATTTTAAATTTATGTGTTTGAAAATTTTAAGGTTATAAGTTAGTTTTTAAATTATATTTTAAGATAGATTTATAATGAATTTTATAAATGAGGTTGGGAAGATAAATTTGAATTTATTTAAAACTGTATTTAATTAAGAAATTTATTTGATTAAATCGATTTGAAACTTATTGAAATTGAGATTTTAAAGGATATGATTTTAAAACTTGATTTTTGTTTAAGGTAATTAAATGAATATTTCAAGTTTAGATAAATTGAAGGAAATATTTAGTTTATTTGTAATTTGGGGTTTTATTTAAATGATGTTGGATTTATTAAGTAAATGTTTCAAAACTAAATAATAACGAAGTTAAATTTTGATATATATGAAATTATCAAATCTAGTTTTGAAAATGTTTGAATATTAAAGCTTTGAAATATATTGAAATTTAAATGGTTTATTTTGTGGTTCAAATTTGTATTTGAAATATATATAATTTGAAATGAATTTTTGAGAAACTGAATTGAATCGAAGTTGAAGAATTGAGATTGAATTAAATTGGAATTTTGGAATTCGAGTTAATATGAATCATTTGTGAAAATTTGAGGAAACTATTTTATTATATAAAGTATTTTAAATTTATACTTTACTTTATAAATTATTTTAATATAAACTACTTTAATATAAACCATTTTTTATATAAACTATTTTTATATAAACTAATTTATAAAACTATTTTATTATATATTATTATTAATATCTAAACTATTTAAGTGGTGGAAGTTATAATTTCGAAGTTACGGTTTCCAAAGTATTATGATTTCAAAGTGTTATAATTTCCAAAGTGTTATAATTTCAAGTGTTTTGGTTTCGAAAGTGTTGTAACTTTGAAAGTGATATGATTTTTGGAAATGGATATATTTAAAATGGAAATGATATCGTATTGATTTAGGTTTCAAATGGAAAATGATATTTTGGTTTTGAAGTATGAACTATTTTGAAATGACCGCTGTGTTATAATAACGATTGGTTATTAAAGAGACCAAGATCGGATATTGTCATACTCTCTGCCAATATCGAAAACCAATTTAACAACTGTGTACATGGTGGAGGTTCTAGAATGAAGTAGGATGGTTTGGAAACGATTCTATATGGTATTTAATTGACCCTGACTCCCGTGAGTCAACTTGATGCGGCTAAAACATGAGCCATGCCGAGCCAAGTGAGGTCATTCCTTCGATCGGGCATATTTCTTCGATACCATTCAATTGCTTTTATGATTTGATTGGGTGTACCCTTTTATTTGGGAGTGTGTCATGAGTTAGACGGTAGTGGCTGCTATACGTTACCACCAGTCCAGATACACAAACGTTATATCCACCTTGGCATTGCCTCGAGTGCCTTGTCGCATGCCCTATCACACCTTCTACGAGTTTTTTTTGTACCGCACCTATGTGATGTCCTTTGGGCAAAACACCAGTTTATAGAGGAGCATATGACATTGTGTAGACTACGGGAATATACAAAATGTGTTAAAGGGGATATAGGTAACGCCTTAACATTATTTTAATACTTTTCCTTTACTATAGACATACTATAATAGTGCATATTACTACATAGTAGATAGTTCAACAGATCCTTAGAGGATGGTTATCCCAAACGTCCTTTGAGTTACTTGTATTTCAGTTGATATTTCACTTGAGTTAGATTTATTGATATAATAATGTTAATCTTGACTCGAGTGTATTGTGTTTTGCTTTACGCTCAGGTCAGAATGAGTGTCACAGCATTTGAGACTCACCTTTGGAGTTGGAGCTTCACTTGGAGATCTATTTGTATCTATTCAGCTTTCATCTATTAAGGGGTTTTGTTCAGACTTGTCATCTGTTTGTATTCGTGACTACATTGTATTTGACATTATGTTTTATTTTATTTCAAGATCTATTATTTATATAGTAGCTTCATGAACTACTATTTATCTATTCCGCTGCTTATTGTTATATTACTCTATGTTTGTGATTATGTGATTGTTTATTTACTGAATATGCTGAGTTTTGCCAAATATAAATTAACAATCTGATAGTTTGAGCAATTCAAGTCCGACATGGGTGGATGTGAGTTGTTGAAAATAACGGGTTGTTACAGTTGGTATCAGAGCTATGGTTTTAGGCAAACTTAGCATATAGAGTAAATTTAAGTACAGAATCACCTTCGTTCGAGCTTGATTTCTTCCTCTTTGGTTTGGATTTCCTTAGAATTTTGGAACTTTTCCATTCGTTCTGAAATCCATTCTTATCTCTTCATATTCGTGTTTTCTTGATTCTAGAGTATTCCGTAACTCCACTGTATAATTTGTAAAGCGGTGAAACTCCTTTACAATGGGTATCGATTCATCAAAGATTTCTGTATCCCCGGTTTAGATGCTACAAACTCTTGCTCGGCCCGAATTCTATCTCTTGTAATCAAATGTGGATTGCCTTAGAATTCTCAATCTTTTTCTTAAAGTCACGGTTGACCTGGTTAAGGTCATCTGTGATTTATATAAGTCGTTCCATTCTTTTCACTCTTTTTGAACATCTTATCTGCGTTTCAAGCTTATCTTCTGGATAGAATTCTCTTTGATTAGGGTTCCTCTAAATTTGAATCCCTATCCTTGTTTTAAAATTTATTCTAGAATGTAACGAGTCGGATTTTGCCCGCTCAAAATTCGACATCCATACTTTATATCGTATTCGAATGCCATAGATTCGACCGTTCAAATCCGATTCGCCGGAGCTTATAACAACATTAAGTAAATAACACAGCGGAATAAAAGAATAATACATTGATATACAGCTTTGATACAATATCTGATACAACAGATGATCCAATAGATATCAACATACATCAGAGATATGATACAATAAAATAGCAGCGGAAAAGAAAACGATAGATAACATCTAGCAGCAGAACAAAATAACTCTAAGATAGTCTTCAACGAAGAACTCCAAAAACTGCAACTCCATTTCCAAGAACCAATCCAGCAATAGCTCGGAACTCCCAATAACGATGCACAAAGATAGGCAAGACTGGTGTGATCCAAAGACTGAACTAAGTCCAGATAACCTACTAATCTGACTATCTGAAAAACCCAACTCTAGAATGCTCGTGTAGAAAATAATGAGCACCCAGAGTTTAGGAAAGAAAACAATAAACTCCGGATCAGTCGTGTGACTGGTGTGAGCAACAAAAACAGTTTATCTTTTAAAACGTTCAACAAAAGATTTTCAAAGTCAATTCGCAATGCTTTTTAAAAATGAGACTACCATAAGGCCTCCCGCACACACACACAATGCAAACGCAGAAACGGAGGAGATTTCTCCTTATGATAGTCAAAGATGCTTGATACACATTAAAAAGAAACATTTGATATTATTACTAGTGCATAGTGTAGAAGAATCATTTCAAAAGTAAAGATATAAATCTTAGCCAGCATAGGCATTTCGCATTTATGCCTACTATAGCTACCATCCAAACAGTGGGGCGCCACCATAAGTGAATGATAGGTTCTACAACTAAAACCGTACAAGATCGTATTGTTTCTTTGGATTTCCAACAAATGGTCAGGCCAAGGAACTTCCCATTGCCACATGAGAACGCCTCTGGAAGGACATTCCCGAGAACCAAACCGGATCTCTGCCAACACAAGGCCGGGTTACCCCTAACTGGGTAACTACTGACACGAGTATGTCATCCCCCGATCGTAAACGACCTTTCTCACGGGATCCCGATAACCAACAACCACAAAGTAATAAATTCGTAGTAACCACATAGGTTAAATATCTGGGCTCCATACCATGATACCACCTCTATCCAGAAGGAAATGCACATACCCTAAAGGGAGCTACCCCTCATAACCTTGCCGCATCTTTCCTGTTTTGACCATTTCCGGGGTGTGAGGCTCGACGAAGTCTCGTCCACAAAAACACGCTTTATACAAAAGCTGTGCTTTGGGTCAACAAATGATCATAGAAATGATCACCAAGATAGACGATCAAACAAATGATCCTATCATAAATAATCAACACAATGATCATTTCACAGCAACACTCAGCATGTCACATTACCAAATTGGGAATATATCGCTGATAACCTTCAACTATATAACCTCTGAGCTCGTACGTCTCAGAGAAGGGTGTTAAGCTAAGAGAATAAATTCTCCGCCACCAACAGAAATATATTTGAAAGAAATCGGCTTTATATCTCAATTTGTAATGTCAGACATACAATCCATATAAGTCTGTTCTGGGTTCGAACAGAACCGAAGGTACTTTCAAAGAAGTCCATGCAACCCGGATATTCACAATCCCGACCGGATTTTCCATCACTTAGGGAGTTTCTATACCGGCGCGACTCGGTGCAGAAACAATCGATAGGTCATCCTATCGCTTTCGCAAATACCCGGTCTTCATCACCGGTCTTCAAATGCTATCCATAACGACGTATCACATATTCGGAATGGGTTATACGACACAAAGGTCCTTTCCCGGCTAAACCGAATAGTGAGCGAAAATATTTTCAAAACATATGGATATGGGATTTCAATTAAGTCACAACTTAATAATTTAAAACTTTCTTTCAAATGGTTTAAATAAATTACCATTTTCAATCTTTAAACAAAAAGATTCATTTTCACAACCTTTAACGGTTTAAATTTTTTTCACATTTTAATCTTTTAAACAAAAGATTCATTCACAGATTTTCCAAATCAATTTTCATTTCAATTTGATTAACTCGTTAAATCTTTAAATCAAAGATTTAACTTATATCCTTCAAAACAATTTCATTTTAATTTGATTTAAACAAATCATCAATTTAAATCTGTTAAAAATAAACAGATTTAATTCATAGCTTTCAAAAAGAATTCATTCATAACTTAGGAAAATCATTTCTCTATTCAATCTTGAAATTTCCCTAATTAACTTGAATCTCAGTTCTTATCTAAAAGTGTTTATCATTTGAAAACAACAGTTTTCATTTTGGAAATCTGATTCATTTATACGAGTTGAAATCCCTGGGTTAAATTCAAATTCCCAAAACCATACCTTTAAAAATGGTTTAAATTCATACAAACCTGTTTATAATATCTTTAACCATAATTTCCAATCATCGAATTAAGTTCCAAATATCGAATTCAAATTTAAATTGAATTATTTAATTTCAAAACTTGATCAAGTAAATTAAAATAAACTTTAACTTGAAATTTCATTCCAAAAGCTTTTCACATTTATTCCGATTCCATTTCCAAAACATTTGAATTCAAATATTTAATTTTTATAAATCATTTCAAAATCTGTGACTTAATCGATTTCCTCGTGAAATCCATATTTGTGTGTGTATAAGTGTGGTCCAGGGTTTTAACACAATAGTGCAACATCATTCAATCATCACTGATTAAAACACAAAAATATAGTTGATAAGCGATATAAATTATAACGCTCATCGCCCATTTACAGATTCACAGATAATATACAGATGCAAATAAATACACACAGTTCAATCTATAGAACAAAATATCACAAATCAGATAGGATAATCAATTCAAGGCATCACATATAATACGATCATTCATAAGTAATTCAAGCTTCCCATAATCATTTATAAACATGATTTATTAATCGTTCAATCCTATGTAATTCAATTTATCTCCAATTAATTACTTATGAATTTATTATCCAATTCTGATTAGATTATTTTTATTAAGTAATTACATTTAAATCATTTATAATTGATTATCTAATTTATTTAATCCAATAAATCATTAACATTAATCACTTTAAATCAATTACTTAATAATCCTTAGTTAATTATCCTTATTAACTAATAATATTTCTTAATCACTTTCTTAAGAATTATCTTAGATTAATTCATTATTAATCATTTCTAATTATAAATTAATCTAAATGATTTATTTATAAATTAAATAAATCATTCTTTAATTACCATATTAATTTATTCATTTTATTACCTTAATTATCTCTAAGATAACAAATTTCTTTATTAATGATTTCATTAATCATTTAAGTGTAATTTAAACATTATACTTTTAAATTTAAATTTAAATTCCATTTTGAATTTAAGATTCAAAATGAACATATATCTAAACATTAACTAATCTAAATATTGATTTATAAACCTTAAAATAAATGTAAAGAATATTTATTATTTACATAGGAAACCTATATAAGAAAAGCCTTTGAATTAATTTACTTAAATTTTAGGCTTTTAAATCACATTACATTTTAACTTACAATTTCAAGTTTAAAACCAAACATTTAACCTTCCATTAGAAATTCTTTTATAAAATAACTTTATCAAAATTCAAGTTTAAATGTTTGTTCGAAAACCAAGTTTACTTTTTTAAAAAGCTATTTTAATTTCAACTTGTTTTAAAACGAGTCAGATTTTAAAATGATTTAAAATTACAGATTTGAATTCAAAGAAAACTTGAATCCATTTTTATTTTGATTAAACTTTGATTTTAAACTTTATTTTAAAACTTGAATTTTAATTCCCGAGTCAATACTATATTGGCTCCAAGCCAACACTGGAAACCCCCGAGTAAAATACTCGAGTTACGCGAGTCAAAGTCGCGCCTTCCCCCTGCTCATTCTTTCTTCTACTCGTATCCTTCTTCTTCCTATTTCTTTTTTTTTCTTTTTTAGTTTATGTTGTTATTTAAATTTCAACAGCACGATAAAATTTCTATAACCTGTGATTAAATTTCCCAGGCAACACACACGCAACAACCCAAAGTTTTCGAGTCAAATCACAAAAATCTCGAGCTCCACTTCGAGTTGCCTCGAAGCAACATTTGCTGACACACGCTCATCACTGTGCACGTGCACGCCTCCCTTCGCCACCACCGTTCGCCGCCAATACTTCGAACAAGTTGAGGATCATCCCCAGCTCCGGTCCCAACCGCAGACCCCCTCCAGTTGGACTCGAACGCAAATTCGAGTAAAAATTAAAACCTGGAAAACACGCTAGCTTCAACACCCCCAAAACTGTCAACACGACATACTCGCGACACCCATCACCAGAAAACGTGAAACTCCGGCCACAACTCCATCCATGTCCCCTCTACCTTCCCTCAAACCCGCGTGACACTCGATCCATCGTTGACGACGCGCGAGTGGAAATCATCAGCCACCCTAAAACTAGGTCACCAGAAACAATCTACTCGCCGCCGCTTCCACAAGGCATAGATAAACCTTCGAATATTTTTCCTAGCATCCATGTAGGCTCCTCTACGCCTGCACACATCCCCGAGCCCCACGAATCGATGGATCACCGGAATTTGATCAAAGTTCAAATTTCGAGCAAAAACAAACTGCTCTTAAACCAATTGCTTAAAAATCATTAAACAAGATTTAAAAATCATGTCTTCCATTTAGGATTCATGTTATGTACTTGAATCAATGATTCGTGATACTCGAATTTTCTATAAATTAAAGTTTTTACTGTAAAAACTTGATTTTTCCATCCTATATGCATTTTTACTTCATGAGATTTTTTTCTTATTGTAGTTCATACTTAAACACCACTGTTTTGTTTTGAAACCAAAGTCTAATATGGATTATAAAACAAGAAATTGAATTTTTCTTTTCTTTGTTGGGTTGTACACTGTAAAGCAAGAAGAACAGATACATACATATAGACATAGCACTTTCAAATATATATATATATATATTCAAGTTAATATTTGCTAGTTGATACTCACATACTCATTTCCACATATTTATACGCAATTGATTTCAAATACTTAAAGTTTAAAAGTGAGAGTTACTCACCTATATGCACAAAGCAGAGAAACCAAGGAAGAAAAGAGACACTGAAGCCTGGAATTGATTAAAAGCTAAGTTTTGATCCTGATTTGTATTGAGTTGAATCCCTGCTCAGCTTGGTTATTAAATCTGAGATGATTAGATCCTGTTTGCTTTGCTTACATGCTGAATTCCCAGGCCTTGGTTTTACATTTGCAACTCAATTTTTGCTTCAAGGTTTTAAATGCTTTGGTTTTGTTTAAAGCTTCCAGGTTTAAAAATATTTTTTTTTCTTTTTTTTTTTAAGTGGTAGGCTTCATAGTTTTGAACTATTATGAAGAAGATATATAAAAGAATGAATTTACTGCTTGTAAGATTATGTTGGTACAACACAACAGAGACATTTCCTTCTTGCCTTACATACTACTCTACAGGCTTTACCCCTATTTCTACTTGTTTATTTTTATGTTTGTACATAGATATTTTTTGGTTTAGAGATTTTTATTTTATATTAGTGGCTGATGTATATTATATTAGTGGCAGCTATGCTTACATTATGGGCTGAGATGTATTATATTGTGTACTAAGGTAAGGGCATTAATTGCTTAGTGCTCTATTCCTCAGTCTACATGCATAGCTTCATTTGCTTGTACATCTTCTTTTCTTTATTATTGTGGCTGTAGCTTTGTTACTTATAACTATTTCCTCTATCTCGGCTGTACAATATGGAGATAGTATATAAAAGAAAAAGCATGTTCAGGGTGTTGTATTTCTTTTTGCTTTTCTTTGTTTCTCTTTCTTGTTTTGGTTTCACACTAGTATTTTTTTTGCTGTCTTCATATTTGCATATTTTATTTTTCTTTCTTTTGTCTATTTCTTGTTTATTTTCAGTTTACACACTTATCATTGCTTGTTCAAATCTTTACAAGCTGCATACTATTCTTTTTAGTTTAGTTTTATACTTATTGTTTTTGTTTTATATATCAATGTTCTTATTTTTATTCATAGCTTAAGTATGAATTATTTTACTTTACAAAATAAGTGAACTTCTATTTTTATTTTACTCTTATTACTTTTGTAACCTACTCCATTTGTATTATCTTGTATTGATTTATTAATATGAGATTAAGATATATATATATATATATATATATTTACTTTATGTTGTTATATCTTATATTTTATTTACTTCTTATTTATTGTCTTGTATTTATTATATATATATTTTAACCATCAAAAATAAATTAACAATTCACTTATTATTCATTTCGTACTTGTGTCAATGTATATACTTTAATATTTATTTTTCAAACCATTAATATAAGATTTAAATTCAAGTAATTTAACACATTTTTATTTGAGATCGGGGAAACTCGCATCAATCCATCTATACATTTCACAATTTTAATTCAAAAATTCGATAACTTATCAATTTAAATTAAATTAAAATCTAGGGTCGTTACAAACTTTCCCTCTTAAAAGAATTTCGTCCTCGAAATTCGCAGGCACGAAAACAACACAGAGATAGCTAGATAGAGAAATATCTTTTCAAATCAAGCTGGATATCAATTCTGCATTTGGCTCACCAAATCAGAATATCAACAATAGATACAAGAAATTATAATAAAATTTCAAATTTTGGTTTTAAACAAAATCATTTTATCGATACAATTCTAATCATTCTTCATATTCTATTAATCAATTTTAACTCAATTTAAAATTTCTAATTCCAAATTCATTAAGGTTTAAATCAAAAACTGATAAGAAACCGATGAAGATACGAAGTAAAAATTTCCTACAACGATTCGTAGGGCATCAATGCACCGGAACTTCTTTGTGGAGCTGGTACGAAGAAATCAAAAGAATTTGGAAACGAATCAAAGAAAATTGATAAGAAAGATGTTTCCACTGTTGTTACAGAGTATCGACCAATTATAGTCGCATTCCCCTGTCCTCTATCGCGTCTTCTTCTTGCACTCATACTTACTATCGGTGGATAGTAAGAGAATTCACTTAGGCATTCAAACAAATATCTTAAGGATAGACTCATTCTAGGATATACTACACCCTATCTCTAATGAGCTACTTAATGTGTTATACTCCTGAGCTAAAGTTCAACCCTTAGCTATGATACCAAATGTAACGAGTCGGATTTTGCCCGCTCAAAAATCGACATCCATACTTCATATCATATTCGAATGCCATAGATTCGACCGTTCAAATCCGATTCGCCGGAGCTTATAACAACATTAAGTAAATAACACAGCGGAATAAAAGAATAATACATTGATATACAGCTTTGATACAATATCTGATACAACAGATGATCCAATAGATATCAACATACATCAGAGATATGACACAATAAAATAGCAGCGGAAAAGAAAACGATAGATAACATCTAGCAGCGGAACAAAATAACTCTAAGATAGTCTTCAACGAAGAACTCCAAAAACTGCAACTCCATTTCCAAGAACCAATCCAGCAATAGCTCGGAACTCCCAATAACGATGCACAAAGATAGGCAAGACTGGTGTGATCCAAAGACTGAACTAAGTCCAGATAACCTACTAATCTGACTATCTGAAAAACCCAACTCTAGAATGCTCGTGTAGAAAATAATGAGCACCCAGAGTTTAGGAAAGAAAACAATAAACTCCGGATCAGTCGTGTGACTGGTGTGAGCAACAAAAACAGTTTATCTTTTAAAACGTTCAACAAAAGATTTTCAAAGTCAATTCGCAATGCTTTTTAAAAATGAGACTACCATAAGGCCTCCCGCACACACACACAATGCAAACGCAGAAACGGAGGAGATTTCTCCTTATGATAGTCAAAGATGCTTGATACACATTAAAAAGAAACATTTGATATTATTACTAGTGCATAGTGTAGAAGAATCATTTCAAAAGTAAAGATATAAATCTTAGCCAGCATAGGCATTTCGCATTTATGCCTACTATAGCTACCATCCAAACAGTGGGGCGCCACCATAAGTGAATGATAGGTTCTACAACTAAAACCGTACAAGATCGTATTGTTTCTTTGGATTTCCAACAAATGGTCAGGCCAAGGAACTTCCCATTGCCACATGAGAACGCCTCTGGAAGGACATTCCCGAGAACCAAACCGGATCTCTGCCAACACAAGGCCGGGTTACCCCTAACTGGGTAACTACTGACACGAGTATGTCATCCCCCGATCGTAAACGACCTTTCTCACGGGATCCCGATAACCAACAACCACAAAGTAATAAATTCGTAGTAACCACATAGGTTAAATATCTGGGCTCCATACCATGATACCACCTCTATCCAGAAGGAAATGCACATACCCTAAAGGGAGCTACCCCTCATAACCTTGCCGCATCTTTCCTGTTTTGACCATTTCCGGGGTGTGAGGCTCGACGAAGTCTCGTCCACAAAAACACGCTTTATACAAAAGCTGTGCTTTGGGTCAACAAATGATCATAGAAATGATCACCAAGATAGACGATCAAACAAATGATCCTATCATAAATAATCAACACAATGATCATTTCACAGCAACACTCAGCATGTCACATTACCAAATTGGGAATATATCGCTGATAACCTTTAACTATATAACCTCTGAGCTCGTACGTCTCAGAGAAGGGTGTTAAGCTAAGAGAATAAATTCTCCGCCACCAACAGAAATATATTTGAAAGAAATCGGCTTTATATCTCAATTTGTAATGTCAGACATACAATCCATATAAGTCTGTTCTGGGTTCGAACAGAACCGAAGGTACTTTCAAAGAAGTCCATGCAACCCGGATATTCACAATCCCGACCGGATTTTCCATCACTTAGGGAGTTTCTATACCGGTGCGACTCGGTGCAGAAACAATCGATAGGTCATCCTATCGCTTTCGCAAATACCCGGTCTTCATCACCGGTCTTCAAATGCTATCCATAACGACGTATCACATATTCGGAATGGGTTATACGACACAAAGGTCCTTTCCCGGCTAAACCGAATAGTGAGCGAAAATATTTTCAAAACATATGGATATGGGATTTCAATTAAGTCACAACTTAATAATTTAAAACTTTCTTTCAAATGGTTTAAATAAATTACCATTTTCAATCTTTAAACAAAAAGATTCATTTTCACAACCTTTAACGGTTTAAATTTTTTTCACATTTTAATCTTTTAAACAAAAGATTCATTCACAGATTTTCCAAATCAATTTTCATTTCAATTTGATTAACTCGTTAAATCTTTAAATCAAAGATTTAACTTATATCCTTCAAAACAATTTCATTTTAATTTGATTTAAACAAATCATCAATTTAAATCTGTTAAAAATAAACAGATTTAATTCATAGCTTTCAAAAAGAATTCATTCATAACTTAGGAAAATCATTTCTCTATTCAATCTTGAAATTTCCCTAATTAACTTGAATCTCAGTTCTTATCTAAAAGTGTTTATCATTTGAAAACAACAGTTTTCATTTTGGAAATCTGATTCATTTATACGAGTTGAAATCCCTGGGTTAAATTCAAATTCCCAAAACCATACCTTTAAAAATGGTTTAAATTCATACAAACCTGTTTATAATATCTTTAACCATAATTTCCAATCATCGAATTAAGTTCCAAATATCGAATTCAAATTTAAATTGAATTATTTAATTTCAAAACTTGATCAAGTAAATTAAAATAAACTTTAACTTGAAATTTCATTCCAAAAGCTTTTCACATTTATTCCGATTCCATTTCCAAAACATTTGAATTCAAATATTTAATTTTTATAAATCATTTCAAAATCTGTGACTTAATCGATTTCCTCGTGAAATCCATATTTGTGTGTGTATAAGTGTGGTCCAGGGTTTTAACACAATAGTGCAACATCATTCAATCATCACTGATTAAAACACAAAAATATAGTTGATAAGCGATATAAATTATAACGCTCATCGCCCATTTACAGATTCACAGATAATATACAGATGCAAATAAATACACACAGTTCAATCTATAGAACAAAATATCACAAATCAGATAGGATAATCAATTCAAGGCATCACATATAATACGATCATTCATAAGTAATTCAAGCTTCCCATAATCATTTATAAACATGATTTATTAATCGTTTAATCCTATGTAATTCAATTTATCTCCAATTAATTACTTATGAATTTATTATCCAATTCTGATTAGATTATTTTTATTAAGTAATTACATTTAAATCATTTATAATTGATTATCTAATTTATTTAATCCAATAAATCATTAACATTAATCACTTTAAATCAATTACTTAATAATCCTTAGTTAATTATCCTTATTAACTAATAATATTTCTTAATCACTTTCTTAAGAATTATCTTAGATTAATTCATTATTAATCATTTCTAATTATAAATTAATCTAAATGATTTATTTATAAATTAAATAAATCATTCTTTAATTACCATATTAATTTATTCATTTATTACCTTAATTATCTCTAAGATAACAAATTTCTTTATTAATGATTTCATTAATCATTTAAGTGTAATTTAAACATTATACTTTTAAATTTAAATTTAAATTCCATTTTGAATTTGAGATTCAAAATGAACATATATCTAAACATTAACTAATCTAAATATTGATTTATAAACCTTAAAATAAATGTAAAGAATATTTATTATTTACATAGGAAACCTATATAAGAAAAGCCTTTGAATTAATTTACTTAAATTTTAGGCTTTTAAATCACATTACATTTTAACTTGCAATTTCAAGTTTAAAACCAAACATTTAACCATCCATTAAAAATTCTTTTATAAAATAACTTTATCAAAATTCAAGTTTAAATGTTTGTTCGAAAACCAAGTTTACTTTTTTAAAAAGCTATTTTAATTTCAACTTGTTTTAAAACGAGTCAGATTTTAAAATGATTTAAAATTACAGATTTGAATTCAAAGAAAACTTGAATCCATTTTTATTTTGATTAAACTTTGATTTTAAACTTTATTTTAAAACTTGAATTTTAATTCCCGAGTCAATACTATATTGGCTCCAAGCCAACACTGGAAACCCCCGAGTAAAATACTCGAGTTACGCGAGTCAAAGTCGCGCCTTCCCCCTGCTCATTCTTTCTTCTACTCGTATCCTTCTTCTTCCTATTTCTTTTTTTTTTCTTTTTTAGTTTATGTTGTTATTTAAATTTCAACAGCACGATAAAATTTCTATAACCTGTGATTAAATTTCCCAGGCAACACACACGCAACAACCCAAAGTTTTCGAGTCAAATCACAAAAATCTCGAGCTCCACTTCGAGTTGCCTCGAAGCAACATTTGCTGACACACGCTCATCACTGTGCACGTGCACGCCTCCCTTCGCCACCACCGTTCGCCGCCAATACTTCGAACAAGTTGAGGATCATCCCCAGCTCCGGTCCCAACCACCAGACCCCCTCCAGTTCGACTCGAACGCAAATTCAAGTAAAAATTAAAACCTGGAAAACACGCTAGCTTCAACACCCCCAAAACTGTCAACACGACATACTCGCGACACCCATCACCAGAAAACGTGAAACTCCGGCCACAACTCCATCCATGTCCCCTCTACCTTCCCTCAAACCCGCGTGACGCTCGATCCATCGTTGACGACGCGCGAGTGGAAATCATCAGCCACCCTAAAACTAGGTCACCAGAAACAATCTACTCGCCGCCGCTTCCACAAGGCATAGATCAACCTCCGAATATTTTTCCTAGCATCCATGTAGGCTCCTCTACGCCTGCACACATCCCCGAGCCCCACGAATCGATGGATCACCGGAATTTGATCAAAGTTCAAATTTCGAGCAAAAACAAACTGCTCTTGAACCAATTGCTTAAAAATCATGTCTTCCATTTAGGATTCATGTTATGTACTTGAATCAATGATTCGTGATACTCGAATTTTCTAGAAATTAAATTTTTTACTGTAAAAACTTGATTTTTCCATCCTATATGCATTTTTACTTCATGAGATTTTTTTCTTATTGTAGTTCGTACTTAAACACCACTGTTTTGTTTTGAAACCAAAGTCTAATATGGATTATAAAACAAGAAATTGAATTTTTCTTTTCTTTGTTGGGTTGTACACTGTAAAGCAAGAAGAACAGATACATACACATATAGACATAGCACTTTCAAATATATATATATATATATTCAAGTTAATATTTGCTAGTTGATACTCACATACTCATTTCCACATATTTATACGCAATTGATTTCAAATACTTAAAGTTTAAAAGTGAGAGTTACTCACCTATATGCACAAAGCAGAGAAACGAAGGAAGAAAAGAGACACTGAAGCCTGGAATTGATTAAAAGCTAAGTTTTGATCCTGATTTGTATTGAGTTGAATCCCTACTCAGCTTGATTATTAAATCTGAGATGATTAGATCCTGTTTTGTAACGACCCAGAATTTTCAGAAATTAAAATTTGAATATTTAATTAATTTTAAATATTTATAAGTGAATTTTTAAGTCAAATAAATTTTTATTTGAATTATTGGATTTAATTGGATTATTAAATCGATAATTTAATATGTTAAATTATAGAAATAATAATAAATTGAGTTAAAAATGATTGAAAATAATTTGTAAAATTTTATTTAATCATACTGGAGTTATAGAAATATTTTAGAACTTTTAAAATCGAATTAAAAGTTAATCTGTGAAAATTGAATATTTTAATATTTAATAATCGACTGTAAAATAGTCAATTTTTGAACAGTCTCAGAATTGAACGAAACCAGTTCCATTGGATCCGTAATAGTTAGTTATTACCGGATTTCAAATTTCGTGTCAATCGGAGCTATCGTTTGATCGTGGCAGCTCGAAACGCATCGAATCGTTTTTAATTTAAATTTGGCGAGTCAAAATAGCCATTTTTCAAAAAGTCTCGGATTTCGACGAAACCAGTTTCATCGGATCCGTAATGTGATATTATTGTAAGGTTTCAAATTTCAAGTCAATTGGATTTACCGTTTGTCCGGTACAAATTAAAACGCCTAGAAATCGACTTAAATCGGTTTAATTCAAATTGAGCGTTTGTAGCCATAACTCGCACATACTTCCGAATTAGCTTCCGAAACCTGTTCCATTGTGTCCGGAACGCGGGATAAACCCTAGGTACGCTGGTTACGGCGCGTAAATCGGAGTTCGGAATTCCCGGGATGAATAGTGTTTACGCTTGCTTTTCTTATAAATAGCACCATTCACAAATAATCAACACATAACAACTAAAACCCTAATCTTATTTGCCTAGCCGCCAGTAACATTATGAAGGGCCAGAAATGCTCCATTTTCATTCATCAATCTCTCCAAATCCATTCACATTCACGCGAAGTGTTCAACACGAAGGTTGGAGAGCACGAAGAGAGCTTTGATTTCATACGGAGTTGATCGGAAATGGTGCAACGGAGGAGGAGCTAGGGGAGGCCGACCGTGCTGCCTTGCGCACGAGTTTCAACGCACAATAGCAGGCCGATCTCATGGCTATCTTGGCCGAGTGTGTGTGGTGGAAGGAGCTTCAAGATGCAAGTCTCCGATCGTGTTCAAATCGCTTGTTGTGGTTGAGAATTGAAACCCTAGAATTGAGCTAGTGGGTTCTATGTGCGTTGATGAGTACTGGAGCTTGCGTGAGAGATGGAAGAAGGGGGGGTACGGTGTAGATGAGATGATGAAATATCCTATGGCTCTAGATTGCTGTAGGTTTAAATACGAAAGTTTATATTGTAAATTAAGTTATTTAAATCATGTACGATCTTATAAAATGCATAACTTTTTCATACGAGGTCGAAAAAATGCAAAACCAGTTGCGTTGGAATCGTATGGACGAGCACTACGCGATGGAGTTGGTTTGGAGTCGTTTGGAGTTAGTGAGAATTTCGGGTAAAATTAAACGCGCGTTTAATTTTATTCGAAATAAATCGCTAAAACGGAAATTAAAACCAAGGTGAGAACTTCTCACTCAATCGAATAGATTTCGATTTTATTTTAAATAGTTAGATTTAAAATATTTGAATGCATGTTTGAATGATGACTGTAAATTATTGATTGTTAAAATAGACATTATGCGCCGTTAGTAAGCGGATGTTATTTAATATAAACATATACCGCGAATATTTCATAAACAGTGAAATTGGTATTATATATAATATCAATATATATATATTGGCATATGTATATATTGCAGTTGTTGATTTCCCGCATTTTTTGTTTAGCGGATGAGACCCTATTACGCCGTTATTAAGCGGATAATATTTATTAAGAACATATACCGCGATAATTTCGTACTGGAGCGAAATTGGTATTGTGCTAATGTTTTTGGATGCAGGAAACAGGTTGGAGGGATCCAACTGGATTCCTCAACAGTATTTATTTAATTTCAGATATTTTGATATTTGATGGATTATCATATCGATATATGATATCGTTGTTAGTCGTGATTGACTATTTGGTGTGTAGCATCATTGGACCCAGATTTTGGGATTTTAAAATGACTTTTAAAGTGATTTTTAAAAGTATACTATATTTTTGGAAGTGATCCATTATAAATAAATGAACGTTATAATTTTTAAAGTTATAAAAATTATAGTTTTTGAGAAATACGGTTAAAAGCTGATTTTTGAGAAATATGGATTTATAACTTTATAAAATGGTTTAAATTGGGAAATTTGAATTTAATATGAAAAGTTTAAATATAGGATTTATAAAATTTGATTTTTTTTTATAAATCAGAATGGTGAAATTATAAAGGAAATTAAAGACATTTTGAAAGAATAATATAAATTGATTTATATTAAGAGATTTATAAATGGATATTTATAAATTGAAATATTGACATTATAAAACGAGTTTTTATAAGTGTTTGAATTAAGTGAAAATGAATTTCATAATAGAATGAAATTTATAGAATTATAAACTGTGAAGTTATAAATGAAATTTATAAATAGTAAGATTTATAAATTTGTGAAGTTAATTGAAGAATAGATTTGGTTAAATAAATAAATCTTATAAGTTATAAGGTTTATAAATTGAAAAGTCTTTAAAAGAACGATTTTTGTAAAATAATCGTTTTATAAGTATTTAACTTATAATATAAACATTTAGTTTATAATTTAGTTATAAACTGGAATATGTTAATAAAAGAATTTATAAAAAAGGAAGTTTTTATAAATAAATAGAAATGGAATTTATAAACGTTGTTTTATAAATTCGCAAACGACTTATTTTGATAAGTTAATTGTTATAACTTAGAAATAGAGTTATATTCACGTTTTAGACTGTGAATAATCCTTTGAAATAAAAATGAATAAAAGGATGAGATTTGTTAACGAAGTTTATTCACGTTTTTGAATAGTGAATAACACGTTAAATAAAATGTTTTTGAATGTGATGTTTTAAATAGAATTAAAACGATCTAACGATGTTTTAAAGGTGTTGAGATTCGAAACCATAGATTTCAACATTTATTGTTGAAATAGACGTTTTCGAGAAATAAAAGGAAATGGTGGACTATAACACTGTTGTTATAGTAAATGATTTCCGAATGGAAATGTTTGAATAATATTGGGATTTATATATCTATTTTAATTTCGAATCCCTATACTAGTGATTTTGGGACGTTGTAACGATGTTTTACGCAACATTCGTTTTGGCCCAAATAAATATGTTAAGTGAATGATTTCCTTAAAGAATGAAATATATACTTAATTCGATTTAAGTATATTGAATATTTTCTAAGTGTTGAAAATAAATGATTGTGAATTACTTATTTAATAAGTATGGAAATGTTTCCAATGTGAAGTGAATATAGAGAATTTATCTTTTTGAAGATAAATTGAAAATGAATAATTGAAATCGTATATGCATGAATATTTTGAAATATAAATTCATTATGGAATTTATATGTGAAAAGTGGAATTTGTTGAAAATAAATGTTGATTTATTTTTAAAGTGTTGAAATTATATATCTTGTAAAGATATTTTGGAAAATAAATAATTTGGAAAATTATTTGGAATCTGGTGATGTATGCATATCAATTGATAGTTCAATAACCGACTATCAGTATTTCCCTTTGAATGGGTATTTGATGTGAATTGTTTGAATTTGAATGCACACTTATTTTTGAATAAGCGCTCACCATTCGGGTTAACCGGGAAAGGACCATGGGGTCGTATAACCCATTCCGAATATGTGATACGTCGTTATGAATTGCATTTGAAGATCGGTGTTGAAGACCGAGTATTTGTGAAAGCGATAGGATGACCTATCGATTGTCTCTGCACTGGGTAGCTCCTGGTATAGAGATCTCCTAAGTGATGGGAAATTCGACCGGGATTGTGAATACCCGTATTGCAAGGGCTTCGTAAGAAGTGCCTTCGGTTTTGTTCGAACCCGGAACAGACTTGTATGGATTGTATGCCTGACATTACAAGTTGAGATATAAAGCCGATTTCTTTCAAATATATTTCTGTTGGTGGCGGAGAATTTATTCTTTGCTTAACACCCTTCTTTGAGACGTACGTGCTCAAAGGTTATATAGTTGAAGTTATCAGCGATATATTCCCAATTTGGTAATGTGACATACTGAGTGATGCTGAAATGATCATTGTGTTGATTATTGTGATAGGATCATTTATTTGATCGTCTATCTTAGTGATCATTGTGTTGATCATTTATTGACCCAAAGCATGGCTTTTGTATAAAGTATGTTTTTGTGGACGTGACTTCGTCGAGCCTCACACCCCGTGAATGGTCAAAACAGGAAAGAAGCAGCAAGGTTATGAGGGGTAGCACCCTTTAGGATGTGTCCATTTCCTTCTGGAAAAGGGTGGTATCATGGTATGGAGCCCAGATACTTACTCATGTTGAAAACACTTTATGATTGTGTGAATTGATTACGAGCGCTCGGTGAAAAGGTCCCAAAGGACCGGGGGATGGCATATTCGGTCAGTTGTTACTCAGTTAGGAGTAACCCGGCCTTGTGTTGGTAGAGATCCGGTTTGGTTCTCGGGGATGTCCATCCAGAGGCATTCTCATGTGGCAATGGGAAGTTCCTTGGCCTGACCATTTGTTGGAAATCCAAAGAAACAATACGAAACTTGTACGGTTTTAGTTGTAGAACCTGCCATTTAATATGGTAGCTATTAGTAGGCATAATATAATGGTACCTATGCTGGCTAAGATTTATATTCTACTTTCGAAAGGATTCGTTCTACACTATGCACTAGTAATAATATCAAACGTTATTTTAAATGCGTATCAAGCATCTTTGACTAACATAAGAAGAAATATCCTCCAAGTCTGCGTTTGCATTGTGTGTGTGGTGGGAGGTCTTATGGTAGTCTCATTTTTAAAAGCATTGCGAATTGAATTTAAAAATATTCCTCTTTTTGATTTTAAAGATAAATAAACTATTTTGAGTTCTCACACCAGTCACATGACTGACTCGGAGTTTATTGTTTTCCTTCCTAAACTCTGGGTGCCCACTAATTTCCACACGGGCAGTCAAGAGTTAGGTTTATCAGGATATTCTGGATATTCAGGAGTTGCTGGAGGCAAGATGGATGACATGGCGTATTACTAGTTTATATAGTATTTCTTTTTCCGCTGCACTGTTTGTTGTTGTATGTTGTTGTACACTCTGATGTGATGATATGATGTAATAAAATGTGATGTAATGTAATAACTGATATAGTTCTTTGTTTAAAGATTATTCATTTATTATTATATGTTGTTCCGCTGCGAATTGTGAGATTCTGTTGTTGTTCTGTTGTTTCCTTTCTGTCCCGTCCTATTTTCTTCTGTCTTTTTCCTTTTTCTCTATTCTCTTTTTCTTTCTATCTTTAAAATTCTTCTATCTTCTGTTTTTCTAATTCTCTGTTTTCTAAAAATTGTCTATCTTCTTTTCCTCTCTTCTTTCTTTTCTTTTCCTAAATTCTTTTTCTTAAAACCCCTAAGGGTTCGTATTTTCGTTCATCTTGAATTAAACAAAGGAGATTAGTGTCTATTCAAGGAGTACGGACTTACGGGTCTTTACATTTGGTATCAGAGCTCTGATGGTTAAGCGACAACCATGGTTCTGTTGGGTATAATTCATTAGAGATAGAGTCAGCAGTACTCTAGAATGAGTTTGAGTGTAATAATAGCTATGAGAGCGTATTTGTTAGTGAATATAAAATTTGTTTTATATTGTGATGATTGGTTTATTGAGTGGTATATGAACTTTCGTCAGCGTGGTCCGCAAGACTATGCCGAAGGGGTTTCTAAACACTTGAATAGAACAATTCGACATAATATTGTTTTAAATTGGGTAAATGAAATAATTTTACCTTAAGTATATTTTATATATGAAGGAATAATTTTTCAGAATTATTAAATAGTATATAAGTTGATTGTTAGGTTGTTTGAATAATCTAAATGAAAGAATAATTGTATAAGCAAATGAATTATAAGAATTGAATTATAATTAAAGTGATTTACAATCGTGAAATAAACTTATATATATAAGAAGTGAAACTATATTTATGAATATGAGTTGTAAATAAAATGTAAAGTGAATTTAAAGTTAAATGGAATATAACTTAAGAGATATTGAATGAAGTTGATATTGGTATCAAACTAAATTAATTAAGTTAAGTGATGGATATGAACTTGAGCTATGTAATAGAATTCAACTTTGTAATTGAATTGAATGAATGGATTGGATGTTAATCAATTGAATGTGAATAATTGATATGGAATAATGAATATAAGTGTTAGTTCATTGAAATCAAATGTGATTGGGAGTTGAATAAATTGAATGAAATCAATTTAATTAAACAAATTGAAAGTGATGGTGTTAAACCAAATTGAATGAATATAAGTAAAGGAATTTGGTTGAAATTAATAAACATTGATTGTTATATGATTGTTAGTTGATTGTTTATAATTCATTAAGATTTAATGAAATTGAAAGCTATGAAATTGAATTCAAATTAAAAGTAAATAAATTTGAATAGAATTGAATGTGAATTGGATTTGATTAGTAAATGCAAACTAATTAAAAATTGAAAATGAATGTTGATAAAAATCCAATGTAATAAATCAAATATGATTTAGATTGAAAACCAATTCATTGAATATTAATGAGAATATAAATAAATATTGATTGGTTATGGATGTAACTGGTTGATGGTTGAATATATATTTCTATTGTTGCATTTTCTATGTGATATATATAGTTATTATGTTGCTATATGTTGTATATTGATACTATTTTCATATATGCATGATTCTCATGTTGTTTGTTGAGTTTAGTAGGTGCGGATTGCGTTTGCTTCGCATTTGGAGTTCGCTTTAGCGCTATATTAGCCGTATATGCTTGCTAATAAAATATAAGGTACATATCTCGGATTAAATATCGCACTTTTATACTTTTTTCCCTTCGGGATGCCTCATTACTTGATGAGATGTATATTTGTGATATATATACTGTCATTTTTTTTTCGGATCGAGCCGCGCAAAGGAGACTATGGCGAATTTTTCCGGAAATTTAAGGCGTTAGAAAAATTTGAGAAAATTTGGAAAAATGTTTGAAAACTTTAATTTAGATTTTGGAATTGAAAGTTAAACAATAGTAGTTGTTTTTGAAAAGATAACTAAGTATGATTTGAAAACTTAGTAAAGATTTGTAAGAAGTTTAACTATGGATTTTGGAAAGTTAATAAATTCTGTAACCTTTCTTACTTGTAATTTCGGGGACGAAATTCTTTTAAGGGGGAAAGATTGTAACGACCCAGAATTTTCAGAAATTAAAATTTGAATATTTAATTAATTTTAAATATTTATAAGTGAATTTTTAAGTCAAATAAATTTTTATTTGAATTATTGGATTTAATTGGATTATTAAATCGATAATTTAATATGTTAAATTATAGAAATAATAATAAATTGAGTTAAAAATGATTGAAAATAATTTGTAAAATTTTATTTAATCATACTAGAGTTATAGAAATATTTTAGAACTTTTAAAATCGAATTAAAAGTTAATCTGTGAAAATTGAATATTTTAATATTTAATAATCGACTGTAAAATAGTCAATTTTTGAACAGTCTCAGAATTGAACGAAACCAGTTCCATTGGATCCGTAATAGTTAGTTATTACCGGATTTCAAATTTCGTGTCAATCGGAGCTATCGTTTGATCGTGGCAGCTCGAAACGCATCGAATCGTTTTTAATTTAAATTTGGCGAGTCAAAATAGCCATTTTTCAAAAAGTCTCGGATTTCGACGAAACCAGTTTCATCGGATCCGTAATGTGATATTATTGTAAGGTTTCAAATTTCAAGTCAATTGGATTTACCGTTTGTCCGGTACAAATTAAAACGCCTAGAAATCGACTTAAATCGGTTTAATTCAAATTGAGCGTTTGTAGCCATAACTCGCACATACTTCCGAATTAGCTTCCGAAACCTGTTCCATTGTGTCCGGAACGCGGGATAAACCCTAGGTACGCTGGTTACGGCGCGTAAATCGGAGTTCGGAATTCCCGGGATGAATAGTGTTTACGCTTGCTTTTCTTATAAATAGCACCATTCACAAATAATCAACACATAACAACTAAAACCCTAATCTTATTTGCCTAGCCGCCAGTAACATTATGAAGGGCCAGAAATGCTCCATTTTCATTCATCAATCTCTCCAAATCCATTCACATTCACGCGAAGTGTTCAACACGAAGGTTGGAGAGCACGAAGAGAGCTTTGATTTCATACGGAGTTGATCGGAAATGGTGCAACGGAGGAGGAGCTAGGGGAGGCCGACCGTGCTGCCTTGCGCACGAGTTTCAACGCACAATAGCAGGCCGAGCTCATGGCTATCTTGGCCGAGTGTGTGTGGTGGAAGGAGCTTCAAGATGCAAGTCTCCGATCGTGTTCAAATCGCTTGTTGTGGTTGAGAATTGAAACCCTAGAATTGAGCTAGTGGGTTCTATGTGCGTTGATGAGTACTGGAGCTTGCGTGAGAGATGGAAGAAGGGGGGGTACGGTGTAGATGAGATGATGAAAGATCCTATGGCTCTAGATTGCTGTAGGTTTAAATACGAAAGTTTATATTGTAAATTAAGTTATTTAAATCATGTACGATCTTATAAAATGCATAACTTTTTCATACGAGGTCGAAAAAATGCAAAACCAGTTGCGTTGGAATCGTATGGACGAGCACTACGCGATGGAGTTGGTTTGGAGTCGTTTGGAGTTAGTGAGAATTTCGGGTAAAATTAAACGCGCGTTTAATTTTATTCGAAATAAATCGCTAAAACGGAAATTAAAACCAAGGTGAGAACTTCTCACTCAATCGAATAGATTTCGATTTTATTTTAAATAGTTAGATTTAAAATATTTGAATGCATGTTTGAATGATGACTGTAAATTATTGATTGTTAAAATAGACATTATGCGCCGTTAGTAAGCGGATGTTATTTAATATAAACATATACCGCGAATATTTCATAAACAGTGAAATTGGTATTATATATAATATCAATATATATATATTGGCATATGTATATATTGCAGTTGTTGATTTCCCGCATTTTTTGTTTAGCGGATGAGACCCTATTACGCCGTTATTAAGCGGATAATATTTATTAAGAACATATACCGCGATAATTTCGTACTGGAGCGAAATTGGCATTGTGCTAATGTTTTTGGATGCAGGAAACAGGTTGGAGGGATCCAACTGGATTCCTCAACAGTATTTATTTAATTTCAGATATTTTGATATTTGATGGATTATCATATCGATATATGATATCGTTGTTAGTCGTGATTGACTATTTGGTGTGTAGCATCATTGGACCCAGATTTTGGGATTTTAAAATGACTTTTAAAGTGATTTTTAAAAGTATACTATATTTTTGGAAGTGATCCATTATAAATAAATGAACGTTATAATTTTTAAAGTTATAAAAATTATAGTTTTTGAGAAATACGGTTAAAAGCTGATTTTTGAGAAATATGGATTTATAACTTTATAAAATGGTTTAAATTGGGAAATTTGAATTTAATATGAAAAGTTTAAATATAGGATTTATAAAATTTGATTTTTTTTATAAATCAGAATGGTGAAATTATAAAGGAAATTAAAGACATTTTGAAAGAATAATATAAATTGATTTATATTAAGAGATTTATAAATGGATATTTATAAATTGAAATATTGACATTATAAAACGGGTTTTTATAAGTGTTTGAATTAAGTGAAAATGAATTTCATAATAGAATGAAATTTATAGAATTATAAACTGTGAAGTTATAAATGAAATTTATAAATAGTAAGATTTATAAATTTGTGAAGTTAATTGAAGAATAGATTTGGTTAAATAAATAAATCTTATAAGTTATAAGGTTTATAAATTGAAAAGTCTTTAAAAGAACGATTTTTGTAAAATAATCGTTTTATAAGTATTTAACTTATAATATAAACATTTAGTTTATAATTTAGTTATAAACTGGAATATGTTAATAAAAGAATTTATAAAAAAAGGAAGTTTTTATAAATAAATAGAAATGGAATTTATAAACGTTGTTTTATAAATTCGCAAACGACTTATTTTGATAAGTTAATTTTTATAACTTAGAAATAGAGTTATATTCACGTTTTAGACTGTGAATAATCCTTTGAAATAAAAATGAATAAAAGGATGAGATTTGTTAACGAAGTTTATTCACGTTTTTGAATAGTGAATAACACGTTAAATAAAATGTTTTTGAATGTGATGTTTTAAATAGAATTAAAACGATCTAACGATGTTTTAAAGGTGTTGAGATTCGAAACCATAGATTTCAACATTTATTGTTGAAATAGACGTTTTCGAGAAATAAAAGGAAATGGTGGACTATAACACTGTTGTTATAGTAAATGATTTCCGAATGGAAATGTTTGAATAATATTGGGATTTATATATCTATTTTAATTTCGAATCCCTATACTAGTGATTTTGGGACGTTGTAACGATGTTTTACGCAACATTCGTTTTGGCCCAAATAAATATGTTAAGTGAATGATTTCCTTAAAGAATGAAATATATACTTAATTCGATTTAAGTATATTGAATATTTTCTAAGTGTTGAAAATAAATGATTGTGAATTACTTATTTAATAAGTATGGAAATGTTTCCAATGTGAAGTGAATATAGAGAATTTATCTTTTTGAAGATAAATTGAAAATGAATAATTGAAATCGTATATGCATGAATATTTTGAAATATAAATTCATTATGGAATTTATATGTGAAAAGTGGAATTTGTTGAAAATAAATGTTGATTTATTTTTAAAGTGTTGAAATTATATATCTTGTAAAGATATTTTGGAAAATAAATAATTTGGAAAATTATTTGGAATCTGGTGATGTATGCATATCAATTGATAGTTCAATAACCGACTATCAGTATTTCCCTTTGAATGGGTATTTGATGTGAATTGTTTGAATTTGAATGCACACTTATTTTTGAATAAGCGCTCACCATTCGGGTTAACCGGGAAAGGACCATGGGGTCGTATAACCCATTCCGAATATGTGATACGTCGTTATGAATTGCATTTGAAGATCGGTGTTGAAGACCGAGTATTTGTGAAAGCGATAGGATGACCTATCGATTGTCTCTGCACTGGGTAGCTCCTGGTATAGAGATCTCCTAAGTGATGGGAAATTCGATCGGGATTGTGAATACCCGTATTGCAAGGGCTTCGTAAGAAGTGCCTTCGGTTTTGTTCGAACCCGGAACAGACTTGTATGGATTGTATGCCTGACATTACAAGTTGAGATATAAAGCCGATTTCTTTCAAATATATTTCTGTTGGTGGCGGAGAATTTATTCTTTGCTTAACACCCTTCTTTGAGACGTACGTGCTCAAAGGTTATATAGTTGAAGTTATCAGCGATATATTCCCAATTTGGTAATGTGACATACTGAGTGATGCTGAAATGATCATTGTGTTGATTATTGTGATAGGATCATTTATTTGATCGTCTATCTTAGTGATCATTGTGTTGATCATTTATTGACCCAAAGCATGGCTTTTGTATAAAGTATGTTTTTGTGGACGTGACTTCGTCGAGCCTCACACCCCGTGAATGGTCAAAACAGGAAAGAAGCAGCAAGGTTATGAGGGGTAGCACCCTTTAGGATGTGTCCATTTCCTTCTGGAAAAGGGTGGTATCATGGTATGGAGCCCAGATACTTACTCATGTTGAAAACACTTTATGATTGTGTGAATTGATTACGAGCGCTCGGTGAAAAGGTCCCAAAGGACCGGGGGATGGCATATTCGGTCAGTTGTTACTCAGTTAGGAGTAACCCGGCCTTGTGTTGGTAGAGATCCGGTTTGGTTCTCGGGGATGTCCATCCAGAGGCATTCTCATGTGGCAATGGGAAGTTCCTTGGCCTGACCATTTGTTGGAAATCCAAAGAAACAATACGAAACTTGTACGGTTTTAGTTGTAGAACCTGCCATTTAATATGGTAGCTATTAGTAGGCATAATATAATGGTACCTATGCTGGCTAAGATTTATATTCTACTTTCGAAAGGATTCGTTCTACACTATGCACTAGTAATAATATCAAACGTTATTTTAAATGCGTATCAAGCATCTTTGACTAACATAAGAAGAAATCTCCTCCAAGTCTGCGTTTGCATTGTGTGTGTGGTGGGAGGTCTTATGGTAGTCTCATTTTTAAAAGCATTGCGAATTGAATTTAAAAATATTCCTCTTTTTGATTTTAAAGATAAATAAACTATTTTGAGTTCTCACACCAGTCACATGACTGACTCGGAGTTTATTGTTTTCCTTCCTAAACTCTGGGTGCCCACTAATTTCCACACGGGCAGTCAAGAGTTAGGTTTATCAGGATATTCTGGATATTCAGGAGTTGCTGGAGGCAAGATGGATGACATGGCGTATTACTAGTTTATATAGTATTTCTTTTTCCGCTGCACTGTTTGTTGTTGTATGTTGTTGTACACTCTGATGTGATGATATGATGTAATAAAATGTGATGTAATGTAATAACTGATATAGTTCTTTGTTTAAAGATTATTCATTTATTATTATATGTTGTTCCGCTGCGAATTGTGAGATTCTGTTGTTGTTCTGTTGTTTCCTTTCTGTCCCGTCCTATTTTCTTCTGTCTTTTTCCTTTTTCTCTATTCTCTTTTTCTTTCTATCTTTAAAATTCTTCTATCTTCTGTTTTTCTAATTCTCTGTTTTCTAAAAATTGTCTATCTTCTTTTCCTCTCTTCTTTCTTTTCTTTTCCTAAATTCTTTTTCTTAAAACCCCTAAGGGTTCGTATTTTCGTTCATCTTGAATTAAACAAAGGAGATTAGTGTCTATTCAAGGAGTACGGACTTACGGGTCTTTACATGTTTGCTTTGCTTACATGCTGAATTCCCAGGCCTTGGATTTACATTTGCAACTCAATTTTTGCTTCAAGGTTTTAAATGCTTTGGTTTTGTTTAAAGCTTCCAGGTTTAAAAATATTTTTTTTTTCTTTTTTTTTTTAGTGGTAGGCTTCAGAGTTTTGAACTATTATGAAGAAGATATATAAAAGAATGAATTTGCTGCTTGTAAGATTATGTTGGTACAACACAACAGAGACATTTCCTTCTTGCCTTACATACTACTCTACAGGCTTTACCTCTATTTCTACTTGTTTATTTTTATGTTTGTACATAGATATTTTTTTGGTTTAGAGATTTTTATTTTATATTAGTGGCTGATGTATATTATATTAATGGCAGCTATGCTTACATTATGGGCTGAGATGTATTATATTGTGTACTAAGGTAAGGGCATTAATTGCTTAGTGCTCTATTCCTCAGTCTACATGCATAGCTTCATTTGCTTGTACATCTTCTTTTCTTTATTATTGTGGCTGTAGCTTTGTTACTTATAACTATTTCCTCTATCTCGGCTGTACAATATGGAGATAGTATATAAAAGAAAAAGCATGTTCAGGGTGTTGTATTTCTTTTTGCTTTTCTTTGTTTCTCTTTCTTGTTTTGGTTTCACACTAGTATTTTTTTTGCTGTCTTCATATTTGCATATTTTATTTTTCTTTCTTTTGTCTATTTCTTGTTTATTTTCAGTTTAGACACTTATCATTGCTTGTTCAAATCTTTACAAGCTGCATACTATTCTTTTTAGTTTAGTTTTATACTTATTGTTTTTGTTTTATATATCAATGTTCTTATTTTTATTCATAGCTTAAGTATGAATTATTTTACTTTACAAAATAAGTGAACTTCTATTTTTATTTTACTCTTATTACTTTTGTAGCCTACTCCATTTGTATTATCTTGTATTGATTTATTAATATGAGATTAAGATATATATATATATATATTTACTTTATGTTGTTATATCTTATATTTTATTTACTTCTTATTTATTGTCTTGTATTTATTATATATATATTTTAACCATCAAAAATAAATTAACAATTCACTTATTATTCATTTCGTACTTGTGTCAATGTATATACTTTAATATTTATTTTTCAAACCATTAATATAAGATTTAAATTCAAGTAATTTAACACATTTTTATTTGAGATCGGGGAAACTCGCATCAATCCATCTATGCATTTCACAATTTTAATTCAAAAATTTGATAAATTATCAATTTAAATTAAATTAAAATCTAGGGTCGTTACATAGAATCATCGAGTGAAGGAGTGTATTTGTAATTAATATTAAAATGTTTCGTTGTGTGTTGTTTGAGTTGTCAAATTTGAATTTTGGGTTCGATTGATTCGTTTGATCAACATTATCGATACGAATTCCAAAACACTTAAACAAAGCAAACTGGAACAATATTGTTTTCAAATTTGTAAATGAAAAATAAATTTTGTATGATTATATTATATATATAAGTATAAATTTTCTAAAATTCAATAGTTAAATGAATTGGTTGTTAAAAATGATTATATTTGACTTTCAATTATTGTTTGGTAAACCATTAGCTATTGCAACATGATATAAATAAATGAATTTATAAAAGCATGGTTTATAAATTGATTTGAAATTTGAAATGAGAACAAATTAAGAATTTGAGAATTCAATTTCCGGTATTTTCAAGAAAATTTGGTTTTTGAAGTATTGGAATATATTATTTGAGAGTATTTTCGAATAGAAATCGTTTCCAAAGAATTTTTTAGGTTTTAAAATTAGTGCCCTTTTCTTTTGCCATTGGAAAATATTTTCAGTGATGACTGCAGCATCATCGACAATCATTTTTGAGCCTCGAAGCGGAGAGACCACGTAGCAACTTCGCTGTACTTTTGTTTTGTAATGAATTTTGTTCGAATTTTTCTTGCGTAAAATTTGATTTATATAATATATATGTATAAAAAATTTCAAATTAGCTTGAAGAAAAACTGGAAGTTTGAATCTTAAGTTTTATATTAAGAATGGTTTCAATTATTGGAATAAAGTGAAATTTTTGAATAAGTGGAATATCTAAAATGATAAATGAAATTTAACCAACTATAAATAGTTGAATTTGAATAATAACTTATTTGTATAATACTAAATTGCATTCTAATATATATAACTTGCCAAAAATATTCAAAAAGTCAAAATGTTAGGATATAATAGGGTTGTATAAGAAGAAAACTTAAGTAATAAATTGTTCAAACTAAAATCTGGTTTAATATAAATGTTGTTAATAAAAGGGAAATTTTTATAGTATTTAATTACACTCATAAACATTAATATAACTTACCTAGAAAATTTTAAATGTAATTAGAATGTAATTGGATAATATACACTAGGATATAAGTAATAGGATATTAAAAATGACATTTTGTGAGGGGAATTTACTGATAATAAATTGGAGAATAAATTGAATAATATAAGGAAACTTATTCGTTGAATAATATATAATTGTAAAATATATACACCTAATATATATTGCAAAATATGAACTTAAGAATAGTGAACTTGAATTTTAGTCGAATCAACTTAGCTGAAGATAAACGGGAAAAAAGTTTAAACGAATTTTTTTGATAGAAATGTTGATAAAATGAAAGAAAATCAATTTTAAATTTAATGACTATCTATAAGTTGAATAAAATGGATTAAACCAAATTATTGACTATTAATTTATTTGACATTGAAATCTATATGGTTTTGAATAGTTAAAGTTGAATGTTGAGGTGGAGTTTACTACGGTTGATCTAATAAATTTAATAAATGAGTAAAATAAAACATACTTTGTTGTGAAAATTATGCAATAAATGTTAATAAATTTGAAGCAAATCAATTGAATAAAAATATATAGAACAAAATCAACAAAATTTCAACATAGTAAATTTGATTAATTAAATAGAATGAATTTAAATCAGTTAATTGAATGTAATTAAATTTAAAAATAAATGAGATTTCTATGGTTTCTGAATTAATTTTTTTTAATTAAATACGTGGAATAAAATAAATAGAAATTAATGGTCAAGTTTTGTATTTTTAATCTATCTTTTCTTTTGGTTGTTTCTATTCTCCTACCCCTTCCTTTTCGGAGACGAAACGTTTTGAGTGGGAGAGAGTGTAACGATCCAAAAAATTTAAAGGTTTTAATAACGTAATTAACTGAATTTGGGAAAATTTAAAATAGTTGAATTTGGAAATAAAAATTTATTATTTGGTATGCATCTATTTTAACGTAGCAACTGGTAAATTTTCATCTCATAATATTGAAGCTTATTTTATTGTGTAGTTTTATTCAAATTTAAATCAATTACTATTTGATGATAATGAAATGTTTTCAAAACCTGGATCTTTTTATGTAATAAATTTTTAAATCATCTTCTGAGTGAGAAGTCATATTTTATTTCATCAAGTTTGAACTGTTATTGCTCCGTTTACCTTATTTTCGGCGTATTTGCAACATTTTCGACACCGAATATTGATTTTTCATAGGATGATCATACTGTTGATATCTGTGTATGTTTTGATCATCTCGTCGTGCTAACCTCTGCAGTATATTCAATTGGGTGTTTTGGAGTCCAGAAGACGACAGAAACTACAAGGTGGTTAACCGTACTGGTATCCGCTTTATGCCTTTTTGTTTCTTATGCCCACTCACTTACCCACCGTATAATTCCAATAGTGATTCGGATTTATGTTACTAAATTAAACCTTTTGATTTTTCCATCCCCACTATATTCATATTGGTTTGTTTTCCTCTGTTATCTCTCCATGCTCTATGATTTTTAAACCAAAAATTAATATACGTACAGTTTTACATAAAAAACGTTTGCATCCCATTAATTGATGAACTCTTCCCATTTGTGCCTTTCTCTATAAACCACCTTTACCTTTTTCACCTTCCACCTATCGTTCATTTGCTTGAAAAATAAGCTTTTATAAAAAACAACAAAATATACATAACAGGTTTGCATGCTTTCCCTAAAGCCTTCTCATGTCTTCTTTATGCTCGTCCAACCTCCCATTTTCTCTGCACCTTTTTCTCTACCTTTCATTTTGAACCCATACTTCCACCTTTCCGCCAAAATACACTACCACAAGCAAACCATAAATGATCCTCCCACCCATCATTGGCCACTCCTCTAGGCCTTTTCCCTCACGCCTTGACCAACATCGGCCAGCAACCACCCACCGACTGCAGCCTCTGGCCAACGTTCGACCTGTTTTTTTCTCTCGCCGAGCTTGGCCAAGCCATCACCGATCCCCTTCTTTATTTAATGGTTAGATTCTTATTTTGGTTAGTAATATATATATTTATATGATATGTTAATATATAGATATATTGTGTAATGTTTCGTATAGGTTGTTTATATATATTAGCCATGATTTTTGCTGTAGCCGTGAGTAGCTGTCCTATTTTTTTCTTTCTTTTCATACTGCGTGTTGTGTGTGCATATTTGACATCTACATGTATATATATATATAATCTTTTTTATTGATTTTATAAATATATATATAGTGTTTATTGTATAAATTTGCATAAATATTAGTCGAGAAGCATATTATCTTGCTCATTGCTAAACCGAATGTTGGTTTTCAAATATATGTACTACAATATTGATTTGGCTTCATGTTATCTGTAACATATATATTTCCAAGGTATATTTCAGTTTAACTGTAGTACATATCGAGTTTGTACAAAATTAGTTATAGGTCTATATAAATCTTATTCATATCTTGTTGCTGTATATATAAAATAAGAAGTTATATATAAGAAGTATTATATATATGTAAGATCGGTTGGGTTTTATTTTTTTAGTTATGATAGTCGACCTATATAATCTACCTTTTATAGTAATGTAATGTGTTAGTGTACGTATAATTTATACCCTACTATTTTCAGATATTGTTTTAAAAAAATATTACAACATGGACATTTTATATGTATAGATTTTTACAAATCCTTTGTTAGTACTCAATTAAATTGTTGTATATGTGTATAGCTATATATATAGCTATGGTATATACGTTATAATATTTTATATATATAGGTCATATAGTATTTTATAACATATAAATGGTATATAATAAATTTGTTATGAAGTTTAGTAAGTTGTTTTCTGTGTTTATATTAAAGCAAATTTTATAAATTTATTTAAGTTGTAGGATTTTTCTATATATAGGTTATGTGTAATCTTTAGTTTAATTGGATAAGTCTGTACGTTATATATAAAGGTATATGGACAATAAGATTTGTTTATATAAGTTACTTGAGTTGTTTTCCATACATATATGGTTATTTTAATTTTGGAATATATATAGATTTAAACCATAAGTTATATTGATTTGCGTGAGTTATGTATAGTATGTTGTATATACATTTATTTCTAAACTTTTAGATATAGATGTATTTAGTGTATATATAAGTAAGTTACACATTAGCTTATATATTAGTTATATATAAGTATTGTTGATTTCAAAGTATTTGTTTCCAAATAAATTACGATTATATGTTTGATTTTTTTATATATATGTTTTAATTTAAAACAATGATTTTGAAATACATATATATTTAAATTTAAAATGTATTGGAATTTAGGATATGACTTATATATAGTTATATATATATGTATATATATGTTCACTTATACCATTGATCTTCTTCAATCTAGTTTTGATTTGATTTCGTCAATTTCAAATTTCCAGCTTCGCTTTGTTCGACGAACTCGTGTCCATCGTACTTTTCTTCGAAATTCGTGCTTGGATTCGTAGGTCATTTCTTTGTCAAATCTATCTAACCTTGAAAGGTGAGCAATCACACACGATTAACGTTCTTATGTTTATAAGATCTGATTTCGTTTGAACGACAATTGAAATATGCTGCTGTTAGTTATTTCAATTATTATTTATATATTATTATCTGCAATTATTCACTTGTGGGATATGACACCATATCCTATTGTTTATATTTTATTTAATCACTGATGATATATGCCTATTGTTATATCTTATATTTTATCATATATGTTCTCACTCTGCAAGTTCCCTGTTAGTATAGAATTCCCTGCGGGTTGAAATTATACACACCTGAACAATCTGTAGAATATGAGAAAATCGTTATGGGTTGAAATGACAAACCCAAGTGATTTTCATTTGAATTAAATTTAGGATCGCGGGTTGAAATGATATATACCCGTATATATTTAAATTGCAGATTGAAATAATAAATATCTATATCACTTGACCAAAGGATAGAAAATTATATGCAGACACCGTTGGTCTATATGTAGGTATATATTTTAAAAATGATTTCCAAGGTTTTGAAATGAATATTTTGGTTTTAATAAATATTGATTTTAAGATATTATACATACATGTTATTTTACAAGGGTTTAAAATTTAGATTTTTAAATTTATATGTTTGAAAATTTTAAGGTTATAAGTTAGTTTTGAAATTATATTTTAAGATAGATTTATAATGATTTTTATAACTAAGGTTGGGAAGATAAATTTGAATTTATATGAAACTGTATTTAATTAAGAATTTTATTTAATTAAATCAATTTGAAACTTATTGAAATTGAGATTTTAAAAGATATGATTTTATAACTTTATTTTTGGTTTAAGGTAATTAAATGAATATTTCAAGTTAGATAAACTGAAGGAAATATTTAGTTTATTTGTAATTTAGGGTTTTATTTAAATGATATTGGATTTATTAAGTAAACTTTTCAAAACTAAATATTAATGAAGTTAATTTTGATATATATGAAATTACCAAATCTATTTTTGAAAATATTTGAATATTAAAGCTTTGAAATATATTGAAATTTAAATGGTTTATTTTGTGGTTCAAATCTGTACTTGAAATCAATATAATTTGAAATGATTTATTGAAAAACTGAATTGAATCGAAGTTGAAGAATTGAGATTGAATTAAATTGGAATTTTGGAATTCGAGTTGGTTTGAATTGATTTGTGTAAATTTGAGGAAACTATTTTATTATATAAAGTATTTTTAAATTATATTTTACTTTATAAATTATTTTAATATAAACTATTTTAATATAAACTATTTTAATATAAACTATTTTAATATAAACCATTTTTTATATAAATTGTTTTTATATAAAGTATTTTATAAAACTATTTTATTATATATTATTATTAATATTTAAAGTATTTAAGTGGAGTTAGTTATGATTTCAAAGTTATGGTTTCCAAAGTATTATGATTTTAAAGTGTTATGGTTTCCAAAGTGTTAAATTTCAAGTTTTTTGGTTTCGAAAGTGTTGTAACTTTGAAAGTGATATGATTTTTGGAAATGGATATATTAGAAATGGAAATGATATCGTATTGATATTGTTTTGAAATGGAAATTGATATTTTGGTTTTGAAGTATGAACTATTTTTAAATGACCGCGGTGTTATAATAACAATTCGTTGTTAAAGAGACCAGGTTCAGATATTTTCATACTCTCTGCCAATACCGAAAACCAATTTAACAGCTGCATGCGTGATGGACGTTCCAGAATGAAGTAGGATGGTTTGGTGACGATTCTATATGTTATTTACGTGACCCTAACTCCCGTGAGCCAGTTTGATGCAGCTAAAACAGGAGCCACGCCGGGCCAAGTGAGGTCATTCCTCCGATCGGGCACATTTCTTCGATACCATTCTATTGCTTTTATGATTTGATTGGGTGCACCCTTTGATTTGGGAGTGTTTCATGAGGTGGGCGGTAGGAGCTGCTATGCGTTAGCACCAGTCCAAATACGCAAACGGTATATCTACCCTGGCATTGCCTCGAGTGCCTTGTCGCATGCCCTACCGCGCCTTCTGCAAGTTTGTTTTGTACCATACCTATGTGATGTCCTTTGGGTAAACCTCCAGTTTAGGGAGGAGCATACGGCATTTTGTAGACTACGGGAATATATAAAATGTGTTAAAGGGGATATGGGCAACTCCTTAACACTATTTTAATACTTTTACTTTACATAGACATATTATAATAGCGTATATTACTACACAGTAGATAGTTCCACGGATCCTGACTCGAGTGTTTTGTGTTTTACTTTACGCTCGGGTCAGACTGAGTGTCACAGCATTTGAGACTCACCTTTGGAGTACGAGCTTCACTTTGAGATCCATCTGTATCTATTCAGCTTTCAGCTATCTAGGGGTTTTGTTCACACTTGTCATTTGTTTATATTCGAGACTGCATTATATTTGATATTCTGTTGTATTTTATTTCAAACTCTATTATTTATATAGTAGCTTAAGGAACTACTATTTATCTATTCCGCTGCTTATTGTTATATTACTCTATGTCTTTGATTCTGTGATTAATTTATTTACTGAATATGTTGAGTTTTGCCAAATATAAATTAACAATATGATATTTAGAGCAATTCAAGTCCGACATTTGTGAATGCGAGTGGTTTAAAATACCAGGTTGTTACAGTTGGTATCAGAGCTCCGGTTTTAGACAAACTTAGCATATAGAGTAAATTTAATTACAAAATCACCCTCATTCGAGCTTGATTTCTTCCTCTTTGATTTGGATTTCTTTTGAATTTCGAAACTTCCCCATTCATTCTGAAATCCATTCTTGTCTCTCCCTATTCGTGTTTTCTTGATTCTGGAGCATCCCATAACTCCACTGTATAATTTGTAAAGGGGTGAAACTTCTTTACAATAAACATCGATTCACCGAAGATTTCTGTATCCTCGGTTTAGATGCTGCAATCTCTTGCTAGGCCTGAATTCTATCTCTTGTAATTGGATGTCGATTGCCGTAGAATTCTCAATCTTATTCTTGAAGTCACAGTTGACAAGATTAAGGTCGTCCGCGACTTATATAAGTCGATCCATTCTTTTCTCTCTTTGTAGTCATCTCATCTGCATTACGAGCTTATCTTCTGGTTAAAATACTTTTTGATTAGGGTTCCTCTAAACTTGAATCCCTATCCTTGTTCTAAAATTTATTCTGGAATCATCGAGTGAGGGGGTGTATTTGTAATTAATATTAAAATGTTTTATTATGTGTTGTTTGAGTTGTTAAGTTTTAATTTTGGGTTTTGATAGATTCGTTGGATCAACGTTATCGATAGGAATTCAAAAGTACCTGAACAAAGCAAATTGGCACAATCTTGTTTTCAAAATTGGTAAATGTAAAATAAATTTTTGTATGATTATATATATATATATAAACATAAGTATTAATTTTCTAAAATTCAATAGTTAAATGAATTGGTTATTAGAAATGATAATATTTGACTTTCAATTATTGTCCTGTAAACCATTGACTATTGCAACATGACATAAATAAATGAATTTATAAAAACATGGTTATAAATTGATTTGAAATTTGAAATGAGATTAAATTAAGGATTTGAGAATTCAATTTGGTTATTTTCAAGAAAATTTGGTTTTTAAAGTTTTGGAATATATTATTTGAAAGTATTTTCGAATAGAAATCATTTCCAAAGAATTTTTTAGGTTTTAAAATCAGTGCTCTTTTCTTTTGTTGCTGGAAAATACTTTCGGTGATGACTGTAGCATCATTGACATTCATTTTCGAGTCTCGAAGTGGAGAGACCACGTAGCACCTTCGCTACACTTTTGTTTTGTACAATGAATTTTGTTTGAATTTCTTGCGTATAAATTAATTTATATAATATATATGTATACAATTATTTCAAAATAGCTTGAAGTGAAATCGAAAATTTGAATCTTAACTTTTATATTAAGAATGGTTTCGATTATTGGAATAAATTGAAATTTTTGAATAAGTGGAATATCTAAAATGATAAATGAAATTTAACCAACTTGAAATAGTTGAATTTGAATAAGAATTTATTTGTATAATAGTAAGTTGTAATCTAATATATATAACTTGTCAAAAATATTCAAAAAGTCAAAATGTTAGGTTATAATAGGGTTGTACAAGAAGAAAATTTAAGTAATAAATTGTTCAAACTAAAATCTGGCTTAATATATATGTTGTAAATAAAAGGGAATTTTTTTATAGTATTTAATCACACTCATAAAAATTAATATAACTCACCTAGACAAGTTTAAATGTAATTAGAATGTAATTGGATAATATACACTAGGATATAAGTAATAGGATATCAAAAATGACATTTTGGTAAGGGAATTTACTGATAATAAATTGGATAATAAATTGAATAATAAAAGGAAAACTTATTTGTTGAATAATATATAGTTATAAAATGTATACACCTAATATATATTGCAAAATATGAACTTAAGAATAGTGAACTTGAATTTTAGTCGAATCAACTTAGCTGAAGATGAGTGGGAAAAAAGTTTAAACGAATTTGTTTGAAAGAAATGTTGATAAAATGAAAGGAAATCAATTTTAAATTTAATGACTATCTATTAATTGAACAAAATGGATTAAACCAAATTGTTGAATATTAATTTATTTAAAATTGAAATCTATATGGTTTTGAATAGCTAAAGTTGAATGTTGAGGTGGAGTTTACTATGCTTTATCTAATAAATTTAATAAATGAGTAAAATAAAACAAACTTTGTTGTGAAAATTGTGCAATAAATGTTAATAAATTTGAAAAAAATCAATTGAATTAAAATATATGGAATTAAAATCAATAAAATGTGAACACAATAAATTTGATAGATTAGATAGAATGAATTGAAATCAATTAATTGATTGTAAACCATTTTAAAAATAAATGAGATTTATATGGTTTCTGAATTAATAATTTTCAATTAAATACATAGAATAAAATAAATGAAAATTAATGGTTAAGCTTTGTATTTTTAATCTAACTTTTCTTCTGGTTGTTTTTATTCTCCTACCCCTTCCTTTTCGGGGACGAAAAGTTTTGAGTGGGGGAGAGTGTAAGGACCCGTAAATTTTAATTGTTTTAATAACGTAATTAACTGAATTTTAGAAAATTTAAAATAGTTGAATTTGGAAATAAAAATTTATTATTCGGTATGCATCTATTTTAATATAATAACTGGTAAATCTTCATCTGATAATATTGAAGTTTATTTTATTGTATAGTTTTATTTAAATTTAAATCACTTACTATTTGATGATAATGAAATGTTTCAAAACCTGAATACTCTTATATAATAAATTTGTAAATCATCTTTTGAGTGAGACGTCATATTTTGTTTCATCAAATTTGAACTGCTACTGCTCTGTTTACGTTATTTTCGGCATATTTGCAGCATTTTGGCACTGAATATCGACTTTTGAGAGGATGATCGTATCGTTGATATATATGTACCTTTCTGATCGTCTCATCGTGCTGACCTCCGTGGTATGTTCAATTGGGTGTTTCGGTGTCCGGAACATGACGGAATCTGCAAGATGGTTAACCGTACTGGTACCCGCTTTGTGCCTTTTTGTTTCTTATGTCCACTCACTTACCCACCGTATGATTCCAATAGTCATTGGCATTTATTTTACTAAATTCAACCTTTTGAATTTCCCATCCCCACTATATTCATATTGGTTTGCTTTCCTCTGTTATCTGTCTAATATTTAAATCGAAAATTAATATACGTACAGTTATACACACAAAAAACGTTTGCATCCCATTAATGTAACGTCCCGTCTTTTTGTATGCTTTAAATCGACGATAAACCACACATGTTAGACTTAAACCATACAGAAGGGTGGATTTTTATGGGGTAAATAAGAAAAAGAAGAGAAAGAAAAAGAATAAAACAGAGTCTTATAACAGAACGATAAGTTATAATAATCAAATATACAGTTCATGAAGCTGTTTTACAAAATATTTGATTATACTTATACAATACATATCAGAGTTACACATACCAGAGAACAATAAATAATGCAGCGGAAAAGTGAGAATGTAGTGGAATACTATAATAAGTAATAATAAATCTTCATCCTCGTCCTCCAGAATATAGTCTTCCAAATCCTGAAATGCTCAGGCTGACCCAAGCGTATTGAAAAGACAAAACACTCGAGTCAGAACTAAAAGATTTTATGTAAGTTAAATCAACGGTGAATAATACGAGTGGAATGGCCTCAGAGATGTTTATGGGGTTTGACATCTCCTATCCAGTGTCTAACGTGAGTGTAGTAACTTAAGAGATGCTCAGGATTCACATCTCCTAAGGATCCGTTAAACTATTTACTATGTAGTAATATTTCGCTATTATAATAATGTCTATAGTAAAATAAACTTACTTTTAAATAGCGTTAAGGGGTTACCCATATAGCCCTTACCACATAATAGTCCCAGTTGTGACGCCCCACCTATATGCTCACAATAACAATGGTTATTATAAGGAATAACGTCTGCTATCGCGAAGAATAAGGCTTGTTAGAAGCGACCATCTATAAGTTATGCCTTAGACGGGTATTGATTACATCGATAGGAGTTGTGAAAATTACTCCCAAAAATATAAATTCAATCCAAATCTAAAACGAAACAACAGTGGCTAAGGAAAAATCCAGAACAACTCATAATAACAACACTGATAGTATAACCACATCAGAATAGAATTATCAGATATATAGCGGAAGACAAGTCTGGAATACATGCTACAACAATAGATAGTTCACAAGAACCAATGTACATATACCTATATATCAACATACACGAGATGAGAGTCAACACCAATAGTACACCTCGAAGACTAGACAAAAAAAATGGAGTGAAGTCCCAAAAGCTGAAGCTGCAACAGAATCAGAGATAGCGAATATCCTGAAATAACTCGGTTTGACCCGAGTATTATTTAAAAGAAAATAATAAACGGATCAGTCTAATTTAAACTTAGATGTGAATGTATCATAAAAAACATCAAACAACATAATAATAGTCTCGAATGAGACTATTCAACAAAAAAAACATAGATTAAATGAAGAAATCACATCAAACTCCATCAAATTCAACTCATTAAACTCCATCAAAATCAATAATCTCGAATGAGACTATTCAGCGCAAATAATCATCATAGTTTAAATGAAGAAATCACAATTTAAACTCCATCAAAATCAGCTTTTAAATTTCCAATTGAATTTAAAACAGCAATACGCAAATTTATAATCTCGGATGAGAATATACACAAATTTATAATCTCGGAAGAGACTATACTCAAAATTATTATCTCGGAAGAGATATACAACAGAGTAATCAGCATAGTTTAAAGGAAGAAATCCCATTAAACATCATTAAAATCCACTTCCAAATTCACAATTGAATTCAAAGCAGCAGTACACAAAAATCTAGAAATAAATTAAGATAACTAGACAAATTAACAGTCACAAAATCTAGAAATCAAAATAAGATAACTAGAAAATCAATATAAAAGATTGATCGATCCCAGCAGATGGCGAGTTTTAGCTACGCCGCACGTGCATCTCAGATGGCCGAAGCCTACCAAGTATTATAAATTTTAGCGCCCATCAGATGACCCGAAGGTCCGCAGAGTGACCCGAAGGTCTAGTACTGGTATTTGACCCGAAGGTCCATCAGATGACCCGAAGGTCCAGCAGAGTGGCTCGAAAGCCCAACAAAATCATCAAAATCATCAAACAGCAGATGTTTCAATTAACGAGTCCGGAATTAAGCAAAATAGTGAAAGTGTGGTTCCATACTCCGCACTTTTGCTAAATCATTTAAATCTCTTCATCGTTTCCTTGAAAGTGCAAAATTGTGTACATTATAAATATAACATTTTACATTTTCAAACGGACAAGTGCGGAATTAAGCGAATCAGTAAAAGTAAGGGTTCATAGTCCTAAATTTTGTTTAAGTGTTTAAATCGCTTCCTCATTCTTTTGAAAGCGTAAACTGTAAAAAAATTGGAAACAATTTTATTTTAAACGATTTTGAAAACACGTGATTAAAACAACAACATTTGTAGCAATTTCGACAAAGAAATTGCGCTTCACAAAACACCGTAAAAACGGATATCAAATCAGTGTTGCGGAATAACTGCTTGAAAATTTACTTTAAAATTGACGTTTACTGAAGTCAAAACAACAGTAATTTTATTCGTCAAAAATATCACCAAAAAAACACGCTTCAAAAATATAACACCTGCGTAAATATTCCGTTATTAAAAATAATGGCAACCAAATACATTTTAAAACGTAACACCGGTTCAACGCGAATTAAATAGTGGACTGCACCACTATAAATTCAAAAATATTGCACTGCTCAATATACCCGCGCACTACAATATACATGTGCGGATTAAAACCGAGTATGCATAAAATGAAATTGACAAAATAATAAAAGTGACCGGGATGAATACATGTGCACAATATAATTTTTGCATGCAAGTTAAATAATGGTTTTGGATAACATTTTAAATAAGGATGCATGTTAGTGCATTTTGCTGCAAATCAAATAATGATGCACGTTAGTGCATTTTGCATGCAAGTGAAAAATTCCAAGTGAACCATTTAAAACACAATGATCTGGCAACGTTCAATTTGGTATGCACGTACCCATATATCCATAGTATGAACCTGGATTTTTTTCTTGTAAGCATTAAAACGAAAAGCACTTTTAAACTATTTTGTCCAATGATTTCATGCTATTCTCATTCCACGTTATTTCGTTCACAACTGTGAGCGCATAATACAAAATATGCATTTCATTAAATATGAAGAAGAGTAATAAATGACCTGGGCTAAATTAAACATGGACACACGTTCAAATGAAAGAAAGCAAGACAACAATACAAGTAGCACATACCCCAACTTGCATGGCACGTCATAATACAAAAGAGTGAAATGACCAGACTTGTTTTATATGTGACTTAGTTTGCACATAATAAATGTTTTTAAAAATTTTATGACTTGGGATCGGTTTGATGCACGTACAAATAAAAGAAAGTGGCCAGGCAAATTGTTTGTTGCATGCATAAAAAAAAATTGAACAAATTGTGTCCTGCTATTGACGTGCTATATAATTTTCATGCAATTGATGAAACAACAACCAACTAAAAGGACTCAGTTTTAAAGTCGATACTAAACTTGATTTCGCTACTAAAATTTTTATGCAGTAATAGCCAAAAATAAAGGACCTGGACACTTGATAAATATATGCATGCAACTTGAAATAGAAATTAAAAATATCACGTGAAGTAAATTTTTTCAATGCCACCCTTTTACATGCAAAGATGAAGTTTAGAAACAATTAAACAACCTGTCTATTTCTACTTCGCATGCAGATTATTGAAATTAACAATAGAAAAGCATCCAAATAAATAGCACTAGAAATGTGAGAGTAACACTCACCTCAAATTTGCTTCAAAAATCAGTTAACTACCAAGATCCAAAAGTAGCAAAAAAAATTGAACCACCATTAAATTTTCTTTTGCAGAGCTACTGAAGATGAAAAGTGGAAGATGCATGCTCTTGGAAAAATGAGTAAAAGCATACTTTTCTTTGCCCATTTGTGTATACAAGTCAAATAAAGAATGTGCTAGCAAACATTTTAGTACACAAGCATTAAATGCAAACGTGCATCAGGAAAAAGGACATACTGCCAGCATAAATTGGTGGAAGCAATTATGTTCACTTTACTTTACCAAATAAGTGTGTGCGACAGCACGCAAAAATGTTCATACATTGTTTTATAAAATTGGTGACAGCACTTGACCAACTTTTTTTATAAATGGATCACTCCTCATATGCACGTGAGGAAGAAGGAATTTTTATAACACAACTCTGATATTGTTAACTGACTTGGCAACAGATTTTGCTTCATTCTTTTTTTCCAAAATTTTAAATTTTTAAAATTTCTATTTAAAATATCTTCTCCGACAGTAATTCAAAAAATCACGGTCATTATAGGTTTTTAAAATATTTTTTTACGATGGTATATATCACAGTCGTGACACCAGTAGTCCATCCATTATCAGTGCATCTCCAGATCTGGAGACTACCCTAAATACTCCATGGGCTACGAGAGAAAAACGAACTCGTACAAGGCGCGCTAGGGTAGGTGACATGGCACACAAGGAAATTCTAGGGTAGATATACCAATTACGCATCCAGGCTGGTGGTAATGCGTAGTGCGCAGCTACCGCCCACCTCGAGCCACACCCCCAAATCAAAAATCAAAAGTGGCCACCGAATCAATCCAAAAGTCAGAGTATAATATCGAAGGAGTGTGTCCGATCAGAGGAATGACCTCATTGGCCTGAGAATCGCTCATGTTTTAGCCACCTTATGCCAACTCACGGGAGTCGGGTCCACGTATATACCTTAATAGAACGTCGCCACCATCCTACTTCATTCTGAAATCTCCATTGCGTACATGGTTGTTAAAGTGGTTTTCGGAGTTGGCAGAGAGTATGACAACTTCCGATCCCGGTCTCTTTAACAACCAAACTTTATTATAACACCCCGGTCTTTTCAAAATAGTTTATACTTTTAAAACCAGAATATAATATCCATTTCAAAACCATATAAATACGATATCCTTCCCATTTCAAAAATCCATCAATATGATATCGTTTTATTAAAACCCAAATCAATATAATATTATTTTATTTCGAATATATCCTTTCTAAAATCATAGCACATTCAAAATAATAATATTTCAAAACCAAACGCTTGAAATATAACCTTTCAAAACATAATACTTCGAATTTCATAGCTTCTAAACCATAACTTCCAAAACTTAAATGGTTTGGATATTCAAACAATATATAAAATAAAATAGTTTGAATTTAAAATCACTTTATAAAGTAAAATAATTTCCACGACTTCATAATTTTATTCATTTAAATTAAATCTCAATTCATCACTTTCAACTCACTTTCAGTTTCAACAAACCATTTCATTTTCAGTATATTTCAAACTTTGAGTATTAAACAAATTCAAAACTAAGGTTGATAATTACAACTCAACAATTCAATGTTCTATTATTTAGTTTTGATATATTTGCATAAATCCACTATCATTTAAATAAAATTCAAATTTCAAATAATTGAATATTTTCCTTGCTTTATTCAAACTTGATATATTCATTTATATAACCTTAAATAAAAATCAAGTAAAAATCATATTCTTTAAAATCTCAAATTCAATGAGTCCCAAATCGATTTTTATTAAATAAAATTCTCAATTAAATACAATTCAAGATCAATTTCCAATTTATCTTGCAACCTTAATTTATTGAAATCATTATAAATTCTATATTAAAATATAATTTAAATAGATACTTAACCATATTATATTTTAAATAGAATCAAACTTTATTATTAACTTATTTATAACAACAAATTTTCACATAGCTAAAAATCAATAATAAACTAACATTTATATAGTATCTAAATCAATATTGATATAAAACCATAATTTCTTTACAAAACCATAAAAAAATCATTTCAAAGTATTTTTATATATAGACTGTGGTGTCTGTATAAAATTTTCTATCCTATGGTCAAGTGGTACGAATATTTATCCTTCCAATCCGTAATTTAAAGTAAAAATACTGTTATATATCATTTCAAACCGTAATCCCGAATGAACTAAAATGCAGAACAACCTGCAGTCTATAACAATATAAAATACAACATTCATTCACTCAATATCAATCATCAACCATTTATCACAATCATCATCCAATTCAAACAATAACATCAACATGGAACAGATAATAAATAACAGGTAATTACTAGTAGTTTATATTCAATAATAAATTAATTTGACTGGCAGTTTATATGCAATAATAAATTGGACAATAATTTAATTCAATAAATTAAATTTGAATGGAATGATAATAAAAATATACCAAACAGCAATAAATAAATTTCTAATTACGTCAGAAATTAATTTAACACACATAAGAAATTTTAGAAGTTGTGAGTGGGTTAAAACACTCATCTTTATACGAATCTGAAAATAATAGACTTCTAATCAATAGCTTCGCTCTATGTTTCCTTAGTCTCCTTCTTGATTGCTAGCTTTGTTCCGTAATTTTTATTTTATTTTGATTTACTTTAATTTCCCTCCTTATTATATTAATATATACATGTGTATTTATGTATGTATTTTTAAAAGGTTTGGAAAAGATATGAAAAAGAAGAATTGAAAAAGAAAAGGATTAAAATAAGAAGAACCGAAAATGGAAGAGAAGATAAAGATTTGAAAAGAAAGAAGAAAGTTTGAAATAGAATAAAATTGGAAGAAGAAGAATATTTTAAGAGGAAGGAAAAATTAAAATGAGAAACAATAAGGAGATTTGAAGAAAAAAAGGAAAAAGAAAAAAAGAAGAAGATTACAATGGAGGCTGGGGTTTCATTTGCATCATATCTTATTTATAAGGTTAGAGTTAGGTTTAGGGCCAAAGAGATTTAAAAAGAAAGGCCGCTATCAATTAGAAATAAATGAAATGACGTTTCAGTAAAATGAAGTTGGAAAATGAACGAAAAAAGAAAGTAAATATGAACAAACTTGGTATTGAAATATAGTAAATATGAACAACCTTTTTAAAAGTAGCAGGTATTAAAAAGAGGCAATTATTAATTAGAAAGGGAATGAATGGACCAACTCTATACTGTAAACAAATTTTTAGAATTCAAATTTCAAAACAATCGTTTACTTAATTAATTTTGTTAACCCTAAACGTACCAAAATTAAGATCCTTTAAAGATTTAATTAACACACAATAAAGGAAAATAAATTCTCTACACAAATTTATGTCATAATTTAACATTGGTTTGTATTTATTACATTCACTCCATTAATTATTGCATAAATTCTCATTAATATACATTAAAGTTCATTTAATTCTAATTGATTCCCATTTTAATTATTAAACCAAATAAACGGGTAACTTATAACAAGTATTTCCATGACTTTAATTACACTTATGAATTCCCTATTATCAAGCAAATGTTACAATTCTTAAATACTTCTGCTTTTATTTAATTACCATTAACTATATTATTATTCCATTAGCTAATTAAGTAGTTACATTCGTTTCTTACATTTCAGTCTCATAACCAATTATAACAATTTTCAATATTTCACTTGACCTTTCATTTCAATTTATCCATTTATTAAGTTTTACATTCATTACATTAGTGCTCCCATTCCATCCTTTATTTATTGACTATCATATTTCCATTTACTATATTTTGGTCAATTTCACACATTATTTGTAATTAAAGTCTCAATTAATTTACTTATCTTGATTTCATTCCTTTATAACATCACTTATTTCTTTACAAATAAACTAACATTTCAATTCATCCTATTATCTTCATATCTTGTAATTATTGTCTTAGACTCATAAATGTAATACTAAGTTTCATTTTAATTTCAATTAACGCAATAATTAAATATTAAATTTCATTTAATTGCAATTAATCCAATTATTATAATCTTAGGTACCATTTACTTTGGTATACATCCTAATACATTAACAAAACGTTAAATTAAGATTTATTGTAATTGATTACCAAAGTTTATTAACACATTAAATAAATAAACAACCTATGTTAATTGTCACCTATTTGTTTTTAATTACATTTAAAAGTTTGTTACATATCAACCCAGGTTATTATTCCATATATAACACTAATTTTATTCCATTACTATTTATGATACCCTTGCATTACATACTTCAATATTTCCATTTTCATCTTTATTTCAATTGCATAATATTTAATTCCAATTGCTACAATAATTACACTTATTATAAATTAGATTTAAAACGAATGATTTGTTTGTCTTGCATTACACTACTATATTCAAATATCCATCTTTCCTTTGTATTAACTACTATTTCCATTTTATTATATTTGCCAAATATGTACATTAATTACGATCTATATTCTCAATTAATTAATTTACTTGGTTTCATACTTTTATTACATCAATTAGTACCTTATAAATAAATTTACGTTTCTATTAAATTTACATTCACACTATCCACTATTATATTAATTATCATTAAAGTAACATTTAATTACCCTTATTTGTAATTGGTAAATTAACTGCTAACAACTACATTTGTGACCATTATCCCTTTATAATACTTGTATGTTTATTCTTCACAAACAATTTCCATCTATCATATTGTTTCACACATTAATACAATAATTACATTTGTTTTTATTATATTCCATTATAACTAAGTCATAACATTTAAATTATTTTATTTAATTGGCATGTTCATTCAAGTTCATTAATTATTAACTTGCATTAACATATTTCCTTTATTTACATCCAATTACTGTTAACAATTTGTTATTTCATTAATTAATTCAATACTTACCTTTATTTTCTCATATTCAATTTGTATCCAGGTATAACACTTTCACTACTTCATTTATTAGAATTTTATTCAAAATACAAATAATTAGTTTTAATTACGATGCTATATTTCATTCTTAACATTTACTTCAATATAAATTATAAATTTTTTATTTCTTTCGAAATTTAATTATAAAAATCTTATTAATTTAACCAAATTAATTATTGAATTTTACATGTCGTTGCAATTAATTGATGAGCTGTCCCCATTCGTGCCTTTCTTTATAAACCACCTGCACCATTTTTCCCTTCCACCTGTCATTCGTTGGTTTGAAAAATAAGCTTTCACAAAAAAACAACAAGATATATAGAACAGGTATGCATGCTATCCCTGAAGCCTTCTCGTGTCTTCTTTATGCTCGTCCAACCTCCCTTGTTTCTCTTCCCTTCATTATGAAGCCATACCTCCACCTTTCCGCCTAAGTACACTACCACAACCGCACTATAACCGATCCTCCCACCCATCACGGCCTCTCCTCTAGGCCTCCTACCTCACGCCCAGACCAACATCGGCCAGCAACCACCCACCGACTATAGCCTCTAGCCTACCTCCGACCTGTTTTTTTCTCTCGTCGAGCTCAGCTAATCCATCACTGATCCCCTTCGTTATTTAATATTAGGATTATTATTTTGGTCACTCATATAAATATTTATATAATATGTTAATATATATATATATATATTGTATAAAGTTTCGTATAAAAGGATGTTTATATATATTAGCCGTGATTTTTGCTGTAGCCATGAGCAGCTGTCCTTTTTTTTCTTACTTTTCATAATGCAAGTTGTGTGCATATATTTGACGTCTACATGTTTATATGTGTGTATATATATATATTATCTTTGTTATTAATTTTATAAATATATATAGTTTCTGTTGTATAAGTTTGCAAAAATATTAGCCCAAAAGCATATTATCTTGATCATTTCTAAACCGAATGTTGGTTTTCAATATATATAGTGCAGTATTGATTTTTCTTCATGTTATCTATAACACATATATTTCCAAGGTATCTTTCAGTTTAACTATAGTATATATATAGTTTGTACAAAATTAGTTATAGGTCTATATAAATCTTACTTAAATCCTGTAGCTGTATATATAATATAAGAAGTTAAATATAAGAAGTATTATATATATGTAAGATCAGTTGGGTCTTATTTTTTTAGTTATAATAGTCGGCCTATATAATATGTCGTTTACAGTAATGTAATGTGTTAGTGTACGTATAATTTATACCCAATTTTTTATATATTGTTTTAAAAATATATTACAATATAGATATTTTTTATATATACATTTTTACAAATCCTTTGTTTATACTCAATTAAATTGTTGTATATGTGTACACCTATATATATAGTAGCCGTATATACGTTATAGTGTTATATGTATATATATATAGGTCATATAGTATTTTATAACATATTAAATGGTATATAATATAATTTGTTATGAAGTTTATTAAGTTGTTCTCTGTGTTTATATTAAAGCAAATTTTATAAATTTATTTAAGTTGTAGGATTTTGCTATATATAAGTTATGTGTAATCTTTAGTTTAATTTGGATAAGTCTGTATGTTATGTATAAAGGTTTATGGATTATAAGATTTGTTTACATAAGTTACATGAGTTGTTTTCCATATATATATGGTTATTTTAATTTTGGAATATATATATATTTAAACCATAAGTTACATTGATTTGCGTGAGTTATGTACAGTCTGTTGTATATACATTTATTTTGAAAATTGTAGATATAGATATATTTTGTGTATATATAAGTAAGTTACACATTAGCATATATATTAGTTATATATAAGTATTGTTGATTTCAAAGTATTTATTTCCAAATATATTATTATATGTTTGATTTTTTTTATATATATGTTTTAATTTAAAACAATGATTTTGAAATACATATATATTTAAATTTAAAATGTGTATGAATTTAGAATATGATTTTTATATATTGTAACTATCCCATTTTTGAATCAAATTTAATTTGGTGATTAATATAAATTTCTGGAATTAATTTGAAATTAATTTGAAATTTTCAAAAATAAATAAGATATGTGTTGATTTATATATATGAATAGATTGTGATTTGAATTTGAAATTGAAATTCAAATATAGAAATCTTAAAAAAAATTGGATTTAAAATAATATATGTGTGTTTGCGCCAAAATTGGTCACAAACACCCAAAGTCGTGAAAGCACCCGTTTACGTAATCAAATCAATAATGATTAACACAGAACTCAGCAACAATCAATATATAATTCAGCTCTAATCAACAAATCGCAGTAATTCACGAACAACAATCACAAACACAGGATTTATAGTGGTTCGGCGTTCGCGCCTACGTCCACTTTGAAGGTTTTCTCTTTATTGCTTTGCTTGATTAAATCGATTACAATGGATTGCAGCTGACAATTGCTTTGAAATCTGAATACAACAGCGATTCTGATAGTTAAACTTGAATCCGGCAGAATCTTGGCGTTCAATGGCGGAAAGATCCCCTTTTCTGAAGGCTTCAGGGTGCTATTTATAGGCGTTGGAGGCCCAGATCTTGCTGAAACTTCGTGAGACTCCTTCTGGCACGTGAGTGGGCCCGCGCGACCGACCCCACCAAGTTTCGTCTCGATCTGACATCGGTTCGAAGTGATTTCGAACCCATCAACAAATGGTCCAATCGAGCTGAAACTTGGCAGGAACAATCTTTACCTTATATGGAAGCTATTATGAAAATTTGGTTGCATTTGGATTTGTGGTTTAGGAGATATGCTCGGTTCGAAATTAGCATTCTCGGTTGGCTGGGTCGTTCGAACCCATGATTTCGAACCCTTCGTTTCGAATCCATCAGTGCACGTGGGCTTGCAGTGACGTGGCGCGCAATATTCGAATCGATCCTAACTTATCTCCGAATGGACCGCTTCGACTCCGTGAACTACGGCGAACACGTCATCTAAACCAATTGACTCGGTGGATTCGAAATAGGAAGTATTCCTGGTTTCGAACGTGGCTGATTCGAATCCAGGAATCTTCATGGGTTCGAACTTGATCGGTTCGAACTGGGTCAATCGATGGGTTCGAAGTGAGGATGTGAGGCCGAGTGAAGTCATGGATTCGAAGGTAGGCTACTGTGGTGGGTTCGAAGGTAATGTAGTCGAAGGCGATGGAGTCGAGGCAGGCACTAGCCGATGGGTTCGAACGTCGCCTGGTTTCGAAGGAAGGCTTCAGGACGGTTTCGAAGCAGATGGGTTCGAAAGCGGATGGTTTCGAGGCTGGGTACTAGCTGATGGGTTCGAACACCATGGGTTCGAAGGCAAGGGAACGGATGGTTTCGAAAAGGATGGGTTCGAACTTCATGGTTTCGAACCAGACAACGAATACTTCTCTTCACACTGAACCCATCATATCTTGAGCATACGAACTCGGATCGACTTGAAACTTGAAATGATGGCTCCTACAACCTTTCTTGTCGTGTCCTATCAATCGTGGCCTGATCCGGACACGGGCAAAATTCATCGATATCCATAGCTAAGTGAAGTATATCCAATCTCTGAGATGAACTGTTTCCCGTTTTCGACCAATCTTTTGGCATCACGGCTTTGCCAAAAAGCGGGATAACAATGTGCGATTTTTATTAGTATATAATTAATTTCAAAATCATTTTCTTTTAAGATTACATATATATAAATAAAGGAAATGTCTTTATAAAAAATAAGAAAATATTATTTAAAACATTTAATCATGCAAATTACAAGTGTAACATTATAATGTGAAATTAGACAAGTGTTAAAATTTTAACACATAAATTGATAAGTGTAATCAATTTAGCATGATAATTAACAAGTGTCCAAGATTTTTAGTTTTCTTTTATTTTAAAAGAAAAAGACAAAACAAAGCTATAAATCCTTATTCCTACACTTTCAATTTTCTTTTTATCTTCATTTTCAAAGCCTGTAAACTACAAATCATAGAAGAAAAAAATAGTAAAACAAACTCAAACCAAAATCTATTTCAAATCTTCAACTTCTTCGCAAATTCAACCTGATCTAAATCAAGAAAGTAGTTTCAGGTTCAACTCATTAATTAAGCGAACCAAAGGCAAATTAAAGATCAAAACAAGATTTCAAAGAAAAGCATTCCAGATCAAAACCGAAACAAGTTTACAGATTTCAAATTCAAAAACACATCCACCTCTCTGTTTTCAAAAATCCAGGTGAGTAAATTTCTTTGATCTAGTCTTTGACTTGATATAATGATTTATGTTGAAATGAAGCTTTGAAATATAGTTGTATGTATACAAAATGTGAATATATACATGTGCATGTCTGATAACAGGCATATTGCCTCTGTGTTGTTTATAGGTTTTCAAAATCTATTTAAAAATTTAACTCTTTCTCTGATTATTGTTTGGCTTTAAGATCTAAATGAAACATGTTTGTAAAATCAAGATCTAAGTTTAAAAATTATTTTTGAGAATAATTTGTTTAAGTTTATTTGCAAAATTTAAATATACAATGATAACTTTAAAAATATGTCAAATTCGAATCCTATAATTTCTTAATTCACCTATATCATCTTGTTTGTCGTCTTAAATCATGAATTTTAAAAGAAGAATTAAGATATTAAGTGTCGTGTTGAGTGAGAAATTCGAGGATGAACGGTTTTGGGTTTATTGGCGAATTCTGGTGATCTGTGGAGGATGTGGTCTCATGTTCATCACCAAGGGTAGCTTGGAGGTTGGCGAACCTAGGAAAATGTTAGGCGAATTTATTAGCCACCGTGGTTGCTGGACGTTGATGATGTACGGTTTTAACTCAAGTTTGGGTTGGGGTCGGATATCGAGTTGCTGCAGCTTCGTTAGTGAGCCGAATTGATCGCACTAGTGGGAATCGAAGCGTATGAGTTAGGCGGATTTTGGTCGGAGTTGTGTGGCCTCCGGTGGCCAAAGGCGGCGGGTCGAGGCAATCTTTAGTGATTCAGTTTTTGCTCCAGGTTGGGTCAAGTGGCTTGATTTCGATTTGCATGTGTGTTCGTCGATCTGGGTGGTCTGAAGGCTTGAGTGGATGGTCGTCGTTGCGTTGAAGGCGGCGAGGTTGATCCGAGTTCATCAGAGCTTCGGTGCACGTGCACATGATAGTGGTTTGTGTCAGTAGTTTAAATTGAGTAAGTAGGGTTGCTGCCTCGAAGTCAATCTCAAAGACTTTGTGTGCTGGCTTGAGTTTTGGTTTGGGTGGTCACGAGTACGTATCGGTTTTTAAAAACTTAAAAAAAAATCAAAGTTTTAAAAGAAAAAAAAGGGTGGCTCGGGGAATTCTTGGGGAAACTGAGTGGTAGCTCGGGGGTGAACTCGGGGTTGTCTTGGGTTGGTTTAAAAATAGTTTTTAAATTAAAAAAAAAATTAAGTTTAAACAAATTTTAACTCATTCTTTTAAAAATAATTATTTTATTTAAAAATGGGATTGGTAAAGGTTTTAAGTAAGTCATTTTAAATAACTAAGTTTAATTTATTTAATCATGTGATCATTATTTATAAATTAATTCTTAATTTATTTTAAATAAATAATGTAATTAAAGAGTTAACTAAAAGATTTTTTTTAAATTATTAATTAACCTAAATATCTTAATTTAATTTATGTGATAATGATGATTAATTACAAGGTTTATCAATTAAAGATTTTAATGATAATTAAGTGATTAATTAAAATAAATGACTTATCTTTTAATTAATTTAAGTTTAAGCAATTAGAGATAATTAATTGATGACAGTAATTAAAAGATATTTACTTAAAGGATAATTACTTAATGACAGTAATTAAAGAATTATTAATTAATTATTAATTGATGATTAAAGGTTAATCAAATAATGGTTAAAGATTAATTCATAAATAATTAAGGTTAATTAATTAATAATTAAGGATTAATTAATTAATTATTAAGGATTAATTAATTAATGATTAAGGATAATTAATCATTAATTAAGGATAATTAATGAAAGTAATTATATGATTAATTAATTATAATCACATGATCAATTAATCTTACTTTTAAATAATTGGATTATTATTGAATACCTTGATTTGGTTGATATCTCTGATATGTGATACATTGTGATATGAATTGCTTTGTTTGAGCTATGACACCTGTGATATATTGCTGTGTGATTGTGAACTTCTAAATTGAAGTAAAACCGTTGGCCTTTAAAATGGCATTTGAATTTCGATGTGACAGGAAGTCGGATTCCAAATGGTCATCCGAAACCCATATCGAATCTTAATGGTGAATCTTTTGTTTAAAAGATTATAAATGGAAATTTGTTGTGACTTGTGTATCCACATGTTCTTAATATAAGAGCTCATTATTCGGTTCAGCCTGGAGAGGACATTAAGTCATAAAACCCATTACGAATAATGATACAATGAATGGGAGTGCATTTGAAGACGGTGGTTGAAGACTGGGTATTTTTAAGAACGATAGGACTACCTGTCGATTGTCTTTGCATTGATTTGCTCCGCTATAGAGTTCTCCATATGTGATGGGGAGTCCGGTCGGGATTGGGGATGCCCGGATTTGCAAAGACTTGTTCCTTTATTGGACGAAGTGCCTTCAATTCCATTCAAACCCAGGATGGACTTGTATGGTTGTATGGCTGACATTACACTTTGAGATATAAAGCTGATTTCTATCAAATACATTTCTGTTAGGTGGCGGAGAATTTATTCTCTTAGCTTAACACCCTTCTCTATGACGTACGAGCTCAGAGGTTATGTAGTTGATGGTTATTAATGATATACTCCCAATTTGGTAGTGTGGCATGATGAGTGCTGATCATTTGTTGATCGAAGCATGGCTTTTGTGAAAAGCATAGCTTTGTGGGACGAGACTTCATCGAACCTCGCACCCCAAAAATGGTCGAAACAAGAAGGATGCGGTAAGGTTACGGGGGTAGCGTCCCTTAGGGTATGTGCTTTCCTTCTTGATAAAAAGTGGTATCTGGTATGGAGTCTAGGTACTTAACTTATGTGCTTGTTGGTTGTTATTGGGGCCCCGGATAAAGGTCGGTTACGACTAGGGGATGGCATACTCGTGTTAGTAGTTACCTAGTTACAGAGGTAACCGGACCATGTGTTGGTAGAGATCCGGTTAGGTTCTCGGGGCGTCCCTCCAGAGGCATGCCCATTTGGAAAGGAAGTTCCTTAGCCTGGACATTGTTGAAATCCAATCACTCAGTACGAATCCTGTACGGTTTTAGTTGTAGAACCTGCCATTTAGCATAGTAGCTATAGTAGGCATACTATAATGGTACATATTCTGGCTAAGATTAATACTATACTTTCGACAATGTTTTCACACTGTGCAGTAATAATAATATCAAAAGGATTTTCATGTATCAAGCATGTTTGGCTAACATAAGGAGAAATCTTTCACAAGTGTGTGATTGCATTGTGTGTGTGTCGGGAGGCCTTTTGATGCTTTCATTTTCCAAAAGCATGAACAAATTTCATTTTGTAAATTGTTTTTGTTCAAACAACTGTTTTTTTTTACTCATACCAATCCCATGACTGACTCGGAGTTTATTATTCCCTTTCTAAACTCTAGGTGTCCATAATTTTTCCACCCGGGCAGCCTAGAGTCAGGTTATCCATGTTCTAGAGCTAGTTCAGATTTGGATCTATAAGTCTTTTGGAGTCATTGGTTTGGAGGCTATTGGATTTTGGAAGCTTTTGGGTTGGAAGTCTTTTGGAGCTTTGAAGTTTGGATTGAAGGTGCTTATGTTGGATTCTCGCTCTCGCTCTCTTTCTTTTGGGAAAAATCTATTGAAATTATTGTAGCCTTGTTGCTATTCCACTGTGGTGTTATTGTTGTTGTATTATGTATATAGCACTCTGGTGTTGGTGTTCATGTGTTGTATCAATGTTATTTATCAATGAAATTCATTTCGTTTCCGCTGTGTTATATTCATCTAATGTTGTTATAAGCTCCACCGAACTGGGTCTGGCACTGAATCTCCGGCATTCGAATACAAGTGAGGTATTGAATGTCGATTTTCCAACGCTGGATTCTGGATCGTGACAAGTGGTATCAAAGCTAAAGGTTGAGTAATAACTTTAGCTTTGGAGTATAACACATTAGGTGACTCATTAGAGATAGGGTTAGAAATACCATAGAATGAGTATATCCTTGAGATATCTCGTACGTATGCCTAAATCAAGTTTTCTTACTATTTACAGATAGTGAGAATGAGTGCAAGAAGAGGACGAGGTAGGGGACGGGGAAGTACCACTATAACTGGTCAAGACCCTGCAACAACTGCTATTCCTACTCAACCCCAGCCAAATCTGGCTGATTTGTGTTGAAGTTTCTCAAGACTTGGGGAAAGCCAATCACAGGCAAGGAAACTATTATCGAAGCACAAGCCTGGATTCGATCGTGCGAAAGGATTTTCAGAGGATTGAAGTTAAAAGACGATCAAATGAGGTTGATAGCTTCTTGGCAGCTCTAGGAAGAGGCTTCATCATGGTGGGAGACTTACATTGGCTGAGCTGGAGGATGAACTTACTTGGGATCAATTCAAGGAAGTGTTTGAGCAGCGTTATATGCCATCTGCTGGTATCTCCAGAATGTTCTAGGAGTTTGCTGACTTGAAGTAGGGGAGTCTATCGTTTGAGGAATACTTGAACAAGTTTAACGAGTTATCTTGGTTTGGTTTGGAGTTAGTGAATACCCCTCTGAAGAAGAATGAAAGATTTATTCAAGGGATGAACAAGAAATTTCATGAAAGAATGACAGCCCACGTGAAGGAATCTTTTTCTGATTTGATAGATATGGGATATAGATGCACTACCCAGGATAAACAAGAAGTTCTAAAGGAGAAAGGAAGCAAAAGCAATCCGAATTGAAAGAAAAGAAAGTTCAAAGGAAAGAAACCGTGGAAAGGCAAAGAAAAGAAGAATAATCAGGAGAACCAGGCGAAGGATATTACTTGTTTCAATTGTCTGGAGAAGGACATTACTCTATGAAGACAAGTCAAGGAAAGAAAGATCAACCTATGAAGACAAGTCAAGGAACCAGGGAATGTTATTACTGTCATAAACCAAGACACATAGTTAAAGAATGCCCGAAAATAAAACAGGCTCAAGTAGCGAAGGTGTACGCAATCAAGGATGACCCTTTTACCTTAAAGGCAGACAAAGGAAAAGGAGTTTTAGAAGGTAACCTTCTTATTTATGATAAAGTTGTTAAACTTTTGTTCGATACTGGAGCCACACATAGCTTTATTTCCCAACAAACCGTAAACGAATTAAAACTTAAACTCGAATTTGTAAACGAACCTATTTGTGTGAAGAATCCGATTGGTGGCCCTGCGAATCTTTGTTTACGTTATAGAAAGGTTCCTGTCTCGTATTCTCATCATCAGTTTCCTATCAACCTTTTCGTTCTCGACTTTAATAAATTTGAAATTTTACTTGGAATGAAATGGTTAACCAAATATGAAGCTAAATTAGATTGTATTAATCGAACGATTTCGATCAAAACTAAATTTGGGAATTTTATCGAAATTTCTTGTAAAGAACCGAGTCCGAAGAGAGATAAGTTGATGTGTACTTTGGGGTATCCCGAACCCAGTTTGGAATCCACAATTTTTGGATGAATTCGACGAAGTTAAATTTTTGCCTCCGCATAAGGAGATTGAATTCAGAATCGACTTGGTTCCCAATGCTCATCCTATTGTTCATTCAAGCCGTAGGATGGCACCAAGGGAAAGAATAGAGCTAGTCAAGCAAACCCGAGATTTGCCGGAGAAAGGATTAATACGTCTTAGTTATTCCAGTTGGGGTTCAGCTGTTGTCTTCGTAGCCAAGTCCGACGGATCTCTGAGATTTTGCATGGATTACCGCGATCTCAATAAATTAACTCTTAAAAATAAATTTCCTTTGCCCAGAATTGACGACCTGTTCGATCAATTGCATGGCGCTCGATTCTTTTTCAAAGATGGATCTAGCCTAGGGATTCCATCAACTGAGAATTGTCGAAGATTGTATCAATTTAACTGCTTTCAAGGGTCCTACACATTCTACGAATTGTTAGTTATGCCCTTCGGACTAACCAATGCTCCCGCATATTTCGTAAACTTGATGACCCGTGTATTCCGAGAAGTGTTGAAGAAATTTGTTCTTGTATTTATTGATGATACTCTAATCTACTCAAAAACTGAAGAAGAGCATACCAAGCACTTGAGGATTGTTTTGGAAATATTGTGGAGGAACATTTTATTTGCCAAATTTTCTAAATGTCATTTTTGGGTCAAAGAAGTTAGATTTCTTGGACATATTGTTACTAAAGAAGGAATTTTTGTAGACCCTAGTAAGATATCCGCTATTCTAGACTGGAAGTAACCCATAACTCTGAAGGAAGTTAGAATTTTTTTGGGATTAGTCAGACGCTACAGGAAGTTTGTCCAGGATTTCTCTAAGTTGGCCAGTCCATTAACCAAGCTAACGATGAAGAATGCCAAATTTGATTGGACTCCAAAGTGTGAAGAAGCGTTCTAGGAGTTGGAGAGGAGATTGACCATTGCTCCCGTTCTTTCTATTATTAACAGGAATCAAGGTTTATCTTTTTATACAGATGCATGTGGTGAAGGTGTGGGTGCTGTTCTAATGCAAGAGGGTAGGGTGATTGCCTACGCAAGTAGACAATTGCGACCACATGAGAAAAATTACCCAACCCACGATCCTGAACTGTTGGTAGTTATCTTTTCTTTAAAAATCTGGCGTTATTAGCTTCTGGGTGAAAAATTCAAATTGTTCACAAATCATAGATCTCTGGAGTATATCTTTACTTAGAAGGATTTGAATCTAAGGCAGCAATGTTGGTTGGGATTCCTAGCGTCATACGACCTGGATATTCAGTATCACCCAGTAAAGCCAACGTGGTAGCTGATGCTTTGAGTAGAAGATATGCTATTCTCATTTATCTTGTTGTCACTCCTACTCTTCTTGAGAAGATTGCTAGCAAGAAAAAAGAAGACAAGTTTCTTCAGGAAATTTATGGGAGAATTCGTCGAGTTGAAGATTCTAGCTGTGGAATTGATAATAATGAAACTATAAGACTGAAAGGCAGGATGTGTGTTCTAGACATCCCCGATCTCAAAAGGGAAGTATTGGACGAGTGTCACAAATCAAAGCTTAGTATCCATCCAGGGGTTATTAAAATGTATTGAGATATTAAAAGGACTTTTTGGGGGAAAACAATGAAGAGAGATATATCCATTTATTTCAGTCGTTGTGCGACATGTCAGCAAATAAAGAGTGATCAAATGTAGATGGCGGGTTTACTCCAACCATTGGAGGTGCCTAAATGGAAATGGGATCAAGTGTCTATGGATTTCATATATGGTTTGCCATGAACTCGTAATGGTAATGAGGCGATTAGGGTTATTGTGCATCATCTCACCAAGACTGCCTACTTTATCCCAGTAAAATCCACCCGAACGGCAGCAAGTTTGGCAGAGCTATATGTGAAAGAGATTGTTCGTCTCCATGTTATACTGAGTAGTATAGTGAGTGATCGTGACTCGATCTTCACCAGCAGATTTTGGGAGGCATTCCAAGCCGCACTAGGAACCAAGTTGAACTTCAGTACTGCTTACCGCCCGTAGTCTGATGGGCAAGCAGAAAGAATAAATCAAAATTTGGAAAATCTTTTGCATGCTTGTATTCTTGAATTTGGCGGTTCATGGGAGGACCATTTACATCTGGTTGAATTTTAATATAATAATAGTTATAAGGCCAGTATTATATGGCTCCTTTCGAAGCATTGTATGGTCGTCCTTGTAGATCACCTGCGTGTTGGATTGAGTCAGGTGATAGACTCGTTCTTGGACCAGATATGATAAAGGAAGCTACTCAGAAGGTTGACTTTATTCGAAAGAAATTGAAAACGGCCCAGAGTCGATAGAAAAGTAATGCTGACCGCAGGAGAAGATCTTTAGAATTACAGGTTGGAGATTAGGTTTTCCTAAAGGTTTCTCCAATGTGTGGAGTGTTGAGATTTGGAAAGACGGGTAAGCTGGCACCGCGATATATAGGTCCTTTTCCTACGCTTGAGAGAATTGGTCCTTTGGCTTATCGAATGCAGTTACCTAATTGGTTATCTGGTGTACATAATATGTTTCATGTTTCACACCTTTGGAAATATGTACACGATCCAAACTGTATCATTGAGGAGGCCGCTCAACAGGACTTAAAGATCACACCAAATTTGGTAGTGAAAAGAGAACTGTTAAAGATTATTGATCGAGATGAAAAGCAGCTGAGAAATAAAGTGGTGAAGTTGATGAAAGTGCAATGGAGTGGTGATCCAAATAATTATACTTCGAAACAGAGGAGAGCTTGCAGAAGTCCTACCCCAAGTGTAGAGTGGATTTTTCGGCTTAATCTGGTAAGCCATTTCTCTATCCTTTTATGTGTTTATATATTCTTTGTTGTCTCTACATCAAATTTCGAGGATGAAATTTTCTTAAGGGGGGAATATGTAACGATCCCATTTTCAAATCAAATTTAATTTGGAAATTAATATAAATTTCTGGAATTAATTTAAAATTAAATTGAAATTTTTAAAAACAAATAATATAAGTGTTGATTTATATATATAAATAGATTGTGATTTGAATTTGAAATTGAAATTCAAATATAAAAATCTTCAAAAAATATTTGGATTTAAAAATAATATATGTGTGATTTTTATTAGTATATGATTAATTTCAAAATCATTTTCTTTTAAGATTACATATATATAAATAAAAGAAACGTCTTTATAAAAAATAAGAAAATATAATATAAAATATTTTTTAAAACATTTAATCATGCAAATTAAAAGTGTAACATTATAATGTGAAATTAGACAAGTGTTAAAATTTTAACACATAATTTAACAACTGTGATCAATTTAGCATGATAATTAACAAGTGTCCAAGATTTTTAATTTTCTTTTATTTTAAAAAATGACAAAACAAGGCTATAAAATCCTTTCTCCTACACTTTCAATTCTCTTTTTATCTTCATTTTCAAAGCCTGTAAACTACAAACTAGAGGAAAAAAAACAGTAAAGCAAACTCAAACCAAAATCTATTTCAAGTCTTCAACTTCTTCACAAATTCAACCTGATCTAAATCAAGCAAGTAGTTTCAGATTCAACTCAGTAATTAAGCAAACCAAAATCAAGTTAAAGATTAAAACAAGACTTCAAAGCAAAGAATTCCAGATCAAAACCAAAACAAGTTTACAGATTTCAAATTCAAAAAGGCATCCAGCTCTCTGTTTTCAAAAATCCAGGTGAGTAAATTTCTTTGATCTGATCTTTGACTTGATATGGTGATTTATGTTGAAATGAAGCTTTCAAATATAATTGTATGTATAAAAATTATGATTATATACCTGTGCATGTCTGATAACAGGCATATGCCTCAGTGTTGTTTACAGGTTTTCAAAACCTTTTAAAAATTTAAATTCTCTTCCTCTGATTCTTGTTTGACTTTGAGATATAAATGAAACATGTTTGTAAAATCATGATCTAAGTTTAAAAATTATTTTTGAGAATAATTTTTTTAAGTTTATTTGAAAATTTTAAATATATAGTGATAACTTTAAAAACATGTCAAATTCGAATCCCATAATTTCTTGATTCACCTATATCATCTTGTTCGTATTCTTAAATCATGAGTTTTAAAAGAAGAATTAATATTTTTAGTGTCTTATTGAGTGAGAAATACGAGGATGAACGGTTTTGGGTTTATTGGTGAATTATGGTGATCGGTGGAGGATGTGGTCTCGTGTTCATCACCAAGGGTAGCTTAGAGGTTGGCGAACCTAGGAAAATTACTAGGTGAATTTATTAGCCACCATGGTGGCTGGACATGATGATGTAGGATTTTAACTCAAGTTTGGGTTGGGGCCGGATATCGAGTTGCGGCAACTTCATCAGTGAGCCGGAGTTAATCGAACTAGTGGGAATCAGAGCATAGGATTAGGTGGAGCTTTGGTCCGAGTTGCATGGCCTCTGATGGCCTGAGGCAGTGGGTCGAGGCGATCGTGGGCGATTCAGTTTTTGTTCCAGGTTGGGTCAAGTTGCTCGATTTCGATTTGCATGTGTGTTCGTAGATCTGGGTGGTCTGAAGGATTGAGTGGATGGTTGTCTACGTGTTGAAGGCGGCGAGGTGGATCGGAGTTCGTCAGAGCTCCAGTGCACATGCACATGATCCTGGTTTGTGTCAGTAGTTTAAGTTGAGGAAGTAAGGTTGTTGCCTCGAAGTCAATTTCGGGGAATTTGTGTGCTTGCTTGAGTTTTGGCTCGGGTGGTTACGAGTATGTATCAGGCTTTAAAAGATCAAAGTTTTAAAAGAAAAAAAGGTGGCTCAGGGAAGTCTTCGGAAACTGAGTCGTAGCTTGGGGGTGAACTCGGGGTTGTCTCGGGTTGGTTTAAAAACAGTTTTAAATTTAAAAAAAAAAATTAAGTTTAATCAAATTTTAACTCATTCTTTTAAAAATAATTGTTTTATTTAAAAATGGGATTAGTAATGGTTTTAATTAAGTTATTTTAAATAATTAAGTTTAATTTATTTAATCATGTGATCATCATTTATATATTAGTTCTTAATTTATTTTAAATAAATAATGTAATTAAAAGTTAATTTAAAAGAAATGTTTTTAAATTATTAATTAACCTAAATATCTTAAGTTAATTTATGTGATAATGATGATTAATTATAAGGTTTATTAATTAAAGATTTTAATGATAATTAAGTGATTAATTAAAATAAATGATTTATCTTTTAATTAATTTAAGTTTAAGTAATTAAAGATAAATTAATCAATGATAGTAATTAAAAGATAATTACTTAAAGGATAATTACTTAATGGCGGTAATTAAAGAATAATTAATTAATTATTAATTGATGATTAAAGGTTAATCAAATAATGATTAAAGATTAATTCATAAATAATAAGGTTAATTAATTAATAATTAAGGATTAATTAATTAATAATTAGGATAATTAATCATTAATTAAGGATAATTAACGAAAGTAATTATGTGATTAATTAATTATAATCTCATGATCAATTAATCTTGCTTATAAATAATTGGATTATTATTGAATATCTTAATTTGGTTGATATCTCTGATATGTGATACTTTGTGATATGAATTGCTTTGTTTGAGTTGTGACACCTGTCATATATTACTGTGTGATTGTGAACTTCTGAATTGAAGTAAAACTGTTGGCCTTTAAAATGGCATTTGAATTTCGATGCGATAGGGACTCGGATTCCAAATGTTTATCAGAAACCCACATCGAATCTTAATGGTGTATCTTTTGTTTAAAAGATTATAGATGGAAATTTGTTGTGACTTGTGTATCCACATGTTTTTAAAATAAGAGCTCATTATTCGGTTGAGCTGGGAGAGGACATTAAGTCATAAAACCCATTCTGAATAATGATAGGACGAAACGGGAGTGCATTTGAAGATGGTGGTTAGAGACCGGGTATTTTCGAGAATGAAAGGATTATCTATCGATTGTCTCTGCACTAAGTTGCTCCAGTATAGAGATCTCCATATGTGACGGGGAATCTGATCGGGATAGTGGATGCTCGGATTTGCAAGGACTTCTTCCTTTATTGGACGAAGTGCCTTCGGTTCCATTTAGACCCAGGATGGACTAGTATCATTGTATGTCTGACATTACACTTTGAGATATAAAGCTTATTTCAATTAAATACATTTCTGTTTGGTGGCGGAGAATTTATTCTCTTAGATTAACACCCTTCTTGAGACGTACAAGCTCAGAGGTTATGTAGTTGATGGTTATTAGTGATATACTCCCAATTTGGTAGTGTGGCATGCTGAGTGCTAATCATTTTTTGATCGAAGCATGGCTTTTGTGAAAAGCATAGCTTTGTGGGATGTGACTTCATCGAACTTCACACCCCGAAAATGGTCAAAACAGGAAGGATGCGGCAAGATTACAGGGGTAGCGCCCCTTAGGGTATGTTCATTTCCTTTTGGAAAAAAGTGGCATTCCGGTATGGAGTCCAGATACTTAACTTATGTGGCTGTTGTTTGTTGGTTGTTGGTTGTTGTTGTTGGGGCCCCAGATAAAGGTCAGTTACGACCGGGGAAAGGCATACTCGTGTCAGTAGTTACCTAGTTACAGAGGTAAACTGGCCTTGCGTTGGCAGAGACCCGGTTAGGTTCTAGGGGCATCCCTCCAGAGGTGCACCCATTCGGAAAGGAAGTTCCTTAGCCTGGCCATTGTTGAAAATCCAATCACTCAATACGAGCCCTGTACGGTTTTAGTTGTAGAAACTTCCATTTAACATGGAAGCTATAGTGTCGTGATATAATGGTACGTATGCTGGCCAAGATTAATATTATACTTTCGAAAATGTTTTCACACTATGCACTAATAATAATATCAAATGGATTTTCACGTATCAAGCATGTTTGGCTATCATAAGGAGAAATATTCCCCAAGTGTGTGATTGCATTGCGTGTGTGCCGGGAGGCCTTAGGGTAGTTTCATTTTCCAAAAGCATGAAAGGATTTCTTTTTGTAAATTGTTTATGTTCAAACAATTGTTTTTGTTTACTCATACCAGTCCCATGACTGACCCGGAGTTTATTGTTCCCTTTCTAAACTCTGAGTGCCCATAACTTTTCCACACGGGCAGCCTAGAGTTAGGTTATCCGTGTTCTGGAGCTAGTTTAGATTTGGATCTAGAAGTCTTTTGGAGTCTTTGGTTTGGAAGCTATCGGATTTTGGAAGCATTTGGGTTGGAAGACTTTTGGGGCTTTGAAGTTTGGATTGAAGGTGCTTATGTTGGATTCTCGCTCTCGCTCTCTTTCTTTTGGGAAGACTCTATTGAAGTTATTGTAGCCTTGTTGCTATTCCGCTGTGGTGTTATTGTTTTGTTGTTGTATTATGTATATAACACTTCGATGTTGGTGTTCTTGTGTTGTAACAATGTTGTTTATCAATGAAATTCATTTTGTTCCCTCTATGTTATATTCATCTAATGTTGTTATAAGCTCCACAAAATTAGAGTCTGACGTTGAATCTCCGGCATTCAAATACAAGTGAGGTGTTTGATATCGATTTTCGAACGATGGATTCTGGGTCATGACATATATATATATATATATATATATATATATATATATATATATATGTTCACTTATACCATTGATCTTCTTCAATCCAGTTTTGGTTTGATATCGTTAATTTCAAATTTCCAGCTTTGCTTTGTTCGTCGAACTCGTGTCCATCATACTTTGCTTCCAAATTCGTGCTTGGATTCGTAGGTCATTTCTTTGTCAAATCTATCTAGCCTTGAAAGGTGAGCAATCACTCACGATTAACATTCGTATATTTATTAGATCTAAGTTTGTTTGAAACGACAATTGAAATACGCTGATGTTAGCTTTTTTTATTGTTATATATATACTATTACCTATAACTGTTTACCTGTGGGATATGACACCATATCCTGTTGTTTATATTTTATTTAATCACTGATGATATATGCATGTTGTTATATCTTATATTTTATCATATATGTTCTCACTCTACAAGTTCCTTGTTAGTATAGAACTCCCTATGGGTTGAAATGATACACATCCGAACGATCTGTAGAATAGGAGAAAATTGTTATAGGTTGAAATGATAAACCTAAGCGATTTTCAATTGAATTGAATTTGGGACTGCGGGTTGAAATGACATATACCCGTACATATTTAAATTGCGGATTGAAATGATAAATATCTGTATCACTTGACCATAGGATAGAAAATTATATACAGACATGTTGGTCTGTAGATATATATTTTTTAAAACTGATTTCCAAGGTTTTGAAATGAATATTTTTGTTTGAACAAATATTGATTTTAAGATATTATACGTATACGTTATTTTATAAGGGTTCAAAATTTAGATTTTTAAATTTATATGTTTGAAAATTTTAAGGTTATAAGTTAGTTTTGAAATTATATATTAAGATAGATTTATAATGATTTTCATAAATAAGGTTGGGAGGATAAATTTGAATTTATTTGAAACTGTATTTAATTAAGAATTTTATTTAATTAAATCGATTTGAAACTTATTGGAATTGATATTTTAAAGGATATGATTTTATAACTTGATTTTTGGTTTAATGTAATTAAATGAATATTTCAAGTATAGATAAATTGAAGGAAATATTTAGTTTATTTGTAATTTGGGGTTTTATTTAAATGATATTGATTTATTAAGTAAACGTTTCAAAACTAAATAATAACGAAGTTAAATTTTGATTTACATGAAATTATCAAATCTAGTTTTGAAAATGTTTGAATATTAAAGCTTTGAAAGATATTGAAATTTAAATGGTTTATTTTGTAGTTCAAATCTGAATTTAAAATCGATATAATTTGAAATGATTTATTGGGAGACTGAATTGAATCGAAGTTGAAGAATCGAGATTGAATTAATTTGGAATTTCGGAATTCGAGTTGGTTTAAATCAATTTGTAAAAATTTGAGGAAACTATTTTATTATATAAAGTATTTTTAAATTATATTTTGCTTTATAAATTATTTTAATATAAACCATTTTAATATAAATATGATATCGTATTGAAATGGTTTTGAAATGGAAAGTGATATTTTGGTTTTGAAGTATGAACTATTTTGAAATGACCGCGGTCTTATAATAACGATTAATTGTTAAAGAGACCAGGATCAGATATTGTCACACTCTCTGCCAATACCAAAAACCACTTTAACAACTGTGTACTTGGTGGAGGTTCCAGGATGAAGTAGGAGGTTTAGTGACGATTCTATATCGTATTTACGTGACCCTGACTCCCATGAGTCACCTTGATGTGGCTAAAACAGGAGTCATCCCGGGCAAAGTGATGTCATTCCTCCGATCGGGCACATTTCTTCGATACCATTCTATTTCTTTTGAGATCTGATTGGGTGCACCCTTTGATTTTGGGAGTGTGTCATGAGGTGGGAGGTAGTAGCTGATATTCGCTACCACCAGTCCAGATATGCTAACGGTATATCTACCCTGGCATTGCCTCGAATGCCTTGTCGCCTGCCCAATCGCGCCTTCTACAAGTTTGTTTTGTACCGTACCTATGTGATGTCCTCTAGGTAAACCTCCAGTTTACAAAGTAGCGTACGACATTGTATAGACTATAGGAATATATAAAATGTGTTAAGGGGGATATGAGTAATGCCTTAACACTAATTTAATACATTTACTTTACTATAGACATATTATAATAGCATATATTACTACATAGTAGATAGTACCACGGATCCTTAGAGGATGGTTATCCCAAACATCCTTTGAGTTACTTGTATTTCAGTTGATATTTCACTTGAGTTGGATTTATTGATATAAGAATATTAATCCTGACTCGAGTGTTTTGTGTTTTGCTTTACGCTCGGGTCAGACTGAGTGTCACAGCATTTGAGACTCACCTTTGGAGTTGGAGCTTCACTTGGAGATCCATCTGTATATATTCAGCTTTCAGCTATCCAATGGTTTTGTTCAGACTTGTCATCTGTTTGTATTCGAGACTGCATTGTATTTGATATTTTGTTGTATTTTTGTGACGCCCCACCTTTATACCCGCGCTAGCCAAGAACATTAAGGTGTAATGCTGTCGACTAGCATGGAGAATAAGGCTGTTGAGGAGCGACCATCCGTATAATTGCTTTGCGCGAGCATCGATATGTCAGATAGTATAACATGCATTTCTTTATCAAGAGGGAAATCCGACATACCGACACCAACTCAAAGCTACTACACAGTGGCTATAATATCTTCAGAAACAAATATAGAAATAAACGTAACATAAATCAGTCACAGACAATCCATATCACAAAGGCGGAAATAGATATGAATATTACACTTGGAAGTGTATATCAGAGTAGCGGTCTAAAAAGATCCACAATATCACAAAAGAATAAGTATACATCATGGAGTCTATATCTCAATAGTATACAACAAAAACTACTAAACTAAAGTAGTTAGCCAAAGGATCAGATGGAGGTCCGATAAGGAGTCAAGCAGAAGCACCTGTAAAATCTCAGTCTGACCCGAGTATTATTTAAGAAGAAAATAATAAACGGATCAGTCTAGCTATAATTATCAGATAAAATGAGATATAAGAAGAGGTATAATAATAAAACGTATGATAACCAAAAATGTCATACTTCAACAAGTACACATTAGAAAATCACGAAAGTCGTACAAAATCTCAAGAATCTCATAGCATCAAAAAGAATGTCATATTCTTCATTTAATTCACCAAGCCACAATAAATGACATACATATCAATGCCAACTGAAAAAGGTGGTGAAACATAAATTCCAGAAATCATCAAATAGTAATCCAGAAATCACAAGAAAAAGGATGGCCAATCCCATAAACTGGACATCGACGCACCTAGAAAGACACGCCCCATGCACAGTCGAACATCGACGCACCTAGATAGGTACGACCCATGCTCTAGCATCGACGCACCTAGAAAGATACGCCTCATGCATAAATAAGCATCGATGCACCTAGAAAGATACATCCCATGCATCAATAAACATCGATGCACCTAGAAAGATACACCCCATGTAATGTCTAACACCGATGCACCTAGAAAGATACACCTCATGCAAAGTCGAACATCGACGCACCTAGAAAGATAAGCCCCATACATAGACGAACATCGACGCAACTAGAAAGATACGCCCCATGTCCCAACTTATTGAGCCGATTGCACCACGAAGTAAACAAACATCGATGCACCTAAAAAGGCACACCCCATGCATAATAAACATCGACGCACCTAAAAAGGTACGACCCATGTGTAAACAAACATCGACGCACCTAAATAGGTACGACCCATGCAAGAAATGAGACAAAGCTCAATAAAATGAGGAACAGTCCTCCACATAGACAAAGAGACATCGCACATTACTAGTCTAAACCATAAAATGATCATCATCGATCATCAAGAAGTGTCAATTACAATAAGCTAGTAAATATATGAGTTTAGCATCATGTCCCATAACCACTAGCTTAACTTAAATATTTGCGAACAAATTGTAGATCTCCACTAGAAAATTGTCACAAGAGATTCAATCGAACAAGTCCAAGAATTAACCTACGAAGTAAACGCAAGCGTTTCATACCACTTGTTTTACTAAGTCGTTTAATTAGATTTCTCATACGAGTGAGTAAAGGTTTGTATATACTAGTAGATTGGAAAACGGTTTGAGAAAAACGAGCTTTGTAAATAAAATAGTGTTGAAATCGTTTTGATGAAAGAGTTTTGATATTTACTACTAGTATAGAAACCTTTATGTTTTAAAGTGACAAATTACTAAAAATGATTGTAGAAATAATCAATCATCGAAATTCACATATGAAGACGTGAATCAAATCCAAAGAAATCGATACCAAATCCATCCAAATGGGTATTTCCAAAAATCCATAAAAAGAAGTCATCAAGGTCGATAATAAGTGATAACAACTAACCGGATCAACAAAAATCGATAAACCTTGGAAATTTACTCAAAAATAGCCAAAATAGGCAAATTAAACAGTTCTAGACGTCTGGTAGGTGTTCCCAGATGTCTGGCCCTAGTATCTGGAAGTATATGTGTTTTCTCCCTTCTATTTTTAATTCATGGGCCATTTCAGACGTCTGAAATTTTCAACCAGACGTCTGAATTTGATTTCAGACGTCTGGAATTTGTTTCAGACGTCTGGATTTAGTCTCTGCCTTTTCCAGACCCCTTTCCAGACATCTGGATTATTCAACCAGACGTCTGGATTTGGTTTCAGACGTCTGAAATTAATTTCAGACGTCTGAAATCTTCTTTTAGGCAAAAAAAACAGCCTAGACCAAAAATGGCGAATCCAAACCGAAATGCGATCGAATGAGCGATGGATGCTAAGGATTTATGCCAATCGACAACCCAGCACTATAGGCTCTTCAATGCATCACCAAAACATGATCAAACATCAAAGATTGGATTTTTAAAGGTTTGACTACAAAACACCAAAAATTGAAATATTCACCAAATCAATCCAAACCAAAAGCAAATGAACATAAATAAGTGTTAGAAATTCATACCTAACAACAAAGATAGATATAGACATAGATGTGGGATAAAAATCTCACCTTTGAACCCAAACGATTGAAGAAGAAGCTCGAAAGCAAAGGAAGATCAACCACTCTTCAACACAACCCAAACGAGCTTGAATTTATGCTCAAAAAGAAGAACATTCCCAAAGTTAGGTTTAGGAATTTTTTGAAATCAAAGAGAGAATGAGTTGGAGAAGAAGAAGGAGAAGCTTACTAATGGGTTCTCATTGATTTTGGAGCAAAAACTTGAGCTAGCAAGAGGAACTAGGGATTGGAGTTTCTAATTCCCATTCTCTTCCACCATTTTTGCTTAAGCTTGAGTGTTAGGAATATGAAATGAAGTAATGAAGAGTTGGAGTGGGTTGGGACTGAGTTAGTAAGTGATTAATGGGTTCAGCCCAAACCAAAGCCCTAAGTGAAAAAGTTGAAAATTTTCACTATCTCCAAACATATCGAAGTTTATACTCAAAAAGGTCGCAAACGTCATTTTGAACTCAATGGGTGTAGTCTCGAGTCCCAATTCGACTGTTTGCAAAAAGTAGCTTTTCAGACCAAAATCCGACGAACGGTGAAATATTTAAATAAAACATTTAAATATACAATCGATAAATATGCGGGTTATTACAATTTTATTTCAAACTCTATTATTTATATAGTAGCTTCATGAACTACTATTTATCTATTCCGCTACTTATTATTATATTACTCTTTGTCTATGATTCTGTAATTGATTTATCTACTGAATATGCTAAGTTTTGTCAAATATAAATAATAATATGATATTTTGAACAATTCAAGCCCGACATGTGTGGATGCGAGTGGTTGAAAATACCGGGTGAGACGACCGGACTTTCTCACCAAAGAAAATCGTATCATCTTGAAGAAAGAAAGGGATATAAAAGAGAAAAGAAAGAGAAGAAAGAAGAAGAACATCAGAATCTCAACAGCGGAACGAAATAATTATATTAATAATATAAATATTACATAATATACAAGACTAATCATAGTTACATAGCATATACATCACATACTAGACAGTTATAAACACCTGTTTATTTATATAACTCAATACAACTCAAACAAGAGATACCAACACAGAGAACACACAGCAAAAATTATATATCTAACGCCGAAGCCTCCTGCTCCATTGCTCCTCCATAATTCGTCAAATCTAACCTGAATCCCTTGGCTACTCGTAAAAATTTGAGTACCCAAGAGTTTAAGAAAAACAGAAGATAAACTCCGGGTCAGACATGGGTCTGGTGTGAATAACAGGTTAAAGTTGCTTAACTTTGAAAAACCTTTGAAAAGAATGGTATCACGTAAGACTTCCCACACATAAACATGGAAAAGTTTTTAACTTACGCTAACCAAAACATTTAATCGGAAATCCAGTGATATTATAATAGGTCTAGGGTTTTCAAGTAAATAAGAAAATAGCCGAAATTGTTACATTCATTAAATTCCAGCTACTAGCCACAAAAGTGGCTAATACAATCAAAACCGTTGGCACTTATTGGATTTTGGATTCCATCAATGGCAGGGCTACCGGGGTACCTCCCGTCACAGTACGTGGCCTAGATCAATGTACCGAGGATCACTCCCAATCCCCTGCAACACTAGATCGGAACCATCCCTTACTGGACAGTCCTGAACAAGACAACCCCGCAGTTGGCGTACATTCGAATCGCCTACACAGCCGAATTAAAAAGGGACTTCTAGACAGGGGAAAATCTCGTCCTACTTGGGCATGACCCACTTAGCCTTGCTGCACCTCCGCTGTTTTAGCCATTCCCGGTTGATGAGGCTTGAGGCAACGATTACCTTTAGAGAACACATCTCTAAGAATGCTCATCGTCCACCTGACGATGTTCTAAAAGCATTCAATCCATATAAGTTCATTCCGGGTTCGAACGAAATCGAAGGCATTATCTTGTTACACTCATTTTGGAATCACCCTCAGAGTTAACGACGATAACCCTTGCACTCTGAATCTTCATCTCGAATCTGAAAGTACCACCCCTTCAAACTCATCTCGGAATCACCCTCAGAGTTATACTGACGAATAGTTCTTACACCTCGAGTCTTTACTCTTCGCATGAGATTCACGACCTATCGTTAATTTGGATCGATGTGGTTTTCGGATATCCAAATCTGGAAACCCGATCCCGGTCTCATCGAATTCCAAACCGTGTCTTTTAAGGCCAAGTTGTTTTTAAAGGTTTAAAACAATTCAATTATCTATATACACACAGATAGATAATCCACAGATTCACAATAGATAATCATCACAACAGATGATCCATATTATCATTATCAAAAGATAATTCAAATCATCATCACAATGCAACCAATGCATCCATATCAAATAACATTACTTATCTCATATCTGAGATTCAAACCATTCAAGGCAAACAACATCATCCATCCATATAACAATGATTAATATCACACCAAATATAATTCATTTAAAATGAATTAAATTAATCACATCATTTCTAGTTGATTTAAAGTAAATTAAATTAATTACTTTATCAATATAAATCTTGCTTACACCACTATTAATTAATTATCAATCAATTAGTTAATCATCAACCAATTATTCGTTTTAATAAATCGTTCCTAATTAATTAACCTTTAATTACATTCAAGTAATCATCCACTAATTAATTTCTCAAATTAATTATACTTAACCAAATACAGTAATTAATCTTTAATTACTTCCTTAATTAATTAACTATAATTAATTACATTACTCCTCAGTTAATTACATTAATTAATTCCTTTATTGATTAATTATTTCTAAACAATCTATACTTAATTACATCATTAATTATAATAATTAATGATTTCCAATTACATTTTCTATTTAAATTAATTACATTAAGTAATTAATCTTCAATTAAACCATAATTGTTAATCACCCTTGATTAACTCCATTCGGTAATTAACTACCCTTAATTACTTCACCAAATAAATTAATTACTCCTCAATTAATTATCTTTAATTAATCCATTGACTAATTTTATAATGTAATTATACTCAAATTACTTTCATCATCAAACCACCTTCGATTAGTAATTAACCATTAATTACTTCCTAAGTAATTTCTCTTCACTAAATTACATTACGTAATTATACTTCACAAATCATCAAATGATTATTCTAAATTAATTAAACTGAATTAATTAACTTAATCTAATCAAATTAAACTCAATTAATTACAATAAGTAATTAATTCCTCAATTACTTCCATAAGTAATCATACTTAACAATTTACATAAATCATTATCTTTAAATTAATTAATCTAATTAATTATTAAAAATTAATCACATTAATTAATTATTAAATAATCCTTAGTTAATAACCTTCATTAACTATTAACAATTCATTAATTAGTTTCTAAAGTAATTAACTTAATTTAATCATTGTTGATTACAAATTAATTAACCATTAATAATCCATTAATTAACCCCTAATTATTTAATTAAGTGTTAACTGTAACTTAATTAATACTTTATTACTTGATTAATTAATTACTAATCATTAATTAAAATCTAATCTTATTTAATTAATGATTCATAAATTACAAGTTAATTATTCTAAGAATAATTAATCTTAAACTTTTAAGATTAAACCCTAATTACTTTAAGTAATTATCCATTTCTTTAATATATAAAATAAATTAATTATTCATTTAATTGCCCTAAAAATTAAATGCATAACAAATCATTAAATTCTAATTTAACTTTAAGATAAAACTTTTTCTTATCTATGGTTAAATTATCACAAATATATTTGAAAACAATCATTTCCAAATTTAATTTAAAATTTCATTTTAAATTCATGTTTTTAAATGAAACTCAATTTATCTTCAACAAAGTTTAAAATCAATTTAAAAACTTTAAATTTACATGATAAAGAATACTTTCTCTTATAAAAGAAATTGTACAAGAGTTTAAAACAAATTTCTTTTTAAATTCAAAACATTTAAATTTTACCTTATCATTCAAAATTGTTAAAACACTTAAATTTATCAAATTTAAATTTATTTAAAACAAAGATTCAAATTTAGATTTGAATCAGATTTAAACTTTGTTTAAAACATTGCTTTACATTTCAAACTTCAATTTAAATTCATATTCCTTAAAAAAACACTTTTAAATACTTAACCCCTTTAAGGTTATTTAAACAAATTTGAATTTAAAACTTTATTCAGTTCCAACTATGATTCAAATTAAGGTTGAATCCATAATTTAAAATTAGATTTAAAACTCATTTTAAATCTTTGCTCGTACTTTTAAAATTCAGTTTAAATTTTGGAAACAAAACAGGATTTCTAATCTGTACAAAACTAACCCGAGCTATAAATAAATTACTCGAGCCTACCTAATCTAGCCCGAGCAAAACAACAAATAACTCGAGTAAAACTCGATTAACATTCCATTTGAATTCATTCAAACTAAAAACTGTCAGGTTTAATACATAAACCTGTAACAACCATACTCACCCGAGCCCACAACAACAGCTACTCTGAGTCAAACACCCCCATACTTCGAGCAAATCATGAATCGGCCCGAACAAAACACGAGAACCCAATTCCCCCCAAAACAACAGTTGATACCCATGATCCCCGTGCACCTACACCACTGCTGCCGTCAACACCGACCACTCGCGACCACACGTGCAAGTCGACGGTCACCTCCCAATACAATTCCAACCATCAAACAAATTATAGAACCCCAAAATCAAAAACGAGCTTATGAGCTCAAAAACTGGAACAGTGTCGAAACTGGAAATGAACTCAAACACAAGATTCCGACCACCAGAGAAGCTTCACCTCCGGCCACAACCTCTTCCACACCCCATCAATCATTCCCCTGAATATGGGAAAGCTCGATCATCTGAAGATGTCGCGACGATCAATTTACTGATCCACAGAGAAAACTAGGGCTAAATACTTCAATCCTAAATCACCATCGCCACAATGCTTTAATCCTCATTCCCATAATTCTCCCTTAATCCACGATCATCACTTCATCGCCAAAGAAAACACTGGCCACCCCGACCTCCTAGATTGATAGTTCCAACCCAAAACATGATTTCTAGTTAAACCAAAAATACTCCATCATTTTTAAACTAAAAATTATAATTTATGTTTTAAAATCAATTTTTAGTATAAGTAATCAACTTATACTTTTGGATCAATGAATCTGGATATTTAAATTTTCACTTACCAAATGTTTGCTCTGTTATATTTTGTTTTCTAGAGACACTACAGTTTTTATTTTTTTATTATATATTAAATAAAATAACATTAACTTATGTTACATAACCATATATTGTTTGAATCTTAAACCTTAACAAAGATTTGAACATGAGATCATGACTTTGATCAGAGTTTAAACCTGGAATTCTAGAACACGCAAGAATAAAACAACAGTAAGCATGCATTCGGTAACCATACATATATACAGGAAATTCTATCATATTCTTCCACTCCAAACATGATTATCACAGGAATAAATCAAGCAACTATATTTACTAGGTTTATTTAATATAAAATGTTACCAGAAATTTTTACGAGCAGAGCGCTTGTTTTTGAAAAGCTTGAACCTGAATGTGCTTTGAACTGAAAACTTCAAGTTGCTTCTTTGTTTTTCTTATGAATTTAAACTGCAGTTTGCATTTAAAAACTTTCATCTTGTTTTTTCTGTAATGCCTAAGCTCCTTGATTACAAGTACACGCATATTTCCAAAAAAAAAATTCAGGCTTGAATGAAATTGCTGTTGCATGTAGGTCTTTGAATGTTGTTTCAAAACAGAAAAGAAGGAGATTGAAGGTTTGAGTTGCAAATTGCTTTTCAGGTTAATGTTTTGATTTGCACTTCAGGTTTGAAGAAAATTCAGACAGTTTTGAAGAAGATTGATTTTTGAGGGAATTTGCAGATTTTTGTTTTGAACAGAAAACAGGTTTTTGAAGAAGATGATTTCCAGGTTTCCAGCTGAAGTTCTTAAGTTTTGAAAAAAAAGAATAGAAAAGAAAATGATTTGAGAAGAGATGTGTTCATATAAGTATATTTTGATTTAATTAAAATAAAAGAAAAAGAAAAATTAAATAGGACGCTTGTTCTAATCTTAACATTTGTCACAATATTTATTTTATTCTTAACACATGTCATTTAGGTGTGTTAAGAGATTTACACATGTCTCTTAAGAGTATTTTAATTTAATTTAAAAATGTTTATAAAAGTTTTTTAACTTATTTTATTCCTTTTTATGTGTGCATATATAAATTTCTTTTTTTATTTAAAGAGAATGAAACAAAACAAATTATAAATAAAAGCTTATTCAAATATTTTTAAGTATTTATACTTTTAAATTTTCAAAATATTAAATTCAAATTTAAATTAAATTATAAAATCAAATTTAAAAAAAATCAAATTATATAGAGATGCATATATAACTGCCATTAAATTTGAAAATAACAAATCCTATTTCTAAAAATATATTTATGTTTATGAAAAAATAAGCATCATAATTATTATCTGAAAATAAAAAATTAAACAATTTTAAAATGATTTATAAAAGAGATTATAAATTACTTCTATTACTCAATAAATTAAGATCATATGTAAATTGTATTTTAAACTCTTATATACAATTTCAAGCAATATTCTAAAAAGAAAATAAAACAAAGCTTTTATGTTAATCTAATTTAGATTCATATTTAAGCTAATTAAATAAAAAAATTAAAACAAATAAGATTTTCCTTTAATATTTACAAACCAAAGCTTATCGACTTACAATATATACAATTATATATATTATAAACAGAAAACAATTTATTTGCTTTAAAAAAATAAAATCTACAAATTTAAATATTTATTAAAAGAAGATTATTAAATCAATTCAAAATTTATTATCAAAAATTATCAAATCAATTTAATTTTAACACGGATTATTAAATTTATATTGCCAAAAATTCGGGGATATCACACCGGGTTGTTACAGTTGGTATTAGAGCTCTGGTTTTAGGCAAACTTAGCATATAGAGTAAATTTAATTACAGAATCACCTTCGTTCGAGCTTGATTTCTTCCTCTTTGATTTGGATTTCCTTTGAATTTTGGAACTTCCCCATTCATTCTGAAATCCATTCTTTTCTATCCCTATTTGTGTTTTCTTGATTCTAGAGCATCCCATAACTCCACTATATAATTTGTAAAGGGGTGAAACTCCGTTACAATAGGCATCGATTCATCGTAGATTTTTGTATCCCCGGTTTAGATGATGCAATTTCTTGCTAGGCCTGAATTCTATCTCTTGTAATCGGATGTCGGTTACCTCAGAATTCTCTATCTTATTCTTGAAGTTATGGTTGACCCAGTTACAGTCGTCTGCGATTTATATAAGTCGATCCATTCTTTTCTCTCTTTGTAATCATCTTATATGCGTTTCGAGCTTATCTTCTAGTTAGAATTCTCTTTGATTAGGGTTCCTCCAAATTTGAATCTCTATCCTTGTTCTAAAATTTATTCTGGAATCAATGGGTGAGGGAGTGTATTTGTAATTAATATTAAAATGTTTTATTGTGTGTTGTTTGAGTTGTTAAGTTTGAATTTTGGGTTTTGATCGATTCGTTTGATCAACGTAATCGATAGGAATTCCAAAACACTTGAACAAAGCAAATTGGCATAATATTTTTTTCAAATTTGGTAATTGAAAAATAAATTTTTATGATTATATAATATATATACACACACATATAAGTATAAATTTTCTAAAATCCAGTAGTTAAAAGAATTGGTTGTTAGAAATGATAATGTTTGACTTTCAATTATTGTTTTGTGAACCATTGACAATTGCAACATGATATAAATAAATGAATTTATAAAAACATGGTCTATAAATTGATTTGAAATTTGAAATTAGATTAAATAAAGAATTTGAGAATTCAATTTTCGGTATTTTCAAGAAAATTTGGTTTATAAAATTTTGGAATATATTATTTAAAAGTATTTTCGAACAGAAACCGTTTTCAAATTATTTTTTTAGGTTTTAAAATTAGTGACCTTTTCTTTCGTCATTGGAAAATAATTTCGGTGATAAGTGCATCATCTTCGACATTCATTTTCGAGTCTCAAAGTGGAGAGACCACGTAGCAGCTTCGCTACACTTTTGTTTTGTACAATGAATTTTGTTTGAATTTCTTGCGTATAAACTGATTTATATAATATATATGTATAAAATTATTTCAAAATAACTTGAAGCGAAACCAAAAATTTGAATCTTAAGTTTTATATTAGAAATGGTTTCAATAAAGTGAAATTTTTGAATAAGTTGTATATCTAAAATGATAAATGAAATTTGACCAACCTGAAATAGTTGAGTTTGAATAAGAACTTCTTTGTAAAATACTAAATTGCATTCTAATATGTATAACTTGCCCAAAATATTCAAAAAGTTAAAATGTTAGGATATAATAGGGTTGTACAAGAAGAAAACTTAAGTAATAAATTGCTCAAACTAAAATCTGGCTTAATATAAATGTTGTAAATAAAAGGAAAATTTGTATAGTATTTAATTACACTCATAAACATTAATATATCTTACATAGAAAAGTTTAAATGTAATTAGAATGTAATTGGATAATATACACTAGGATATAAGTAATATAATATGAAAAATGACATTTTGTTAGGGTAATTTACTGATAATAAATTGGATAATAAAATGAATAATAAAAGGAAAACTTATTTGTTGAATAATATATAGTTATAAAATGTATACATCTAATATATATTGCAAAATATGAACTTAAGAATAGTGAACTTGAATTTTAGTCGAATCAACCTAGCTGATGATAGATGGGAAAAAATGTTTAATTGAATTTATTTGAAAGAAATGTCGATAAAATGAAAGGAAATCAATTTTAAATTTAATGACTATCTATTAGTTGAATAAAATGGATTAAACCAACTTGTTGAATATTAATTTATTTAAAATTGGAATCTATATGGTTTTGAATAGTTAAAGTTGAATGTTGAGGTGGAGTTTACTGTGGTTGATCTAATAAATTTAATAAGTGAGTAAAATAAAACAAACTTTGTTGTGAAAATTGTGCAATAAATGTTAATAAATTTGAAACAAATCAATTGAATAAAAATATATGGAATTAAAATCAATAAAATGTGAACACGATAAATTTGATTGATCAAATAGAATGAATTGAAATCAATTAATTGATTGTAAACCAATTTAAAAATAAATGAGATTCATATGGTTTCTGAATTAACAATTTTTATTAAATACATAGAATAAAATAAATGGAAATTAATGGTTAAGTTTTTTATTTTTAATCTATTTTTACTTCTGGTTGTTTCTATTCTCCTAACCCTTCCTTTTCGGGGACAAAAAGTTTTGAGTGGGAGAGAGCGTAACGATTCGTAAATTTTAATGGTTTTAGTAACATAATTAACTGAATTTTGGAAAATTTTAAATAGTTGAATTTGAAAAAAAAAATATTATTTGGTATGCGTCTATTTTAACATAGCAACTGGTAAATTTTCATCTGATAATATTGAAGTTTATTTTATTGTGTAGTTCTATTTAAATTTAAATCAATTACTATTTAATGATAATGAAATGTTTTCAAAATGTGAATATTTTTATGTAATAAATTTTTAAATCATCTTCTGAGTGAGACATCATATTTTATTTCATCAAATTTGAACTGCTATTGCTCCATTTACCTTATTTTCGGCGTATTTGCAGCATTTTCGGCACCGAATATTGAATTTTGATAGGATGATAGTATCATTGATATCTGTGTACCTTTTTGATCGACTCATCGTGCTGACCTCCGCGGTATATTCAGTTGGGTGTTTCGGAGTCCGAAACACGACAGAATCTACATGATGGTTAACCGTACTGGTACCTGCTTTATGCCTTTTTTGTTTCTTATGTCCATTCACTTACCCACCGTATAATTCCAATAGTCATTAGCATTTATTTTACTAAATTCAACCTTTTGATTTTCCCATCTCCACTATATTCATATGGTTTGTTTTCCTCTGTTATCTATCCTTGCTCTGTGATACCTAAACCGAAAATTAATATACGTACAATTTTGCATAAAAAAACCGTTTTCATCCCATTAATTGATGAACTGTTCCCATTTGTGCGTTTCTCTATAAACCACCTTCACCTTTTTCACTTTCCACCTGTCGTTCATTTGCTTGAAAAATAAGCTTTCATATAAAAAACAAAAAAATATAGAACAAGTTTGCATGCTTTCCCTAAAGCCTTCTCATGTCTTCTTTATACTCATCCAACCTCCCCGTTTTCTCTGCACCTTTTTCTCTTACCTTCATTTTAAATCCATACTTCCTCCTTTCCCCCTAAATATACTACCACAATCGCATCTTAACCGATCCTCCTACCCATCACTGGCCTCTCCACCAGGCCTCCTACCTCATGCCCTGACCACTCTGGCCTACCTCCGACCTATTTTTTCCTCTCTCCGAGCTTGGCCAAGCCATAACCAATCACCTTCTTTATTTAATGGTAAGATTCTTATTTTGGTTAGTAATATATACATATATATATATATTTATATAATATTTTAATATATATATATATATATTGTATAAAGTATTGTATAAAAGGTTGTTTATATATATTAGCCGTGATTTTGCTGTAGTCGTGAGCAGTTGTCCTATTTTTTCGTTCTTTTCGTAATGCATGTGGTGTGTGTATATTTGACGTCTACATCTATATATATTATCTTAATTATTGATTTTATAAATATATATAGTGTCTGTCGTATAAGTTCGCATAAATATTAGTCCAGAAGCATATTACCTTGCTCATTTCTAAACCGAATGTTGGTTTTCAATATATTTAGTACAATATTGATTTTGCTTCATGTTATCTGTAACATATATATTTCCAAGGTATGTTTTAGTTTAACTGTAGTATATATCGAGTTTGTACAAAATTAGTTATATATCTATATAAATATTATTCATATCCTTTTGTTGTATATATAATATAAGAAGTTATATATAAGAAGTATTATATATATGAAAGATCGGTTGGGTTTTATTTTTTTAGTCATGATAGTTGGCCTATATAATCTGCCTTTTATAGTAATGTAACGTGTTAGTGTGCATATAATTTATACCCTACTGTTGTCAGATATTGTTTTAAAAATATATTACAATATGGATGTTTTATAAATATAGATTTTACAAATCCTTTATTTGTACTCAATTAAATTATTGTATATGTGTATACCTATATATAGCTAAGGTATATACATTACAATATTATATATATAGGTCATATATTATTTATAACATACTAAATGGTATATAATATAGTTTGTTATGAAGTTTAGTAAGTTTTTCTCTATGTTTATTTTAAAGCAAATTTTATAAATTTATTTTAGTTATATGATTTTTGCTATATATAAGTTATGTGTAATCTTTAGTTTAATTTGGATAAGTCTATACGTTATATATAAAGGTATATGGACTATAAGATTTGTTTATTTGAGTTACATGAGTTGTTTTCAATACATATATGGTTATTTTAATTTTGGAATATATACAGATTTAAACCATTAGTTATATTGATTTGCGTGAGCTACGTACAGTCTGTTGTATATACATTTATTTCTAAAATTGTAGATATAGATATATTTAGTGTATATATAAGTAAGTTACGCATTAGCTTATATATTAGTTATATATAAGTATTATTGATTTCAAAGTATTTATTTCCACATATATATTATGATTATATGTTTGATTTTTTTTGTATATATGTTTTAATTTAAAACAATGATTTTGAAATACATATATATTTAAATTTAAAATATATTTAAATTTAGAATATGATTTATATATATATATAGTTATATATATAAATATATATGTTCACTTATACAATTGATCTTCTTCAATCTAGTTTTGATTTGATTTCGTCAATTTCAAATTTCCAGCTTCCCTTTGTTTGTCGAACTCGTGTCCATCGTACTTTCTTTCGAAATTCATGCTTGGATTCGTAGGTCATTTCTTTGTCAAATCTTTCTAGCCTCGAAATGTGAGCAATCACTCACGATTAACGTTCTTATATTTATTAGATCTGATTTTGTTTTAAACGATAATTGAAATATGCTGCTGTTATTTATTTAAATTGTTATATATATACACTATTATCCGTAACTATTCACCTGTGCGATATGACACCATATCATGTTGTTTGTATTTTATTTAATCACTGATGATATATGCCTTTTGTTATATGTTATAGTTTATCATATATGTTCTCACTCTGGAAGTTCTCTATTAGCATATAATTCCATATGGGTTGAAATGATACACACCCGAACGATCTGTAGAATAGGAGAAATTCGTTATGGGTTCAAATGATAAACCCAAGCGATTTTCGTTTGAATTGAATTTGGGATTACATGTCGAAATGATATATACCCGTATATATTTAAATTGCGGATTGAAATGATAAATATCCATATCACTTGACCATAGGATAGAAAGTAATATACAGACATCGTTGGTCTTTAAATGTATTTTTTAAAATGATTTCCAAGGTTTTGAAATGAATATTTTGGTTTTAATAAATATTGATATTAAGATATTATATGTATATGTTATTTTATAAGGGTTTAAAATTTAGATTTTTAACTTTATATGTTTGAAAAATTTAAGGTTACAAGTTAGTTTTGAAATTATATTTTAAGATAGATTTATAATGATTTTTATATATAAGACTGGGAAGATAAATTTGAATTTATTTAAAATTGTATTTAATCAAGAATTTTATATAATTAAATCGATTTGAAACTGATTGAAATTGAGATTTTAAAGGATATGATTTTATAACTTGATTTTTGTTTTAAGATAATTAAATGAATATTTCAAGTTTAGATAAATTGAAGGAAATATTTAGTTTACTTGTAATTTGGTTTTACATATATGATATTGGATTTATTAAGTAAACACTTCAAAACTAAATAATAACGAAGTTAAATTTTGATATATATGAAATTATCAAATCTAGTTTTGAAAATGTTTGATTATTAAAGCTTTGAAATATATTGAAATTTAAATGGTTTAGTTTATGGTTCAAATCTGTATTTGAAATCGATATAATTTGAAATGATTTATTGAGAAATTGAATTGAATTGAAGTTGAAGAATTGAGATTGAATTAAATTGGAATTTTGGAATTCGAGTGGATTTGAATCGATTTGTGAAAATTTGAGGAAACTATTTTATTTTATAAAGTATTCTTAAATTATATTTTACTTTATAAATTATTTTAATATAAACTATTTTAATATAAACCATTTTTTATATAAACTACTTTCACATAAACTATTTTACAAAACTATTTTATTATATATTATTATTAATATCTAAACTATTTAAGTGGTGGAAGTTATGATTTCAAAGTTATGCTTTCCAAAGTATTATGATTTCAAAGTGTTCTGATTTCCAAAGTGTTATAATTTCAAGTGTTCTGGTTTTGAAAGTGTTGTAACTTTGAAAGTGATATGATTTTTGGAAATGGATATATTTGAAATGGAAACGATATTGTATTGATATGGTTTTGAAATGGAAAATAATTTATTTTTTGAAGTATGAACTATTTTGAAATGACTGTGGTGTTATAATAACGATTGGTTGTTAATGAGACCAGGATCGGATATTGTCGTACTCTCTGCCAATACCGTCAACTAATTTAACAACTATGTAAGTGGCGGAGGTTCCAGATTGAAGTAGGATGGTTTGGTGATGATTCTATATGGTATTTACGTGACCCTGACTCCTGTGAGTCAGCTTGATGCGGCTAAAACCGGAGCCACGCCGGGCTAAGTGAGGTCATTCCTCCGATCGGGCACATTTCTTCGATACTATTCTATTGCTTTTGTGATTTGATTGGACGCACCCTTTGATTTGGGAGTGTGTCATGAGGTGGGCGGTAGTAGCTGCTATGCGTTACCAATAGCTCGGATACACAAACGGTATATCTACTCTGGCATTGTCTCGAATGCCTTGTCGTAAGCCCTATCGCGCCTTCTACGGGTTTGTTTTGTATCATACCTATGTGATGTCCTATGGGTAAACCTCCAGTTTACGGAGGTCCGTCATTGTACAGACTACGGGAATATATTAAATGTGTTAAGAGGGATATGGGTAACGCCTTAATGCTATTTTAACACATTTACTTTACTATAGACATATTATAATAGTGTATATTACTCCATAGTAGATAGTTCTAAGGATCCTTAGAGGATGGTTATCCCAAACATCCATTGAGTCACTTGTATTTCAGTTGATATTTCACTTGAGTTGGATTTATTGATATAAGAATGTTAATCCTGACTCGAGTGTTTTGTGTCTTGTGTTTTGCTTTACGCTCAGGTCAGACTGAGTATCACAACATTTGAGACTCACCTTTGGAGTTGGAGCTTCACTTGGAGATCCATCTATATCTATTCAGCTTTTAGCTATCCGATGATTTTGTTCAGACTTGTCATCTGTTTGTATTCGAGACTACATTGTATTTGATATTCTATTGTATTTTACTTCAAACTCTTTTATCTATATAGTAGCTTCATGAACTACTATTTATCTGTTCCGTTGCTTATTGTTATATTACTCTGTGTTTGTGATTCTGTGATTGATTTATTTACTTAATATGCTGAGTTTTGCTAAATATAAATTAACAATCTGGTATTTTAAGCAATTCAATTCCGACATGTGTGGATGTGTGACGACCGCCCATGACTCCTGCACCAAACAAGGAAATAGTGCGCTGTAAAGAGTGCCAGGCAGCCATGGATGATCATCAAGGTAAGGTAAAAACAGCGGAGTCTATCGTATTACTCACAGCGCATGGATAAAATACAATAGAAAAGTATACATAGTGAAGCTCCATAGAACAAAATCTCATCATATAAACTCATAATAGTTTGGTACAATAATCTGAAAAGTCAATAAAACAAGCCTCACTACATATCACTCAGAGTAAATACAAACAGCCGAACATCCAGTACATATAGTAAGAAAAACAATATGCAAAAGCCTCCAGCTCGTCTTCGTCATCAACAGCGTTGGTCACTAAGAACAGCACCTGTCACCTGCTACCTAGTCTGCCCATCTCAAAACGGATGAACAGCCCAAGGTAATAAGAGTTGAACATAAAACCTTGAGTCAGACAACAGTCTTAGTGAGCGGTAAATCAACTATCAAACATACCAAAAGATCATAAAGGGAAAAAGGAATAGGAACCCAACCATCCAACTCCACCTCTTTCTACAGTGATAGCCCCCAGACCCACTAAGCAGAAATAAACATAGCAAAGCAGACATTTAAAGTAAAACAATTATCACTCGAGTCAAGGTCGATGTTTTCCAAGTAGAAACCCCCAAGGACTAAACCAAGATCAGATAAGCACCCACAAAACATCGCTCTTGAGACCGAGTGACGATACAACCAAAGCATCCAAACATCCATGACTATGGCTATCACTGTTATCATTGCCTCGATATCACCGTTAATTGAATGACCGGCTCATTCTTTCATCCGTCCGTCAAGGGCTAATGGTAACCCCGGTTCTAGACATAACTCCGCACGTCATCGTGACCCATGCCTAGGACTATCGAATCTTCCCAGAGTACTAGACCATCAACTATTAGTCTTGGGACTATCGAATCTTCCCAGCGTACTCTTCCTTTGAGCATGCTAGAACCTTCAACAACGATGAAATCTCATCCTTCTAGTCATCCTCCTCGACGACTATTTCAATACTAGCTCAAGCGCCTCTCAAGCCAACCATTATCAACAAACTCGAACCATATCACCGAGTTATCAACATGCTTGGGATGATCCCGTCTGGATTAAACCAAGGCTATCTCACATCATGCTTTGCTTCATCGCATCATAGCAAAGTCCCATCTCAACATCATGCTTTGCCTCAACGCATCATAGCAAAGTCCCATCTCAACATCATCATCAAATCTATCCATATGAGCTTTATCATCCGCTTCGTATGCCACGGCAGCTTTCGTTATTCAAGAGCCTTTCCACTTAGCTTTTGAATCATCTTCGACCATACTTGTCCAAATCAAATCATCAATCAACTAATTTATAACAATCAATCAGATGAATCATTAATCCAAGTAATCAATCATTCAAACAAGATCTAAGTAAACCGTTATAACAATAATGGCAATTTCGTAAATAAGAGTCCAAATCTAACAAGCATGAATTCTAAGTAATATCTTGATGAATGGACTAGCATAGGTTAACATGTAGTAAAGCGGATATCAAAACTTTATGAACGATGGATCTACATGCAGACTTAAGGAAAATGCATGAAATCACTATCTTTAACACACAAACAAGCCATCGATCCAATATACTCCCTTGGGTCCATGTGAGAGATAACCACCACTCACCGAATCACCTAAACGCTTCAAAAGCAACTAACTCCAGATCTGGACAGCAAAGGATCTAGCTTGATCCGACAAGATTTCCCTTCAAACGATGAAGTCTCTCTTTGAAGAATGTAGATCTTCAATCTTGGCTCTTGGATCTTCGATTTAGATGGATGGAAGCACAAGATTAAAGTGGAGAAAACAAGTGAAGAAGTGTTGCACTCGAGCTCTCAAAATGGCAGAACTTCTTCGCTCCAAAATCCGGATCCCAAAAATGAAGATAGGCCCTTCTATTTATAGGCTGGAAATCCTTAAGTCGTTCGCCCCCCTTAAGTCGGTCACGACTTAACAAGGCCCCACGACTTACGACTCATCAACCTCACAGCCTACCGACTCAAGCCTCTACGCGACCTAACCTAGACACGACCTAACGACTCAAGCCTGTGCGCGACTTAACACATGCACGCGACTGAACACACACGACTCAACACACACGCGACCTAACATGCAAGATGCGTTCCTTCCTAAGTCGTCTGGACGACTTAACAACCTACCGACTCATGACTCAAAGACCTAGCGACTTAGCAGTGCCCCCGACCTAAGACTCAACAGGATACGACTTAGCGATCTAACACACTGCCGCATTTCTACCTAAGTCCTAAGTCGTCTGGACGACTCAACGACTCAATGACTCAACGACTCAACACAGGAGACGACCTACCGACCTAACTACACTGCCGACCCAACGACTTAACCTATTACCTTAAGTCGCTCGAACGACCTAACTATAACACAGCGCTAACCACTAGGTCGCTACCCTCCTTAAGCCGCTAACTACCTTAAGTCGTCTCACCGACCTATCACCCTTAGGTCGGTAACTCGTTCAACCACTATCCCATTAAGTCGCTCATTCCTATAGGTCGGTCACTCCTATAGGTCGGTCTCATCCCTTAAGTCGGTCAAATCTCTTAAGTCGCTTACTTCTATAGGTCGGTAAACACCTTAAGCCGTTAACCCTTAAGTCGGCAACCACTACCACTAACTCCTAAGTCGTCTAATCTCTTAAGTCGCTCACCTCCTTAAGTCGTTCACTTTCCTTAGGTCGCTCCACCGACTTATGCTACGACACGACCTAACCTTGGACGACTCATCCCTGGACGACTTAAGCTCCAAACGACTTATCACCACTAACAACCTAATGCCAACCGTTCTACGATCCTTCGATCCGTAAAAATACGGGTCGTTACATTCTCTCCCTCTTAAGAATTTAACCCCCGAAATTCCAAAGAAACAAGAGCAACCAAAACTATTCTGCATGCCTACCATCCATAGCAATCAACAAACCATGCATCCAATTACTAGCATAGCATGCAGAATTCTAAGACTAGAACAAGTTACAAATTCATGAGATGTCACGACACCTTAGGGCCATACCTCGAAGAGTTCAGGATGAGCTGCCTTCATTCTCTCTTCCTCCTCCCATGTACATTCGATAACATCATCACTCCATTGTACCTTGAGCAACCTGACTACCTTCCTCCTAAGCTGTTTCGGTGTCGGTTTCCACAACACGAAGCGGTTTACGAGGTCTTCTAACAACTGGATCAACTTCCAAATCTTCATAGCTATCAGCAGAAACCACTGTACTTGGGTCGTGCACATACCTCCGTAGATACGATACGTGAAAAACATTGTGCACACCCGACATCTTTTCTGGTAATTCCAATTTATAAGCGAGCTTTCCAATTCGCTCGATGATCGGGAATGGTCCAACAAACCTTGGAGTCAATTTCCCTTTCTTCCCGAATCGAATAACATTCTTCAGTGGAGAAATCTTCACAAAAACCATATCATCTACGTCGAATTCCAAATCCTTACGACGCTTATCGGCATAGCTTTTTTGACGGTCTTGGGCTGCCTTCATTCGTCGCTGAATGATCTCTATACAATCCGTAGTCTGTTGAATCATTTCTGGCCCAAGTATCAACTTTTCTCCTATTTCCAACCAACATGTCGGAGAGTTACACGGTCTTCCACACAATGCTTCATACGGTGCCATACCAATGCTTGACTGGTAACTGTTATTATACGAGAATTACACCAAATGAAGATAATCTTCCCATGATCCTCCGAAGTCCAAACACATGCTCTGAGGAGATCTTCCAAAACTCTGTTGACCCTCTCGGTCTGACCATCTGTTTGGGGGTGATAAGCTGTACTCAAACACAACTCGGTTCCCAAAACTTCCTGGAAGCTCTTCCAAAATCCACTAGTGAACAATGGGTCTCGATCGCTCACTATACTTTTCGGAATACCATGGAATCGAACTATCCACTTAACATATAGCTCAGCCAATTTCGATGCAGTCCTGGTTGATCGAACAGGAATGAATCTTGCACTCTTAGTCAAACGATCTACGATGACCCAAATCCCTTCATTTCCTGCTCTGGTTCTAGGTAACCCATCGATAAAATCCATCGATATTTGCTCCCACTTCCATGTAGGAACTTCTAACGGCTGAAGCAATCAACTTGGCTTCTTCTGTTCGGCTTTTACCAACTGCAGTTCATACATTTGGAAATAAAATTTCCAACATCCTTCTTCATACCTTCCCAGTAGTAGGTTCTCTTCATATCCCGATACATCTTATTTCCACCTGGATGAATTGTCAGCTTCGAGTGATGACTCTCCTTCAGAACTTCATCTCTCAATTCATCTATATCGGGAACAACCAGTCATCCTTGTTTCCCAAGCCAACCCTCTCGATCGACCTCAAATCCTTTATCCTTCTCTGGATCTAATCCAGATTCCAAATCACGGATAATCTTGACAAGCTTATCGTCTCGCTTTGGCTCTCGCCAATTCTTTCCACTAGAGTAGGTCTTATTGATAAGTTTGCCAACATCTCAGGTTCCAATTCACATCTGGGCCTGAAGTCAAATCCAGCTAAATACTCGAGACTCTTCCATTTCGAAAACATGGCTCCCAATCCTGCATGTCTTTGACTTAACGCATCTGCCACTGCGTTACCTTTTCCCGGAGTATAGGCTATACCAAAATCATATGATGCTAAAAACTCTAGCCATCGTTGCTGTCGAAGATTCAAATCCTTTTGGGAGAAAAGATACTTCAATGACTTATGCCCTGTAAACAACTCAAATCGGACTCCCAATAGATAATGTCTCCACATCTTCAAATCAAATACAACCGCCGCTAACTCCAAATCATGAGTCAGATAATTCCTTTCATGTGGCTTCAGTTGTCGGCTTGCATACGCAACAACTTTATCCTTCTGCATTAGCACTGCTCCAAGTCCAATACTACATGCATCGGCGTAAACCACCATCTCATCATTTTCACTTGGAATAATCAAAACAGGAGCACTTGTTAATCGCTCTTTCAGGATTCCGAAAGCTTGTTCACACTTAGCATCCCATCTGAACACTTGGTTCTTTTTCGTCAATCCTGTTAATGGTGCAGCTATCTTGGAAAAGTCTTTGATAAACCGACGATAATATCCTGCTAATCCAAGAAAACTTCTCACATCATATGCATTCTTAGGTCTAACCCAATCCTGGATCGCTGCCACCTTAGCAGGATCAACCGCTATTCCACTTCCAGAGATAACATGGCCTAAGAACCTCACTTCGCTCTTCTAGAAGTGACACTTCGAAAACTTAGCCCTCAGCTGTTGTTTCCGAAAGATTTTCAAAACAATCCGCAAGTGCGTCTTGTGCTCTTCTTCAGTTCTGGAATAAATCAAAATATCATCCACGAACACAAGTACAAACTTGTTCAACTGATCCCTGAACACTCTATTCATAAGATCCACAAAATATGCTGGTGCATTGGTCAATCCAAACGGCATTACCAGCCACTCATAGAAACTGGATGGTGTCCTAAAAGCAGTCTTCGGCACACTATCCTTTGCCACTCTCAACTGGTGAAATCCCGTTGCCAAATCCATCTGAGAAAACACCTTAGCTTCGTGAAGCTGATCAAACAAGTCATCTATTCTCGGCAAATGGATACTTGTTCTTCTTAGTCACTTTATTCAGCTCACGATAATCTACACACAACCTCAACGATCCATCCGCTTTAGTTGCAAACACAACTGGTGCACCCCATTCGGACACACTACGCCGAATGAATCCTTTCTGTAAAAGGTCATCAACTTGCACCTTCAACTCTTGTTGTTCCCTAGGCGCCATTCGCCTAAGAGGCAACACAACAGGTCTGGCTCCTTCAACTAGATCGATACGAAACTCGATCTCTCTATGCAGCGGTAACCCTTTGGCCTCGTCAAAGACATCCTCAAATCCATTCACAATAGGCATCGATGATAGTCCATCCCGTGGAACAACTAGCGAATACATGAAGCTCATGAAGACGCCTTATTCATGCTTACATCGTATCACAACCCTTCGCCCCTCCACATTCTCGACTGTCACCTCCAGCCTCTTACAATCAACCCTTGCCGCAAACTTCCTAAGCCAGTCCATACCCAAAATAATTCCGAACCCCGCAAAGTTCAGAATAAAACAATCACAAATAAAAGAGCAATCATGACTCGACACAAACAGACCATGGCATACCATACACAAACAAGACGAACCCCCAACTGGATTAGTCACAACCAATGGTCTATCCACGATATCCGATTCCAAACCCAACCGACCTACAAGTTCACTACAAACAAAGGAGTGCGACGCCCCAATATCAAATAACACTCTAACTGGAACACCACAAATGGAAAGAGTACCTTGAACCACCACACTCTTTCCTTTTTCTTCGGCAGTAGGAGCTTTCGAAGACGATGGCACAGCCCCCAAAGCATAAGCTTGCAAAATCTTCTTGTCCTTCCTCGGTTCCGGACAATTCTTCCTGATATGCCCCAGCTTGTCACAGTTGTGGCACTTCACCGCACTCTCGGATTCTTACAATCTCTAGACAAATGGCCCTTCTGCTGACAGTTGTAGCAGGTCACTTCACCCTTCGGCTTCTTCTGGCCATCCTTACCCTTCTGCTGTTGCTGTTTTCTCTTCTTGTTTCCACCCTGCTGTGGTTTAGATTCCTCCTTAGTCACAGCAACAACAGATCCTTCCTTAGGAAACAGATGCTCGTGCCTGAGAGCTTTCTCCACAAGCTTCTCAAACGGATCGTCCAAATGATCCACTAACTGCCTCCCAAGGTAAGTGTCCAAGCCTGTCACAAACTTCTCATTCTTCTGATAGGGAGATTCAATATACGACCGAGCACCTCGGACAAGGCTTCAAACTCAGAAACATACTCAAGAACTGGTCTTCCTCCTTGCTTGAGTTCCACAAACTTCTTAAACAAAATGGATTTCTGAGCTGTGGAAATGAACTTAGCCTCAAATCTAGCTTGGAATTGCACCCAAGTGATCTCTTCCTCTGGAGTATCAATGGTGATAGAGTTCCACCAATCAAAAGCTCTTCCCTGAAGCTGTCTTGATGAAAGCTTCCTTTTGGTTACATCCTCGATTCCCAAATCACCAAAGATCCTTCTACAAGCATCAATCCATCTCTGGACTTCTATGGTTGACTCTGTCCCCAAGAAAACCTTTCCTCCAAGAGCAGTATAGTCTTTGCACAACTTAGCAAAATCCACCTGTTTTGGAGCTTGAACTTGAACTCCAACATCTACCGTTGGCCCCGGAGCTGGCATCCTTCTCATGATCGAAGTCATCATAGCCTCGAACATAGAAGCATAATCAGCAGCCCCCTCAGAATCACGGCCTTCCCTAGCAGTCGGTCTCCCTCTTCGACTCATTCTTAATATCTATTAAGAAAATGATTAGTACACCTTAAGAACAACTGCATAAAGGGTTCAAATCCATCTAAGCACTATATAATATATAGTAATCATCCATCAAAATTACAATTACGTCTCTCATACATAGTTACGTCAGCGAGCATTGGCTAAAATCGATTAACCAAAGCTCTGATACCAAATGTGATGACCGCCCATGACTCCTGCACCAAACAAGGAAATAGTGCGTTGTAAAGAGTGCCAGCCAGCCATGGATGATCATCAAGGTAAGGTAAAAACAGCGGAGTCTATCGTATTACTCACAGCGCATGGATAAAATACAATAGAAAAGTATACATAGTGAAGCTCCATAAAACAAAATCTCATCATATAAACTCATAATAGTTTGGTACAACAATCTGAAAAGTCAATACAACAAGCCTCACTACATATCACTCAGAGTAGATACAAATAGCGGAACATCCAGTACATATAGTAAGAAAAACAATATGCAAAAGCCTCCAGCTCGTCTTCGTCATCAACAGCGTTGTCACTAAGAGCAGCACCTGTCACCTGCTACCTAGTCTGCCCATCCCAAAACGGATGAACATCCCAAGGTAATAAGAGTTGAACATAAAACCTTGAGTCAGACAACAGTCTTAGTGAGCGGTAAATCAACTATCAAACATACCAAAAGAGCATAAAGGGAAAAAGGAATAGGAACCCAACCATCCCACTCCACCTCTTTCTACAGTGATAGCCCCCAGACCCACTAAGCAGAAATAAACATAGCAAAGCAGACATTTAAAGTAAAACAATTATCACTCGAGTCAAGGTCGATGTTTACCAAGCACAAACCCCCAAGGCCTAAACCAAGATCAGATAAGCACCCACAAAACATCGCTCTTGAGACCGAGTGACGATACAACCAAAGCATCCAAACATCCATGACTCTGGCTATCACTGTTATCATTGCCTCGATATCACCGTTAATTGAATGATCGGCTCATTCTTTCATCCGTCTGTCAAGGGCTAATGGTAACCCCGGTTGTAGACATAACTCCGCACGTCATCGTGACCCGTGCCTAGGACTATCGAATCTGCCCAGAGTACCAGACCATCAACTACTAGTCTTGGGACTATCGAATCTGCCCAGCGTACTCCTTCTTTGAGCATGCTAGAACCTTCAACAACGATGAGATCTCAGCCTTCTAGTCATCCTCCTCGACGACTATTTCCATACTAGCTCAAGCGCCTCTCAAGCCAACCATTATCAACAAACTCGAACCATATCACCGAGTTATCAACATGCTTGGGATGATCCCGTCTGGATTAAACCAAGGCTATCTCACATCATGCTTTGCTTCATCGCATCATAGCAAAGTCCCATCTCAACATCATGGTTTGCCTCATCGCATCATAGCAAAATCCCATCTCAACATCATCATCAAATCTATCCATATGAGCTTTATCATCCGCTTCGTATGCCACGGCAGCTTTCCTTATTCAAGAGCCTTTCCACTTAGCTTTTGAATCATCTTCGACCATACTTGTCCAAATCAAATCATCAATCAACTAATTTATAACAATCAATCAGATCAATCATTAATCCAAGTAATCAATCATTCAAACAAGATCTAAGTAAACCGTTATAACAATAATGGCAATTTCGTAAATAAGAGTCCAAATCTAACAAGCATGAATTCTAAGTAATATCTTGATGAATGGACTAGCATAGGTTAACATGTAGTAAAGCGGATATCAAAACTTTATGAACGATGGATCTACATGCAGACTTAAGGAAAATGCATGAAATCACTATCTTTAACACACAAACAAGCCATCGATCCAATATACTCCCTTGGGTCCATGTGAGAGATAACCACCACTCACCGAATCACCTAAACGCTTCAAAAGCAACTAACTCCAGATCTGGACAGCAAAGGATCTAGCTTGATCCGACAAGATTTCCCTTCAAACGATGAAGTCTCTCTTTGAAGAATGTAGATCTTCAATCTTGGCTCTTGGATCTTCGATTTAGATGGATGGAAGCACAAGATTAAAGTGGAGAAAACAAGTGAAGAAGTGTTGCACTCGAGCTCTCAAAATGGCAGAACTTCGTCGCTCCAAAATCCGGATCCCAAAAATGAAGATAGGCCCTTCTATTTATAGGCTGGAAATCCTTAAGTCGTTCGCCCCCCCTTAAGTCGGTCACGACTTAACAAGGCCCCACGACTTACGACTCATCAACCTCACAGCCTACCGACTCAAGCCTCTACGCGACCTAACCTAGACACGACCTAACGACTCAAGCCTGTGTGCGACTTAACACATGCACGCGACTGAACACACACGACTCAACACACACGCGACCTAACATGCAAGATGCGTTCCTTCCTAAGTCGTCTGGACGACTTAACAACCTACCGACTCATGACTCAAAGACCTAGCGACTTAGCAGTGCCCCCGACCTAAGACTCAACAGGATACGACTTAGCGATCTAACACACTGCCGCATTTCTACCTAAGTCCTAAGTCGTCTGGACGACTCAACGACTCAATGACTCAACGACTCAACACAGGAGACGACCTACCGACCTAACTACACTGCCGACCCAACGACTTAACCTATTACCTTAAGTCGCTCGAACGACCTAACTATAACACAGCGCTAACCACTAGGTCGCTACCCTCCTTAAGCCGCTAACTACCTTAAGTCGTCTCACCGACCTATCACCCTTAGGTCGGTAACTCGTTCAACCACTATCCCATTAAGTCGCTCATTCCTATAGGTCGGTCACTCCTATAGCTCGGTCTCATCCCTTAAGTCGGTCAAATCTCTTAAGTCGCTTACTTCTATAGGTCGGCAAACACCTTAAGCCGTTAACCCATAAGTCGGCAACCACTACCACTAACTCCTCTAAGTCATCTAATCTCTTAAGTCGCTCACCTCCTTAAGCCGTTCACTTTCCTTAGGTCGCTCCACCGACTTATGCTACGACACGACCTAACCCTGGACGACTCATCCCTGGACGACTTAAGCTCCAAACGACTTATCACCACTAACAACCTAATGCCAACAGTTCTATGATCCTTCGATCCGTAAAAATACGGGTCGTTACAGGATGCGAGTGGTTGAAAATACAGGGTTGTTACAGTTGGTATCAGAGCTCTAGTTTTAGGCAAACTTAGCATATAGAGTAAATTGGATTACAGAATCACCTTCGCTCGAGCTTGATTTCTTCCTCTTTAATTTGGATTACCTTTGAATTTTTAAACTTTTCCATTCGTTCTGAAATCCATTCTTGATTCTCCCTATTCGTGTTTTCTTGATTCTGGAGCATCCCATAACTCCACTGTATAATTTGTAAAGGGGTGAAACTCCTTTACAATAGTCATCGATTCACCGAAGATTTTTGTATCCCTGGTTTAGATGTTGCAATCTCTTACTAGGCCCAAATTCTATCTCTTGTAATCATATGTCGATTGCCTCAGAATTCTCAATCTTATTCTTGAAGTCATGGTTGACTCGGTTAGGGTCGTCCACGATTTATGTAAGTCGATCCATTCTTTTCTCTCTCAGTAATCATCTTATCTGCATTTGGAGCTTATCTTCCGGTTAGAATTCTCTTTGATTAGGGTTCCTCTAAATTTGAATCGCTATCCTTGTTCTAAAATTTATTCTATAATCATCACATGAGAGAGTATAATTGTAATTAATATTAAAATGTTTTATTGTGTGTTGTTTGAGTTGTTAAGTTTGAATTTTGGCTTTTGATCGATTCATTTGATCAACGTTATCGATGGGAATTCCGAAACACTGAACAAAGCAAACTGGCACAATATTGTTTCCAATATTGGTAACTGAAAAATAATTTTGCATGATTATATTATATATATATATAAGTATAATTTTTTTGAAATTTAATAGTTAAATTAATTGGTTGTTAGAAATGATAATATTTGACTTTCAAATATTGTTTTGTAAACCATTGACTATTGCAACATGATATAAATAAATGAGTTTATAAAAACATGGTTTATAAATTGATTTGAAATTCGAAATGAGATTTAATTAAGAATTTGAGAATTCTATTTCCTGTATTTTCAAGAAAATTTTGTTTTTAAAGTTTTGGAATATATTATTTGAAATTATTTTTGAATAGAAATCGTTTCCAAAGAATTTTTTTAGGTTTTAAAATCAGTGCTCTTTTTTATTTTTTCGTTGGAAAATAATTTCGGTGATGACTGCAGCTTCATCGACATTCATTTTCAAGTCTCGAAGTGGAGGGACCACGTAGCAGCTTCGCTACACTTTTGTTTTGTACGATGTATTTTTTTTGAATTTCTTGCGTCTAAATTGATTTATATAATATATATGTATATAATTATTTCAAAATAGCTTGAAGTGAAACCGAAAATTTGAATCTTGTGTTTTATTTCAACAATGGTTTCAGTTATTGGAAGAAAGTGAAATTTTTAAATAAGTGGAATATCTGAAATGATAATGAAATTTAACCAACATGAAATAGTTGAATTTGAATAACAACTTATTTGCATAATACTAAATCACATTCGAATATATATAACTTGCCAAAAATATCCAAATTTCAAAATGTTAGGATATAATAGGGTCGTACAAGAAGAAAACTTAAGTAATAAATTGTTCAAACTAAAATCTGGCTTAATATAAATGTTGTAAATAAAAGGGAAATTTGTATAGTAATTAATTACACTCATAAACATTAATATAACTTACCTAGAAAAGTTTAAATGTAATTAGAATGTAATTGGATAATGTACATTAGGATATAAGTAATAGGATATCAAAAATGACATTTTGTTAGGGGAATTTACTGATAAAAAATTGGATAAAATATTGAATAATAAAAGGAAAACTTATTTGTTGAATAATATATAGATATAAAATGTATACACCTAATATATATTGCAAAACATGAACTTAAGAATAGTGAACTTGAATTTTAGTCTAATCAACTTTGCTGAAGATAAATGGGAAAAAAGTTTAAACAAATTTGTTTAAAAGAAATGTTGATAAAATGAAAGGAAATCAATTTTGAATTTATTGACTATCTATTACTTGAATATTAATTTATTTAAAATAGAAATCTATATGGTTTTGAATAGTTAAAGTTGAATGTTAAGGTGGCGTTTACTATGGTTGATCTAATAAATTTAATAAAGTGGAAATTAGCCACAAGGGCCTCTTTAGCAAGTGGGATAGTTTCTAGGACACACAACTAAAATAATTACTTTCAAGGACAAAATGTAAAATAATTAGTTTCTAGGGAATAAAAACCTATGAAATTATTTCCTTGAAAGTAAATGGACTACTGACTTTGTCCTTGAAAGTAATTATTTTACTGACTTTGCCCTTGAAAGTAATTTCTTTGAATGTGTGTCCTAAAAACTAATCGGACTGCAAAGTTTTTCCTTCTAAGTAAAATAAACAAACTTTGTTGTGAAAATTGTGCAATAAATGTTAATAAATTTGAAACAAATCAGTTGAATAAAAATATATGGAATTAAAATAAAATGTGAATAAGATAAATTTGATCGATTAAATAGAATGAATTGAAATCAACTAATTGAATGTAAACCAATTCAAATATAAATGTGATTTATAAGGTTTCTGAATTAATAATTTTTAGTTAAATACATAGTATAAGATAAATGGAAATTAATGATTAAGTTTTGTATTTTTAATCTATCTTTTCTTCTGGTTGTTTCTATTCTCCTACCCCTTCCTTTTCAGGTAAGAAATGTTTTTGAGTGGGGGAGAGTGTAACGACCCGTAAATTTTAATGGTTTTAATAACGTAATTAATTGAATTTTGGGAAATTTTAAATAGTTGAATTTGGAAATAAAAATTTATTATTTGGTATGCATCTATTTTAACACAGCAACTGGTAAATTTTCAAATGATAATGTTGAAGTTTATTTCATGTGGAAATTAGCCATAAGGGCCTCTTTAGCAAGTATTATTAGTTTCTAGGACACACAATTGAATAGTTGCTTTTAAGGTCAAAATGCAAAATAATTAGTTTCTAAGGCCTAAAAACCTATGTAATTATGTCCTTGAAAGTAATTGAATTGTTAACCTTGTCCTTAAAAGTAATTAATCTGCTGATTTTGGCCTTGAAATTAATTTCTATGGACGTGTGTCCTAGAAACTAATTGGACTGTAAAGTTTGTCCTTCTAGTGAAATGCCCCTTATTTTATTGTGTAGTTTTATTTAAATTTAAATCAGTTACTATTTGATGATAATGAAATGTTTTCAAAACCTAAATATTTTTATATAACTAATTTGTAAATCATCTTATGAGTGAGAGGTCATATTTCGTTTCATCAAATTTTGACTGTTATTGCTCCATTTACCTTATTTTCGGCCTATTTGCAGCATTTTCGACACTGAATATCGACTTTTGATAGGATGATTGTATCGTTGATATCTTGTGTACCATTCTGATCGTGTCATCATGCTGACCTCCACAGTATATTCAATTGGGTGTTTCGGAGTCCGAAACATGACAGAATCTACAAGATGGTTAATCGTACTGGTACCCACTTTGTGCCTTTTGTTTTCTTATGTCCACTCACTTACCCACCAAATACTTCCAATAGTCATTAGCAACTATTTTACTAAATTCAACCTTTTGATTTACCCATCCCCACTATATTCATATTGGTTTATTTTCCTCTGTTATTTGTCCTTGCTATGTGATATTTAAACTGAAAATTAATAAACGCATAGTTTTACATAAAAAAACATTTGCATCCCATTAATTGATGAACTGTTCCCATTCGTGCCTTTCTCTATAAACCACCTTCACCTTTTTCACCTTCCTCCTGTCGTTCATTTGCTTCAAAAATAGGCTTTCACAAATAAAACAAATATATATATATATATATATATATAACGGGTTTGCATGCTTTCCCTGAAGCCTTCTCATGCCTCCTTTATGCTCGTCCAACCTCCCCTTTTTCACCGCACCTTTTTCTCTTCCCTTCATTTTGAAGCCGTACTTCCACCTTTCCGCCTAAATACACTACAATAATCGCACCATAACCGATCCTCCCGCCCATCACCGGCCTCTCCTCCAGGCTCCTACCTCACGCCCTGACTAACATCGGCAAGCAACCACCCACCGACCGCAGCCTCTGGCCTACCTCCAACCTGTCTTTTTCTCTCGCTGAGCTCGGCCAAGCCATCATCGATCCCCTTCTTTATTTAATGATAAGATTCTTATTTTGGTTAGTAATATATATATTTACATAATATGTTAATATATATATATATATATATATATATTGTATAAGTTTCGTATAAAAGGTTGTTTATATATATTAGTTGTGATTTCTGTTGTAGCCGAGAGCAGCTATCCTATTTCTTTCTTTCTTTTCATAGTGCATGTTGTGTGTGTATATTTGACATCTGCATGTATATATATATATATATAATCTTTGTTATTGATTTTATAAATATATATAGTGTCTGTTGTATAAATTTGCATAAATATTAGTCCAGAAGCATATTATCTTGCTCATTTCTTAACCGAATGTTGGTTTTCAATATATATAGTACAATATTGATTTTGCTTAATGTTATATATAACCTATATATTTCCAAGGCATGTTTCAGTTTAACTATAGTATATATCGAGTTTGTACAAAATTAATTATAGGTCAATATAAATTTTATTCATATCCTGTGTATATAATATAAGAAGTTATATATAAGAAGTATTATATATATGTAAGATCGGTTGGGTTTAAATTTTTTAGTCATGATAGTCGGCTTATATAAGCTGCCATTTATACTAATGTAGTGTGTTAGTGTACGTATAATTTATACCCTATTGCTTTCAGATACTGTTTAAAAAATATATTACAATATGGATATTTTATATATATAGATTTTTACAAATCCTTTGTTTGTACTCAATTAAATTGTTGTATATGTGTATTGTAACGACCCATTTTTTTGACTTTCGAAAGTCGACATCAATACGTCCACTATATCACTTGCCGAACAATCGAGCGCCGAAAAACCTAACAGTTAGGGTTAAAGAAGAAGAAGATAGAAGAAGAAAAAAAACAATACTAGAATCTCACATTCACAGCGGAACAATATATAATAGATAAATGAATAATTTAAATAAAAGAATTATATCTTTTTATTCATTACAACGTCAGAGTTTACAGCTACACAATACAACACTGGCGGTCATTATAACTTGCCCACATGGAAATTGACTTGCACCAACCCATACGCAGTGGATAATAAATAGTATAAGTGATACGCCTCGCCATCGAGCTTGCCTTCTAATCTCCGCAGCAACTTTTCTGACTTCGCTCCAGAACAACTGATAACCTGGCTCTAGGCTGCCCGTGTGGAAAATTATGGTCACCCAGAGTTTAGAAAGGGAATAATAAACTCCAGGCCAGTCATGGCACTGGTGTGAGATATTAAAACAGTTATTTGCACAAAAGGAAATAAAAAAATCCGCTATGCTTTTGGAAAATGAATCCCTTAAGGCCTCCCCGCACACACACAATGCAAAAGCACAATTGGAGGAGATTTTTCCTTATGATAGTCAAACATGCTTGATATGCAAAAACTTTTTGATATTATTGTTAGTGCATAGTGCAGAAAACGATTCGAAAGTATAATATTAATCTTAGCCAACATACCACCATTGTGGTATACCTACTATAACTACCATGTTCAATGGCAGGTTACCACCACATTCCATGGCAGGATATACCACTAAAACCGTACAGGTTCGTATTGTTTGTTTGGATTTCCAACAAATGGTCAGGCTATGGAACTTCCTCATCGAATGGGAATGCCTCTGGAGGGACGGCCTGAGAACATCACCGGATCACTGCCAATACAAGGCTGGGTTACCTCTGTAACTGTGTAACTACTGACACGAGTATGCCACCTCTCGGTCTAGTGTGACGCCCCACCTCTATGCTCGAAATAACAAAGAGTATTAAAAGAAATACTGTCTGTTATCACGAAGAATAAGGCTGGATAGGAGCGGCCATCCGTAGTTAGGCCTTACACTAGTATTGGTTACCTCGATAGGAGTGGTATATATTTTAAATTTTTCATCTCATATTTATTTACTCCCATCGACATACCCAATTCCAGTATAAAACGAACTACGATGGTTCATAATAGTTTAGGACAAAATATATAGTAATAACACAGATAATATAAATGCAGAACACAGATTAAACAGAAAAGTCTCGTATATATATATATATATATATATATATAACTAAAGTCAGTTGATATACATGTGATACATACATATGATACAACTACAACTGTCGACTCTGGAAGTTACATATACAAGTACATTATCGTGAATAATATACATGAATATACAACATCCTATACAATGACAACATCTACTCCAAAACATGAAAAGACTTCATAACTCTAGCAGCAACCCAAAGTAAGATATCAACAACCTGAAAATACTCGGTCTGACCCGAGTATTATATTCAAAAGAAAATAATACACGGGTCAGTCTAATTCAAACTCAGTTATTAGTGCACAGAAGCAATAATAATTAAATATGAATAGATGACTGTCACAGTAAATTCCGTCTATCCGACCCTTCTAGAAGAGAATCGGATAACGGTAAATATAACACGTAATTGTGTTAAACAACAAATCAGCAGATTCAAAATATCAACAAAGATGAATGAAAAGAATATCAATGAAGATATATTTAAAAGAAAACATCAGAATTACCTAATTGGCAATTATCACAAAATGATTAAATTAAATCAAATCAATAATTGATATGTCACTTAACAACATCAAAACCGATTGGCTGCAGTACACGCACGCGTGCACTGCCTCGCCAATACGGCGTATAAAATACGCAAAGGATCCATGGATCAAAAGTAAAAGAAATACCAATAAAATCGATACCGTGTGGCTGCAGTTCACGCTTGCGTGCACTGCCTTGCCACTACAGTGATGATGTACCCAATGAATGTACATAACAAACTGCACATGAAAAAATGAATCAGAGGTGCAACAAGAAGCAGTATAACTCAAATGAGCAAGTGCACAAGACAGTGTACAACATGAAGACACAGCCGAATGAAGGTGAGAGAACCAATGAAATGGCACCACAGCACACATCAGAAAAGGGAAGACTGCAACTATACTGCATATGTGAATCAATACAGTGAACTACAAGATGAACAAGTATGCAAGAGAATCAAGCATACATGCACTCAAATATAACGCAGGCTCTAAATGACAAAGATGCAAGCATGTACATAAGCGATCAGTGAAACCAAAGACTACATGAAACAGGTTACATGAAACACAAACTGCATAATCAATTGCAATGGTCACTAAGGCAAAAGTGAACAACTAAATGAATTGGACAGCATGGATGCATAATCTCGTATGTATGTAATTTAACAACTGCTTATTTTTAAATTAAACACAGTCCTTATTAATGAATCCTCATGAACGGAATCTACATATGCTCAATACTACGTGAAATAGGTATGCAAACTGTCTCAATTGGTCAAGACAGCCGCAATAAATAATCAAACTCTAAGATTACTTCAACTACAAGTGTGTTGTATGAAGAAGAGGTGTAGTACATCAATGTGAACACATGAACTACAAGCTAGCATATCAAGCTTCAGATGGTATGCAAGTGGTGCAGGATAATAAACAGCGATGTAAATGCATGCATACTGGTATATATATGCAAGAAACAATACATTTGAACTCAGGTGGAAACATATATATATGAAAGGCAATTGTAAAACTGGACAGTGCTATTAGGTCGAAAGCACATTATCGGACAAAGCATAATTGAAGTCTCTAACATATAAAACAATGAATCCTACTGATGCAACTTCAAAAGGCATCTGACTCGAAACTGTTGCAACATGATGCCATCAAATTTGTATACAACATAAACAGCTAAAGCTACAAAAATATAGACCCAAATGAACAGGGTCGACGGCGCTACCAGAAGCAGATGGACGGGGCAACAACAACTACACACGGTACATTCCCAAAAATATAGCTTGCGTCAGTAATTACAAAATGTGTAGGTCAGTGAACAACGTCGAAGACATTAACAATTCAGAGCAGAATCAAGCAACATCAAAACGAAGTTGCCAAGAATTCAAAGCCGAGGTCACCATAAAAATGCAAATTAATTCAACTGTCTTAAGTCAGAAAAAAATCAACATCGAACCAAAAATCAAATTGCAGAAGCACCATACTAAGGAAGGACTAGATGTGAGTAATTTGAATTACTCACCTTATACTGGTGAGCGCGAGAACGACGAATCGAGCAAAGCCCAAAAACATCTCGAGCGAACAGCCGAAGTCACCATCGATCAATCTAGGGTCGACGCCATGGCCAATCAAAGAATCGAGCATGTTTGAACTCGAAACCCTAATTTGAAGAAAAGGGGAACGAGCCGCCACCATTTTTTTTCGCTTGTTGGTTAGGTTTAGGGTTATCGAAAAATGAAAATGGACGAACGGGTTTGTGAATGAACAAAGAGGAGCGATATTGATAAATATCACGGCACCCAAACGAACGAAAACGTGGGCCAATATAAATTTTAAAGCCCACAACCATTTCAACAAATTTCTAAAAGGAATTTAAACCGGGTTTTAAAAACTTCAATGAGCAATAAGCTAGCACAATCATCATTTAATGATGATTATAAATTGGGCGAAATCCCGGGTTGTTACAGACTCCCCTCATTATAAAAATTGCGTCCCCGCAATTTTCATAATTAAGGTCGTCACTAGCAATAAATTTTCTAACATAAACTGGTTAAGCTAGAAAATGAAGGCAGAGAATTCAAACATCAAAGAAATCTTTTAATTTCAAATAAAGAAATTCAAAATTCTAAATAAAATCTAACTATCAATAGATAGTCAGAAAACAACAACAAAGGCCTAATTATCAAAAACGATAATTAGAATCTCAATCGACAAATATTTAATTATCAAAAGCGATAATCAAATCAACAAATATTCGATTATCAAAAACGATAATCAAATCTCAAATCAACAAATATTCGATTATCAAAAACGATAATCAAATTTCAAATCAACAAATATTCGATTATCAAAAACGCTAATCAAATCAACAAATATTCGATTATCAAAAACGATAATCAAATCAACAAATATTCGATTATCAAAAACGATAATCAAATCTCAAATCAACAAATATTCGATTATCAAAAACGATAATCAAATCAACAAATATTCGATTATCAAAAACGATAATCAAATCAACAAATATCTAATTATCAAAAACGATAATTAGAACTCATATCAACAAATATTCGATTATCACAAGCGATAATCAAATCAACAAATATCTAATTATCAAAAACGATAATTAGAACTCATATCAACAAACATTCGATTATCACAAGCAATAATCAAATCAACAAATATCTAATTATCAAAAACGATAATTAGAACTCATATCAACAAATATCCAATTACCTGCACATAATTGGAAACAACAAATATCTAGAAATCGATTAAGATGACTAGAAAATCAACATAAAAGGTTGGATGGATCCCATCATATGGCGAGTTTTAGCTACGTCGCACGTGCATCAACATATGGTCGAAGCCTACCAAGTACCCAACATAATTTTGGCGCCCAACATATGACCCGAAGGTCCGGTACTGGTATTGACCCGAAGGTCCAACATATGACCCGAAGGTCCAACATAGTGGCTCGAAAGCACACGAAAATCATCATATATTCAATTAACGAGTCCGGAATTAACCGAAGTAGCAAACGCACATGTCCCATACCACATGTTTTACTAAATCGTTTGATTCTCTTCATCGTTTCCTTGAACGTGTAAAATCATCAAAATCATCAAAACAACAATTATTTCAATTAACGAGTCCGGAATTAACCGAAATAGTAAAAGTGTGGTTTCATACTCCGCACTTTTGCTACATCGTTTAAATCTCTTCATCGTTTCCTTGAAAGTGCAAAATTGTGTATTTCAAAAATAACATTTCACATTCTCAAACGGATAAGTCCGGAATTAAGCGTGTCAGTAAAAGAAAGGGGTCATAGTCCTCGATTTTTGCTGAAACGTTTAAATCTCTTTCTCATTCTTTTGAAAACGCAAAATGCAAACTTCTGAAAACAGTTTTCTTTATTTTATAAAATTAATAATTTACATTCTCAAACGAACAAATCCGGAATTAAGCGAATCAGTAAAAGAAAGGGTTCATAGTCCTCGATTTTGCTGAATTGTTTAAATCGCTTCCTCATTCTTTTGAAAGCATAAACTATAAAAATTTTGAAAAACAATTTTATTTTTTAAAATGATTTGAAATCCATGATTAAAACAGCAACATTAGTGACAATTTCAATAAGAAAATTGTACTTCTCAAAACACCGTAGAAACGGATCTCAAAATCAGCATTGCGGGATAACCGCTTGAAAATCCACTTTAAAATATGACGGATACTGAAGTCAAAGCGACAGTAATTTTTAAACGTCAAAATCTCATCAAAATAATTCATATCGAAACACAATATCAGTGAATTTTCATTCATTAAAAATGTCAACAAAATACCTTGCTTCAAAATATAGCATTGGTGTAAAAATCCCGTTATAATAATAACGGCAACAAAATACGTTTCATAACCAAGCATCGGTTCAACGTAAAATTAATGCAGTAACGTGCAACATAAATTTGCACGTATACCGCAAAATGAACAAAGAAATCATTCTATTATATCTTCAGTAAAGATATTTTAAAACAGCAAAAATCTAATCAGATATGATTAGCATCAAAGAAAACCGGTAAGAAATTTCAACAAATCAAATCCACTGGTTAAACAACATAATGAAATTAATTTCATTTTCATATTTTGATTTTTAAATCAAAATAATTGTCAGTCGTACTCAGCGAAGCAGTCACACTGTTTTCGCTGCGCACTCTGATAAACAAAGCTCAAACCAATCTATCATCAAAACACAAATTCACTTTTTATTTTTAAATAAGGATATTTAAAAATTTCCATCGTATTTCCAAAAAATTAGTTTTGACTCAAAACACATATAAAACATCGACACATAGTTGTAACACATGTTCCCTCTAAGTTATGTTTTATATTATGTCCATAAACCCCAAGCTCTGATACCAACTGTGACGCCCCACCTCTATGCTCGAAATAACAAAGAGTATTAAAAGAAATACTGTCTGTTATCACGAAGAATAAGGCTGGATAGGAGCGGCCATCCGTAGTTAGGCCTTACACTAGTATTGGTTACCTCGATAGGATTGGTGTATATTTTAAATTTTTCATCTCATATTTATTTACTCCCATCGACATACCCAATTCCAGTATAAAACGAACTACGATGGTTCATAATAGTTTAGGACAAAATATATAGTAATAACACAGATAATATAAATGCAGAACACAGATTAAATAGAAAAGTCTCATATATATATATATATAACTAAAGTCAGTTGATATACATGTGATACATACATATGATACAACTACAACTGTCGACTCTGGAAGTTACATATACAAGTACATTATCGTGAATAATATACATGAATATACAACATCCTATACAATGACAACATCTACTCCAAAACATGAAAAGACTTCATAACTCTAGCAGCAACCCAAAGTAAGATATCAACAACCTGAAAATACTCGGTCTGACCCGAGTATTATATTCAAAAGAAAATAATACACGGGTCAGTCTAATTCAAACTCAGTTATTATTGCACAGAAGCAATAATAATTAAATATGAATAGACGACTGTCACAGTAAATTCCGTCTATCCGACCCTTCTAGAAGAGAATCGGATAACGGTAAATATAACACGTAATTGTGTTAAACAACAAATCAGCAGATTCAAAATATCAACAAAGATGAATGAAATAATATCAATGAAGATATATTTAAAAGAAAACATCAGAATTACCTAATTGGCAATTATCACAAAATGATTAAATTAAATCAAATCAATTCAATAATTGATATGTCACTTAACAACATCAAAACCGATTGGCTGCAGTACACGCACGCGTGCACTGCCTCGCCAATACGGCGTATAAAATACGCAAAGGATCCATGGATCAAAAGTAAAAGAAATACCAATAAAATCGATACCGTGTGGCTGCAGTTCACGCTTGCGTGCACTGCCTTGCCACTACAGTGATGATGTACCCAATGAATGTACATAACAAACTGCACATGAAAAAATGAATCAGAGGTGCAACAAGAAGCAGTATAACTCAAATGAGCAAGTGCACAAGACAGTGTACAACATGAAGACACAGCCGAATGAAGGTGAGAGAACCAATGAAATGGCACCACAGCACACATCAGAAAAGGGAAGACTGCAACTATACTGCATATGTGAATCAATACAGTGAACTACAAGATGAACAAGTATGCAAGAGAATCAAGCATACATGCACTCAAATATAACGCAGGCTCTAAATGACAAAGATGCAAGCATGTACATAAGCGATCAGTGAAACCAAAGACTACATGAAACAGGTTACATGAAACACAAACTGCATAATCAATTGCAATGGTCACTAAGGCAAAAGTGAACAACTAAATGAATTGGACAGCATGGATGCATAATCTCGTATGTATGTAATTTAACAACTGCTTATTTTTAAATTAAACACAGTCCTTATTAATGAATCCTCATGAACGGAATCTACATATGCTCAATACTACGTGAAATAGGTATGCAAACTGTCTCAATTGGTCAAGACAGCCGCGATAAATAATCAAACTCTAAGATTACTTCAACTACAAGTGTGTTGTATGAAGAAGAGGTGTAGTACATCAATGTGAACACATGAACTACAAGCTAGCATATCAAGCTTCAGATGGTATGCAAGTGGTGCAGGATAATAAACAGCGATGTAAATGCATGCATACTGGTATATATATGCAAGAAACAATACATTTGAACTCAGGTGGAAACATATATATATGAAAGGCAATTGTAAAACTGGACAGTGCTATTAGGTCGAAAGCACATTATCGGACAAAGCATAATTGAAGTCTCTAACATATAAAACAATGAATCCTACTGATGCAACTTCAAAAGGCATCTGACTCGAAACTGTTGCAACATGATGCCATCAAATTTGTATACAACATAAACAGCTAAAGCTACAAAAATATAGACCCAAATGAACAGGGTCGACGGCGCTACCAGAAGCAGATGGACGGGGCAACAACAACTACACACGGTACATTCCCAAAAATATAGCTTGCGTCAGTAATTACAAAATGTGTAGGTCAGTGAACAACGTCGAAGACATTAACAACTCAGAGCAGAATCAAGCAACATCAAAACGAAGTTGCCAAGAATTCAAAGCCGAGGTCACCATAAAAATGCAAATTAATTCAACTGTCTCAAGTCAGAAAAATATCAACATCGAACCAAAAATCAAATTGCAGAAGCACCATACTAAGGAAGGACTAGATGTGAGTAATTTGAATTACTCACCTTATACTGGCGAGCGCGAGAACGACGAATCGAGCAAAGCCCAAAAACATCTCGAGCGAACAGCCGAAGTCACCATCGATCAATCTAGGGTCGACGCCATGGCCAATCAAAGAATCGAGCATGTTTGAACTCGAAACCCTAATTTGAAGAAAAGGGGAATAAGCCGCCACCATTTTTTTTCGCTTGTTGGTTAGGTTTAGGGTTATCGAAAAATGAAAATGGACGAACGGGTTTGTGAATGAACAAAGAGGAGCGATATTGATAAATATCATGGCACCCAAACGAACGAAAACGTGGGCCAATATAAATTTTAAAGCCCACAACCATTTCAACAAATTTCTAAAAGGAATTTAAACCGGGTTTTAAAAACTTCAATTAGCAATAAGCTAGCACAATCATCATTTAATGATGATTATAAATTGGGCGAAATCCCGGGTTGTTACATCTAGACTGACCTTTATCCGAGCCGCCTCATCAACCAACAACCACACAGTAAATAATCCGGGCTCCATACCATAATACCACTTTTAAATCCACACAAGTTAAATATCTGGACTCCATACCAGATACCACCTTTTATCCATAAGGAGATGTACATACGCTGAGGGGCGCAACCCTCATAACCTTGCCGCATTCTTCCTGTTTCGACCATTTCCGGGGTGTGAGGTCCGACGAAGTCTCGTCCACAAAGCTACGCTTTTCACAAAAGTCATGCTTCGATCAACAAATGATCGGCAACAATTAGCATGCCACATTACCAATTTGGGAATATATCGCTAGTAAATATCAATTACATAACCTCTGAGCTCCTACGTCTCAGAGAAGGGTGTTAGGCTAAGAGAATAAATTTTCCACCGCCAATAGAAAAGTATTTGATAGAAACCAGCTTTACATCTCAAAATGTAACGTCAGACACACATCCATACAAGTCCGTCCCGGGTTCGAATGTAACTAAATGCACTTCAAAGAAGCCCTTGCAAATCCGGATATTCACTAATCACATCCGGACTCCCCATCACAAAGGGTGATAAAATCTCTATACCAGAGCAACTCAGTGCAGAGACATTCGAAAGGTAATCTTTTCATTTTCGAAAATATCCGGTCTTCAACCACCGTCTTCAAATGCAATCCCATTTCGTTGTATCATTATTCGAAATAGGTTTTATGATGCAAAGTCCTCCCTTGGCTAATCCGAATAATGAGCGCTTATTTTAAAAATAAGTGTTACATTCAGATTCCAAGTAAATCACAAAAAATTTACAATTTGTTCTTTTTAAACAAAATATCCATCACAAAGATTAAATGTATTTTTCGGATAACCGTTTGGAATCCGACCCCCGGTCGCATCGAAATTCAAATGTCGTTTAAAAGCCAATATTGATAGTCGGTTATTTAACTATTAATCAATATTCACAACAATCACCAGATTTTTAAATAATTTTCCCCCTCAATTATTTATTTTCAAAATATCTTCGCAAGATATTAACCTTTTTAAAAAAAATTCAAATTACTTTCCTCACACGGAATGAATTTCCAAATATTGTTTATTTCCACTGAAAGATTTGCCGAGTCCGAATAATTTAAAAAATAATTTAAATCACTTATCTGAAAATATATACTTGGAATATTTAAAATAAAATCTATTTTAGACATTTATTTAAATATTAGTTATGAAAATAATACACTAATATCTCATTTAAACTTAAGCACAAACTAATTTTAAAAATAAAATCATTGGATAGAGTATAACTATTTAAATAACCATTTTCTAAATCAAATACCAATTAAATCTTTAAAATAATCACTTCTATAATTAAATTAATAAATATTTACTTGAAAGATTAAAAAATAATTTAAGAAAATAATTTCTCCAAAAACATTCTTTTACAAACCAACTTTGGAACTTTAAATTTATAATTTAAAAGTTACTTTGAAAACATACTCGGCTTCCCAGGGAGAATACACTTTCCATTTCAAAATGGTCCATTTAAATCAATTAATAAATCCTTCTTGATTTATTTTAAATTTACATTCCAAATTTGTAAATTTTCTTTCCACTGTTTTAAAAATAAACCAATATTTATTTTTAAAACAAAATTGCCTTTCCTTTATAAATTCCATCGTGAATTTAAATTTCCAACTATCTACTGATATACGATTTTCAAATCGATTTCCAAATATTCACTTTCAAACACCAAATCAAATTCCAAATTGATTTCAAAATTTATTTTCAAACACAAAATCAAATTCCAAATTGATTTCCAAAATAACCACCTTTTAAAATAAATCCCTTTATTTCTCCCGAACTATTTAAAATCTGAATTTTAAATAGATTCTATAACTTTTAAACAATATTACTCGAAATCCATTTATTAAAATCTTTTCCCCATATTTTGGAATTTATTCAATAGGATTTCAAAAATCAGATTTTATACTTTTAAATTCCTTCTTTTAAATTTAGTCAATTCTTTAAAATTAATTTACATAAAATTTTCCACTTTAATTTCCTAAAAATCCAATTTTATATTTCTTGTATCCTATGATACCAAAAATATATTCGACTAAACCATAGTCTTCAAAAATTTCAATCACTAATATAATCATTCACAGATTATTAATAAATCAACGCACAACATATGAAACAAATTCAAATATTTGAGGAATCCATTTGGAACCCTCCAACCTGTTTCCCTGCATCCACAGATATTAGCACAAAAATTAAATACCAATTCGACTTCGAGGTAGAATATTGCGGTATTTGTGATTATATCATATCATCCGCTATTATGCGACGCATAGTGTCTCATCCGCTATACAATGCGGGAAATCAATCACTCCATATATATACACACACATATATACTATCATCCAACAGATAAATTATCAAATTCATCCAAGCACATCTAATAATTTAAATCAATTTATTTAAATTAACTAGGCAACAAATTTGAGTGAGACGATCTCACCATTGATACGCATGCAACCCATTTCCATTCCAGTTTTATTTTGTTCACAATTTCGACCTTGTAATAAACAATTATATGATTTTATTAATACTCGAACTAATCGAACAATTAATTTCCCTTTTAATAAATTTAATTAACTATAGTTTGATATTAACTAAATAATTTAATTTTGAACTAATTTCCTTTTTAATGAAATATTTTAGTGACAAAAATAAATTTTTAAATAAATAAATTAAACAAAAAAGTCACCTTAAAATTTTATCTTAATTTTGAAAGGTGCATGTGTATTTTTATTTCTTTTTCACTTGAAACTATATATATATATATATATATATATATATATATATATATATATATATCAAAACAATAATCTATATAAATTTAAAACTCTTCACTATTTTTAAATTCCAAGTATTTTTTTGCTTAATATATTTATTCATTATTTTTCGAATCAAACAGAAATTTTTACTTACTGTAAATTATATAATTTTTTTCTATGTATAAAACATTTATTTATTCAACTTAATTAAAAAACAATGATACCTCACTTCAAATGCTTTGATACCAGCTCGTAGACGCCATCCACGGTCGCGGCAATTGGACGCGAGCTAGGTCACGATTATCTCATAATTTGGAGAGAATCCCTCACGTTCGCGAGCCTCCACCAATGCAATGCTGCAATCCTCAGCCTCGCGACAACGAACCACCCCTTTTGACCAACGGTGAAAATCATCGTTCCACCTCATCGGCGTCGACCTATCACGTGCGTGTAGATGAGATTGCCTGCCGCCGAGTGCCTTGATTAGCCTCAGACGCATGCGTCGTCGAACCCCTTGGCTATAGGCCTCCATGCATATGTGCGCGAGCGCGCGACTGCTGCCGCAGCTGCTCCTCCTTCCCCTTGACGTCATGCGATCGACCACAACTCACTTTGCCTTCCTTTGCAAAGAAGGAACGAGTTGATTTGTTTATGATGTGAATTGGGGATTAGGGATTTAAAAAGTGAACGGCCATTATTTCTTTTGAAGCTCTGTATTATTTTTTTTATTTGAACGAAGATGGCTTTGATTTTTTTCTCGTTTATTTTTTACTTTACTGGCTCGATTTTTTTCAATGAATGCGTGTAAAAGAAAATGACGCATGCCTTCAATTTTGCCAATTATGTTTGAATTTTCCTCAACCTACCTATTTGCCTCATGTATGTGAATACATATATAATTTAATTTAAATTTAAATTCAAATCGCTCTGATAAACGCAACTCAAAATCTCGATCTCTAATCAAGGCATGTCACAAGGTGTTTATAATGTTATACGTCCATTCCGAACGTAATGGAAAAGGTTTTGAGTCCAAATTTGATCGTATGTAGAAGATAGCTTTTTAGACCCAGTTACTAAATTAAATTTCAATATAATTTTCAGCGCGTTTGGTTATCGTACGGCCAAACGATCACTCCAAACACTACGAAAATTAAAATCCGATAATAATACAATATTATGGATTCAAACCGGTTTCGTCAAATTCCAAGACCGTGCCTCAGAAGGCTATTTTTATCGTCGATTTAAACGATATAAATTCAAAACTGAACAAAACATTTTCAAATTTAATTCTGAAGCTTCCATTATCTTCAGTATCATCAATTTAAATTTTACCAGCCTTCAAATTATTTTTAATCAACTTAAATATCAAGATTCAATCTTTCACCCAAATTTCAATAATTTAATTCAATAATTTAATTTCCAAATAAACAGATATTTTTGAAATTCAAGTTAAACCAACTTTCAAATATAAAAATTCAATTAAATATTCCATTTCAAATGTTCAAAATTTCCGAGTCGTCACATGTATACCTTTATATATAGGTGCAGCATATACGTTACAATATTATATGTATAGGTCATATAGTATTTTATAACGTATTAAATGGTATATAATATAATTTGTTATGAAGTTTAGTAAGTTTTTCTCTGTGTTTATATTAAAGCAAATTTTATAAATTTATTTAAGTTGTAGGATTTTGCTATATATAAGTTATGTGTAATCTTTAGTTTAATTTGGATAAGTCTACATGTTATGTATAAAGGTATATGGACTATAAGATATGTTTATATAAGTTACAGGAGTTGTTTTCCATACATATATGGTTATTTTAATTTTGGAATATATATAGATTTAAACCATAAGTTATATTGATTTGCGTGTGTTATGTACAGTCTGTTGTATATACATATATTTCTAAAATTGTAGATATAGATATATTTAGTGTATATATAAGTAAGTTACAAATTAGCTTATACATTAGTTATATATAAGTATTGTTGATTTCAAAAGTATTAATTTCCAAATATATTACTATTATATCTTTGATTTTTTCTATATATATGTTTTATATAAAACAATGATTTTGAAATACATATATATTTAAATTTAAAATGTATTTGAATTTAGAATATGATTTTTATACATATATAATTATATTTATATATGTTCGCTTATACCATTGATCTTTTTCAATCCAGTTTTGATTTGATTTCATCAATTTTAAATTTCCAGCTTCGCTTTGTTCGTCGAACTCGTGTCCATCGTACTCAGTTTTGAAATTCATGCTTGGATTCATGGGTCCTTTCTTTATCAAATCTATCTAGCCTCAAAAGGTGAGCAATCACTCACGATTAACGTTCTTATATTTATTAGACCTTATTTTGTTTGAAACGACAATTGAGATATGTTGTTGTTAGTTATTTAAGTTCTTATATATACACTATTATCCGTAACTGTTACACCATATCCTGTTGTTTATATTTTATTTACTCACTAATGATATTGCCTGTTGTTATATCTTATGTTTTATTACATATGTTCTCACTCTACAAGTTCCCTATTGGTATAGAATTCCATATGGGTTTGAAATGATACACACCCGAACGATCTATAGAATAGGAGAAAATCGTTATAGGTTGAAATGACAAACCCAAGCGACTTTAATTTGAATTGAATTTGGGATTGTGAGTTGAAATGACATATACCCGTATATATATAAATTGCAGAGTAAAATGATAAATCACATACACCGTTGTTCTATATATGTATATATATTTTAAAAATGATTTCCAAGGATATGAAATGAATATTGTGGTTTTAATAAATATTGATTTTAAGATATTATATGTATATGTTATTTTATAAGGGTATAAAATTTAGATTTTTAAATTTATATGTTTGAAAATTTTAAGGTTATAAGTTAGTTTTAAAATTATATTTTAAGATAGATTTATAATGGTTTTTATAAATAAGGTTGGGAAGATAAATTTGAATTTATTTGAAACCATATTTCATTAAGAATTTTATTTAATCAAATCGATTTGAAACTTACTGAAATTGAGATTTTAAAGGATATGATTTTGTAACTTGATTTTTGTTTAAGATAATTACATGAGTATTTCAAGCTTAGATAAATTGAAGGAAATATTTAGTTTATTTGTAATTTGGGGTTTTATTTAAAGGATATTGGATTTATTAAGTAAACATTTCAAAACTTAGTAATAACGAAGTTAAATTTTGATATATATGAAATTATCAAATCTAGGTTTGAAAATGTTTGAATATTAAAGCTTTGAAATATATTGAAATTTAAATGGTTTATTTTATGGTTCAAATCTGTATTTGAAATCGATATAATTTGAAATGATTTATTGAGAAACTGAACTGAATCGAAGTTGAAGAATTGAGATTTAATTAAACTGGAATTTTTGAATTCGAGTTGATTTGAATCGATTTGTGAAAATTTAAGGAAACTATTTTATTATATAGTATTTTTAAATTATATTTTACTTTATAAATTATTTTAATATAAACTATTTTAATATAAACCATTTTTTATATAAACTATTTTTATATAAACTATTTTACAAAACTGTTTTATTATATATTATTATTAATATCTAAACTATTTAAGTGGTGGAAGTTATGATTTAAAAATTATGGTTTCCAAAGTATTATGATTTCAAAGTGTTATGATTTCCAAAGTATTATAATTTCAAGTGTTTTGGTTTCGAAAGTGTTCTAACTTTGAAAGTGATATGATTTTTGAAAATGGATATATTTGAAATGGAAATGATATCGTATTGATATGGTTTTGAAATGGAAAATGATACTTTGTTTTTGAAGTATGAACTATTTTGAAATGACCACGGTGTTATAATAACGATTGGTTGTTAAAGAGACTGGGATCGGATGTTGTCGTACTCTTTGTGAATATCGAAAACCACTTTAACAACTATGTACGTGGTGGAGGTTCCACAATGAAGCAGGATGGTTTGGTGATGATTCTATATGGTATTTACGTGACCCGGACTCCCGTGAGTCAACTTGATGCGGCTAAAACAGTAGCCACGCTGAGCCAAGTGAGGTCATTCCTCCGATCGGGCACATTTCTTCAATACCATTCTATCGCTTTTGTAATTTGATTGGGTGCACCCTTTGATTTGGGAGTGTATTATGAGGTGGGCGGTAGTGGCTGCTATGCATTACCACCATTCCGGATACGCAAACAGTATATCTACCCTGGCATTGCCTCGAGTACCTTGTCGCATGCCCTATCGAGCCTTCTATGAGTTTGTTTTGTACCGTACCTATGTGATGTCCTCTGGGTGAATCTCCAGTTTACGGAGGAGCGTACGACATTGTATAGACTACGGGAATATATAAAATGTGTTCAGGGGGATAAGCGTAATGCCTTAACGCTATTTTGATACTTTTACTTTACTATAGACATATTATAATAGCGTATATTACTACATAGTAGATAGTTCCATAGATACTTAGAGGATGGTTATTCCAAACATCCTTTGAGTTACTTGTATTTCAGTTGATATTTCACTTGTGTTGGATTTATTGATATAAGAATGTTAATCCTGACACAAGTGTTTTGTGTTTTGCTTTACACTTAGATTAGACTGAGTGTCATGGCATTTGAGACTCACCTTTGGAGTTTGAGCTTCACTTGGAGATTATCTGTATCCATTCAGCTTTCAGCTATCCAGTGGTTTTGTTCAGACATTTTATCTGTTTGTATTCAAGACTACATTGTATTTGATATTCTGTTGTATTTTATTTCTAACTCTGTTATTTATATAGTAGCTCCAAGAACTACTATTTATCTATTCCGCTGCTTATTGTTATATTACTCTGTGTCTGTAATTCTGTGATTTATTTATTACTGAATATGTTGAGTTTTGCCAAATATAAATTAACAATCTGATATTTTGATCAATTCAAGTCCAACTTGCATGGATGCGAGTGGTTGAAAATACCGGGTTGTTACAAAAGGGCTAGTGTTTACTGTGCTATGCATGTATACGTGTATATCTAGTATTTTGATATTATTTCTGAATTAACGTGATTTTTCGAACGAACTCCAAAAGAGACGTGCCGCCTGGCATTTATAATTTTTTACCTTTATTTCGAACACAATCGAATGTGTTGCAGGGCCCAATTCAATCGTACGTGGAAGATAGCTTTTCGAATTGATTTAAAATATTAAATTTTCTATATTTAATTCAGCGCGTTTCTATCTTGTACGACCAAACGGTAACTCCAAACGTTATGAAATTTGAAATCCTATACTAATACACCATTACGGATCAAATGGAAATGGTTTCGTCGAATTCTAAGACCGTGCCCTGGAAGGCTATTTTAACTTGTCGATTAAATCGAGCGATTTTCAAAATCGTCAAAATCGTTTGAAATTTCAATTTTTAAGACTTACCAACTCTGTTATAAATCACATAGAATTTATATTCATATTATAAATCACTTCAATTCATTTTGAATCAAAGCTTGATTATTTGCACTATTATAATATATTAATTTCACCATTAAATTAATATATAGATTCTAAACTTTAATTTATCGACTTTTAATTCCCTTCAAAGGTCCAATATTTTAATTCTAATCCAAATAGAACTTATATAAAATTTAGGAATCATTTCCATGTCCATTTATCTCCAAATTCACCTATTATCCCAATTTCAATATTAAATTACTATTTTACCAAATCAAATAAATCGCTATATTTGGAATTTTAAACCATTTCTGAAATTCATCCATACTCAAAATCAATTAATAATTAAATTTCAACACTTAAAAATAAATTAAATGTTTAAAATTAAACGTCCAAAATTCTGGATCGTTACACTCCAAATCCTTTCCTGCTACGGAGGTGCGGAGAATGCTTCTAGACTACTCGTCAATCATCTGAATCTCTGCTCCCTTCAATTCATATGTAAAGTTGTTGTCATTTTTGTCAAATGTATGTTCCAAATTAGCATCAAATAGACACATACGTCACGATTAGCATTCGTACTGAAACATCTCATGGTTAAGGATCGACAACAATCCTATAGCCACGAATAAACCCTCCAAATCATAAAGGGCAAAGTCTCCATACTCCACCGGTAGCCTTAGTAGAAATCAATGTTCATGGCCACTTCGTAACTTTTTATGTTTTCTTCGTTGCCTTGGATCAAAGTGATCCCCTACAAGGTTAGGTTTAGGTGGCGAGAAGAGATGCTTTTTCGGGGAGGTTCCATGACTTGGTCTGGTTAGGGTTCAGATCTAGATTGGAGGGCTATTTTTGGTGAAGCATCTGTTCTCTTTGGGCTGTTGGAGGGTGTTGGAGTCATCGGCGTACGTCATGTGGAATAGGGAGGCAGCATCGCTCGATTTGGGGAGGAGAAAGAAGGCGAAAAAAAGAGGAACGAGAGGAAACAGGGGATTACTGGACCTGTAACGACCCAACTCCCTAACTCCAGGAAGTCGCATCGTTAATAAGAAAGAAAGGGATAGAGAATAGAAAGAAAGAGAAGAAAGAAGAAACAACACATCAGAATCTAAACAGCGGAACGAATAAATTATATTAATAATCAAAAGTATTTACATAATATACAATATCTATCAGAGATACACAGCATACACATCACATATACTAGACAGTTATAAACACCTGTCTAGTATTTACAACTCAATACAACATCACAAATAACTCAGAGATACTAAACACAGCGGACTATTATATCTACAACGCGGAAGCCTCCTGCTCCATTGCTCCTCCACAATTCGTCAAAGCTAATCCTGAATCCTAACCTGAATCCCTTGGCTACTCGTGAAAATTTGAGTACCCAAGAGTTTATGAAAAACAAAAATAAACTCCGGGTCAGACATGGGTCTGGTGTGAGTAACAGGTTAAAGTTGCTTAACTTTCAAAATCCTTTAAAAAGAAAGGTATCACGTAAGACTTCCCACACATAAACATGGAAAAGTTTTTACCTTACGCTAACCAAAACATTTGATAGGAAATTCTGTGATATTATAATAGTGTCTAGGGTTTTCAAGTAAATATGAAATAGCCGAAATTGTTACATCTATTAAATTCCAGCTACTAGCCACAAAAGTGGGTAATACAATCAAAACCGTTGGCACTTATTGGATTTTGGATTCCATACAATGGCAGGGCTACTGGGGTACCGCCCGTCACAGTACGTGGCCTAGATCACCGTACCGAGGAGCCACCCTAACTCCCCTGCAACACAAGGCCGGACCCGTTCCTTACTGAACAGTTCCGAACAAGACAACCCCGGCAGTTGTCGCGATTCAACCGCCCCACACAGCCGAAATAAAAAGGGACCTCTAGACAGGGATCAATCTTGCTCTCAAGTGGGGGCTACCCACGAAGCCTTGCTGCACCTCCCCTGTTTTAGCCATTCCCGGTTGATGAGGCTTGAGGTTACGATTACCTTTATAGGACATATCACTTAGAATGCTCATCGTCCGCCTGACGATGTGCTGAAAGCATTCAATCCATACAAGTTCGTTCCGGGTTCGAACGAAACCGAAGGCATTATCTCGTTACACTCGTTTTGGAATCACCCTCAGAGTTAACGACAATAACCCTTGCACTCTAATCACCATCTCGAACCTATAAGTACTATTCCGTCAAACTCATTACGGAATCACCCACGGAGTTATACTGACTTATAGTTCTTACACCTCGAGTCTTCACTCGCTCCACTTAGATTCACGACCTAACGTTAATTGGAAACGATGTGGTTTTCGGATCCCAAATATGGAAACCCGATCCCGGTCTCATCGAAATCCAAAGCGTGTCTTTTAGGTCCAAGTTGTTTTAAGTTTAAAACAATTCAATTTAAATTATCAATATACACACAGATAGATACTTCACATCATCATAACAGATAATCAACAATATTATCATAAACAGGTAATCATCACAAATTGATAATCTATATTATCATCATCAATAGATAACTCATACAATCACAATGCAACCAATGCATCCATATTACACAATACAAATCTCATATCTGAGATTCAAACCATTCAAGTCAAACCATAACATCTATTCATAAGCAAGAATCCTCAATCACACCATCCATAATTAATTTAAAAATAAATTAAATTAATTACTTCTATTTCTAATTAATTTAAAATGAATTAAATTAATTACCTATCTTTAATTAATTTAAAATGAATTAAATTAATTACTTCACCATTTAAATCTTGCTTACTTAACCCTTAATTGATTATCAATCAATTAAATAATTATCCTCAAATTAATCACTTTAATTAATCACCCTTGATTAATTATTTCTTAATTACATTCAAGTAATTATCTTTAATTAATTTTACAAATTAATTATCCTTAACCACAATCAGTAATTAACCTTTAATTACTTCATTTATTAATTAATTACATTAATTAATTACTTCCTTAATCACTTGCCATTAGATTAATTAATCCCAATTAATTAATCCTTAATTACATCATTAATTATATTAATTAATGATCCTTAATTAAATTTAAATTAATTACTTATTTAAATTAATTACATTAAGTAATTAATCTTAATTAAGCCACAATTATTAATCATTCTTGATTAATTACATTTAGTAATTAACTAACCTTAATTACTTTCTTAATCACCCCTAGTTTAATTATATTTATTAATCATCCTTGATTAATCTCATTTGTAATTAATTACCTTTAATTAATTACATCACTTAATCATTTCAAAAATGATTTAATCAATTAAAGCTTAAATTAATTGCACAAAGTAATTAATTATTAATCACTACATTAAGAAATTATCTTTACATTAATTACACAAAGTAATTAATCCCAAAATACCATACTTCAATTAATTATCTCAGCTAATTTCTTATCTTAATTACTTCTCTAAGTAATTATTTCTCAATGATTACTTATCAACTTATTTAATGATTATTCTAAATCAATTAAACTTAATTAATTAATTTAAATTAATCCAATTAATAAATTAATTACAAAGAGTAATTAATATCATTAATTATTTCCAAAAAGTAATCATACTTAATTAAATTCCTAATTGATTATTTAAATTAATTAATCACATTAATTATCAAAATTAATTACATTAATAAATAAATAATCACAAGTTAATGACCTTCATTAACTTATCATTAAATTCTTAATTACTTTTCTTAAGTAATTAACTTAAATTAATTACCAATTTAATTAACCTTAATTAATTTATTTCAAATCTTTAATTAATTAAACAAATTAATTAATTACATTATTTAAATTATCTTGCTAATTTAATGAAACAAATATCATTAAATTTACATTTTAAAATAAAACATTACTTATTCATGGTTACTTTATCATACATAAAGTAACTTAAAACAATTAACTCAAAATTATTTTCAAATTATATTTTTAAATTTAAAAATTTAAAAAGAAAACAAATTTAACTCAAACAAAGTTTATAAAACATTCTAAAATCTTTTAAAGCTTTATTCTTATTTTATAAAAGAAATTATAAGAAATTTAAACTCCAAACTCATTTAAAATTACAAATCATATTTAAATATGTTTGAACAACAAATTTGTTTCAACATTTAAACTTCTTTTAAAACTTTCTTAATTCTCAAACATTGTTTCAAAATTGAGTTTGCTTTTCAGATTTAAACCATGTTTGAATCTCTACTTATATTTAAAGCTTTATTCAAAATTAAAATATTTAAACTCTTTGAAGTTGTTCTAAACATTTTGTTTTAAAGTTTAAATTTAAATTTCAAACCTGCATCCCAAATTCATTTGAAATTCAAACCTTAGATTTTGATTTGAATTCTGTTTTCAAAATCCTGTATTAGATTTTTAAACCAATCTTAAAGTTAAAACTATAGGTTTTCATAAACCTGTGACTTCAAAAACAAACCCGAGTACCCCCTTGGTTTGCTTCGAGTAAAATCATCGGCTACTTCGAGTAAAATTTGATTTCACTCGAGTATAACTCGAGTACAAAACTACTGCAAAACCCACTACCTCCCTGATACTCCTTCTTCCCCGTGCATATGCACGATGACTGTAGCCACCTCCGGCCACCACCCAGGCCATGAACAAGTCGCCGACCTCCCTTACATCACCTCGCAATCATCACAATCCCTCAACACCCTCGAAATCAGATTCGAGTTTCCCCAAAACAAAATCTGTCTGCAACAGGCACGACACTTCCACCCAAACCTGTCAAATCATTCTCCCTATCACCTCCGGCTATAGGAAGCCAAGCACCACCGCCAATCACCTCTTCTACACCAATGCAGCCATCACCCCGAAGATCTTAACACTCGGTCACCTAAATCTTTCATACAAAAGAAAATTACTGCAGTACCCTAAAACTAGGTTTACAGACTAAATCTTATCACCACTACCTCCTCGATGAAAAACATCACCATCTAGTATTTTTCCCACATCCCTTGATCACTGCTCTACCATCACCAAGAATCCCAAACACTTAAATCAACTAGGTCATCAGAGATTGGCCAAAACCCAATTTCAGTCTAAATGGGTGCTGCAGTGTCCATTCCAAACTAAACCATTTGATTTTAGTTTCAAAATTCATTCTTTTGTTTAAGCTTCCAGATTATAATACTGTATTTAAAATTTCTAATGTTTGAGTTTCAAGTTTATAAATCATACTCTGTTGTTTTACATTTTCCAGAGCATCACCTTACTTATTTTACTTAAATAAATTTCTGAACTATACTGTGTTATAAATTTACACATTTGCTTCAGAACTTAATTCTTAACAAAATTTAAACAAGGACAAGAGGATTTTGTTTTTAATTTATATGTAAAAGAATCTGGAACTTGAATCATATGTGCACAGTCACAAACATTCAACTCAGCAATACCTTTAAAATCATATGCACAGGCAACAAATCAACATACAATCTAAATATCATACACAACATATATTTAGGCAACCAATTTATTTAAATTTTAAAAAGTGTTACTCACATGAATTTGAAATGCAGAGCACAGATTCAATTTGTAGAGCCCAGATTTTGAAAATTATGAAATGCAGGCTTGAAGGCCATTTGAGCTTTGAACTACTTGCATGCAGACATACTTGATTCCAGAAAATGCAGAGGCCATTTTATTTTGCTTTGATGATTGAAAGCTTGATTTAGAACCTTGCATGCAGGCTCACAGATTCTAGGTTGAAGAAAGTGCAGGCAAACTTTGCCTTTGCATTTGAAAATGAGGTTATAGATTTTCAGATTAAATCATGCAGAGACATATGCTGTTGTTTTGATGGCTTGGTTCCATCAGCATTTAGATTTGAATAAAACTTGCATTTTTGAACAAACTGGAAAATGCAGGCAACATGTTTATGATATGAATTCAGGTTGCAGGCTTTGATTTTGAAAGAGGAATATAAGATATTGATTTGATCACAGTTTTGATTCTACAGAGGACTACAAGATTGTATTATGAAGATATTTCAAGCTTTTGATTGAGGAGGAGTTTTCAGATTTTTGGAAATGAATTACTGATATGGAATTTGTAAAATGATTTGAAGAGGGATTTGAAATGGATTCAAGACATTAATTTGGTTTTGAGAATTTGTTAATGATTTGTTTTCAGCTGAGATTTTCTCTTCTTAACTATGAACAAAAATGAAGATTAGAAAAGAAGCATGATTGAAGAAAACATGTTTTATATAAGAATGAATGATTTATTTTAAAATTAAAAGAAAATCAAAATAAAAGGACACTTGTCTCACTAGCCTTTTTAATCCAACTACACTTGTCACCATACCTCTTAATATATTTACATGTGTTTTATAAATGAATTCTATTTGTTTTTATTTATTTTAAAAGGTAAATAAAACTCTTTTCTTTATTTATTGAATACTTATGTATATATATTTTATCTTCATTTTTAAAATGTTTATGCATTTCTTTTTAAAGAAAAAGAAATGAAACAATTTATATAAAAGTGAAAACTTGCTTACATAATTTAAATATGGTTATTCATATATGTTAATTTATTTGAATTCAAAATAAATTCAAGTTCAAATTTTATTCATACATTCAAAATCAAAGGTTAAAACTAATTTATATTAACATACTTAATTTTAAAAATAATAATATTGTCTTTTAAAACATATCTATAATTACACATTTATTATTATTATTATTTAAAAATAACATATTTATTCAATTTAAATCATTTATAAAAGAAATTATATATCACTTATCTTATTTAACTTATTTAAATGAAACAATGTTTATATATAAAAGTGTATTTTAAATTTACTTATACAATTCAAATTATCAAAATGAATTATTAGGATTTAAAACAAAATTTTATTTGTTAATTAATTTCAATTCAAAACTTATCCATTTACAATATATATATATATAAATATATATACATACATTATAAATAGGAAATCATTTTATTAGCTTTTAAAAGATAAAATTCATCAATTAAACATTTATTTAATTGAATTATTAAATCAAGTAAATTTTATAAACAAAATTTTATCAAATCAATTTAATTTTAATCACAGATTATTAAATTGATATTGCTAAAATTTCCGGGATATCACATTCCTCCCCCCTTAAAAGAATTTCGTCCCCGAAATTTAAAAGCAAAAGTAATTTAATAACCCATTTAAAATTATAGATTTTAAATCACAATCACATATCAATCAAATGCTAACAACCATGGCAACCAATTTATCTAATCAAACAAATTTAATTATCTAGATAAAATTCCGGATAAAAATTTCTCGAGTTTCCCCGGTATATATATATATATATATACACCGGGATACTCGCCCTATACAAACCATCTAAACTACGAAGCTACAGAGCTTCAACTCATCTAGATCTACAAAACTAGACAAGATATCAGACTACGAACGAGTCTGACCCAACAACCAAACCCTCCTGAACAGCTGGTTCCATTTCCAGAGATAACTCATACACGTACTCCCTCAGAGATACGTGAAACTCACTGAATCCCAGTTGTCCAAACCGGCAATTCAACTCTTGAAAACCAAACACCAATCCAACCAAAACACAGAAGAGATCCAAAACAAAATTCCGACTCCGGAATCCAATTTCCTTCGTCTCTTATCTCCAAAACTCTTCGGACGATCCTGGGTTGTCTATATCTAAACTGATCAGCTCAACTCTTGCTGATGCCCCAAAAAGAAAAATCCAGACCAAAAAACATCAATCTCCTTAAGATTAACCAAGACTAAGATCACCAACTCCACTCTTCAAACATCAAAAGAACAAACTCACTTCTTCTATCCAGTAAAGATAAAACATAAGCATTCCCAAAACTGCTTCCGCTGCACAACTCTGATCTATCCTGAGTTGATTCACCAAACACTATCACAAGAAATCCTTCAATGCCTCAAAAGAACACTCAACCTATCGCAAGTCACTTTTGCGATCAATCTAGACCAATTCCAAAGAAAACTGTTCTCTCTTTACCAAACAGAACAGCTCACTCTTAACTAGTCAATCCATCGCAGAAACAGATCCACTCTACTGCCTCTGAACTCCAGCTTCAGAAACTACTCAGCCAGTCAACTTCCTGATCCAAAGTTCTTCAAGAAACTCAGGCCTCAAAGCCAAACACAAACAACTAGCTGAACTCAGCCACAACACCAAGCAAACTCACTTCCCAAAACTTGTTTCCAAAGAAAGCTTCTTCGGATACAATCCAATGTCACTGCATCTCATCACGCAGCTACCACTTCCTGAGTTATCAAAATACCATCACACACTTCTGCCAACCAATCGATCCAAACTCTACTCATCCATCTTCAAAGATGAACTTTCAACCTTAACAGGTTACCTTCAGGGATCGATGAAATCTCTACACACTGCATAACTCACTTGAGACGGTATTAGGTCTACAGTCTCAACAAATACACTTCCAACCTCAAACATTCAAACTCCAACCAATGGTAGTCATCGTGTTACACACACCACTACCTTATCTACCTTTATAACTTATATTGGAATACCTGAACAGGTAACCCAACAGATAGGTAGAAATAATAAATATATATATAGATATATATCAAAACTACAAATACGCTCTCTCAAGAAAGACACCACTACAGAGCCTAGGTATTCACTCAACCTATCTCTGATACCACTGTAACGACCCAACTCCCTAACTCCAGGAAGTCGCATCGTTAATAAGAAAGAAAGGGATAGAGAATAGAAAGAAAGAGAAGAAAGAAGAAACAACACATCAGAATCTAAACAGCGGAACGAATAAATTATATTAATAATCAAAAGTATTTACATAATATACAATATCTATCAGAGATACACAGCATACACATCACATATACTAGACAGTTATAAACACCTGTCTAGTATTTACAACTCAATACAACATCACAAATAACTCAGAGATACTAAACACAGCGGACTATTATATCTACAACGCGGAAGCCTCCTGCTCCATTGCTCCTCCACAATTCGTCAAAGCTAATCCTGAATCCTAACCTGAATCCCTTGGCTACTCGTGAAAATTTGAGTACCCAAGAGTTTATGAAAAACAAAAATAAACTCCGGGTCAGACATGGGTCTGGTGTGAGTAACAGGTTAAAGTTGCTTAACTTTCAAAATCCTTTAAAAAGAAAGGTATCACGTAAGACTTCCCACACATAAACATGGAAAAGTTTTTACCTTACGCTAACCAAAACATTTGATAGGAAATTCTGTGATATTATAATAGTGTCTAGGGTTTTCAAGTAAATATGAAATAGCCGAAATTGTTACATCTATTAAATTCCAGCTACTAGCCACAAAAGTGGGTAATACAATCAAAACCGTTGGCACTTATTGGATTTTGGATTCCATACAATGGCAGGGCTACTGGGGTACCGCCCGTCACAGTACGTGGCCTAGATCACCGTACCGAGGAGCCACCCTAACTCCCCTGCAACACAAGGCCGGACCCGTTCCTTACTGAACAGTTCCGAACAAGACAACCCCGGCAGTTGTCGCGATTCAACCGCCCCACACAGCCGAAATAAAAAGGGACCTCTAGACAGGGATCAATCTTGCTCTCAAGTGGGGGCTACCCACGAAGCCTTGCTGCACCTCCCCTGTTTTAGCCATTCCCGGTTGATGAGGCTTGAGGTTACGATTACCTTTATAGGACATATCACTTAGAATGCTCATCGTCCGCCTGACGATGTGCTGAAAGCATTCAATCCATACAAGTTCGTTCCGGGTTCGAACGAAACCGAAGGCATTATCTCGTTACACTCGTTTTGGAATCACCCTCAGAGTTAACGACAATAACCCTTGCACTCTAATCACCATCTCGAACCTATAAGTACTATTCCGTCAAACTCATTACGGAATCACCCACAGAGTTATACTGACTTATAGTTCTTACACCTCGAGTCTTCACTCGCTCCACTTAGATTCACGACCTAACGTTAATTGGAAACGATGTGGTTTTCGGATCCCAAATATGGAAACCCGATCCCGGTCTCATCGAAATCCAAAGCGTGTCTTTTAGGTCCAAGTTGTTTTAAGTTTAAAACAATTCAATTTAAATTATCAATATACACACAGATAGATACTTCACATCATCATAACAGATAATCAACAATATTATCATAAACAGGTAATCATCACAAATTGATAATCTATATTATCATCATCAATAGATAACTCATACAATCACAATGCAACCAATGCATCCATATTACACAATACAAATCTCATATCTGAGATTCAAACCATTCAAGTCAAACCATAACATCTATTCATAAGCAAGAATCCTCAATCACACCATCCATAATTAATTTAAAAATAAATTAAATTAATTACTTCTATTTCTAATTAATTTAAAATGAATTAAATTAATTACCTATCTTTAATTAATTTAAAATGAATTAAATTAATTACTTCACCATTTAAATCTTGCTTACTTAACCCTTAATTGATTATCAATCAATTAAATAATTATCCTCAAATTAATCACTTTAATTAATCACCCTTGATTAATTATTTCTTAATTACATTCAAGTAATTATCTTTAATTAATTTTACAAATTAATTATCCTTAACCACAATCAGTAATTAACCTTTAATTACTTCATTTATTAATTAATTACATTAATTAATTACTTCCTTAATCACTTGCCATTAGATTAATTAATCCCAATTAATTAATCCTTAATTACATCATTAATTATATTAATTAATGATCCTTAATTAAATTTAAATTAATTACTTATTTAAATTAATTACATTAAGTAATTAATCTTAATTAAGCCACAATTATTAATCATTCTTGATTAATTACATTTAGTAATTAACTAACCTTAATTACTTTCTTAATCACCCCTAGATTAATTATATTTATTAATCATCCTTGATTAATCTCATTTGTAATTAATTACCTTTAATTAATTACATCACTTAATCATTTCAAAAATGATTTAATCAATTAAAGCTTAAATTAATTGCACAAAGTAATTAATTATTAATCACTACATTAAGAAATTATCTTTACATTAATTACACAAAGTAATTAATCCCAAAATACCATACTTCAATTAATTATCTCAGCTAATTTCTTATCTTAATTACTTCTCTAAGTAATTATTTCTCAATGATTACTTATCAACTTATTTAATGATTATTCTAAATCAATTAAACTTAATTAATTAATTTAAATTAATCCAATTAATAAATTAATTACAAAGAGTAATTAATATCATTAATTATTTCCAAAAAGTAATCATACTTAATTAAATTCCTAATTGATTATTTAAATTAATTAATCACATTAATTATCAAAATTAATTACATTAATAAATAAATAATCACAAGTTAATGACCTTCATTAACTTATCATTAAATTCTTAATTACTTTTCTTAAGTAATTAACTTAAATTAATTACCAATTTAATTAACCTTAATTAATTTATTTCAAATCTTTAATTAATTAAACAAATTAATTAATTACATTATTTAAATTATCTTGCTAATTTAATGAAACAAATATCATTAAATTTACATTTTAAAATAAAACATTACTTATTCATGGTTACTTTATCATACATAAAGTAACTTAAAACAATTAACTCAAAATTATTTTCAAATTATATTTTTAAATTTAAAAATTTAAAAAGAAAACAAATTTAACTCAAACAAAGTTTATAAAACATTCTAAAATCTTTTAAAGCTTTATTCTTATTTTATAAAAGAAATTATAAGAAATTTAAACTCCAAACTCATTTAAAATTACAAATCATATTTAAATATGTTTGAACAACAAATTTGTTTCAACATTTAAACTTCTTTTAAAACTTTCTTAATTCTCAAACATTGTTTCAAAATTGAGTTTGCTTTTCAGATTTAAACCATGTTTGAATCTCTACTTATATTTAAAGCTTTATTCAAAATTAAAATATTTAAACTCTTTGAAGTTGTTCTAAACATTTTGTTTTAAAGTTTAAATTTAAATTTCAAACCTGCATCCCAAATTCATTTGAAATTCAAACCTTAGATTTTGATTTGAATTCTGTTTTCAAAATCCTGTATTAGATTTTTAAACCAATCTTAAAGTTAAAACTACAGGTTTTCATAAACCTGTGACTTCAAAAACAAACCCGAGTACCCCCTTGGTTTGCTTCGAGTAAAATCATCGGCTACTTTGAGTAAAATTTGATTTCACTCGAGTATAACTCGAGTACAAAACTACTGCAAAACCCACTACCTCCCTGATACTCCTTCTTCCCCGTGCATATGCACGATGACTGTAGCCACCTCCGGCCACCACCCAGGCCATGAACAAGTCGCCGACCTCCCTTACATCACCTCGCAATCATCACAATCCCTCAACACCCTCGAAATCAGATTCGAGTTTCCCCAAAACAAAATCTGTCTGCAACAGGCACGACACTTCCACCCAAACCTGTCAAATCATTCTCCCTATCACCTCCGGCTATAGGAAGCCAAGCACCACCGCCAATCACCTCTTCTACACCAATGCAGCCATCACCCCGAAGATCTTAACACTCGGTCACCTAAATCTTTCATACAAAAGAAAATTACTGCAGTACCCTAAAACTAGGTTTACAGACTAAATCTTATCACCACTACCTCCTCGATGAAAAACATCACCATCTAGTATTTTTCCCACATCCCTTGATCACTGCTCTACCATCACCAAGAATCCCAAACACTTAAATCAACTAGGTCATCAGAGATTGGCCAAAACCCAATTTCAGTCTAAATGGGTGCTGCAGTGTCCATTCCAAACTAAACCATTTGATTTTAGTTTCAAAATTCATTCTTTTGTTTAAGCTTCCAGATTATAATACTGTATTTAAAATTTCTAATGTTTGAGTTTCAAGTTTATAAATCATACTCTGTTGTTTTACATTTTCCAGAGCATCACCTTACTTATTTTACTTAAATAAATTTCTGAACTATACTGTGTTATAAATTTACACATTTGCTTCAGAACTTAATTCTTAACAAAATTTAAACAAGGACAAGAGGATTTTGTTTTTAATTTATATGTAAAAGAATCTGGAACTTGAATCATATGTGCACAGTCACAAACATTCAACTCAGCAATACCTTTAAAATCATATGCACAGGCAAGAAATCAACATACAATCTAAATATCATACACAACATATATTTAGGCAACCAATTTATTTAAATTTTAAAAAGTGTTACTCACATGAATTTGAAATGCAGAGCACAGATTCAATTTGTAGAGCCCAGATTTTGAAAATTATGAAATGCAGGCTTGAAGGCCATTTGAGCTTTGAACTACTTGCATGCAGACATACTTGATTCCAGAAAATGCAGAGGCCATTTTATTTTGCTTTGATGATTGAAAGCTTGATTTAGAACCTTGCATGCAGGCTCACAGATTCTAGGTTGAAGAAAGTGCAGGCAAACTTTGCCTTTGCATTTGAAAATGAGGTTACAGATTTTCAGATTAAATCATGCAGAGACATATGCTGTTGTTTTGATGGCTTGGTTCCATCAGCATTTAGATTTGAATAAAACTTGCATTTTTGAACAAACTGGAAAATGCAGGCAACATGTTTATGATATGAATTCAGGTTGCAGGCTTTGATTTTGAAAGAGGAATATAAGATATTGATTTGATCACAGTTTTGATTCTACAGAGGACTACAAGATTGTATTATGAAGATATTTCAAGCTTTTGATTGAGGAGGAGTTTTCAGATTTTTGGAAATGAATTACTGATATGGAATTTGTAAAATGATTTGAAGAGGGATTTGAAATGGATTCAAGACATTAATTTGGTTTTGAGAATTTGTTAATGATTTGTTTTCAGCTGAGATTTTCTCTTCTTAACTATGAACAAAAATGAAGATTAGAAAAGAAGCATGATTGAAGAAAACATGTTTTATATAAGAATGAATGATTTATTTTAAAATTAAAAGAAAATCAAAATAAAAGGACACTTGTCTCACTAGCCTTTTTAATCCAACTACACTTGTCACCATACCTCTTAATATATTTACATGTGTTTTATAAATGAATTCTATTTGTTTTTATTTATTTTAAAAGGTAAATAAAACTCTTTTCTTTATTTATTGAATACTTATGTATATATATTTTATCTTCATTTTTAAAATGTTTATGCATTTCTTTTTAAAGAAAAAGAAATGAAACAATTTATATAAAAGTGAAAACTTGCTTACATAATTTAAATATGGTTATTCATATATGTTAATTTATTTGAATTCAAAATAAATTCAAGTTCAAATTTTATTCATACATTCAAAATCAAAGGTTAAAACTAATTTATATTAACATACTTAATTTTAAAAATAATAATATTGTCTTTTAAAACATATCTATAATTACACATTTATTATTATTATTATTTAAAAATAACATATTTATTCAATTTAAATCATTTATAAAAGAAATTATATATCACTTATCTTATTTAACTTATTTAAATGAAACAATGTTTATATATAAAAGTGTATTTTAAATTTACTTATACAATTCAAATTATCAAAATGAATTATTAGGATTTAAAACAAAATTTTATTTGTTAATTAATTTCAATTCAAAACTTATCCATTTACAATATATATATATAAATATATATACATACATTATAAATAGGAAATCATTTTATTAGCTTTTAAAAGATAAAATTCATCAATTAAACATTTATTTAATTGAATTATTAAATCAAGTAAATTTTATAAACAAAATTTTATCAAATCAATTTAATTTTAATCACAGATTATTAAATTGATATTGCTAAAATTTCCGGGATATCACAGGACCTAGATGCGACTATATGTCATGTTCAAGGTTCGAATCATGCCCAAACACGCTAACTAGTCGATCGTTAAATTTGGGGTAGTCAGCCTCTGCCGATCGACTTGTGGAAACCAAGCGGTCGATCACTCATAGCCTACTTGGCCCAAATTGAACCTAGATAGTATTCGGACTGGATTAAATATAAGCAGTTCATTATAAATAAACATTATTTCATTCCACTTTCGCTTTCTTCATCTTCATTCTGACTACTCTAAAAAATTCCTATCTACCCATAGCGGTGCGCTGGTCTACTGCTTTGTTTTTGGGTACTTTTCTTCTTTTTCATTCTTTTTACCGAATTTAAAACCAGTACCATTTCCTATTGTCCACCCTTTAAAAGAATTTTAAAACTCTAAATTTTCATAATCAGAAAAATCAGTGGCTATACATACGCTCTATTTTTCCTTTTATTTAAAAGAAATTTCTCTTTATTAAACGAACTTTTTTCTGAAATTTCTGGTCTATACAATGTTTAATTGGGTTTTATTTAAATAAAAGGTATTTTATTTTGTAGAAAATTTAAAATTTACCTACCATTGAAAAATAGGGTCCTCTACTTTTAACTAAATCCTTTAAAAATTATTTCAATTTTTTAAATCTTTTATCGAGTCCTTTCAAATTGGGTTACGCCAAAGTGGGTTTTATTTGTCTCTTCTTTCGGACTTCTCTTCATTTCTACTTACTTTTGGCTTATCTTCTTCCAAAATATGTTAAAAATCTGGCTATCGTCTTGGAATGATTTGTACACACCTTCCTTTGAGAATTAGCTCAATTCTAACTTCCGGATATCCACAACATATAAATTCTTTACTTTCCATTTATTTGGATCTAATGTACATCATAAATTGGAAATCCTACGAGGATCACAACCATAGTGCAGTCTTGGCTCAACAGGGGAGTCACGTACTGTCCAGCATTAGGGATCATTCGATATGTCACATTCATGCTCCTCTTAAGTCAATGCCTTTCAATACTACCTATCTCATATAGGGTGATTAGGATAGGCATATATTTTTAAATTTATCTATTGATCCAACTCATAATCGACGTATGCACCTTTTTAAAATCTGGTTGTAAATATTTCTATAGTCGGTATTTGTAGAGTTTGGCCTATAATATATATACACACATACATACATATATACATACATACATATGGGAAAAATACAAATACAATCACGCGGTACATTTTAATTCCTATGATCGATTAACCTGGCTCTGATACAAATGTAACAACCTCCACCTTAGCCCAAATTTTTGCTTAATCAAAAATCCAAGTCCACTAGAATACAGATTGTTGGTGTTGGTATCTTGTAAATTAACAAAAGTATATCAGCGAACTATCGATAAGAATGCACAGTGGAATAATAAAGTATAATAAAACATACACATATACTGACCAAGGCTAATACCTCTAGTATCTAGTACCCTTGTAAGTGTATAGCGTGCATAAGGAATTTGTTCTTCCACTGTTCTTGCCTTGTACCAGTACTCATCCCTATAAATCTATCATGTGTGTTGTAATGAGGAGGGGATCAAAATAATGTTTTGTTGACTGGTAATTTACATATTTTATCCATAACTTTAGTTTATGATGGTTGTTTTTCTATTACGTGTTATGTCTATAATTGAAAGATTAGTCATTTTGACTTCATATGCACATACAATAAATTCAACCTTATCGAGGTATACAATAAATATATGTGCATGTATATGTATATATTTATATATAAGTATCACAGTCCCCCCATGGACCAAGAATTCCCCACTAGTATCCATAACTCTACACTGCATCGGGTATCCACCATTTGTGTCTACGTCGAATTGCCCACATACACCAAGGAACCTCTCGTTAGTGCCTAATAACGACATTACAACTTTTTAGCCCTATTCTAGTTCATCTTAAAGCCTCGTCTATAGGTTATCCAGCCTTCCCTCCTAACGATAAACAAATTGACAAACAACTTTGAGGTTATGCATTTCCTATATGGGACATACACTAGTAGCAGGTGTAGTCCATTTGGGTGTTGTAACGACCCCTAAATTTTAGTATTTTTATTTAATTAATTAATTTAATTTTTCTAAAATTTTAAATAATAAATTTTGAAATATAAATTTAATATTTGGAATATGTCTAATTAAACATAGCAAACAGCAAAACTTCAATTTATAACATAGAAGTTTATTTTATAATGTCACTTATTTTAAATTTAAATCAGTTAAAAATGGATTATATTAAAATGTTTTCCAAACCTGAATATTTTTCTATAGAAAATTTGTAAATCACCTTCTGAGTGTGACGTCATATTTTGTTTCCCCAAATTCTGATTGCTATTGCTCCGTTTTTCTTATTTTCGACGAAATAGCAGCATTTTCAGTACCGATTACCGACTTTTGATACGATGATCGTACCACTGGTATCTATATACCGTTTTGATCGTCTCGTCATGTTGATCTCTGTAGTATATTCATTCGTGTGTTTCGAAGTTCGGAACACGACAAAATTGTTAAACCGATCAGTCGTATCGGTTCCGCGTTCGAATCGTTTAGCCTTTTTCCTTTGTCCTTTTGTATGGTAACAGTTTAAGTTAATAAGCACGAGCTATTAATCTTCCCATCAACAGTAAATAGCCTTTTTATATTTCCCAAAATTTTCTGGCTATTACTGTTCCTACCTATTGGAGTTATAATTTTTTTTATTGTTCATCCTCTGTTCTTTCATTTTTCCTCTGTTCATTCTATAAAAAAAATGAAAGAGTGTTGACCTCCGCAAAGCCTTCCTCCATCCCCTCTTTCTCGCATAGTCTAGTCGACATCTCCCCTTATTCCATGGGACAATCTTATCTCCCTTCCTCCCCTTCTGACCTTTTACTGAAACCCGAGCTTGCTACCGGGTCCAACCTCTCACCTGACCTGACAGTGCCGCCCCTCATTTTCTTCCCCTCTTGGTTGCTGTTCCTCCCATTGTTTTGCTGCCGTCGATTTGAAAGTAGGTAAGTGTGTGTGTGTGTGTGTATAATTTTGTATACATACATATATTGAGTTACATATTCTATTACATGGATATTTATTGTTCTGCATATCTTTAGTTCAATGTCTGAGTTATATATATATATTTGTCTTAAAATGTAAATTATAAGTTATATAAATATTAATTAAGTGTTATACTTATATTTTTATATAAGGTTTATTTTATATATCATTAAAGAAGGGTTGATATTACTTTAAACCGTGTACATACATACATACATACATAGATATATATATACACATATCTTTTAGTTTACTATGTTTTATTTCGGTTTACATTTTTGTTTTATATATGTGTATAAAAATTTGTTTACAGCAAGTATATGTATATATATTAGTTGCTTTTGTATATAGTTTTGATTTCGTTATATATATATTGCATATTAAGATATTTATATAGCTTTACAAACTATATTATTTATAAACTATGTACAAACTGTTGTATATGTATGAAAGTTTTGCAAACAATATTAGTTACAAAATGTTTGTTCACGTATATCATTTTTAGTGTTAATTTGATTTGGTTTTACACATTTCGGTTAATCTCCTTTTGCATAGCTTGGACATATTTAAGAAAATTCTACATTGTCTTATGTACTCTTGGAAGGGAAACAACTGTAAATGAAAGAATTTGAATGGACTACACATAAACACTTTCTACTTTGTATGAAGTTTATATTGTCCACAAAATGTAAATCTAAATATTTGATTGAAATTATGTACCTCTAAAATCGAATTGTATGCATATATTAGTTCTAAATCAAATCGGTAGAATTTTATCCCTCTGGCATCAATATCCAATGTTAAAAAAATAGAGGCGGTTTTCTTATATTTCCTAATTCTCCACCGTTGCAGTTGGTTAGCTTTCATTTGTTCATTGTTACTGATTTATAATAGTTTTTTAGCCAAGCATAGATTTTTATTTACTAGCATTACCCAAGCAATGATTAAATTGACTATTGTTGCTTTGATAAGTACGCTACCAGATCTCAAATACTTGTACTTATAAAATAAATTTATAATATATAGCGATACACATATTTATATATATGTTGTTTATATTTATTGACTCACTCCTGGGGCAGGTGTGAGATTATATGTATAGTTAGTTTATATGCAGTTTAGTACATGGGTTGTTTGTTCTCATATATACTGTATATTCTCTGGTGGTCTAATATATATATATATATATATATATATATATATATCTTTGTTTTTTTAAATCTTTATGTTTTAAGAAAAATGATTTTGAAATATATATATATATATATATATATATATATATATATATATATATATATTGATTTCAATATATACTTTTAAAACTTAAGATTTGATTTAAAATTGTATATGTATTTTCAAATTGAATATGTGGTTTAAGGAAAATTTTAATATAATATACATTCGTTAAATTTATCAAACATATTTTGATTTGTTCTCGATTTCTTTTATCAGCTCTATTCATCGAATTCTTGCCAATCTTGCTTTGTTTTGGCATTCGTGTTTAGATTCACAACTTATCTCATTTTCTTCCATCTCCAGCCTCGAAGGTGAGTAATCACTTAGATTAACGTTCTTATATTTATTAAATTTGATTTCAATTGAAACAACAATTGAAATATGTTGTTGTTAGTATTTACATTGTTATATATATGTCATTATATGCTATTTGTTCACCTGTGTAACGACCCGCTATTTTGGACCATTTAAATCGACAATAAAACCATACATGTCCGACTTGAATAATTCAAAATACTGAATTGTTAATTAAAATTTTGCAAAACTCAGCGTATACAGTAAATAAATCAACCACGGAATCACAGACACAGAGTAATATAAAATAATGCAACGAAATAGATAAATAGTAGTTCATGAAGCTACTATATAAATACCAGAGTTAGAAATAAAAATACAGCAGAATATCTCAAATACAGTGAAGTTTCCAGTATGAATAGATGACCTCTCCGAACGAATCAATTGAAAGAGCTGAAAGCTGAATCAATAGTTGGATCCTCAAACGAAGCTCCAAACTCCAAAGGCGAGTCTCAAATGCTGCATCGCTTAGTCTGACCCGAGCGTAAAGCAAAAACACAAAACACTCGAGTCAGGATTAACCTTCTTATATCAATAAATCCAACTCAAGTGAAATATCAACTGAAATACAAATAACTTAAGGATGTTTGGGATAACCATCCTCTAAGGGTCCATGGAACTATCTACAAGATAGAAATATACACTATAACACCGTGGTCATTTAATTTTATTTAGACTTCAAAATCAAAATATCATTTCCTTTCAAATATATCTATTTTCCAAGATAGTGTGTATATATATATATTAAATAATTTATAAAGTAAAATATTTGAAATTTCCTTAACTACACAAATTGATTCTAATCAACTCAAGTTCCAAATTCCCATTTATTCAAAGCTCAATTCATTAATTCAGTTCAGCTTCCAATAACCATTTAAACTTTCGTTATATTCAAAGCTTTAATATTCAATATTTTAAAGTTAAATCTAACAGTTTCATATAGATCTTGATTTAGCTTCATCATTATTATTTAGTCAGGAAGTATCCGCTTAACAAGTTCAATATCATTTAAATAGCCTTAGATTTCATTTTACAGAATATTTCCTTAAATTTATTTAAACTTAAAATATCCATTTAATCCCTTTTACCAAAACCAAGTTATAAAATCATATCTTAAATCCCAAGTTCAATAGTTTCAAATCGATTTAATTGAATATAATTCTTAATTAAATACCATTTCCAATTAATTCAACTTTATCTTTTCAACTCTAGCTTATTCAAAATTTTACCAAATCTAATTTGAAATATAAATTTAAATGAATCCTTAAACATACTATATGTATTAAATCAATCTCAATTAGATTAAATATTATTATTAGGTCTATACATAAAATTTTCATTTTTATACATATAATATTCCGAGAATCAGTCTTTATTAAAACTATATTTTTCTTTCCCAAACCATAGAAATTATTTTCAAAACATTTATATATATATATGGACCAACGATGTCTGTATATAATTTCCTATGCTATGGTCAAGGGATACAGATATTTACCATTTCAATCCGAAATTTAAATGTACGGGTAGATATCACTTCGACCCGCAATCCCAAATTCAATTTAATTGAAAATCGCTTGGGTTTATCATTTCAACCCATAACGAAATTCTCCTATCCAAAAGTGCATTCGGGTATGTATCATTTCAACCCATAGTGAATTCTAAACTACATGGAACTTGCAGAGTGATAACAGATAATACAATAAAATAATAGGCATATATCATCAACAAAAATATAATATAAATAACAGGATATGGTGTCATATCCCATAGGTGAACAGTCGCAGAAAATAGCATATATATAACAATTTAAATGACTACAGCATCATATTTCAATTGTCGTTTCAATTGAAATCAAATTTAATAAAATACAAGAATGTAAATCGTGAGTGATTGCTCACCTTTCGAGGCTAGAGAAGAACGATAAGGAGGTCAGTTATGGATCCCAATACGAACTTTGAAGCAAAGCAAAATTGGCACGAATTTGATGACAAAGCTGATAGATAGAAATCGATGAGAGAAAAAATCAATCGGTTTGATATAAACAGAGTATATATTATATGTGTTATTTAAATTTCCTTAAAATCTCAATAAATTTAATTTAAGACGGATATTCAAATAAAATATTCACATTGTTTGAAACTAATATTAAATTTAAAATGCAAATTAAAACAAAACATCATCATATTATTGAAAAATCAATACTAAAATTTAAACACATAAACGTTTTTCCTCTTAAATCAATATTAAATTTAAACACACACACACAAAATAAAATATAGGCATAATATATATAAAAATCATCACTTATTTAAAACACGCATTTTAAAATAACATATTTATATATAGTTTACTCAAAATTCAAAGCATATACTGAGAAAATCAATCTATATATATAGACCATACATTATGAAAGCATTACAGAGAAGGGAAAAAACAAAACATACTTTATATATACACACTAGAATCGAGATGAAAATTATACATGTAAATTTTTAGTTTTACAACATACATCACTAATTCTTTTACAACACTCAGCTGGCATACTAATATTTGTTATATTCGAACATGAATAAAAATCTAATTATATTTTCAAAATATGTATATTACTAATATTTTATAATAACAAATAAGATATAAGACTAACGTATATATACGTCTCTGAAAAGCTTGGCTTAAAATTCACATAAGCATTAAACGTAAAAAAATATGTAGATATAGTTTTATGCTAAAATATCAATTAAATGAAGATTGTTATAATGTGAAAATTTGTGAACACGAGTTGAAATATAAAGATGGATTTGTCAAATATATTAGAAGCAGAGGACAGGGAGAGGAGAAGCAAAGAATGGAAGAAGAAAAATAAGAAAATGGAGGCCATACCTTCAGAGTTCACGCACGCAAGAAGAAATGAAGAAAATGTTGAGATGCAATTGAAAACTATTTGTGTACGAGACTTATATTTATACACGATTGCATTGATTGAGGTGAGAGAATATATGAAAGAAATAAATTTAAATCAGTTATACATGATTGTATTGATTGAGGTGAGAGAATATAGGCAAGAAAGATTTAAGCGAATATTTACAGTGGTATTGATTGTGTGAATTTAGCAAAAGGGAACTGCAAGAAATCTTTGGCAAACATTTGTACACGTTTAAAATTTATTAGGAAGTAAATGCGTTGATTAAAACGCAATATATATTTATAAAATGGGAAGGTGGTGAAAATTATTTGCGTACAAGGTTGAGTATTTAAATGAAACTAGTATTGATGGCTTGGAGAAACGGTAGGAAATAATTCCTGTCAGGAGGAATTTGCACGTGATATTTGATTTAGGAGATGATTGCGTTGGATAGATTAAATAAAGAAAAGTACTAATTAATGGTATAGGAACATTAAGGAAATAAAATAATTTCGTTTGAATGGTAAGGAAAATCAAAGATTTTTTTCCTATTAATTGCAAAGGAGTAAATGGAAAATAAGAGACACTTATACACGTGAATTTCAAACAATCTTGAAACGGATTTTGAACTTCTAAGAGAAATAAATTTGCTTGAAACTGCTACGCGAATTTTTATTTCTATTATAAAAATGAGGAAAAAGGAAAGCGTAGAAATTTACACGTAACTTATCAAAAGTAGATTTAAAAGAATTGAACGTCTAGGGAAATGATTTCTTTCCCACTTGGAATACAAGGCTACAGATAAATTTATTATTTAACGTCAAAATAAATATTATTCCCAATTGAAACCATATTAACTTTTAAATCATTAAATTAACATAAAAAATGATAACAACTATCTACTGCTTTATAGTAAATAAAAAAAATTGTAAATTCATAGAATACAACCTGTTACTTTTATTTCAAAATATCTTTCTTATAATAATTATTATATTTGGAAAACATTTTGAAATAATTTTTCTTTTAAAACTTATAAATAAAATATTATTATGTTAACTACCAAATTAAATGTTCATTTTAATACATTCTCTTTCCTTAATGGAAAGATTTCAACGAATACAAATATTAATTTCGTATTAAAATAAAATAAAAATCTAATTCAACTACTTCTTTTTATTCACAATAAATCAAACATTATTTAATAATTTCACATAACTCAACATATCCATTAGTTACCAATTTTAGTTCATTTGTTAGAGGCTAACATATTTGAATTACAACAATACAATTAAACTATTGTTTCCTCTTTAATTTTATTCAATAGATCAATATTTACAATTAACAATTATTATTAAATTCTTAACATTTGTTGTTTTTAATTCAAATTGTAAATCTCATATAAACTATTATTATTCCCATCATTTTTGTTTCTACCAAATTTTATTCAATATTTTAAAAAAAAATAGAATTTTAAATTGGTCTAAAATTTCGGATCGTTACCCATTATCCTTTCTTTCCAGATCTAAACTGCGTTGCAAAAAATGAAGATGGGAAGAGATTTTGAAACGGTCAGGAAATCAAAGATTTTTATTCCTATTAAATACGTAGATGCAAATGAAAGTGGAAAGTTTTACATGTGAATTGGAGGCAGGGTTCTAATTCTTTTTTTTTAAATGCACGTGCTGATTTGATTTTTAAAAGCTAAGATATGAAATCAAAGAGTGCATATAATAGATGCAATAATTAAAACGAACGTACGCCCAAATTAATTAACAAGTAATGTAATATAAATTTATATGTTTTCTTATTTATTCACTATTTATATTTAATTATACACAATCCAAACATTAAATTTTTATTTCAAAATATTATTATTTAAAATTTCTCAAAAATTCAATTAAATACGTTATTAAAAACCGTTAAAAAATTTATGGGTTGTTACAACCTGTGACATCTGACACCATTATGTGTTATTTATATTATGATATATGCCTGTTATATTATTATAATATCTATTATCATTCTGCAAGTTCCCTGTTAGTATAGAATTCACTATGGGTTGAAATGATACATACTCGAACGATCTGTAGAATAGGAGAAAATGGTTATGGGTTGAAATGATAAACCCAAGCGATTTTCATTGAACTGAATTTGGGATTACGGGTTGAAATGATATATACCCATATAAATTTAAATTACGGATTGAAATGATAATATCTGTATCACTTAACCATAGGATAGAAAATTATATACAGAGACCGTTGGTCTATATATAAATATTTTGAAAATGATTTCTATGGTTTTGGAAAGAAATATATGGTTTAATAAATATTGATTTCTTATATTATATAAATATTATTTTATATATAGTTAAAATTTTAAATTTAAGCTATGTATAAATTTGTTTAATATAAAGTTTGATTTTATTAAAATATAATATGGTTAAGTATCTATTTAAATTATATTTTAATATAGAGTTTATAATGATTTTTATAAATTAAGGTTTAGAAGACGGATTTGAGATTGAATTGAAATTGTATTTAATTAAGAATTATATTTAATTAAAATCGATTCGGAACTTATTGAATTTGAGAATTTTTAAAGGATATGATTTTATAACTTGAGGTTGGTTTAAAGTGATTAATGAATATTTCAAGTTGAGTTTTATTTAAATGATATTGAAATGATTTAGTAAATATTTCAAAGCTAAATAATTATAAAGTGAATTTGAAATATATGAAATTATCAAATTTACTTTTGAAATTGTGGAATATATAAAGCTTTGAAATGTACTGAAATTTAAATGGTTTATTTTGTGGTTTTAATATGTATTTGAAATCGATATAATTTGAAATGTTTTATTGAGAAACCGAATTGAATTGAAATTGACGATTTGAGATTTGATTAAATTTGAATTTTGGAATTCAAGTTGATTTGGAATTATTTGTGAAATTTGAGGAAAACAATTTTATTATATATACTATTTTAATATTTAAATCGAATAAGTGGGAAGTATTTTGATTTCAAAGTATTATGTTTCGAAAGGGATTTTAATTTCAAGTGTTTAGTTTAGAAAGTGTTACAACTTCGAAAAATGCTATGATTTTGGAAAAAGATATATATTTGAAATGGAATGATATTATATGGATATGGTTTTGAAATGGATATGATATTTTGGTTTTGAAGTATAAACTATTTAGAAATGACCGCGGTGTTATAATAATGTTTGGTTGTTAAAGAGACCGGGATCGGAAGTTGTCGTACTCTCTGCCACCTTCGAAAACCACTTTAACAACCGTATACGCGATGGAGATTCCAGAATGAAGAAGGATGGTGGCGACGATCCTATATGAGGTATATACGTAGACCCGACTCCCATGAGTCGGCATAAGGTGGCTATAACAGGAGCAATTGACGGGCAAATGAGGTAGCTCCTTTGATCGAACACACCCCTTTGATACCATTTTATTACTTTGTGATTGATTGGGTGCACCTTTGATTTTTGTAAGCGTGGCTCGAGGTGGACGGTAGTAGCTGCTACGCGTTACCAGCGGTCCGAAAGTGTAATTGGTATATCTACCCTGGCATTGCCTAGTTGTGCTGTGTCACCTACCCTAGCGCGCCTTGTACGAGTTTGATTTATGTCGTACCTATGGAGTATCTTCTGGTGGCTTCCCGATCAGGAGGGACTATGGTACTAAATAGACTATTGGCACTATATATTTGTAAGGTGGAATATGTAAAGCCTTAACACTATTTTCAAGTAAGTTTATTTTACTTTAGACATTATTATAATAGCTTATATTACTACATAGTAGATAGTTTAATGGATTCTTAGAGGATGGTTATCCCAAGCAACCTTTGAGTTACTTGTATTTCAGTTGTTATTTCACTTGAGTTAGATTTATTGATATAAGAATGTTAATCCTGACTCGAGTGTTTGATGTTTTGCTTTACGCTCGGGTCGGACTGAGTGATACAGCTTTGAGACTCACCTTTGGAGTTGGAGCTTCGCTTGGAGAACTAGCTACCTATCCAGCTTTCAAATATTCGATTAACTCTAGTGATGCATCCTGATCTTGTATTTGACTATTGTATTCAAGACTTCTGTTGTATCTTATCTAACTCTGTTATTTATATAGTAGCTTCGTAAATACTATCTTTTATTTTCATTGCATATTGTATATTACTCTGTGTCCGTGATTCTGTGATGTATATATTTACTATATATGTTGAGTTTTTCCAAATATATATTAACAGTCTGGTATTTTGTGCAATTCAAATCCGGCATGTGTGGATGTGAATAGTTGAAAATATCTGGTCGTTAAATTTGGTATTAAAGCTAGGATTTAGTCAAAACTCAACATATAAGGTAAATTTAATTATCGAATCACTTTCATTCAAGCTTTAATCCCTTTCTCTTCGACTCGGTTTCCTTTGAATTTTGGAACATTCCCCTCGGTTCCAAAATCCATCCTTATCTCTCCCTATTCGTATTCTGGAGTATCCCATAACTCCACTTCAAACAATCTCTATAATAAATCGACAGTCATGCCAATCTTCGAACGATTTGTAAAGGGGTGAAACTCCATTACAATAGGCATTGATTTACCAAAGATTTTGGTATCCTCGATTTACGATGCTATCTATCCCCTGCAATGCCTGAGTTCTATCTCTTGTGATTGAATGTCTATTTGCCTAGGAATTCTACATCTATCCTATTCTTGAAGTCACGGCCGACCCAGTTATGGTTGCTCGTAATTTATATAAACTTATCCACCTTCCTATTTTGTTATTTGATCATCTTATCTTTGTTTCGGAGCTATCTTCGAATCAAAATTCTCTTTGAATTGAGTCCATCAAATTTGAATCTCTATCCTTGCTTTGAAATCCATTCTTGTGTTGTCGAGCGAAGAAGTGTGTTTGTAGATTAATATTAAAATGTTTTAAAAATGTATTATGTTGTTTGAGTTGTTAATGTTGATTTGGATTTTCGATCGATTCGTCTGATCAACGCTATCGATAGAAATTCTAAAACACTTGAACAGAGCAAACTGACACAATTGTTTAAAAATTTAATAAATTTTTTTGTATAATTATATTATATATAGATATAAGTAATCTTTATGAAATTTAAAAGTTAAAGGAATTGGTTAACAAAATGATAATATTTTGTTTTCAATTATCTGTAAACCAATGGCTATTACTACATGATTAAATAAATGGAATTGTAAAAACATGGTTTATAAATTGATTTGGAATATAAATGAATATAAATTATAAATTTGAGAATTTAATTTTCGATGATTTCAAATTTTGGTTTAAGTTTAAAATGTATATTATGTAAAGTATTTTCGAATTGAAATTGATTCTAAAGAGTTTTGAAATGTTTAAAATCAGTGCTCTCCCCTTTTGTCGTTCGAAAATAATTTCGGTGATGGCGGCTGCATCATCGATATTTGTTTTTGAGTTTCAAAGTGGAGAGACCATTCTTTAGCTTTGCTATACCTTGTTTTGGAAATTTAATTTGATTTGAATTCCATAAATATGACTTGATATATAAAATTATATAGATATATGTTTATTTATTTGACTTGGCATATATGATATATATATGTATGTATGTATGTATGTATGTATGTATGTATGTATGTATGTACATATTTATCCCTAAACTGTTTGAAGTTAATCGAAAATTTAATTCTTAAATTTATCTTAAAGGATGATTTTAGTTATAAATAAACCCAAAAATTTTGAATAAATATTTAACTTGAAATAGTTGAATTGGAAAATTTCACTTGTATAATACCCAATTACATTCTAATATAACATACCTAAATCATTCAGAAGTTGGATGTGTAATTAGATAGTATATAAATGAAAATGGTGTTAAAAGGAATTTATAAATAAATTTGAGTGGTTATAATAAATCTTATACTTAATTTATAATTTATAGAAATGTTAATTGAGATAAAGATGGAATAATAAGATAATGAATAAATAAGATATATAAATAAAGTTTGTTTTGAAGGAATTAATAAATAGAAATCAAATCAACCTAATGAAATACCCTGAATTTATAATCAATTGTTGAATATTACTTAATATAAAATTGAAATTTATATGGTTTTAAATAAATTGTTCTATTCTGTGATATTCCGGAATTTCAAGGGGATTTAAAATATGATAATCTCTTAGTTAATAATTTATAATTAGTAAATTTCATCTTTTAAAGGCTAATAAAATTGTTTTATATTTATAATGTATATATATATATATATATATTGGTATATATATTGTAAATGGGAAGTCCTGGATTCAAACTAATAAAAGAAATATTTCCAAATTGTAAAGAAATGTTTTCAAATTGTAATATATATGAATGTATATAGTATGATTTGAAGTTATGATTAAATTCAATTTAATATTTTTCAAAGCTATTTAAAAAGTGGCAAAATTATAATTATTTACAAATTCAATAATGTGTTGTTTAAATGCATATGTATGTATTTAAGTTGATTTTAAATAGAATAATTAATTTCAAATTTAATAATGTGTTTATTTAAATATAAATAAATTTGAGTTGATTTTTAAACTGGATTTTAAATTGAATTTGAATTTGGATTTAAATTTGAATGTTTAAAGATAATTATTTTTAAAAAATATTTTGAATATAAGAATATATGGATATGGTTTTTATTAAAATAAGATTTGTTTTATATTATTTCTTTAAAAGAAATTTATTTATATAAATTTAGAAAATATTTATTTAATAGCAAATAAATACAAAAGTTTAATATTTACATTTAGAATGGATTAAATATACTATATATGATTTTATTTAAAATATGATTGGATTTTATTTAATCTTCTTTTAAAAAAGTTTTATTTATTTAAAATTAGAAAAGCACTTATTAATTAAGAAAATTAATTTCAAAAAGCTTTTAAATCTTTTAAAATAATATAAAAATAAATTATGACAAGTGTTAGGTTATTAATTCCTTTATTAAAACGTGTAATAAAATTTAGTAGGGTAGAGACAAGTGTCATTTCCTTTTTATTTTCTTTTTCTTTAAATTTTAATAAATTAAAATAAACTCGATTTCAACTCCTATCTTCCTCTTCATTTCCTTTTTCTATCTTCATTTCTAAAAGCAAAGAGAAACTCAACCTACAAAGAAATCTCAGATCAAAACTAAAACCAGAAATCCTCAAAAACAAACCTGTAAAATTCTTAAAAAACATTCTTCTAAAACCTTGTAATTCATTTCTCAAACCAAAAATCCAAGAATCACAACCCCGTAAACATTCTTCAAGTTCAAACTAAAATCCTGTAATCATCTTCCAAAATCTAAGCCAAACCTGTAAGTATTTTCAAAAGCCTGTAATCTTCTCAAATATCAAGACTGCAACAACATTTTTTAAAAGTTCAAGTAAAGAAAACCTAAAGCATAGTTTATTAAGCAAGCTATCCAGCAACCTGTATTTCGGTTTTAAGAAATTCAAGTCTTAAAATAATCTAAGTTGTAACAACCCGCATATTTAACGATTTATTTAAATGTTTTATTTAAATATAGCGTCGTTAGTCGGGTTTTTGGTCCGAAATGTCACTTTTTGCAAACGGCCGAATTAGGGCTCGAAACCACTTCCATGAGTCCAAAATGGCGTTTAAGATCTTTTTGAGTATAAATTTTGTATGTTTGGAGTAAGTCGAGTTTTGCTAGCTTTTCTAATTAGGTTTTGGGTTTGGGTTCAACCCACTAGCCAACTAAATAACCTCAACTCAGCCCCTCTCCTCTCCACTCACTCATTTCATTTTATAAAACTCAAGCTAAAACTGAAAATGGGGGAAGAGAAGAGGAATTAGAAATTCCAAGCCCTAGTTTACTTTGCTAACTTGAATTCTTGCTCCAAAATCAAAGAGAAGCTATTGGTAAGCCCTCTCTTCATCTTCTCCAACTCTTTCTCCTTCAATTTCAGAAAGTTTCCTAAACCTAACTTAGGAAAATACTTTTTTTTGATCTTAGATTGAAGCTAGTAGAGTTGAAGTGGAGAGTGGTTGGTCTTTTCTTTGCAATTGGGCTTCTCATCTTTGTTTTGAGTTGAAAAGGTGAGATTTTTATCTCACATCTTTGTCTATAACTATCTTTGATTGTTGGGTATGAATTCCTAACACTTATTCATGTGCACTTGCTTTTGGTTTGGATTGAATTGGTGAATATCCCAATTTTTAGTGTTTTGGGTTCAAATCTTTAAAGATCCTAACTTTGATGTTTGAACATGTTTTGGTGATGCATCGAGGAGCCAATAGGACCGGGTAGCCGATGGGCGTAATCCCCTAGCGTCCGTGCTCGACCGGTTGCGAATTGTGAGAGTTTGCACTTCAATTAATAGAGTAGAAAATGCAGGAATTGGGGTTCGGTCAACCGAACTCTCTGGGTTGGTCAACCGAGCTGGAGCCCGAAATCTTTCTGGGCTATTTTCGGTCGGCCGACTCAGAAAGTTCAGTCGACCGACCTGCTCCTATTTCCCTGTTTTGCCTAGTGTGCCTATTTGTTTGTGATTCCAACTTTTATTGATCTAAGTTGATTCCAATTAGTTGTTTATGGATATTTGACCTTGATGATTCCTTTTTGACTTCATCCACGGGTTTTTATAAAATAATCTTTTAAATTGTATTAAAAGCTTGCTTCTTCAATTTATAAATCATATTTTTAAAACGCATACACAAAATTTCGCATTTCGAACGGAGTGGAAGGAAGATTAAATGGTTAGGTAAAACACGGACCATGAATCCGTGCGTTTGTCTTTCCAATTAATCCCCACCCTATTTGATTGATCATTTTGGCCTTTTGGTCTGGTTTACCGATGAGATGAGGTAAACTTTATACCGCTTTGAGTGTGAAATTAACTAACGGATAGTAAACCGTTTAGTGCGAACAAGTAATTATGGGACTCATGATACCACTTTTCAGATTCCTTTTTGAGAGTTATGACACATTCTGCCAGTTAGTGGTGTCCAGTACTGGGCCTCCGGACCTTCACCACTATGGTTTGTTGCCTTTGGGATAGTGTCTTCGGACAGTCTCCTTCAGGTTTGTTGCCTTCGGGTATGTTGCCTTCGGATTTGTACCTTCAGGTTTGTGCCTTTGGGTTTGTTGCCCTATTGTATCGCTTTCGGAGTTGGTCATTCGTCACCGCTCGAGTGATATTTGGTTTGGAGTCTTCGGGCTCATGGATCCTTTTTTATACAGTACTGAGCACGTGCAATTTTCTGTTGTTTCATTGATACGTATATTCCCTAGGTATCGCCCTTCGGTGTTGGTCTTTTCGAGCCGCACGATATATCGCAGTTACCTTGTGGAACTTATGTTACCTTCATTGGTATTTGATATTTGCCTTTTTGGCTTGTTTTGGGATATTCATATCCTTTGTTTATTTGTGTTGCCGATGATATGAGGCTTGTCTTGCTATGATTCATCTTTTGTTAGATAATTGTGTTATCTCTTTTAGAGATATTTGTTATACTTTGTGACCTTGCAGGTTATTGTTGTTCAGTTTATCTAACTGAATTGTTTAGCTAGACTGACCTGTTTATTTTATACTCGGGTCAGACCGAGATGTTTCAGGTTAGGTGCTTTTGGACTTAGCCTATTTTGCTTCTGCATGGACTATCCTGCATGCTTCTTTTTGTTAAAGCTTTTTGTGTAGTCCTTTTTGTTGTAACTCTGATATATGTATTCTTTTGGATTCGTATGTATATTGTGGTTTGCTATACCACTTGACGTATATCAGTTTGTATACTCTGTTATGTATCAATATATGTGTATATGATGATCTACTGTTCTGTGATGTATATTACATGTGAGTTGTTATATTCTATTCTGATAGATCCTCCAACCACCTATGGTTTTGTTTTAAGTATTCATTGGATATGTCGACCTGCTTGGTATGTCTATTGTCGATGTATTCAATAGATAGTTAGAGCAAGGCTATAGATGGTCGCTCCTAACCAGTCTTATTCTCCGTGTTAGTTGACGGCATTACCCTGTAGTGTCCTTGTCTAGCGTGGGTATAGAGGTGGGGCGTCATAGCTTGGTATCAGAGCAAGGTTCAGAACAAAATATGATAAACACAGAATAGATGCACATATTACGATACATCAAAGTGTAATAAGTGATACAAATCTTTGAACCATCTTGCCTCTATTCCTTCCGTGCCTTTGGTGGTAGATAGAAATTGGGAATACGTCTAGGAATGCATTTTGTTCCCTAGTATTCCATATTTGGATTGGTGATATCTACCCTTTGAATAATCTTGTTCTTATCTTAACTTTCAGCGTATGGCTGGAAGAGGCAGGGGACGAAGTTCGGATGTTGGGCAATCCAGTGGCTCACATCTGGATGGCGTTTATATGTCTGCCGATCAGTTTTTGGAATTGTTTAGGAGCACTCAGCCTCTAGATCCTCCTCGAGTATCTCCACCTCATAAGTCCGCCTTTGCATGTTTGTACAGTGATTTTACTCATCTTGGGGGAAAGCCGTTTAAAGGCTTCGAGTCTATTCTTGAAGTCCAAGCTTGGCTTCGCACGTGCGAGCATATTTTCTCTCGCATGGATCTTTCTAATCATGATAGAGTTCTTGTAACTTCTAGCTTATTGCAAGAGCATGCTCTTGATTGGTATGAGCTTCTTATAGCTGAAATTGATGAGTATACTCTTTCTTCGGCTCAGTTTCGGGGACGATTCGAACTCAAGTTCGTTCCTGAATCTGAAAAAGTTTTATTGACCCGTCGCTTCCTTGAGTTGAAGCAAGGGAACTCTTCTGTTTTTGAGTATGTTGCATCATTCGAGGCTTTATCTAAATATGGTCTTGAATTTATTAACACTTCTTATAAGAAGAATTTGAAGTTTGTTTCTGGTCTTACGAAATATCTTAAGAAGTCTTTGTTGCTCCAGCTTAAGCTCTCTTTTGAGGATTTGGTGGATTCGGCACTTCATCTCGAAACCGTCGAGAAGGAGTGTAATAGTGGTGAGGATGTTGAGGTTTCTAGGAACCCCAACAAGAAGAAGTTTCCATTTCAGAAGTCCAGGTCCTTTCCTTCTAAGAACAAGAAGACTGGTGGTTCTATCTCTCAGCCTCAATCTGCTGGAACACCTTTCATTCGGAAGTGTTTCAATTGTGGTTCTCCTGATCATATGATTCGGGCTTGTCCTAAGCCTCTCTTCTGCCGCTATTGCAAGAAGGAAGGTCATCAAGTTTCCACCTGCCCTACTGTTCCTACTGGTGCCAAGTCTAGCAAGCTTTATGCTGCTAAGGCTTCTGAAGGTCCTTCTCAACCCAAAGGTATATCTCCATCTATTTTGGAAGGTTCTATTTTATTTCATGACCATAGTATTCGAGTTCTTTTCGATACAGGTGCATCACATTCTTTCGTATCGAAAAAGCTCGCCGATGTTATCTTTGGATGTTTCTTGTTTGCTTACTTCTTTAAGGATTGCGAATCCTATTGGGGGATCCGCGACCCTTAGCATGCTTTGTGATGATGTTGAGATTGTTTTATGTGGCTTTTCTTTTCGTGCGAATCTGCACGTTATTTCTTGTCTGGGATTTGATATGATTTTTGGTATAGACTGGCTAGTGAGATACGATGCCAGGATTATTTGTTCTGAGAGGATTTTGTATCTTCGACATCCGGATTCGCCTACTCAGCTATTACTTGTTCTTCGGAATGTGGATAATTCCGAAATGGCTTTACATTCTCTTGATTCTCGAGATGATGATGATATATCTCGTATTCCTATTGCTTGTGACTTTTCTGATGTTTTCATGCCTGTTTCAGGTTTGCCACCTAAGCAGGCAATTGAGTTCCGCATTGATCTCATTTCAGGCGCGCAGCCAGTTAGTCGTCCTACCACGAGGATGTCTACAAAGGAAAATGAGGAACTCAAAAAGGGCTTTTAGAGCTTGAGTCCAAGTAGTTGATTCAGTCCAGTTTTTCTCCGTGGGGATCCGCGGTCGTTTTCGTGAAGAAATCTTATGGGACCCTTAGGCTTTGCATTGACTATCGCAAGCTTAACGAGTTAACTATCAAAAACAGGTATCCATTGCCTAGGATTGATGATATGTTCGATTTATTGAGTGGTGCTAAGGTCTTTTCTCAGCTCGACCTTGCCACGGGTTTTCATTAGTTACGAGTCACGGAGGATAGCATACCTCTTACCGCTTTCCGCACTCATTATGGTTCTTTTGAGTGGCTCATTATGTCATTCGGTTGGACGAACGCTCCTGCTTTCTTTGTCGATCTCATGAATCGAGTATTCCAGGAATATCTCGATAAGTTCCTCCTTGTGTTTATTGATGATATCCTTATTTATTCTAAGTCTGAAGCCGAGCATGATAATCATTTGAGAATTGTCTTGAGTACTCTCAGTCACCATCAGCTTAGAGCCAAATTCTCCAAGTGCTACTTTTGGGAGAATAAGGTTAAGTTCTTAGGCCACGTTGTATCTTCAAAGGGCATTTCAGTCGATCACTCAAAGATCGAAGCCATCTAGAATTGGAGGAGGCCTGAGAATGTGCATGAGATTCGTAGTTTCCTTGGATTGGCGAGGTATTACCATCGGTTCATTAAGGATTTTTCCCGTGTTGTGCTTCCTCTCACCAGCCTTACTCGGAAAGGCATTCGTTTTATTTGATCCGACAAGTGTGAAGCTTCCTTTCTGACATTAAAGGAACTTCTCACTAATGCTCCTATCCTTGTGGTTCCAGAGGGGAATCATGATCTTGTTGTCTACACCGATGCTTGTGTTAGTAGTCTCGGTGCTGTTCTTATGCAGAAGGATCGGGTAGTTGCTTATGCTTCTAGGCAACTACGTCTGAATGAAGTTTGCTATGCCACACATGACCTTGAGTTGGCCGCCATTGTCTTTGCCTTGAAGATTTAGTGACACTGTTTATTGGGCGAGCGCTTCATTCTCTATACCGATCATAAATCCTTTAAATATTCGTTAACTCAGAAGGAACTCAATATGAGACAACAGCGTTGGCTCGAGTTTCTTGCTTCCTATGACTTTGATATCCAGTATACCCCTAGTAAGGGTAATCGTGTTGCTAATGCGCTTAGTCACAAACATTCGGCTGTTGTTTCTATGATGCTTGCCGAATGGGATATTCTTGAGACTCTATCTTTTATTGAAATTCATGATCGAGCTTCATTGTCTGATTCTCCTAATCTATTATTTAGTTTGGGGGCTCGACCCATTTTGTTGGATCGTATTGCCGATGCTCAGCGGCGTGATCCTGATTTGTTGCATCTTATTCAGCTTTGTGGGTCTGGATCCTGTGATGAGGCGTTGCGGAATTTCAGCATTGATTCTCATGGGTGTCTTCGCAAGAAGAACCGTCTTTTTGTGCCATCTGATTTTGCACTTGGACATGACATTCTTGATGACTGTCACCGTTCTAAGTATACCATCCATCTTGGTAGTAGTAAGATGTATGCCGATATGCATCGTCTTTATTATTGGGAAGGCATGAAGCGCGATGTGGCGAGTTATATGAGTAATTGCATAACTTATCAGCGTATTAAGGCCGATCATCAGCGTCCTTCGGGTCTTCTTCAGTCTCTAGAGATTCCATTGTGGAAATGGGATCAGATTTCTATGGATTTCACTGACGGCCTACCTCGTTTGAGATTAGGCCATTCTATCATCTGGGTTATTGTTGATCGCCTCACCAAGTCTGCTTATTTTATTCCTATTAAGTCTAATAGGACTGCTTCGCATTTGGCTAAGTTGTATGTCAAGGAAATCGTGAGACTACACGGTGTTCCTAGTTCAATTGTGAGTGACCGTGATCCTTTATTCACGAGTCATTTTTGGCAGAGTCTTCAGCAAGCTTTGGGAACAAAGCTAAATTTTAGCACAACTTATCATTCACGGTCTGACGGGCAGACTGAACGGGTGAATCGTATCTTGGAAGATCTTCTCCGTATTTGTATTTTTGATTTCGGTGGTAGTTAGGAGGATCACCTACCTCTTGTAGAGTTCTCCTACAATAATAGTTTTCAGTCTAGTATTGGTATGGCTCCTTTCGAAGCTTTATACGGAAGGCCATGTCGATCACCTTCTTGTTGGTTGGAATCTGGGGAGAAGCTTATTCTTGGCCCAAATTTTGTTCGTGATTCTTCCGAGAAGATTGATCTTATTCGGTTGAGAATGAAAGAGGCATAGAGCCGCCAAAAATCCCACGCAGACAACCGTAGGAAGCCTCTCGAGTTCTCGATTGGTGATCTTGTTTTTATTCGTGTTTCTCCTTTGAAAGGGGTTATGCGTTTCAATACGACTGGGAAATTGGCACTTCGCTTTATAGGACCATTTTCTATTACTAAACGTATTGGCCCTGTGGCTTATAGGGTTTCACTTCCTTCTCATTTATCTGGCATTCATGACGTCTTTCACGTCTCCCAACTTCGGAAGTGTCTTCGAGAGTCGGATTCTATTATCGATTCTCCTGATTTGCAAGAACTTGAGATCACACCGGACTTATCTATTGTACAGCAGCCTATTCGCGTGCTTGACACGGAGGTGCTACATCTTCGGAGCAAGGACGTGCCGCTTGTTAAAGTTCAATGGTCCACTAACCCCAATGACTGTACTTGGGAAACTAGAGAGTTTATCGAGCGATCTTATCTGGGTTTTCTATCTTTGCTTGACAATGGTGAGAATATCTTTTTGTCTCGAGCTTATTTCCTTTTCTTTTGATGATATAAGTATATAGTTGTTACAAGTATCGTCTCTAGGAATTGAGTGGGCGCAATTTTGTAAGGAGGGGAGATCTGTAACAACCCGCATATTTAACGATTATATATTTAAATGTTTTATTTAAATATAGCGTCGTTATTCGGGTTTTAGGTCTGAAATGTCACTTTTTGCAAACGGTCAAATTAGGGCTCGAAACCACTTCCATTGAGTCCAAAATGGCGTTAGCGATCTTTTTGAGTATAAACTTTGATATGTTTGGAGTAAGTCGAGTTTTGCTACCTTTTCTAATTGGGTTTTTGGTTTGGGTTCAGCCCACTAGCCAACTAAATAACCTCAACTCAGCCCCTCTCCACTCACTCATTTCATTTTATAAAACTCAAGCTAAAACTGAAAATGGGGGAAGAGAAGAGGAATTAGAAATTCCAAGCCCTAGTTTACTTTGCTAACTTGAATTCTTGCTCCAAAATCAAAGAGAAGCTATTGGTAAGCCCTCTCTTCATCTTCTCCAACTCTTTCTCCTTCAATTTCAGAAAGTTTCCTAAACCTAACTTAGGAAAATACTTTTTTTTGATCTTAGATTGAAGCTAGTAGAGTTGAAGTGGAGAGTGGTTGGTCTTTTCTTTGCAATTGGGCTTCTCATCTTTGTTTTGAGTTGAAAAGGTGAGATTTTTATCTCACATCTTTGTCTATAACTATCTTTGATTGTTGGGTATGAATTCCTAACACTTATTCATGTGCACTTGCTTTTGGTTTGGATTGAATTGGTGAATATCCCAATTTTTAGTGTTTTGGGTTCAAATCTTTAAAGATCCTAACTTTGATGTTTGAACATGTTTTGGTGATGCATCGAGGAGCCAATAGGACCGGGTAGCCGATGGGCGTAATCCCCTAGCGTCCGTGCTCGACCGGTTGCGAATTGTGAGAGTTTGCACTTCAATTAATAGAGTAGAAAATGCAGGAATTGGGGTTCGATCGACCGAACTCTCTGGGTCGGTCGACCGAGCTGGAGCCCGAAATCTTTCTGAGCTATTTTCGGTCGACTGACTCAGAAAGTTCAGTCGACTGACCTGCTCATGTTTTCCTGTTTTGCCTAGTGTGCCTATTTGTTTATGATTCTAACTTTTATCGATCTAAGTTGATTCCAATTAGTTGTTTATGGATATTTGACCTTGATTATTCCTTTTTGAATTCATCCACGGGTTTTTATAAAATAATCTTTTAAATTGTATTAAAAGCTTGCTTCCCCAATTTATAAATCTTATTTTTAAAACGCAAACACACAATTTCGCACTTCGAGCGGAGTGGAAGGGAGATTAAATGGTTAGGTAAAACACGGACCATGAATCCTTGCGTCTATCTTTTCGATTAATCCCTGCCCTATTCGATTGATCGTTTTGGCCTTTTGGTCTAGTTTACCGATGAGACGAGGTAAACTTTGTACTGCTTTGAGTGTGAAATAAACTAACGGATAGTAAACCATTTAGTGCGAACGAGTGGATATGGGACTCACGTTACCACTTTTCGGATTCCTTTTTGAGAGTTATGACACATTTTGCCAGTTAGTGGTGTCCAGTACTGGGCCTCCGGACCTTCACCACTACGGTTTGTTACCTTTGGGATAGTGTCTTCGGACTGTCTCTTTCAAGTTTGTTGCCTTCGGGTGTGTTGCCTTCGGGTATGTTGCCTTCGGTTTTGTACCTTCGGGTTTGTGCCTACGGGTTTGTTGCCCTATTGTATCGCTTTCGGAGTTGGTCATTCATCACCGCTCGAGTGATATTGGGTTTGGAGTCTTCGGGCTCATGGATCCTTGTTTATACAGTACTGAGCACGTGCAATTTTCTGTTGTTTCGTTGATATATATATTCCCTAGGTATCGCCCTTCGGGGTTGGTCTTTTCGAGCCGCACGATATATTGCAGTTACCTTGTGGAACTTGTGTTACCTTTATTGCTATTTGATATTTGCCTTTTTGGCTTGTTTTGGGATATTCATATCCTTTGTTTATTTGTGTTGCCGATGATATGAGACTTGTCTTGCTATGATTCATCTTTTGTTAGATGATTGTGTTATCTCTTTTAGAGATATTTGTTATACTTTGTGAACTTGCAGGTTATTGTTGTTAAGTTTATCTAACTGATTTATTTAGCTAGACTGACCCTTGTATTTTATACTCGGGTCAGACCGAGATGTTTCAGGTTAGGTGCTTTTGGACTTAGCCTATTTTGCTTCCGCATGGACTATCCTGCTTGCTTCTTTTTGTTAAAGCTTTTTGTGTAGTCCTTTTTGTTGTAACTCTGATATATGTATTCTTTTGGATTCGTATGTATATTGTGGTTTGCTATACCACTTGACGTATATCAGTTTGTATACTCTGTTATGTATCAATATATGTGTATATGATGATCTACTGTTCTGTGATGTATATTACATGTGAGTTGTTATATTCTATTCTGATAGATCCTCCAACCACCTATGGTTTTGTTTTAAGTATTCATTGGATATGCCGACCTGCTTGGTATGTCTATTGTCGATGTATTCAATAGATAGTTAGAGCAAGGCTATAGATGGTCGCTCCTAACCAGTCTTATTCTCCGTGTTAGTTGATGGCATTACCCTGTAGTGTCCTTGGCTAGCGTGGGTATAGAGGTGGGGCGTCACATAAGCAATCCAAACTTTCCAATTTTCAAATCAAAGCAGTCAGGTCTTCAAAGTTCAATCCCGTTTTCATGCTTTCCTGTTTCAAAAACAAAGCCTTTGTTCATCATTTTTTTTAAGGCGAGTAAACATTTTTTTGAAAAATAGTTTATACCTGAAATGTTGTTTAAATGTTTGTGATGAAATTTTTGTAGAAATATGGATTGAATATGCATATGGATATGAATGCAATTTGTATATATGTCTATGAATATTTTATCTGTGATCTCTATATTTAACAGACTTCTAAATTCATATTAAAATTTGTATCTACCAAACTAATTAGTGTTAGACTAAGATCTATAGAGGAAAAAGGATTGAAACATGATAATATGAATTTTTAAAATGGTTCCAATTTTTATATTTAGGAAATATTTCAAAACCAAAGTAATACAGTAATGATCAAAATACAAGATAAAAATTACTTTCCATAATTTATAGTTTTGATTTTTTTTAACCTGAATTGTATTTGTAAAAGATGAATTTAGAAACCAGATTCAAATTTTTAGTTTGGTATTCACTGAGTTAATCAATGTTGAAAGATTTTGGGGTTTTCACCAATATCTGGCGATTGGCATTGTGAACTTCATCGGGGTCGTGGTCGAAGTCGTCTAGAGTCCTGACGACTACGGAAAAAATGTGATCGTATATTATTTTGAGCTATGGTGGCCAGAATGAGGTAAACTAAGGTTTTTGGGAGTAGTTCTTTAAAGTGTAATGGCGAGGTGATTTTATCTAAATCGAAGCGTCGAGTTCAATCGCATGGCAAGGGATCGAGGCGAGGAGACATAGTGATGCTCTGGGAGGAGGGACGGAGTTTCCACCTGCCATGATCGTCGTAGCAATCTAATTTTATCTGTGTGGTATTGGGTCCTGTCGTCGTCAGATTGCTCATTTTCGTTTAGCTGACGATTACATCAATCTAGGGGTTCGTACGTGATGTCGAGGTGATCGCTGACTTGGAAGCGTCGTCGATAGGGTGGCAGCGACGTCCAGACTATCGTGCACGTGCACCGTGCATGTTTGAGTATCAGGTGTTGAAGGATGTTTTTGGGAAGAAGGCCTGTTCTCGAGACGTGCTCACGTATTTTGCTATGTTGGCTCGAAGTAATTGATGACGAAGAGTTACTCGTGAGTTGTCTCGTAAATTCTGGTGTTAGAACTCGGGTTGATCTTGTTGTCCGGATTATTAGTTCAGATTAGCAGTAACCGGATTTTCTTTTGGCAAAGGAAATCATAGTAATTCATGTTTTGAACTAAGCTAAAATGAGATAAAAGGGGTGAATCAAGATAGAATCAAGATAGAATTTGTTTTTTTCAAAAGAAATAAAATGAATGATTTTCAAAGGTAAGTTTACAAACAAGTTTTAAAATGCAATGTGTTAAACGAGTTTGAGGTTCTAAAGTTTTAATAAGTTTCAAGGATAATTGTTTAGTAAAAAATTTAAATTTAAAAGGTTCTAAATGATATGGTAAACAAGTTTTCAAGAATATCTATTTATCAAAATTTATTTAGACAAGTTTGAAAGGTTTTAAAAATTGAAATTAAATGTTTAAATTGTTTTGTTTTAAAGAAGTCATACACTTTCAATTATAAAATTGATTTCAAAAGTGTTTTCTAATAAAACATAATGATGTAAATTAAGTATTTAAATTAAGATAAAAGAATTTATCTTAAATTAATTAAGGTTGTAAGTTAAATTAATTAAGGTTAAATAAATTTGTAATTGAGAATCATTAATTAGATAAGTGAAGATTATAAATGATTAGTAAATTAACTAATCATGTAATTAAAGATTAATTAAGTTAAGCACTTAATTAATTAAATAATCAAAGGTTTATTAATTGGTTATTAAATTTTATTTAATTGGTAGTTAATAATGATTAATTTAAGTTTAATTACTTATGAGGAGTAATTGAAAAATTATTAATAGTTAATGAAGGACGTTAACTAGGGATTTTTAAATAATTAATTAATGTAATTAATTAGATTAATTGATTAATGATAATCATTTATGGAATTGTTTAAGTTTAATTACTTAATGTAAGTAATTAAAATAATTACTTAGTGTAATTAATTAAATTAATATGATTAGTTTAAGTTAATAAATTGTTTTAATTAATTTAAAATAATCATTGGATGATGTGTTAGGTATAATTACTTAGTGTAATTTATTAAGTATAATTACTTAGTGAAGTAATTAGTGGATGGATAATCACAGGATGTAATTAATTGAAGAATGAAAGTAATTTGGGTTTAATTACTTAGTGTAATTGATAAAGAAGGATAATTACTTATTGAAAGTAATTAATAATTAATTACTTAGTGTAATTAATTTAAGAATTTATTAATAAAGTCATTTGAAGTTAATTAGGTGATGTAATTAATTAAGGATAATTAATTACTGATTGTGATTAATCAAGGTTGGCTAATGAATAAAGAATGATTAAAGATTAATTATTAAATATGATTAATAATTAATTAAGAAGTAATTAAGGGATCATTAATTAATTTAATTAATGATGTAATTAAGGATTGATTAATCAAGGATGATTAATCAATGAAGTGATTATAAGGTAATTAATTAAATGCAATTAATTAAGGATAAATGTAATTAGTTACAATTAATTAATTAATGAAGTAATTAAAGTTTAATTACTGTAAATGGTTAAGGCTAATTAATTTGTGTAATTAATTATAGGCTAATTACTTATTGTAATTAGAGAATGATTAATCAAGGGTGATTAATTAAGATGAGTACATGGAGGATGATTAATTGATTTGTAATCAATTAATGGTTAAGTAAGCAAGATTTATGTGATGAAAGTAATTAATTTAATTTAATATAAATTAATTAGAGATGAAGTAATTAATTTAATTCATTTTAAATTAATTAAAGATAGTGTGATTAATAGATCTTTGCTTATGAATGGTTGGACGATGTTGATTGCTTTGTATGGCTTGATATCTCGGATATGAGGTATGTGCTGATTTGGGATATGGATGATTTGGTTGAATGGTGATGATATGATGTATCTGTCTATAAGATTGTGAATTATCTATCTGTGTGAATATAGATAATAGAATTGAATTGTTTTAACTTTAAAGCAACTTGGACCTAAACGATGGCGTTTTGGACTTCGATGAGACTGGGATCGGGTTTCCATATTTGGATATCCGAAAACCACATCGATCCAAATTAACGATAGGTACTGAATCTCAAGTGAAGATAAAGATTCAGAGTGTAAGGGTTACCATCATTAACTCTGAGGGTGATTCCAAAATAAGTGTAACGAGATAATGCCTTCGGTTTCGTTCGAAACCGGAACGAACTTGTATGGATTGAATGCTTTCAGAACATCGTCAGGTGGACGATGAGCATTCTAAGATAGCTGTGTTCTATAAAGGTAATCGTAGCCTCAAGCCTCATCAACTGGGAATGGCTAAAACAGGGAAGGTGCGGGAAGGCTAAGTGGGTAGCACCCAAGTAGGACAAGATTTTCCCCTGTCTAGAAGTCCCTTTTTATTCGCCTGTATGGGGCAGTTGATTCGCGACAACTGCCAGGGTTTTCTTGTTCGAGACTGTCCAGTAAGGGATGGTTCCGGCCTTGTGTTGCAGGGGATTGGGAGTAATCCTCGATACGATGATCTAGGCCCCATACTGTGACGGGCGATACCCTAGTTGCCCCATCATTGATGGAAGCCCATTCTTCCTATGTGCCCTTAAGGTTTTGATTGTAATACCCACTTTGTGGCTAGTATGCTGGAATTTAATCATGTAACAATTTCAGCTATTTCTTATTTATTTGAAAACCCTAGACCCTATTATAATATCACTAGATTTCCTATCAAATGTTTTGGTTAGCGTAAGGTAAAAACTTACCCATGTTTATGTGTGGGGAGTCTTACGTGATACCTTTTGTTTTCAAAGGTTTTTCAAAGTTAAGCAACTTTGATCCTGTTTACTCACACCAGACCCATGTCTGACCCAAGTGTTTATTTTCTGTTTTATTAAACTCTTGGGTACTCAAATTTTTACGAGTAACCAAGGGATTCAGGTTATCTTTGATGAACTCTGTTGGAGGTATGGAGCAGGAGGCTTCAGCGTTTGTAAATAAATAGGTGGTTCCGCTGTGTTGATCTGTGTCATTGTTTGAATTGTATTTTGAGTTCTAATAACCAGATAGGTGTTTATAACTGTCTAGTATGTGTTGTATAAGCTGTGTAATTCTGATAGATGTTGTGTATTATGTAATATCTATGTGATTAATATAATTTACTCATTCCATTTGTTGAGATTCTGATGTTGTTTCTTTATTTCTTCTCTATCTTTTCTCTTCTCTATCCCATTCTTTCTTAGTCATGATGCATCTTTCTGTGGAGTGGAAGATGGGTCATGACAGTTGGTATCAGAGCGCTAGGTTGAGTAAATACCTAGGCGTTGGAGTGATTTCTTTCTTGAGAGAGCTGTATTTGTAATTTTAATATATATATATATATATTTGTTTCTACCTGATTTGTTGGATTACCTGTTCGGGTTTTCCAATATAAGTTCTAGATGTAGATAGGGTAATGGTGTGTGTAGCACGACTACCAATGGATGGAGTCCGAGTGTTGAGGTTGGAAGTATCTTCTGATACTGTAGACCCAATGCCGTCTCGAGTAAGTTTTTCTGTGGTTTAAGGATTTCACCAATCTATGAAGGAAGCTTTTTCAAGGTTCAGAGTCCATTTTTGAAGTGCAAGTCTAGATGAGTAAAGTTTGGATCTGTCGGTTAGGCAGAAGCTGGTGATGGTATCTAGGCAACTTCGGGAAGAAGCAACTCTGTGATGAGACGCAGTGACTATGGATGTTTCCGAAGATGTTTATTTTGGAGCAAGTTTAAGGAAGCGAGTCTACATCAGTGTTGAGGCTAGGTTTAGCAGGGTGTTTATGTTTGGTTTGAGGCCCAAGTTTCTTTGGGTGTTGTCTGCCCATATCTAGGCTCTGTATGAGATTGGATGATATGGTTTTGAGGTTCGAAGAGCTTTGGATTATGAAGTCTTTGGCATCTGTGGCATCGGTGCAGCTCGGAGAGTTCTGTGTGCCGGTAGGAAGGTCATCTGTCAGCAGTTTTCTAGAGGTGGAGTTCAGAAGCAGCAGAGTGCATCCATTTCTTCAATGGATTGGCTAGATAAGCTTAAGTTATTCTGATTAGTAAAGAGAGAACAGTTTCTTTGGAATTAGGCTGGATTGATCGCAAAAGTGACTTGCGATAGTGGAGTATTCTCTTGGGTTATCTTTTGCTTGGGATCGAGGCTTCTTTAGGGTATGGAAGTTGTCAGAGATTTTTTTCGAATATTTTCGAGGAGGTCAGAGGTCTGCCATAGCATCTGGAGATTGAGTTTTCATATTGACTAGGATTCCATGAGTGATTCCGGTTGTTCAGCTAAGTAGAAGGATGGCTCCTAGAGAGAGGGTTTGGTGAAGCAGCATAGGATTTGGCAGAACTTCTTAGTTTCTTTATAGATCTGATGAACCGTATCTTTTAGGAAGTGTTGGGCAAGTTTGTGTTTTGTTCATCATCAGCATTTTCATTTGCTCCTAATCAGAGTTGTCCAACGGAAGCGAGGTAGCAGCTGTTCTAGAGTGTAAGTTTTCAGGATCTGAAGCAGGTATGGGAGTGCACCTGTTTTGTCTTTTCCGGACAGGGTAAGTAAGTTCGGTCTACTGATTGTGGAGTAGAATTTGAGATCGTGGTCTCAGTAGATTTTAAGAGGATCATTTTGTTGGGTTGTTTTTGGTCCAGTTTGTTTCTAGAGGCACCAGCGAAGATTAAGATGATCAGGAAGGTTGTAGGCAGCCCAGGATCGTCAGGAGAGTTTTGTGGATAAGAGACGGAGGAATTTGAATTCATAAGTCGGAGATTTGATTTTGGATAAGTTTTCTCCGATCAAAGGAGCTATAAGTTTGATAAGACTGGGAGCTAGCTCCAAGGTATTGGATCTTTCCTGTGTTCTGGTAAGCATAAGTGCTTTGGTTTTCAGGGTTGAATTACCAATTTGAAAGACTGGGATTCAATGTGATTCACGTATCTCTGAGGGAGTGCGTGTGTGATCTATCTCTGGTTTTGGAATCAGCAGTTCTAGGGGTTTTGGTAGTTGAGTGGGACTTGACTGTGGTCTGATATCCTGTTCAGTTTTGAAGATCTTGTTGTGTAGGATCTCAAAAGCTTAGTGCTGTAGATAGTTTGGATTCAGTAGAGCAAGTATTCCAGTGTTTGTACCTGGGAAACACCGGATAGTTTTAGAAAGCTTATTCGAATTTGTATCTGGAGAGCTATAAATTGTTTGTTTGGGTATTGTTTGTTTAATTAATAGTGTAAGGTTGTTAAGTATGCTAGAATTGTTTGAAATAAAATTTTTGGATTATCTTTGTTTTAAATTTCGGGGATGAAATTCTTTTAAGGGGGGAAGAATGTGATATTCCGGAATTTAAAGGGAATTTAAAATATGATAATCTCTTAATTAATAATTTATAATTGGTAAATTTCAACTTTTAAAAGCTAATAAAATTGTTTTCTATTTATAATATGTATATATGTTGGTATACATATTGTAAATGGGAAGTCTTGGATTCAAATTAATAAAAGAAATGTTTTCAAATTTCAAAGAAATGTTTTCAAATTGTAATATATAAGAATGTATATAATATGATTTGAAGTTATGATTAAATTCAATTTTATATTTTTCAAAGCTATTTAAAAAGTGGCAAAATTATAATTATTTACAAATTCAATAATGTGTTGTGTGAATGTATATGTATGTATTTAAGTTGATTTTAAATAGAATAATTAATTTCAAATTTATAATGTGTTTATTTAAATATAAATATATTTGAGTTGCTTTTTAAGTTGGATTTTAAATTGAATTTGAATTTGGATTTAAATTTGAATGTTTAAAGATAATTATTATTTTATAAATATTTTGAATATAAGAATATATGGATATGGTTTTTATTAAAATAAGATTTGTTTTATATTATTTCTTTAAAAGAAATTTACTTATATAAATTTATAAAATATTTATTTAATAGTAAATAAATAAAAAAGTTTAATATTTACATTTAAAATGGATTAAATGTACTATATATGATTTTGTTTAAAATATAATTGGATTTTATTTAATCTTCTTTTAAAAAAGTTTTATTTATTTAAAATTAGAAAAGCACTTATTAATTAAGAAAATTAATTTCAAAAATCTTTTAAATCTTTTAAAATAACATAAAAATAAATTATGACAAGTGTTAGGTTATTAATTCCTTTATTAACATGTGTAATAAAATTTAGTAGGGTAGAGACAAGTGTCATTTCCTTTTTATTTTCTTTTTCTTTAAATTTTAATAAATTAAAATAAACTCTATTTCAACTATTATCTACCTCTTTATTTCCTTTTTCTATCTTCATTTCTAGAAGCAAAGAAAAACTTAACCTGCAAAGAAATCTCAGATCAAAACTAAAACCAGATATCCTCAAAAACAAACCTGTAAAATTCTTAAAAAACATTCTTTTAAAATCCTGTAATTCATTTCTCAAACCAGAAATCCAAGAATCACAACCCTATAAACATTCTTCAAGTTCAAACTAAAACCCTGTAATCATCTTCCAAAATCTAAGCCAAACCTGTAAGTATTTTCAGAAGCCTGTAACCTTCTCAAATATCAAGCCTGCAACAACATATTTCAAAAGTTCAAGTGAAGAAAACCTAAAGCATAGTTTACCAAGCAAACTATCCAGAAATTTGTATTTCAGTTTTAAGAAATTCAAATCTTAAAATCATAACAGCAATCCAAACTTTCCAGTTTTCAAATCAAAGCAGTCAAGTCTTCAAAGTTCAATCTAGTTTTCATGCTCTCCTGTTTCAAAAACAAAGACTTTGTTCATCGTTTTTTTTAAAAGGTGAGTAAACACTTATTTTTTTAAATAGTTTATGCCTGAAATGCTGTTTAAATGTTTGTGATGAAATTTTTACAGAAATATGGATTGAATATGCATATGGATGTGGATGCATGTTTGCATATATATGTCTATGAATATTTATTCTGTGATCTCTCTGTTTAACAGACTTCCAAATTCATATTAAAATTTATATCTACCAAACTAATTAGTGTTAGACTCAGATCTGTAAAGGAAAAAGGATTAAACCATGATAATATGAATTTTTAAAATGGTTCCAAGATTTTATATTTAGGAAATATTTAAAAAACAAAGCAATACAATAATGATCAAGATACAAGATAAAAATTGATGTTCTTAATTTGTAGTTTTGATTTTTTTTTTAACCTGAATGTATTTGTAAATGATGAATTTAGAAACCAGATTCCAATTTTTAGTTTGGTATGACTTAATCAAGGTTGAAAGATTTTAGGGTTTTCACCAATATCTGGCGATTGGCATGGTGAACTTCATCGGAGTCATGGTCGAAGTTGTCTGGAGGCCTGACGACTATGGGAAAAATGTGATCGTATTCTATTTTGTTCTATGGTGGCCGGAATGAGGTAAAATATGGTTTTTGGGAGTAGTTCTATCGAGTGTAATGGCTAGGCGATTTCGTCTAAATCGAAGCGTCGAGTTCAATCACATGGCAAGGGATCGAGGCGAGGAGACGTAGTGATGCTCTGGAGGAGGGCCGGAGTTTTCAACTATCGTGATCGTCGTGGAAATCCAGTTTTGTTTGTGTGGTATTGGGTCCTGTTGTCGCCAGATTGCCCGTTTTCATTTGGCTGACGATTGCATCAATCTGGGGGTTCGTACATGATGTCGAGGTGATCGCCGACTTGGAAGCTCGTCGACAGGGTGGCAGTAACGTCCAGACTATCGTGCACGTGCACCGTGCATGTTTGAGTATCAGGTGCCGAAGGATGTTTTAGGAAGAAGGCCTATTCTCGGGACGTGCTCGTGTATTTTGTTGTGTTGACTCGAAGTAGTTGATGACAAAGAGTTACTTGTGAGTTGTCTCGTAAATTCTGGTGTTAGAACTCGGGTCGATCTTGTTGTCCATATTTTTTGTTCAGATTAGCAACACCTGGATTTTCATTTGGCAAAGGAAATCATAGTAATTCAAGTTTTGAACTAAGCTAAAATGAATTAAAAGGGGTGAATCAAGATAAATTTTTTTCCAAATAAATAAAATGAATGATTTTCAAAGGGAAGATTACAAACAAGTTTTAAAATGCAATGTGTTAAACGAGTTTAAGGTTCTAAAGTTTTAATTAGTTTCAAGGATAATTGTTTAACAAAAATTTTAAAATTTTAAAAGGTTCTAAAAGATATGATAAATAAGTTTTCAAGAATATCTATTTATCAAAATTTATTTAGACAAGTTTGAAAGGTTTTAAAAATTAAAATTAAATGAATAAATTGTTTTTTTTAAAGAAGTTATACACTTTCAATTATAAAATTGATTTCAAAAGTGTTTTCTAATAAAACATAATGATGTAAATTAAGTATTTAGAGAACATGATATATATGTTTTTAATTATTGTACCTATTTACGATTTTTATAGAAAAAAGTGGACTACCTCATAGGGACAAGTTAGTCCACTTTTTTCTATAAGAATCGTAAGTAGGTACAATAATTAAAAACATATATATCATGTTCTCAATTAAGATAAAAGAATTTATCATAAATTAATTTAGGTTGAAAGTTAAATTAATTAAGGTTAAATAAATTTGTAATTGAGAATCGTTAATTAGATAAGTGAAGATTATTAATGATTAGTAAATTAACTAATCAAGTAATTAAAGATTAATTGAGTTAAGCACGTAATTAATTAAATAATCAAAGATTTATTAATTGGTTATTAAAGATTAATTAATTGGTAATTAATAATGATTAATTTAAGTTTAATTACTTATGAAGAGTAATTAAAAAATTATTAATAGTTAATGAAGGACGTTAACTAGGGATTTTTAAATAATTAATTAATGTAATTAATTAGATTAATTGATTAAAGATAATCATTTGTGGAATTGTTTAAGTTTAATTACTTAATGTAAGTAATTAAAATAATTAATTACTTAGTGTAATTAATTAAATTAATATGATTAGTTTAAGTTAATAAATTTTTTTAATTAATTTAAAATAATCATTGGATGATGTGTTAGGTATAATTACTTAGTGTAATTTATTATGTATAATTACTTAGTGAAGTAATTAGTGGATAATTGCAGGATGCAATTAATTGAAGAATGAAAGTAGTTTGGTTTTAATTACTTAGTGTAATTAATAAAGAAGGATAATTACTTAGTGCAAGTAATTAATAATTAATTACTTAGTGTAATTAATTTAAGAATTGATTAATAAAGTTATTTGAAGTTAATTAAGTGATGTAATTAATTAAGGATAATTAATTGCTGATTGTGAATAATCAAGGTTGATTAATGAATAAAGAATGATTAAAGATTAATTATTAAATATGATTAATAATTAATTAAGAAGTAATTAAGGGATCATTAATTAATGTAATTAATGATGTAATTAAGGATTGATTAATCAAGGATAATTAATCAATGAAGTGATTATAAAGTAATTAATTAAATGCAATTAATTAAGGATAAATGTAATTAATTACAATTAATTAATTAATGAAGTAGTTAAAGTTTATTTACTGTAAATGTTAAGGATAATTAATTTGTGTAATTAATTAAAGGCTAATAAATTATTGTAATTAGAGAATGATTAATCAAGGGTGATTAATTAAGATGGATACTTAGAGGATGATTAATTGATTTGTAATCAGTTAATGGTTAAATAAGCAAGATTTATGTGATGGAAGTAATTAATTTAATTTATTTTAAATTAATTAGAGATGAAGTAATTAATTTAATCCAGTTTAAATTGATTAAAGATGGTGTGATTAATAGATCTTTGCTTATGAATGGTTGGATGATATTGATTGCCTTGTATGGTTTGATATCTCGGATATGAGATATGTGTTGATCTGTGATATGGACGATTTGGTTGAATGGTGATGATATGATGTATCTATCTGCAAGATTGTGAATTATCTATCTTGTGAATATAGATAATAGAATCGAATTGTTTTAACTTTAAAACAACTTGGACCTAAAAGATGACGTTTTGGATTTCGATGAGACCGGGATCTGGTTTCTAGATTTGGATATCCAAAAAGCACATCGATCCAAATTAACGATAGTTCGTGAATCTTAAGTGAAGATGACGACTCAGAGTGCAAGGGTTATCGCCGTTAACTCTAAGGGTATTCCAAAATGATTGTAACGAGATAATGCCTTCGGTTCCGTTCAAACCCGGAACGAGCTTGTATGGATTGAATACTTTCAGAACATCGTCAGGCGGGCGATGAGCATTCTAAGATAGATGTGTTATGTAAAGGTAATCGTAGCCTCAAGCCTTATCAACCGGGAATGGCTAAAACTGGGGAGGTGCGGCAAGGCTAAGTGGGTAGCACCGAAGTAGGAAAAGACTTTCCCCCGTCTAGAAGTCCCTTTTTATTCGCCTATATGGGGCAGTTGATTCGCGACAACTACCGGGGTTGTCTTGTTCGGGACTATCCAGTAAGGGATGGTTTCGACCTTGTATTTCAGGGGATTGGGCGTAATCCTCGGTATGGTGATCTAGGCCCCCTATTGTGACAGGCGGTACACCAATAGCCTTGCCATTGATGGAAACCCATTCTTCCTACGTGCCCTTACTGTTTTGATTGTATTACCCACTTTGTGGCTAGTTTGCTGGAATTTAATTATCTAACAATTTCAGCTATTTCTTATTTATTTGAAAACCCTAGATCCTATTATAATATCACTGGATTTCCTATCAAATGTTTTGCTTAGCGTAAGGTAAAATCTTACCCACGTTTATGTGTGGGAAGTCTTACGTGATACCTTTTGTTTTCAAAGGTTTTTCAAAGTAAAGCAACTTTAATCCCGTTTACTCACACCGGACTCATGTCTGACCCAAATATTTATTTTCTGTTTTATTAAACTCTTGGGTACTCAAATTTTTATGAGTAGCCAAGGGATTCGGGTTAGCTTTGATGAACTCTAGAGGAGGTATGGAGCAGGAGGCTTCAGTGTTGTAAATAAATAGGTGGTTCCGCTGTGTTGATCTGAGTCGTTGTTTGAACTGTATTTTGAGTTATAATAACTTGACAGTTGTTTATAACTGTCTAGTATGTGTTGTATAAGCTGTGTAATTTTGACAGATGTTGTATATTATGTAATATCTACATGATTAATATAATTTATTCGTTCCGCTGTTGAGATTCTGATGTTGTTTGTTTCTTTCTTCCCTATCTTTTCTCTTCTCTATCCCTTTCTTTCTTTCTTAATCACGATGCGTCTTTCTATGGAGTGGAAGACGGGTCGTTACATATTCTGTATTTCAAATTCATTTTCTTTCTGGCTGTTTCTATTCTTGTAACAGCCCGCAAATCCATACCCCTTGAGTCAACACTATTCTACAACAATCAACTCAAGTTGTACAGAAATACTAACCATTTGGGTTAAAGAAGAAGAGGTAGAAGAAGAAGATAGAAAACAACAACAGAATCTAACCATCGCAGCGGAAATAAATATAATAGATAATAAATACTCTTTACTCAAAACATCAAATACCTCTGTTTATATATATTACATCATCAGAGTACATCAATCACAGCTCCACATCAATATCAATAACATACAAATGGATACTCAACAACTCAAGATACACAAAAACTCAAACAGCCGAATATATATGAATAAAACAAGTACGAATGTACGTATCGTCATCCAGCTCATCTCCTGAGCTCCACAGCAAATCCTGTATTCTATAATACTCGGACTGACCCGAGCATTACAGTTAAATAACACCCGAGTCAGTCTGGAATACCAGCGTGAGAAAATCACACCCAATTGATTATTAAAGTTTCAAAAATCCATTGAAAACAAAAGCATCTCGTAAGATCACGCCACAAATAAACATGTCGGGTTTTTACCTTACGATAGCTAAAACAATTTTTATAGAAATCCTCTGATATTATAATAGGGTCTATATACAAGTACTTATAAAATAGCTGAAATTGTTACATGATTAAATTCCAGCTACTAGCCACAGAGTGGGTAATACAAACAAAACTCGTACAAGGCTCGTAGGGGGAATGGATTTCCAACCAATGACTAGGCATTGGGGTACCACCTGTCACAGTACGGGGCCTAGATCACCGTACCGAGGAGTACGCCCGCTCCCCTGTAACACAAGGTCGGGACTATCCCTTACTGGATAATCCCGAGTGAGATCACCCCACGGTTGGGATTAGCAACCGCCCACTAAGCCGAAATAAAAAGGGACATCTAGACTGGAATGACCTCGCCTTGCTTGGGTGCTACCCACGTTGCCTTGCTGCATAACCCCAGATTTTCAGTCATTCCCATTTGATGAGGCTTGAGTGTAACGATCCTAAATTTTGAACAATTAAATTTGTAAATATTTAATTTAATTTAAATATTTAAATGATAATTTGACTTAAATTTCAAATTATCAGAATGAATTGGTGATTAAAATTTAGAATTTAATCTATTTAAAAGTTGAATAGAAATTTGAATTTTGACTTTGAAGTTGAAATTTAATATTTAACTTATATTTTAAATTTGAATTTGATAATTTAGAAAAATAATTTGGATTTAAAATAAGAATGAAAATATAATATGAAAATAAATAAAAATAAAAATATATATATATATATATATATAAAATAAATAAAGAATATACTAGATGAAATTTTTAACAACATAATTTTAACAAGATAATTTTTTAAAACAAAACTAATTGAATAAGATAAAAAAAAAATAAAAAAAAAAATAATAAATATAAAATAAGAAGTAGACATTACCTTACTTTCATCATGCCGACACCATTCCTCCATACCCTAAATCCACGCCACTTCACACGCCATAACTCACGCAAAATTCACGTTCTTTTCTATTTTTATAACCCTACCCCTCTCCACTTTCTTCATTCAGACGAAAGAAAAATAAAAAGAAAAAATGGCGGCCGTGTAAATCTTCTTCGTTCGCCTTCAGAAATTAGGGCTTTGAAAAAAATTGGGCTTCAATTCGAGTTCAACTTGTTTATTCGTCTTCGTGTGGCCGGCTTCGACTTCAAATCTCTGGCGTGCTCTTCGATTCGATTGAAAGGTGAGTCTTTTGGCTCACGATTATCTTAATGCAAGTATTTAGATTTGGTTGCATTGAATTTTGGGTGGCATGCTACTGTTTTGGGGGGTTGTTGGTTATCAAATTACTCGGTTAATTTGCATGTCTGTTGCACTTGGGTCTGGTCTCTGCTCTCCTGATTGTTCTACTCTTCATGTCATTATTGTTTGCATCCTGGTATGTGTTGCATTACAGTTGATTCACTTCACTTGTGGTCTTCATATTTGACTAGAAACTTCTGTTTTAATTTGCATTATCTGATATGTTTCAGTTTCCATGTCAAGTTGTATCCATGCTGTTGCACTTTGGTCTGGTCATTGTTTTCCTGGGTGTTCAAGTCTTCATCTCCATTTTGTATGTACTGTTAGTACTTCATCCATGTTGTTCCTGTCTGCATTCCCATTTTTGCATGTGATTGAACTAAGTATACATGTTTAAAATTTGTTTGCATGTGAATGAAATATCAAAATGTCTCTCTGTTTGAAAATGTGCACATATGAATAATATGTTAAAAAGGGGAAAAAGTAAATCCATTTATCTGATTATCTTTAGCATGGGATGCTCAAATGGAAGTAGGTTGTGATGGTGTAAAACAATTTATTAAAATGTTAGTAAGCATCAAGTAGCTTCTCTGTTTTAAACTGCTAGGTGAATGAACATTTTAATTATAACTTAAGTGGTTAGTTGTATTTTGCTTGACAAATTTCTGATATAATTGATGCTTGCATGAGTATATATAAGTATATGATCTGTGTGTATGAATTAAATGACTTGTGCCTGTATTTACTTGGATTGCTCTTCTCTGTTTTAAACTACAGAGAGTAAGAATAGAAGAAGAATTCAAATCTTCTGATCAGTTCCTTGTTAGGATTTAAGGTTTGAACATGATATGCTTGTTTAAACATTAATTTAAGTTTAAAAAAAAATCTTATTCAAGCAAAACAAATGTAGGAAATCCTCTGATTAAATCTTCTGTTTATAACTAATGATTTGAAAAGAATTCTTACTGGATTTTGTCTCCAGGATGAACTGCTGTTTGAAACAAAATTCATTTTTGCCTTGCACTCCATTTTCTTCTTTTGAAAACTGTTTTCCTGAGAGTGCATTACTACTTGAATTGATTTCCAGATTAACATTTTGCTTTGAACTGAGTTGAAAACTGAAGCTCTGTTTGATTTGTATATTTTTTTCTTTGCTTTGGAAATCACTGTATGCTTTTCCAGGTTCTTTTGTGTTGTTATTTCCAGAATACTCTATGTCTATAACTTCAGTTTCTCTAAAGTTTTGATTTAAACTCAAAACCACTTAATCTAGCCTCTGTTTAAAACTTAGGTTTCAAATGAAACTTGTTTGTTCCATCTGCACTTGAACTTGTGATACTTTTATACTGTCATGTTGTACTTGCTACTGTTGCATTACTTGTTTCACTTAAGTTTTGTAACTGAAGCTTGCTGTGTTCATTTTGAACACCTTGTATTTCCAAAACTTTGATATGTTCAGTCTTCATATCCATTCCATGGTTGCAGCCTGCTCTTGTGGTCCTTGTTTTGGTTATGTGCAGTGATTTTGTATTTGGGCTGTTTGGATTTGTTGTGCACTGCATGCCTTGCCTTGTCTGTTTTGGAGTTATGCTTGTATACTTGCAGTGATTTGTCTGATTTGCGCTCGCACGCGTGTTGGCGAGGCAGTGCACATGTGTGCAAAGTACACGTGTGTACTGCAGCCACACGAGATTGACAGATTTTAAAAGTTAAAGTTGTTAACATGAAAATCCATAATAGATTTTGAATTGATTCATGTGATCCATTTTATTCAGTTCATTACAAATTTATTTACTTGAGTTAAGATTAATCCTGACTCGAGTGTTTTTGGTGTTTTGCAATTATTACTCGGGTCAGACCGAGTATTTTTACAGCTTGAAGATTTTCAGGCCGCGAAGTTAGAGAGAGGGGGATTAAAGCTCTACTAAAGTTTTCAGTAAAAATTTTCTTGTATTTAATAAAAGATATATTCCGCTGTATATAAAAATTTAATGCATTGTACAAACTCTGATATATGTATGTAAGAAAAATTCAATTATGAATAATATTATGATTATTCTGTGATTCTGTGGCTGATTCTGTTTAAACTTTATAAACTGACTAACAATTCGTCATTTTGAACGTTTCTAGTTGGTTTAATTACCGACTAGAGGCGGTCAGAGCGGCGGGTCGTTACAAAAGTGGTATCAGAGCTTTGGTTTACTCAAAGCTCAGTTTATGATGTTTAATATGAATAGTTACTAGAACCACTATAAAGAAAGTGCTTTTCAAATTTAAAGAAGTATAAAATTGTTTTCTTTAAAACAAAAGGTATTTTGAAAGTTAAAATTATTTTGAAATTCCCCTCTCTAAATGTGAGTTTGCGATAGTTTATATTCGGTGAGGTCTCGTTAGATTTGAGTTTCAATCGTTCAGAAACTCATTATCGAATTATTGAGATTTATGAAAAATGAAATATGAGTAAAGTGAACTAATAAATTAGTGAATTGGTTTAAATTGGTTTAAATCAAATAACTTGAATATTTCGAGTAAGAATTGTGAAATAAAATGACATATTAATTTGGTTATAATCAAGTGGATTATTGAACTATAACTTGGAAATTTGATTCTAAATTCTTTTGAGAAATTGTTTTTAAATGTGAAGAACGAATTGGTAAATGAATGGATTATAAGTATTTAACTTATAATATGAACTTTTGGATATATAACTGAGTTATATAAATGGAATTGAATTGAATTAATAGAAGATTTATAAATTGAAGTTTTATAAATAGGAAAAGAATTTATGAAGATTGTTTATAAATTCGAAAACAATTGAATTTGATAAGTAAATTGTTATAGCTTATTAAAGGAGATATATCCACGATTTTGGACAGTGGGTAATCCTTTAAAAATAAAAATAAGTTGTAGAAATGATGAAATTGGTTGACAAATTATATTCACGATTTTGGACAGTGAATATATTAGTGAATAAAACAGATATGTTTTAGGGAAGTGATATTATGAAATGAAATTTAATTGTTGATTTAACTGTAGAAATCAAACTAATTTCGATGTGAAGTTTATATTTCAAGTTTAGACTATTGTCTAAAATGGTTAATGTGGAAATATGAATTTAATGGAGCTAAATTGATGAACAATTTACTAAAGAACTAGTTGACTATTTTTGAAATAGAAAGTAAATGCAAAGTTCAAATAGAATTTAGATTTCAAATTTGAAATTGTCAACATGATAATCCATTATAGGTTTAAATAAATTCAGTGATGAATTTGAATTTAAACGTGTGGAGAATTAAATTAAGTGAAAAACTTAATATTGAAAAGTTTGAAATCGGTTTAAAACTGATATTGTGAAAAGTATGAGGAATTCAAACTATGAATTAAGTGAAGTAGAAAAAGTTAATAGTTTTAAAGATGTTTTAAAATGCATTAACTATCGAATACATAGATTTCAACACTCATTGTTGAAATAGACGTTTTCGAGAAAATTAAGGAAATGGTAGACTCTAACACTATTGTTATAGTAAATGGTTTCCGGAAGGAAATATTGTTGATAGTATTGGGATTTATATATCTATTTTAAATCCGAATCCCTATACTAGTGATTTTGAGTTGTCGTAACGATGTTTTACGTAACATTCGTTTTAACTCAAATAAATGTGATTAAAAGAATGATTTCCTTAAAGAATGGAATATATACTTAATTTTGATTCAAGTATATTGAATATTTTCAAAGTGTTGAAAATGAAAGAATTTGTGAATTACTTATTTTTGAATAAGTATGGAAATATTTTCCAATGTGAAATGAAAGGTTTGAAATTTTATCTTTTAAAGATAAATTGAGAAATGAATATTTGAAATTTGTTTCAAATGGTTAAGTGTGAAAATTATATATCTTGTAAAGATATTATTTTGAGAAATGTGAACGATTAGTTCAATTTGGAAATTTTTCAAAGATTGAATCTTCAGTTAAAATTGAGTTTAACTTTGACACCAAAAACAATATAAGTTCAGCTTTGAATTTTGGATAGTCGATTGGGATTGTATGTCTAATGTTGTGAATTGATGACATATCATTTGATCTCTATTAAATATATATCTGTGGTGGCGGAGAATTTATTCTTTTAGCTTAACACCCTTCTCTGAGACGTACGAGCTTAGAGGTTATATATCGATAGACATCAATTATGTGTTGAGAATTGACGATGTAACGTGAAATCCAAATCGAATGTGAAATCGATAATGAATTGGATTGTGAATGTGAATTAGGTTAGAGATAACCTTAAATTTTCAAATCGATTGAGAGGAAAATTTTAAACGTGAAAAGAAAAATTTGGAATCCTCTATTTGTTGTGAATGTGAAATGAGTTTTCGTAACTTATATATGTGAATATAATCGAAAACTATCAGTTTAGAAAAATCATCCTGTGTAGGTTTACATAGATATGATAAGTACGAAATGTGAATGAAGTACTATATGTATATGACATATGTTTTCTAAAAACTGAGGATATGGAAATGTACCTTCCAATTTATTATGTGTGAAGGTGATTGGAACTCGGTGGAGTGTCCATTGTAAATCGTAGCTACGTAGAATTCCCTTAGTGGAATGTCCAATGGGACTGATTTGATATCCCATTGTGTTGGGATTATCCCATTGTGTTGGGATTATGTGATTGATGCTGGCGTAATTCGAGGGGTGTGATACCTAAAGTTACAAGCGATTCCATTGAGATAGTGGCGCAACCGCCGAGTAACCTGCGATCTGGGAACCGAAGCGTAATTCGAGGGGCGTGATGCCTAAGGCTACGAGCGATTCTACTGAGATAGTAGCGTAACCGCCGTGTGGACCGCGATCTAAGGCGACAACCATGGCGAAATTCAGGAGTGATGAGAAATCTAAGTTACAAGCGATTCTACTGAGATAGTAGCGGAACCGCCGGGTGACTGTGATCCATGGGGGAACGGACTTTCCATATCCATTTTTAAAAGAATTTTTAAAAGTATTTTCACTGGGAGTTGAAGCAAGTATGTTTAGTACTTGGAGATTTTTAGTCTTGCGTCTGATCAGCGTATGCCTAAAATCTGTGAGAACGACGATGAACTTGTTAAACTTTGAGTTATCAAGTATTTTCAAAACTTTAAATAGAAAATCAATAATCTGAAATTAGAATTACATAATTCTAACTTAATGAATTAAGGAAGAAGATCTTTTTGAATATCTTGAAAGTCTACAGTTTTGGATAAGATATATTATGCAAATATTTAGCATGAAAGATTTCAAGTTTAAAAATCTGAGTTTTGTAAATCAAAAAAAATTTTGATAAAAAAAAAAAAAAGACTTTTGTGTCTTGATTATTGAAATCGATGAACAAAACTAGTGAAATGAAATAAATGGAATGAATTCTATATTTATTTATGAGTTTGAAACTTGGTGAAATTATGTAGGATATAAAATATCGGTGAGATTTTAGCAATCGTTTTTTTTCCTAACTTATAATTTCGGGACGAAATTCTTTTAAGTAGGGGAGACTGTAACGATCCTAAATTTTGAACAATTAAATTTGTAAATATTTAATTTAATTTAAATATTTAAATGATAATTTGACTTAAATTTCAAATTATCAGAATGAATTGGTGATTAAAATTTAGAATTTAATCTATTTAAAAGTTGAATAGAAATTTGAATTTTGACTTTGAAGTTGAAATTTAATATTTAACTTATATTTTAAATTTGAATTTGATAATTTAGAAAAATAATTTGGATTTAAAATAAGAATGAAAATATAATATGAAAATAAATAAAAATAAAAAAATATATATATATATAAAATAAATAAAGAATATACTAGATGAAATTTTTAACAACATAATTTTAACAAGATAATTTTTTAAAACAAAACTAATTGAATAAGATAAAAAAAAAATAAAAAAAAAAATAATAAATATAAAATAAGAAGTAGACATTACCTTACTTTCATCATGCCGACACCATTCCTCCATACCCTAAATCCACGCCACTTCACACGCCATAACTCACGCAAAATTCACGTTCTTTTCTATTTTTATAACCCTACCCCTCTCCACTTTCTTCATTCAGACGAAAGAAAAATAAAAAGAAAAAATGGCGGCCGTGTAAATCTTCTTCGTTCGCCTTCAGAAATTAGGGCTTTGAAAAAAATTGGGCTTCAATTCGAGTTCAACTTGTTTATTCGTCTTCGTGTGGCCGGCTTCGACTTCAAATCTCTGGCGTGCTCTTCGATTCGATTGAAAGGTGAGTCTTTTGGCTCACGATTATCTTAATGCAAGTATTTAGATTTGGTTGCATTGAATTTTGGGTGGCATGCTACTGTTTTGGGGGGTTGTTGGTTATCAAATTACTCGGTTAATTTGCATGTCTGTTGCACTTGGGTCTGGTCTCTGCTCTCCTGATTGTTCTACTCTTCATGTCATTATTGTTTGCATCCTGGTATGTGTTGCATTACAGTTGATTCACTTCACTTGTGGTCTTCATATTTGACTAGAAACTTCTGTTTTAATTTGCATTATCTGATATGTTTCAGTTTCCATGTCAAGTTGTATCCATGCTGTTGCACTTTGGTCTGGTCATTGTTTTCCTGGGTGTTCAAGTCTTCATCTCCATTTTGTATGTACTGTTAGTACTTCATCCATGTTGTTCCTGTCTGCATTCCCATTTTTGCATGTGATTGAACTAAGTATACATGTTTAAAATTTGTTTGCATGTGAATGAAATATCAAAATGTCTCTCTGTTTGAAAATGTGCACATATGAATAATATGTTAAAAAGGGGAAAAAGTAAATCCATTTATCTGATTATCTTTAGCATGGGATGCTCAAATGGAAGTAGGTTGTGATGGTGTAAAACAATTTATTAAAATGTTAGTAAGCATCAAGTAGCTTCTCTGTTTTAAACTGCTAGGTGAATGAACATTTTAATTATAACTTAAGTGGTTAGTTGTATTTTGCTTGACAAATTTCTGATATAATTGATGCTTGCATGAGTATATATAAGTATATGATCTGTGTGTATGAATTAAATGACTTGTGCCTGTATTTACTTGGATTGCTCTTCTCTGTTTTAAACTACAGAGAGTAAGAATAGAAGAAGAATTCAAATCTTCTGATCAGTTCCTTGTTAGGATTTAAGGTTTGAACATGATATGCTTGTTTAAACATTAATTTAAGTTTAAAAAAAAATCTTATTCAAGCAAAACAAATGTAGGAAATCCTCTGATTAAATCTTCTGTTTATAACTAATGATTTGAAAAGAATTCTTACTGGATTTTGTCTCCAGGATGAACTGCTGTTTGAAACAAAATTCATTTTTGCCTTGCACTCCATTTTCTTCTTTTGAAAACTGTTTTCCTGAGAGTGCATTACTACTTGAATTGATTTCCAGATTAACATTTTGCTTTGAACTGAGTTGAAAACTGAAGCTCTGTTTGATTTGTATATTTTTTTCTTTGCTTTGGAAATCACTGTATGCTTTTCCAGGTTCTTTTGTGTTGTTATTTCCAGAATACTCTATGTCTATAACTTCAGTTTCTCTAAAGTTTTGATTTAAACTCAAAACCACTTAATCTAGCCTCTGTTTAAAACTTAGGTTTCAAATGAAACTTGTTTGTTCCATCTGCACTTGAACTTGTGATACTTTTATACTGTCATGTTGTACTTGCTACTGTTGCATTACTTGTTTCACTTAAGTTTTGTAACTGAAGCTTGCTGTGTTCATTTTGAACACCTTGTATTTCCAAAACTTTGATATGTTCAGTCTTCATATCCATTCCATGGTTGCAGCCTGCTCTTGTGGTCCTTGTTTTGGTTATGTGCAGTGATTTTGTATTTGGGCTGTTTGGATTTGTTGTGCACTGCATGCCTTGCCTTGTCTGTTTTGGAGTTATGCTTGTATACTTGCAGTGATTTGTCTGATTTGCGCTCGCACGCGTGTTGGCGAGGCAGTGCACATGTGTGCAAAGTACACGTGTGTACTGCAGCCACACGAGATTGACAGATTTTAAAAGTTAAAGTTGTTAACATGAAAATCCATAATAGATTTTGAATTGATTCATGTGATCCATTTTATTCAGTTCATTACAAATTTATTTACTTGAGTTAAGATTAATCCTGACTCGAGTGTTTTTGGTGTTTTGCAATTAATACTCGGGTCAGACCGAGTATTTTTACAGCTTGAAGATTTTCAGGCCGCGAAGTTAGAGAGAGGGGGATTAAAGCTCTACTAAAGTTTTCAGTAAAAATTTTCTTGTATTTAATAAAAGATATATTCCGCTGTATATAAAAATTTAATGCATTGTACAAACTCTGATATATGTATGTAAGAAAAATTCAATTATGAATAATATTATGATTATTCTGTGATTCTGTGGCTGATTCTGTTTAAACTTTATAAACTGACTAACAATTCGTCATTTTGAACGTTTCTAGTTGGTTTAATTACCGACTAGAGGCGGTCAGAGCGGCGGGTCGTTACATTGAGGCTAAGCGTTACCTTTATAGAATATATCTCTTAGAATGCCCATCGTCCACCTGACGATGTTTCGCAAGCATTCATCCATACAAGTCCGTCCCGGGTTCGAACGGAACCGAAGGCACTATTCCTACCACATCCATTTTGAAAATATCCTCAGGATTAGTAGCGACTAGCCCTTGCACTTCACTGCTCCATCTTCGCTTCCGAACACGTTTCACGAAACGTACAAACCGGATCGAAGTGGTTTTCGAGAAATAAATCTCGATCCCGGTCTCTTCGAAACGATCAACGTATTTGTTCAATATTGATAGTCGGTGATTTAACTATCAATTAATATTCACAAACATCCATCAAACAAAAAATAAATTTCCCAAATTATTTATTTATCTCAAAAATATCTACACAAGATATATTTCACTTTCAAACCGCTTTTGAAAACAGTTTCAAAACATATTCCTTTCTCGGAATAATTTCCCAATATTTATTTCCACTGAAACGCCAAGTATAAAATACTTTTAGCTTTAAAATAATTTTAAAAGCACTTAGTTATAAAATATACTTCATAGCCTCAAAAATTTAAAACTACTTTAATACTTAATTAAAATATGTACTGTAGAAGTATTTAACAAATAAGGCTACTTTCATAAAATATAAACTAGATTGTAACGACCCAGAATTTTTATTAATTAAAATTTGAATATTTAATTTATTTTAAATATTAATAAGTGAAATTTATAAGTCGAATAAATTTTATTTCGAATAATCGGATTTAATTGAATAATTAAATCGATAATTTAATATGTGAAATACAGAAATAATTGAAATTTGAGTTAAATATGATTGAAAATGATTTGTAAAATTTTATTTTATCATATTGAAGTTAGAACGATATTTTAGAACTTTTAAATTCGAATTAAAAGTTTATTTGTGAAAATTGAATATTTTAATATTAAATCGACTAGTGAAATTAGCCAATTTTCGAACAGTCTCAGAATTGGACGTAGCTAGTTCCATTGGATCCGTAATAGTTTGTTATTATCGGATTTCATTTTTCGTAGCAATCAGAGTTATCGTTTGATCGTGGCAGCTCGAAACGCATCGAAATTGTTTTTAATATTAATTTGGCGAGTTAAAATAGCCATTTTTCAAAATGTCTCGGATTTCGACGAAACTAGTTTCATCGGATCCGTAATGTAATATTATTATATGGTTTCAAATTTCATGTCAATCGGATTTACCGTTTGTCCGGTGCAAGCTAAAACGCCTAGAAAATCGTTTAATCGGTTTAATTTTAAATCGAACGTTTATAGCCATAACTCGCACAGATGTTCGAATTAGCTTCCGAAACATGTTCCATTGTGTCCGGAATGCGGGATAAACCCTAGAAACGCCGGTTACCGCGCGTAAATCGGAGTTTGGAAATCACGGATGAATAGTGTTCAATAATTTCCTATAAATAGACCTTAAATTCACAAATTTAATAAAAATAAAAACCCTAACCCTAAACCCTTTCAGCCGCCTCCAACCTACATCAATGGCCGAAAACGTGCATCTTTCTTCCTCTAATTTCTCGAAATCCACACATTAATATCGAAATCTTCCAACTAGAAAGGTGTCAGGCTCGACGAGATCTTGAATATCAACGGCTATGATCGGTTATAGTCGAGTCGATCATCGGGAAATGGTGTTTGAAGGGCTGGGTTTTGGCACGGTTTTCATGAATCCAGGGGGGGCCGAGCCGGACGTTGTTCTCGGCGATGGTGGAGGCCAGGGAGAGCGTCAGCGTGGAGGTCCCTGATCTTTGCCTCGACGTTTGTGGTAGGGGCAACAATCGAAGGATGAAGGCGGCTTTATGGGTTCGAATACGAACGTGATTACCTGGGAAGGAGAAGCATTAGGGACGGCTTTGATTTAGGGATAAGGATCATGCGGCTATGATTGAGTGAAGGTTAAAAATATAAATAATATTGTTGTAAATTATATAAATTAATTCGTGTAAACTTGTAAAAATCAAAACTTTTTCATACAAGGTCGAAAACGCGCGAAACCAGTTGCGTTGGAATCGTATGGACGAGCACTACGCTATGGAATTGGATTGGAGTTGTTTGGAGTTAGTGAGAATTTCGGGTAAAATTAAACGTCCGTTTAATTTTATTAGAAATAAATCGCTAAAACGAAATTGAAATCAAGGTGAGAACTTCTCACTCAATCGAATCGGTTTCGATTTTTATTTTAAATAGTTAGATTTAAAATATTTGAATGCATGTTTGAATGATGATTGTTATTTATTGATTGTTAAAATAGACATTATGCGCCGTTAGTAAGCGGATGTTATTTATTAAAAACATATACCGCGAATATTTCATAAACAGTGAAATTGGTATTATATATAATAGCAATATATATATTGGCATATGTATATATTGCGGTTATTGATTTTCCGCATTGTATAGCGGATGAGACCCTATTGCGCCGTCTATTAAGCGGATAATATTTTAAATCCCATATACCGCGATAATTTCGTACTCGGACGGAATTGGTATTGTGCTAACATCTTTGGATGCAGGAAAACAGGTTGGAGGGATCCAACTGGATTCCTCAACAGTATTTATTTGATTTCAGATATTTTGATATTTGATGGATTATCATATCGATATATGATGTTGTTGTTGTCGTGATTGACTATTTGGTATGTAGCATCATTGGACCAAATTTTGGATTTTTTAAAAGGATTTTTAAAGTGATTTTTGAAAGTATACGTTATAAAATATTTTTGGAATTGATCCATTTTAAATAAATAAACGTTATAATTTTTATGTTATAAAAATTATGATTTTTGAGAAATATAGTTAAAAGTTGATTTTTGAAAATATGGTGTTAATGGTTTTATAAAATAGTTTAAATTGGGATTTCTGAATTTATTGTGAAAAGTTTAAAGATAGTATTTATAAAATTTGTTTATTTTATAAATCAAAGAGAATGATGAGATTATAAAGGACTTTAAAGATGTTTTGAAATAATAATATAAATTGATTTATATAAAAGATTTATAAATTGATAATTCATAAATTAAAATATTGGAATTATTAAACGAGTTTTTATAAGTGTTAGAATGAATTATAAATGAATTTCGTAAATGAATGAAATTCATAGAATTATAAACAGTGAAGTTATAAATGGAATTTTATAAGCAGTAGTTTTATAAAATTTGTAAAGTATTTGATGAATAGATTTGGATAAGTAGATGAATCTTATAAGTTATAAGATTTATAATTTGGAAAGTCTTTAAAAGAACGATTTTGTAAAATAATCGTTTTATAAGCATTTAACTTATAACATGAACTTTTGGTTTATAATTGAGTTATAAATCGAATAGGTTATTAAGGAGATTTATAAAGGAAGTAGTTATAAAATAAATAGAAATGGAATTTATAAACGTTGTTTTATAAATTCGCAATGACTTATTTTGATAAGTTAAATTTTATAACTTATTTATGGAGTTATATTCACGTTTTTGAATATTGAATAATCCTTTAAAATAAAATGTATAGAAATGATGAAATTGGTTAACGAAGTATATTCATGTTTTGAATAGTGAATAATATGTTAAAGAAAATGTTTAGGATGTGATATTTTAAACAGAATTAAAACGATCTTACGATGTTTTAAAATGTGTTGAGATTCGAAACCATAGATTTCAACATTTATTGTTGAAATAGACGTTTTCGAGAAATAGAAGGAAATGGTGGACTATAACACTGTTGTTATAGTAAATGATTTCCGAAAGGAAATGTTTTGTATAGTATTGGGATTTATATATCTATTTTAATTTCGAATCCCTATACTAGTGATTTTGGGATGTTGTAACGATGTTTTACGCAACAATCGTTTTGGCCCAAATAAATATGTTTAAGAGAATGATTTCCTTAAAGAATGAAATATATACTTAATTTCGATTTAAGTATATCGAATATTTTCCAAGTGTAGAAAATAAAAGGATTTGTGAATTACTTATTAATAAATAAGTATGGAAATGTTTTTCCAGTATAAAGTGAATATTTTGAGAATTTATCTTTTTGAAGATAAATTGAAAATGAATATTAGAAATTGAATATTGAAATCGTATATTCATAGATATTGTGAAATATAAATTCACTATGGAATTTATGAAAGAAAGTGGAATTTGTTTAAAAATAAATATTGATTTATTTTTGACATATTGAAATTATATATCTTGTAAAGATATTTTGGAAAATAAATAATTTGGAAAATTATTTGGAATCTGGTGATGTTGTGCATATCCATTGATAGTTCAATAACCGACTATCAATATTTACCTTTGAAAAGGTATTTGTTGTGATTTGTTGAATTTGAATGCCATACTTATTTTTAAATTATTGCGCTCGTTATTCGGATTACCCATTCCGAATAGTGATACGACGTAATGGATAGCATTGAAGACCGGTGTTGAAGACCGGGTATTTGCGAGAGCGATAGGATGACCTGTCGATTGACTCTGCACCGAGTTGCTCCGGTATAGACTTCTCCATATGTGATAGGGAATCCGATCAGGATTGTGGATATCCGGATTGCAAGGACTTCTTTGTAAGTGCCTTCGGTTCTGTTCGAGCCCGGAATAGACTTGTATGGATTGTATGTCTGACATTACAAATTGAGATATAAAGCAGATTTCTTTCAAATATATTTCTGTTGGTGGCGGAGAATTTATTCTCTTAGCTTAACACCCTTCTCTGAGACGTACGAACTCAGAGGTTATGTAGTTGAAGGTTATCAGTAATATATTCCCAATTTGGTAATGTGACATGCTGAGTGTTGCTGTGAAATGATCATTGTGTTGATCATTTGTGATAGGATCATTTGTTTGATCGTTTATCTTTGTGATCATTTCTATGATCATTTGTTGACCCAAAGCACAGCTTTTGTATAAAGCGTGTTTTTGTGGACGAGACTTCGTCGAGCCTCACACCCCGGAATGGTCAAAACAGGAAAGATGCGGCAAGGTTATGAGGGGTAGCTCCCTTTAGGGTATGTGCATTTCCTTCTGGAAAAGGGTGGTATCATGGTATGGAGCCCAGATACTTACTCATGTTGAAACACTTTATTTATTATGGTGTGATGTTGATTATGAGCGCTCGGTTAAAGATCCCAAAGGACCGGGGGATGACATACTCGTGTCAGTAGTTACCCAGTTAGGGGTAACCCGGCCTTGTGTTGGCAGAGATCCGGTTTGGTTCTCGGGGACGTCCTTCCAGAGGCATTCTCATGTGGCAATGGGAAGTTCCTTGGCCTGACCATTCGTTGGAAATCCAAAGAAACAATACGATCTTGTATGGTATTAGTTGTAGTACCTATCATTCACTTATGGTGGCGCCCCACTGTTTGGATGATAGCTATAGTAGGCATACGATAATGGTCGTATGTTGGCTAAGATTTATATTCTACTTTCGAAATATTTCCTACACTATGCACTAGTAATAATATCAAATGTCTTTTTAATGCGTATCAAGCATCTTTGACTATCATAAGGAGAAATCTCCTCCGATTCTGCGTTTGCATGTGTGTGTGTGCGGGAGGCCTTATGGTAGTCTCATTTTTAAAAGCATTGCGAATTGACTTTAAAAATATTCCTCTATTTTGATTTTAAAGATAAATAAACTGTTTTGAGTTCTCACACCAATCACATGACTGACTCGGAGTTTATTGTTTTCCTTCCTAAACTCTGGGTGCCCACCAATTTCCACAGGGGCAGTCAAGAGTTAGGTTTATCAGGATATTCTGGAGTTGCTGGAGGCAAGCTGGATGGCATGGCGTATTACTAGTATATAGTATTTCTTTTTCCGCTGCATTGTTTGATGTTGTTTGTTGTTGTACACTCTGATGTAATGAAATGTAATGTGATGTAATGTAATAACTGATATAGTTCTTTGTTTAAAGATTATTCATTTATTATTATATGTTGTCCGTTGCGATTGTGAGATTCTGATGTTGTTCTGTTGTTTTCTTTCTGTTTCTTTCTATTTTCTTTTCTTTCTCTATTTTCTATCTTTTTCTCTCTTCTTCTGTCCTTTTCTTTTTCTTAAAACCCTAACCATTCGGTTTTTCGGCAACGAAAAATCGCGTATGTTACAGTTGGTATCTGAGCATATGGTTAAGCGACAACCATGGTTCTGTTGGGTATTGCTCATTAGAGATAGAGTCAGTAGTACTCTAGAATGAGTTTGAGTGTAATAATAGCTATGAGAGCGTATTTGTTAGTAAATATATAAATTGTTTTGTATTGTGTTGACTTATCGGTTGATTGTTTATAGATTCCAGTCGATGTAGTCTAGCTAACTATCGTAGATAGGGGTTTCTAAACTCTTAAACAAGATAAACCGACAAGGTATTGTTTTAAATTGGGTAAATGAAATAATTTTACCTTGAGTATATTTTATGTATGAAGAAATAATTTTTCAGAATTATTAAAGTGTATATAAGTGGATTGTTTAGTTGTTTGAATAATCTAAATTGAAGAATAATTGTATAAGCAAAAGAATTTATAAGAATTGAATTATAATTAAAGTGATTTACAATTGTGAAAAAAAAATCTTATATATATAAGAAGTGAAACTATATGAATATATTTGTGAATATGAGTTGTAATAAAAAAATGAATTTAAAGTTAAATGGAAATTTACTTTAGAATTGGAATTTGAATTTATTTATAAGTTGGAATTTAAGTTAAGTAAAGTCAAATAATGTTTGTAAAATGGAATATAACTTAAGTGATGTTGAATAAAGTTGATATTGGTATCAAAGTAAATTATTAAAGTTAAGTGATAGATATGAACTTAAGTTATATAAATGAAATTCAACTTTTGTAATTGAATTGAATTAATGAATTGAATGTTAATCAATTGAAGGTTAAATAGTTGATATGAAATAATGAATGTAAGTGTAATTCATTAAAATCTTATGTTATTGGAAAATTGAATAATTGAATGAAAATCAATTTAATTAAACCAATTGAAAGTGATGGTGTTAAACCAAATTGAATGAATTTATAGCAAAGGAATTTGGTTGTAATTAATATACATTGGTTGTTATATGATTGTTAGTTGATTGTATATAATTCATTAAGTATTAATGAAATTGAATTAGCGAAATTAGAAAGCTAAAGTAATTGGAATTCAATTGGAAGTTAAATGAATCTTAAATAGAATTGAATTTGATTTGGAAGTGAACCAACTTGAATATGGATTAGTAAATATAAACTAATTGAAAATGAATGTTAGTAAAAACATCCACTATTAATGAATCAAATGTGATTAAATTGAAAACCCAATTCATTGAATATTAATGAGAATATGAATGAATATTTATGGATGTTGGATGCTAGTTGGTTGATGGTTGAATATATATTGCTTTTACTACATTTGCTATGTTGGCATATATAGTTATTATGTTGCTATATGTTGTATATCGATACTATTGTCTATATACATGTTTCTCATCTATTTGTTGAGTGTTTAGTAGGTGCGGATCGCGTTTGCTTCGCATTTGGAGCTTGCTTTCGCGCTATATTAGCCGTATATGCTCGCTAATAAAATATAAGGTACATATCTCGGATTAAATATCGTACTTCTACACTTTTTTCCCTACGGGATGCCTCATTACTTGATGAGATGTATATTTGTGATATATATACTGTCATTTTTTTTCGGATCGAGCCGCGCAAAGGAGACTCTGGCGAATTTTTTCGCAAATTAAAGGCGTTAGAAAAAATTTGAGAATTTTTTGGAAAATTTTGAAAACTTTAATTTTGATTTGAAATTGAAAGTTAAACAATAGTAGTTTTTTTTGAAAAGATAACTAAGTATGATTTGAAAACTTAGTAAAGTTATTGTAAGAAGTTTAACTATGAATTTTGGGAAAATTGATGGATTCTGTAACTTTTCTTGCTTGTTAATTTCGAGGACGAAATTCTTTTAAGGGAGGAGGTATGTAACGACCTAGAATTTTTATTAATTAAAATTTGAATATTTAATTTATTTTAAATATTAATAAGTGAAATTTATAAGTCGAATAAATTTTATTTCGAATAATCGGATTTAATTGAATAATTAAATCGATAATTTAATATGTGAAATACAGAAATAATTGAAATTTGAGTTAAATATGATTGAAAATGATTTGTAAAATTTTATTTTATCATATTGAAGTTAGAACGATATTTTAGAACTTTTAAATTCGAATTAAAAGTTTATTTGTGAAAATTGAATATTTTAATATTAAATCGACTAGTGAAATTAGCCAATTTTCGAGCAGTCTCAGAATTGGACGAAACTAGTTCCATTGGATCCGTAATAGTTTGTTATTATCGGATTTCAATTTTCGTAGCAATCGGAGTTATCATTTGATCGTGGCAGCTCGAAACGCATCGAAATTGTTTTTAATATTAATTTGGCGAGTTAAAATAGCCATTTTTCAAAAAGTCTCGGATTTCAACGAAACCAGTTTCATCGGATCCGTAATGTGATATTATTGTATGGTTTCAAATTTCATGTCCGAATTTACCGTTTGTCCGGTGCAAGCTAAAACGCCTAGAAAATCGTTTAATCGGTTTAATTTTAAATCGAACGTTTATAGCCATAACTCGCACAGATGTCCGAATTAGCTTCCGAAACCTATTCCATTGTGTCCGGAACGCGGGATAAACCCTAGAAACGCTGGTTACCGCGCGTAAATCGGAGTTTGGAAATCCCGGATGAATAGTGTTCAATAATTTCCTATAAATAGACCTTAAATTCACAAATTTAATAAAAATAAAAACCCTAACCCTAAACCCTTTCAGCCGCCTCCAACCTACATCAATGGCCGAAAACGTGCATCTTTCTTCCTCTAATTTCTCGAAATCCACACATTAATATCGAAATCTTCCAACTAGAAAGGTGTCAGGCTCGACGAGATCTTGAATATCAACGGCTATGATCAGTTATAGTCGAGTCGATCATCGGGAAATGGTGTTTGAAGGGCTGGGTTTTGGCACGGTTTTCGTGAATCCTGGGGGGGCCGAGCTGGCCGTTGTTCTCGGCGATGGTGGACGCCAGGGAGAGCGTCAACGTGGAGGTCCCTGATCTTTGCCTCGACGTTTGTGGTAGGGGCAACAATCGAAGGATGAAGGCGGCTTTATGGGTTCGAATACGAACGTGATTACCTGGGAAGGAGAAGCATTAGGGACGGCTCTGATTTAGGGCTAAGGATCATGCGGCTATGATTGAGTGAAGGTTAAAAATATAAATAATATTGTTGTAAATTATATATATAAATTAATTCGTGTAAACTTGTAAAAATCACAACTTTTTCATACAAGGTCGAAAACGCGCGAAACCAGTTGCGTTCGAATCGTATGGACGAGCACTACGCTATGGAATTGAATTGGAGTCGTTTGGAGTTAGTGAGAATTTCGGGTAATTTATTCGAAATAAATCGCTAAAATGAAATTGAAATCAAGGTGAGAACTTCTTACTCAATCGAATCGGTTTCGATTTTTATTTTAAATAGTTAGATTTAAAATATTTGAGTGCATGTTTGAATGATGATTGTTATTTATTGATTGTTAAAATAGACATTATGTGCCGTTAGTAAGCGGATGTTATTTATTAAAAAGATATACCGCGAATATTTCATAAACAGTGAAATTGGTATTATATATAATAGCAATATATATATATATTAGCATATGTATATATTGCAGTTATTGATTTCCCGCATTGTATAGCGGATGAGACCCTATTGCGTCGTCTATTAAGCGGATAATATTTTAAATCCCATATACCGCGATAATTTCGTACTGGAACGGAATTGGTATTGTGCTAACATCTTTGGATGCAGGAAAACAGGTTGGAGGGATCCAACTGGATTCCTCAACAGTATTTATTTGATTTCATATGTTTTGATATTTGATGGATTATCATATCGATATATGATGTCGTTGTTGTCGTGATTGACTATTTGGTATGTAGCATCATTGGACCAAATTTTGGAATTTCTAAAGTGATTTTTGAAAGTATACGTTATAAAATATTTTTGGAATTGATCCATTTTAAATAAATAAACGTTATAATTTTTATGTTATAAAAATTATGATTTTTGAGAAATATAGTTAAAAGTTGATTTTTGAAAATATGGGGTTAATGATTTTTTAAAATTGTTTAAATTGGGATTTCTGAATTTATTGTGAAAAGTTTAAAGATAGTATTTATAAAATTTGTTCATTTTATAAATCAAAGAGAATGATGAGATTATAAAGGACTTTAAAGATGTTTTGAAATAATAATATAAATTGATTTATATAAAAGATTTATAAATTGATAATTCATAAATTAAAATATTGGAATTATAAAACGAGTTTTTATAAGTGTTAGAATGAATTATAAATGAATTTCGTAAATGAATGAAATTCATAGAATTATAAACAGTGAAGTTATAAATGGAATTTTATAAGCAGTAGGTTTATAAAATTTGTAAAGTTATTTGAAGAATAGATTTGGATAAGTAGATGAATCTTATAAGTTATAAGATTTATAATTTGGAAAGTCTTTAAAAGAACGATTTTGTAAAATAATCGTTTTATAAGCATTTAACTTATAACATGAACTTTTGGTTTATAATTGAGTTATAAATCGAATAGGTTAATAAAGGAGATTTATAAAGGAAGTAGTTATAAAATAAATAGAAATGGAATTTATAAACGTTGTTTTATAAATTCGCAACGACTTATTTTGATAAGTTAAATTTTATAACTTATTTATGGAGTTATATTCACGTTTTTGAATAGTGAATAATCCTTTAAAATAAAATGTATAGAAATGATGAAATTGGTTAACGAAGTATATTCACGTTTTGAATAGTGAATAATATGTTAAAGAAAATGTTTAGGATGTGATATTTTAAACAGAATTAAAACGATCTAACGATGTTTTAAAATGTGTTGAGATTCAAAACCATAGATTTCAACATTTATTGTTGAAATAGACGTTTTCGAGAAATAGAAGGAAATGGTGGACTATAACACTGTTGTTATAGTAAATGATTTCCGAAAGGAAATGTTTTGTATAGCATTGGGATTTATATATCTATTTTAATTTCGAATCCCTATACTAGTGATTTTGGGACGTTGTAACGATGTTTTACGCAACAATCGTTTTGGCCCAAATAAATATGTTTAAGAGAATGATTTCCTTAAAGAATGAAATATATACTTAATTTCGATTTAAGTATATCGAATATTTTCCAAGTGTAGAAAATAAAAGGATTTGTGAATTACTTATTAATAAATAAGTATGGAAATGTTTTTCCAATATAAAGTGAATATTTTGAGAATTTATCTTTTTGAAGATAAATTGAAAATGAATATTTGAAATTGAATATTGAAATCGTATATTCATAGATATTGTGAAATATAAATTCACTATGGAATTTATGAAAGAAAGTGGAATTTGTTTACAAATAAATATTGATTTATTTTTGACATATTGAAATTATATATCTTGTAAAGATATTTTGGAAAATAAATAATTTGGAAAATTATTTGGAATCTGGTGATGTTGTGCATATCCATTGATAGTTCAATAACTGACTATCAATATTTACCTTTGAAAAGGTATTTGTTGTGATTTGCTGAATTTGAATGCCACACTTATTTTTAAATTATTGCGCTCGTTATTCGGATTACCCATTCCGAATAGTGATACGACGTAATGGATAGCATTGAAGACCGGTGTTGAAGACCGGGTATTTGCAAGAGCGATAGGATGACCTATCGATTGACTCTGCACCGAGTTGCTCCGGTATAGAGTTCTCCATATGTGATGGGGAATCCGATCAAGATTGTGGATATCCGGATTGCAAGGACTTCTTTGTAAGTGCCTTCGGTTCTGTTCGAGCCCGGAACAGACTTGTATGGATTGTATGTCTGACATTACAAATTGAGATATAAAGCAGATTTCTTTCAAATATATTTCTGTTGGTGGTGGAGAATTTATTCTCTTAGCTTAACACCCTTCTCTGAGACGTACGAGCTCAGAGGTTATGTAGTTGAAGGTTATCAGCAATATATTCCCAATTTGGTAATGTGACATGCTGAGTGTTGCGGTGAAATGATCATTGTGTGTATCATTTGTGATAGGATCATTTGTTTGATCGTTTTTCTTTGTGATCATTTCTATGATCATTTGTTGACCCAAAGCACAGCTTTTGTATAAAGCATGTTTTTGTGGACGAGACTTCGTCGAGCCTCACACCCCGGAATGGTCAAAACAGGAAAGATGCGGCAAGGTTATGAGGGGTAGCTCCCTTTAGGGTATGTGCATTTCCTTCTAGAAAAGGGTGGTGTCATGGTATGGAGCCCAGATACTTACTCATGTTGAAACACTTTATTTATTATGGTGTGATGTTGATTACGAGCGCTCGGTTAAAGGTCCCAAAGGACCTAGGGATGGCATACTCGTGTCAGTAGTTACCCAGTTAGGGGTAACCCGGCCTTGTGTTGGCAGAGATCCGGTTTGGTTCTCGGTGACGTCCTTCCAGAGGCGTTCTCATGTGGCAATGGGAAGTTCCTTGGCCTGACCATTCGTTGGAAATCCAAAGAAACAATACGATCTTGTACGGTATTAATTGTAGAACCTATCATTCACTTATGGTGGCGCCCCACTGTTTGGATGATAGCTATAGTAGGCATACGATAATGGTCGTATGTTGGCTAAGATTTATATTCTACTTTCGAAATATTTCCTACACTATGCACTAGTAATAATATCAAATGTCTTTTTAATGCGTATCAAGCATCTTTGACTATCATAAGGAGAAATCTCCTCCGATTCTGCGTTTGCATGTGTGTGTGTGTGTGCGGGAGGCCTTATGGTAGTCTCATTTTTAAAAGCATTGCGAATTGACTTTAAAAATATTCCTCTATTTTGATTTTAAAGATAAATAAACTGTTTTGAGTTCTCACACCAGTCACATGACTGACTCGGAGTTTATTGTTTTCCTTCCTAAACTCTGGGTGCCCTCCAATTTCCACAGGGGCAGTCAAGAGTTAGGTTTATCAGGATATTCTGGAGTTGCTGGAGGCAAGCTGGATGGCATGGTGTACTACTAGTATATAGTATTTCTTTTTCCGCTGCATTGTTTGATGTTGTTTGTTGTTGTACACTCTGATGTAATGAAATGTAATGTGATGTAATGTAATAACTGATATAGTTCTTTGTTTAAAGATTATTCATTTATTATTATATGTTGTCCGCTGCGATTGTGAGATTCTGATGTTGTTCTGTTGTTTTCTTTCTGTTTCTTTCTATTTTCTTTTCTTTCTCTATTTTCTATCTTTTTCTCTCTTCTTCTGTCCTTTTCTTTTTCTTAAAACCCTAACTATTCGGTTTTTCGGCAACGAAAAATCGCGTATATTACATAGATTTTCTTTAAAACAAATACCAAGTCATTTAATAATTACTACGATAATATTTTTGGAAAATATTTACTTTAGAATTTAAACATTTAAAAATAATAAATTTTCTAAGATATGCTTTTCAAAACAACATTAAAACCTTTAACTTATATTTAAGATTGCTTGAAAATCGTACTTGGCTATCTAGAGAAAATTCCAACTTCAATCACTTAAATCATTTTCCCCAAAATTGATTTTCAATTTATTTTATTTATTCAAAAATCCTTTAATCTCAGATTTTATTCCTTAATTATGATTTAAAATACCTTCAATTGAAAAACCAATTTAGATTTCTCAGTTTGCTTCTTTTTCCATTAGGTAATTTAAAACTTTCAGTTTAAAATAATTCTTTATTCATTTAAATTAATATCACATAAATTTAAAATTCATTAATTACGGTTTATTCAAACTTTTTTTCTCCTCATATTCGAAGTTCTTTATTAGTATTTAACATACTTCCATTTCTTTCTCAATTCATTCTAAATTTATCAAATTCTCTAAGATTATTTCGTTTACAAACTTACTTCCTTTATTTTCTTCCTAAAATCCAATTTATATAATTTTTATAATTCATTATACCCTATATATATCCAATCAAATCACATCATTCAATATTCCAATATATTCAACATTTAATATCAAGTAATCACATCAGAGAATATTAAATAACAAATGTTGAGGGGTCCAGTTGGATCCCTCCAACCTATTTTTCCTGCATCCACAGACGTTGGCACAATATAATATGCCAATTTCAAATTATACCATACTATCTCACATCAAACAATTCAAACATTCAAATAATTATTTAAATTTAATCAGTTAAATTTAAGTTTAAATTTAACTGAGTGAGATTTACTCACCTTTGCTTTGATGTTTGCAATCCATTCCAAACTGGCTTGTTTTCTTGATTTTTTTAAACCTTTTATAACCATTCACGGTTTGTTATTATTATTTTGAAACAAAGCTTTTTAAACTTAATAATTTAAATTTTAAACAGATATTTCTTTGTAAATAAAAATATCTTTAGCAATTTGAAGATAATTGAATAAGTTTAATAAACAAATCTATCTCCATAATTTATTTACAAATAAACTAGTAAGTGTAGGTATCTATATTTATTTATTTATTTTTCTTTGTAGTTACATATGTGAATATGAATTTAAAAACATTTGTAAAGTAGACAGTAAAGTTCTTTGATGTAAAACTCCATTTTTTTATTTATCTTCTAACCTATATATTTAAACAAAATTATCTTATTTTGGCTAATCCTGATAAGTGACAAAAATTTATTCACAAGGTTACTCGAGAAAATGTTCAATTAAAAAGCTACAAGAATCGAGTTTACCCCAAATCGAACTCGATGTCGTGAATTCCCTACCTCCCTGTGAACAACCCCCATCTCGAAGCTCGCGCCTCCAGCCCCGAGTTTATCTCCAAAAAACATCGCATCACCCACCAAGCTCGCGACCTCGAACTTCAACACGTGACCCAGTTCCGACCAAAAATCACCATCGCCTCCTCTGAAACCCACGCAACTTCTTCCCTAGAAACCCAAGCAAACAGCCTCCGTTAGCTCGATCTGAAGGATGTCGTGCCAAACCCCAAATCAATCGACCTCGACAATACAACAAGCCTTCGAGCCCCTCGAGACCACCCCTCCTCGTTCGCCGCTACCCAGAACGAGCACGAAACCCTAAACCACCTCGTCGCCCATGTCGTATCGCACTTTCAAGCATTCGAGCCTTCTTCTATTGATTGGAACGAAGACGAGATTCAATTGAGTTATTTTACTTTATTCTTAATTTTCAAATCCCGGCTCGAAGAAAATTTCTGCCATTTCAATTCTTTTTTTTTTCACTGAAGGGTTTGGGGAAAAAAGAAGAAGAGGGTTCGGCCTTAACATCCTTCGATTGTTTTATTTATTTAGTTTTCTATACGGCTGAAAACTTCCTTATGAAGCTTCTTCCTCTTTTTTTTTATATATTTCTTTCGGCAGCTAATATTTAAAGAGGGGGACGTTTCGGAGATGCCTTGCTACAGTGATGCTGGTAGAAAACAAATAAATCCTAACGTTTAGTTTATTTGCCCAGTCAAGGTATATAATATTTTATTATTATTATTATTATTTTTTCTCAAAATTTAAATCGTCTCGAATTTTCGATATAGATTTCAATGCGTTTATATATCGTATGCTTACACACTAACTCCGATAAATACGAAATTTGAAATCCGATAATAATTCAATATTACGGACCCAATGGAACTGGTTTCGCCGAATTCCGAGACTACGCCTCGGAAGGATATTTTTAAATTCAGTTTAAACAGTATAAATATTAAAACTGAACAAACCACTGTAAATTTCAATTTTACAACTTCTATTACCTTCAGTAATATCAATATAAATTCTACAAGCCATCAAATTATTTTTAATAGGCTTAGAATTCCAGATTCAGTATTATACCCAACTTCAAATTATTTAATTCAACAATTTAATTGTCAAATAATTTGTGATATCCGTAATTCAAGTTAAAATTACACTATTGAATATTTAAAATCGATTAAATATTCCGATTTAAATTGCTTAAAAATTCTGGGTCATCACATTCCTCTCCCCTTAAAAGAATTTAGTCCCCGAAATTACTAACTAGGAAGAATGGTCCAAAACCCGTTTACTTTTCCCAAAACTAAACAGTTTCTAACAATTCAACAACTTACCAACTATCTCTTATAAAAGATCCATTATCATTCTTATTAACTTCCAAACCTTTCCCTAGTTCCAAACCATACCATTTGTTTAACCATTCAAGTTTCAATTTAAAACCAAATTTTGAATTATCAAAATTTTCTCAAAATTTTTCTAACTCCCTAAATTTTCGAAAATTTTTGCCAGCGTCTCCTTTGCGCGGCTAGCTCGGTACAACTACAAAATGGCTCTACGGCCTCCCAAATCCAAAAGGAAAACAAAAGGCCAAGTGGCTCAATCCAAATCCCAATCAAATTTCACACCAAATTTAAATACATACCTTTTTGTCGAGCATTTCAAATTTATCTCTTGAAATCAAATCCAAAATTCTTTTTCCCTTCTAGTACCTGCATACCTGCTTAGCACTAATATCCATTCACAACATTCCAAAACATTTTATCCACTTTCTCACAAAATGTCAATATTTATTCATTCCAATATTGACTTAAATTAAATTGATAGTATCAATTTCCATTAAAGATTTCACCATCCCCTCTTAAGTTTAGTTTAAGCATTTTATATGCTCCTTATATTTATTTTCATCTTACCATTTCAGTTTATATCTATTTCTATTCAACTTGACTCTTTCATTTCCATACGAATTCAATTTATTTTCAATTTCAAATATTAAATTTTATTTTTCATTTATACTGATTCATGTCATGATTTTAATTAGCTCCATTTACTAACTTATTTCAATTTTCCAGTTTGAAATCGTTTTGTCGTTAACAAAATTTTCCAAAATTTTCAAAAATTTTCTAACTCCCAAAATTTCTGAAAATTTTTGGCAGAGTCTCCTTTGTACGGAGGAGCTTTTGCAATTTGACAAAAGAGATAAATATATATACATCGACCCACACGGTCGGAAAAACCAAAAACAGTTCATACTTCCTATTTTAATTGCGTAGGCGTACCTTATTTAGCATTTAAAAGCAAACAGCTTATTATTTTTAGCAAATAGCACAGCCAAAACCAGCCACACGGCTCCCAGGTACTTGTACTTACTCAATTTAAACATGTAAGTGCCAAATATATGAAGTTTATTAACATTTCACTCTATTTAAACAACTACAACACGTGAATATTTAAAAGCAATGTAACTAGACAATGTTATAAGCAACTTATATAGTTTTTAACACTTACGCACACTTTTCAAGCAATCTACACGCCATTTCATTTAATTTAATGGTTTACAATACCATTTCTTCCCTTCAATTTATTTTAACTCCAAACAAGCTCATATTCAATTCAATTGCTTTCAGAATCAATTCTATTGCACTTTTATCAATTCATAGCATCTTAATTACTTCCATTTACATCAAATGACAATTATTCTATGCAATTCAACGAGATTTATGTGAATAAATATGTATTTTTGTTTTATGACCATTTCAAATGGATTTCAACTCAATTTATACATACTTCTATTCCATTTTTTTAAAATTTATTCACAATTCATATATTCTCATTTCATTGCATTTCAGATTTGAATCCATTCACTTGCATTTCATTTTATTATCCAAACCAGTTCATTATTCAAATAGGTTCCATTCAAAATCATTCAATCTAGCTCGACACATTCCATCTAAATTTTATTCACAATCCATTCATTTACGTTTTATTCCATATTTGTTTATTCCAAACTATTTTATTTAGCTCAAAGACAATCTAAGTAATTTCATTCAATAACCATTTCAATTTTCCTTATAGTCACCAAGTTCTTTCAAATCCTTAACAATTTAAATGGTTTACAATTATTTATTTAAGGATTTTCATTTCATTAAATATTATCGGCAACTCACCGAATTTTACTTCAATTAAAACCCATTTTTACTTGATTTATATCAAATCCACTATTATTAAACTTTGTTTAAGTTGAATTCAATTCAACTTTTCTCCATTCCTTTAGCTTAAGTCAATTTACTTCAATTTATTCAAATTTTATACTTAAGCTCATTCTCATTTTGCAACCAAGTTCTCTTTTCAATTTAACTTGATTTTATTTCAATCCAATCTCATTTTAAATCTGCAAATTTCATTTGATTGGTTATTATAAAATTTAACTTTCCAGATTCAACTCATTCAATTTATTACCTGGCTATTTTCCAAGTTATCTTCACTTATTTGGATTTTATTTGCAAATTCAAACCATCACTATTTTAATCCATTTCCATTTTTATTCGATACATTTCAATTATATCTAATTTATTGATACTTCAAGTAAAATTTTAATTTATAGCTCAAGTTCTGATTCTACCATTCACTTTTAAAATTACAATCCAATTTTATTAACTTACATTGCAATTTCATTCCCAATTCATTTAATTAATTGCAATGCCACTTTCAATTATATTTCTTCACTAATGATTCAAGTCGAATTTGATTTATAACTTGAGTTTTATTTTCAAACTACATTATTAACTCACAATTCAGCTTCTATTTAACTACATTGAACTCCAGTTACACATTTCATCAACTAATTTATTATCAATTAGTTCTTCCCTTATTTATAATCCAACACTTGAATTTTAATCCCAAATATCACTCCCATTTAATTTTCTTAGTTTAATTTAGTTTATAATTCAAGTTTTGATTTATAATTTTATTCTCCAATTCATCAATAATATTTATTTTGGGTTTCATTTCCACTTATAAATTTATAAGCCCCAACTTATTATTTACACAATTCCATTCATTATAGGCTTGAATATATTCATCTGTTATTTTTAACTCAAGCCTTATGCTTATTTATAACCCAAGCATATTTTATTCCATACACTTTAATTCTTTTACCAGTTATTCTAATTTATTTATTTATTTCAATCCCATCCTTATCCAATTTATTTTCCATTTGTTCAGGTAAGAATTTAATCCCATTCATTAATTCAATTGAATTCTTATTCCAATTCAGTTTTACTTTAACTCAATCCGATTTTTTTAACTTAATTCGAATACAACTGGATATTATTTTCAACCTATTCAACTAATGTTAATCCAGTCAAATTTTTATTTCTCATCCAAGTTAATTTCATTTTTAACTTTTCTCTTTTAAATTTAAATTCCAACATTCAAAGCTTATATTCCCTTCCTGATTTAAAAATCATCTCAATTTATAAGCTTACAACCCATCTTATCAGGTTTTTAAACTCCCGGCTTTGGTTTCAAATTTATTTTGAAATCTCCAACATCTCAAATCATATTTCTCAAAAATTAAACCAATCCTGGTTTTATTCCCAACAAATTTCCTTTAAGATCTTCAAAAACAACTAACTTTTCTGAACAAATCAATTTGGCAGCAATCCATCACTTAGAAACTCGAAAATGAACATCGATGATGCTGCAGTCATCACCGAAGTTATTTTCCAGTGACTGAAGTGAATTCAATGCTATCTCCCTTCCAAAATCCATTTTTAAACAAATTTCCTTTCAGAAATAACCCAAAAACAACAATAATACTATTTAACTCCAAAATACTTCCAAAATCTCGATTTTGGAAACGATCAACGTATTTGTCCAATATTGAAGTGGTTTTCGAGAAATAAATCTCGATCCCGGTCTCTTCGAAACGATCAACGTATTTGTCCAATATTGATAGTCGGTGATTTAACTATCAATTAATATTCACAAACATCCATCAAACAATAAATAAATTTCCCAAATTATTTATTTATCTCAAAAATATCTTCACAAGATATATTTCACTTTCAAACCGCTTTTGAAAACAGTTTCAAAACATATTCCTTTCTCGAAATAATTCCCAATATTTATTTCCACCGAAACGCCAAGTATAAAATACTTTTAGCTTTAAAATAATTTTAAAAGCACTTAGTTATAAAATATACTTCATAGCCTCAAAAATTTAAAACTGCTTTAATACTTAATTAAAATATGTACTGTAGAAATATTTAATAAATAAGGCTACTTTTATAAAATATAAACTAGATTTTCTTTAAAACAAATGCCAAGTCATTTAATAATTACTACGATAATATTTTTGGAAAATATTTACTTTAGAATTTAAACATTTAAAAATAATAAATTTTCTAAGATAAGCTTTTTAAAACAACATTAAAACCTTTAACTTATATTTAAGATTGCTTGAAAATCGTACTTGGCTATTCAGAGAAAATTCCAACTTCAATCACTTAAACCAATTTCCCCAAAATTGATTTCCAATTTATTTTATTTATTCAAAAATCCTTTAATCTCAGATTTTTATTCCTTAATTATGATTTAAAATACCTTCAATTGAAATACCAATTTAGATTTCTCAGTTTGCTTCTTATTCCTTTAGGTAATTTAAAACTTTCAGTTTAAAATAATTCTTTATCCATTTAAATTAATATCACATAAATTTACAATTCATTAATTACGGTTTATTCAAACTTTTTTCCTTCTCATATTCGAAGTTCTTTATTAGTATTTAACATACTTCCATTTCTTTCTCAATTCATTCTAAATTTATCAAATTCTCTAAGATTATTTCGTTTACAAATTTACTTCTTTTATTTTCTTCCCAAAATCCAATTTATATATTTTTGATAATTCAATATACCCAATATATATCCAATCAAATCACATCATTCAATATTCCAATATATTCAACATTTAATATCAAGTAATCACATCAGAGAATATTAAATAACAAATGTTGAGGGGTCCAGTTGGATCCCTCCAACCTGTTTTTCCTGCATCCACAGACGTTAGCACAATATAATATGCCAATTTCAAATTATACCATACTATCTCACATCAAACAATTCAAACATTCAAACAATTATTTAAATTTAATCATTTAAATTTAAGTTTAAATTTAACTGAGTGAGATTTAATCACCTTTGCTTTGCTGTTTGCAATCCATTCCAAACTGGCTTGTTTCCTAGATTTTTTTAAACCTTGTATAACCATTCACGGTTTGTTATTATTATTTTGAACCAAAGCTTTTTAAACTTAATAATTTAATTTTAAACAGATATTTCTTTGTAAATAAAAATATCTTTAGCAATTTGAAGATAATTGAATAAGTTTAATAAACAAATCTATCTCCATAATTTATTTACAAATAAACTAGTAAGTGTAGGTATCTATATTTATTTATTTATTTTTCTTTGTAGTTACATATGTGAATATGAATTTAAAAACATTTGTAAAGTAGATAGTAAGGTTCTTTGCTGTAAAACTCCATTTTTTTTATTTATCTTCTAACTTATATATTTAAACAAAATTATCTTATTATGGCTAATCTTGATAAGTGACAAAAATTTATTCACAAGGTTACTCGAGAAAATGTTCAATTAAAAAGCTACAAGAGTCGAGTTTACCCCAAATCGAACTCGATGTCGTGAATTCCCCACCTCCCTGTGAACAACCCCCATCTCGAAGCTCGCGCCTCCAGCCTCGAGTTTATCTCCAGAAAACATCGCATCACCCACCAAGCTCGCGACCTCGAACTTCAACACGTGACCCAGTTCCGACCAAAAATCACCATCGCATCCTCTGAAACCCACGCAACTTCTTCCCTAGAAACCCAAGCAAACAGCCTCCGTTAGCTCGATCTGAAGGATGTCGTGCCAAACCCCAAATCAATCGACCTCGACAATACAACAAGCCTTCGAGCCCCTCGAGACCACCCCTCCTCATTCGCCGCTACCCAGAACGAGCACGAAACCCTAAATCACCTCGTCGCCCATGCCGTGTCGCACTTTCAAGCGTTCGAGCCTTCTTCTATTGATTGGAACGAAGACGAGATTCGATTGAGTTATTTTACTTTATTCTTAATTTTCAAATCTCGGCTCGAAGAAAATTTCTGCCATTTCAATTCTTTTTTTTTTTCACTGAAGGGTTTGGGGAAAAAAAAGAGGGTTCGGCCTTAACATCCTTCGATTGTTTTATTTATTTAGTTTTCTATACGGCTGAAAACTTCCTCATGAAGTTTCTTCCTCTTTCTTTTTTTATATATTTCTTTCGGCAGTTAATATTTAAAGAGGGGGACGTTTTGGAGATGCCTTGCTACAGTGATGCGGGTAAAAAACAAATAAATCCTAACGTTTAGTTTATTTGCCCAGTCATGGTATATAATATTTTTTTTTATTATTATGTTTTTTTTCTCAAAATTTAAATCGTCTCGAAATTTCTATATAGATTTCAATGCGTTTATATATCGTATGCTCACACACTAACTCCGATAAATACGAAATTTGAAATCCGATAATAATTCAATATTACGGACCCAATGGAACTGGTTTCGTCGAATTCCGAGACTACGCCTCAGAAAACTATTTTTAAATTCAGTTTAAACAGTATAAATATTAAAACTGAACAAACCACTGTAAATTTTAATTTTACAACTTCTGTTACCTTCAGTAATATCAATATAAATTCTACAAGCCATCAAATTATTTTTAATAGGCTTAGAATTCCAGATTCAGTATTATACCCAACTTCAAATTATTTAATTCAACAATTTAATTGTCAAATAATTTGTGATATCCGTAATTCAAGTTAAAATTACACTATTGAATATTTAAAATCGATTAAATATTCCGATTTAAATTGCTTAAAAATTCCGGGTCGTCACAATTCTCCCACCTCCTTCCTTTTTGGGGACGAAAAGTTTTAAGTGGGGGAAAGTGTAACGACCCGTAAATTTTAGTGGTTTTATTTAATTAATTAATTGAATTTTTGTGAAATTTTAAATAATAAAATTTTGAAATTTAAATTTAAATTTTGAAATACGTCTAGTTAAACATAGCAAACAGTAAATTTTCAATCTATAATATAGAAGTTTATTTTATTATGTCATTTATTTTAAATTTAAATCAGTTAAAAATGGATGATGATAAATTGTTTTCCAAACCTGAATATTTTTCTATAGAAAATTTGTAAATCACCTTCTCAATGTGACGTCATATTTTGTTTCTCCAAATTTTGACTGTTATTGCTTCGTTTTTTTGGTTTTCGACGAAATAGCAGTATTTTCGGTACCGATTACCGACTTTTGATAGGATGATCATACCACTGATATCTGTATACCGTTTTGATCGTCTTGTCGTGTTGATCTCTGCGGTACATTAATTCGTGTGTTTCATAGTTTGGAATACGACAAAATCGGTAAACTGATCAGTCGTATCGGTTCCGCGTTTGAATCGTTTGGCCTTTTTCCTTTGTCCTCTTGTATGGCAACAGTTTAAGTTTAGCCGCTAGCTATTAATCTTCCCATCAACAGTCAGTAGCCTTTTTATATTTACCAAAATTTTCTGGCTATTACCATTCCTACCTTTTGAAGTTATAATTGCTTTTCATTGTTGTTCATCCTGTCCTCTTTCATTTTTCCACTATTCGCTCTATAAAAAACAAAATGAAAGAGTGTTGGCCTCCGCAAAGCCTTCCTCCATCCCCTATCCTTCGCACAGTTTAGTCGACATCTCCCTTTATTCCATGCGACAATCTTATCTCCCTTCCTCCCCTGCCGACCTTTCACCGAAACCAGAGCTTGCTGCCGGGTTCAACCTCTCACCTGACCTGACAGCGCCGCCTCCCTTCCTCATTTTCTTCCCCTTCTAGTTGTCGTTCCTCTCATTGTTTTGCTGTTGTCGATTTGAAAGTACGTAAGTGTATATATATATATAATTTTGTATATATACATATATTGAGTTACATATTCTATTACTTGGATACTTATGTTCTGCATATCTTTGGTTTAATGTCCGAGTTATATATATTTGTCTTAAAATGTAAATTATAAGTTATATAAATATTATTTAAGTGTTATACTTATATTTTAATATAAGGTTTATTTTATACATCATTATAGAAGGGTTGATATTACTTTAAATCATGTACATACATATATCTTTTAGTTTACTATGTTATATTTCAGTTGATATTTTTGTTTTATATATGTTTATAAAAATTTGTTTATAGCAAGTATATATATTAGCTGCTTTTGTATATAGTTTTGATTTCGTTATATATATACATATATATATATACATATATATATATATATATATATATATATATATATTGCATGTTGAGATATTTATATAGCTTTACAAACTATATTATTTATAAACTATGCACAATCTATTGTATATGTATGAAAGTTTTGCAAAAAATATTATTTACAAACTATTTGTTCACTTATATCATTTTTAATGTTAATTTGATTTGGTTTTTACACATTTCGGTCGATCTCCTTTTGCATAGCTTGGACATATTTAAGAAAATTCTACATTGTCTTATGTACTCCTAGAAGGGAATTAACTATAAATGAAAGAATTTGAATGGATACACATACACACTTTCTATTTTGTATGAAGTTTATATCGCCCACAAAAATGTACATCTAAATATTTAATTAAAATTATGTACCTTTACAATCAAATTGTATGCATATATTAGTTTTAATTCAAATCAGTAGAATTTTATCCCTTTTGCATCAATATCCAATGTTGAAAAAAAATAGAGGCAATTTTTTTATATTTCCTAATTCTCCGCCATTGCAGTTGGTTAGCTTTTATTTGTTCATTGTTACTGATTTATAACATTTTTTTTGCGAAGCATAGATTTTTATCTACTGGCATTACCCAAGCAATGATTAAATTGACTATTGTTGCTTTGATAAGTACGCTACCAGATCTCAAATACTTGTACTTATAAAATAAGTTTATAATACATAGCGATACACATAGTTTATATATATGCTATTTATATTTATTGACTCACTCCTAGGGTAGTTGTGAGATTATATGTATAGTTAGTTTATATGCAGTTTAATACATGGGTTGTTTGTTCTCATATATACTGTATATTCTTTGGTGGTCTAATATATATGTATATATATATATCTTTTATTTTTAAATCTTTACGTTTTAAGAATAATGATTTTGAAATATATATGTATATATGTATTTTGATTTCAATATATATTTTTAAAACTTAATATTTGATTTAAAAATGTATATGTATTTTCAAATTGAATATTTGGTTTAAGAATTTTTTTAATATAATATACATCTCGTTAAATTTATCAAACAGATTTTGATTTGTTCTCGATTTTTGTTATCAGTTCTATTCATCGAATTCGTGCCAATCTTGCTTTGTTTTGGAATTTGTTTTTGGATTCATAACTCATCTCTTTTCCGTCCGTATCTAGCCTCGAAGGTGAGCAATCACTTATATTAACGTTCTTATATTTATTAAATTTGATTTCAATGGAAATGACAATTAAAATATGCTGTTGTTAGTTATTTCATCGTTATATATATGCCATTATACGCTATCTGTTCACCTGTGACATCTGACACCATTGTATGTTATTTATATTAATGATATATGCCTGTTATATTATTATCATATCTGTTATCATTCTGCAAGTTCTCTATTAGTATAGAATTCGCTATGGGTTGAAATGATATGTAACGTCCCGCCTTTTCGCACGATTTAAACAGACACACGTGCCAATTCAAACCATACGTAAGGGCGGATTGTTATGGGATAAATAAGAAAACAGAGAAAGAAACAGAATCTCACAGCGGAAGGATAAAATATAATAATCAAATATACAGTTCATAAATCTGTTTACAAAACCTTTGATTTATTTATACAATACATATCAGAGTACACATAGCATATAACAATGCAACGGAACAATATGAGTGTAGTGAAACCATATTATCTATAGTAATAATAATAAAATCTTCGTCTTCTTCCTCCGAAAATAAAATCTTCAATCCTGAAACGCTCGGACTGACCCGAGCGAATTTGGAAAGACAAAAACACTCGAGTCAGAACTAAAAGATCTTATGTGAGATACATTAACAGAAATAAATATGAGTGCAGTAACTCAAGAGATGCTCGAGATTTACATATCCTAAGGATCCGTTAAACTATTTACTATGTAGTATATTGCTATATTATAATAGTGTCTAATTGTAAAATAAACTTACTTTTAAATAGCGTTAAGGCTTTACATTTTCCACCTTAACACATTTATATATTCACATAGTCTATACAGTACCGTAATCTCCCCCGTACTGGGCGTCGTCGGAGGGCACTCCATAGGTATGGTACAAAACAAAATCGTATAAGGCGCGCTAGGGTAGGTGACACGGCACAACTAGGCAATGCCAGGGTAGATATACCAATTGCTATCCGGGCTGATGGAAACGCGTAGCCGCAACTACTGCCCACCTCGAAACAAACTCCCCCAAAAAAATCAAAGTAAAAGTGGCCACTAAACAATCCAAAGTCAAAGTATAATATCGAAGAGGAGTGTCCGATCAGAGGAATGACCTCATTGGCCCGAGAATCGCTCCTGTTTTAGCCACCTTATGCCAACTCACGGGAGTCGGGTCCACGTATTTACCTTGTAGGAAACGCCTCCACTAACCTACTTCATTCTGGAATCTCCACCGCGTACACAGTTAGTCAAAGTGGTTTTCGGTATCGACAGAGAGTATGTCCATATCCGATCCCAGTCTCTTTGCCAACCAATCGTTATTATAACACCGCGGTCATTTAAAAAATAATTATTATTTTAAAACCAAAATAAAATATCCATTTAAAACCCATATAAATACGATATCATTTATTCTTAAAACCCCAAATCAATACGATATCATTTTATTTTCCAATATATATTTTTCAAAACCATAGGGTTTTCCAAAATAAAATATTTAGAAATCAAAACTCTTGAATATAATATTTCCAAATTATACTACCTTGACAATCATAACTTTGAAACAAGTTTCCATCTCTTAAGTGGTTAAATATCAAACTACTTTTATAAAACAAAATAGCTTCTTTAGATTTCACAAATCAAATTCAAATATCGATTTAAACTTCCAAATACCATTTCAATTCTTATATTCCAAAGCTTTAATTATTTCACCATTTCAAAAAAACAAACTCATTTAAAAATCCCATATATATTAAATTCAATTACTTATTATTTAGACTTGAAATCTTTACTTAATGAATTCAATATAATTTAAGAAAACCCTTAACTTCACATAACTGGAAAAAATCTTTCAATTTATTTTATATTCATTTAAATAAACCTGATATTCATTCATTTAAATCATTCTACACAAAAATCAAGTTATAAAATCATATCCTTTAAAAATTCTAACTTTTTATTAAATTTCCAATTTAACTTAATATTCATCTTCAAATCTTATTCTCTTTTAAGTCATTTAAAACTCCAGAAATTTAATTTTAAATAAATTCTTAATCATATTGATCTCGAAAATCAACTAAATTTTATACTTCAAATCAAATTCATACAAAGCTTAAAAAAGCCGAAAATTACTATATATATATATATATAAATAACCAAATCAATATCCCATAAACCATATATATAGCTTTACAACACCATGAAAATCATTTCAAAATAATTTTATATATATATATATATACCGTGGTGCCTGTATAAAATTTTCTACCCTATGGTCAAGTGATACGGATGTTTATCATTTCAATTCGCAATTTAAAAATAAAAATGCGGTTGTATATCATTTCAAACCGCAATCCCGAATGAATGAAATGCATAGCAACTTGCAATTAACAAAATTAATCATCCATTCATCCATCAAATCATACATCCATTTATCACTGTCATCATCTAATTTCAAACAATCATCAATACATAACAAGTGATAAATAATGGTATCAATTATCAGTTTATACTCAAAATAAATTTAATAACTGTTAATTGGCAGTTTAAATGCAAAAATAAACGTAAATTTGACTGGTAGTTAATATGAAATAAAAATTTAACATAACTATGACTGGCAGTTGATATGCAATTAAACAAATTCTAACTGTCAAATTTATGCAATAAATAAAATTAATTAACAGTTATATTAAATGAATGTGATTTATCAGAGATAATGAATAAAACATGTCAAACAGTCATAAATAAATTTCTACTCATATCTAAAATTAATTTAACAAACACAAGAAATTTTAAAAATTGCGAGTGGGTTAAAACACTCACCTTTTGAATTTAAATCGAATTTAAATTCAATATAAACTCAAAAATTCAACGGTCTCTGTATTGGTCCAAACCAACGTCAACAGATCTGGAATTTAATTACGATCCTAACAAAAAAATCTCGCATGAATCGGACTACGTATGAGAAAGTTATTCGAAAATTTCGATTGAAACAAAAATTAAATAAAACAAAATAAACAAATATACCCCATCACCATGCCACGTCACAGGCCACGTCCTTCTTCTCAAATTCGAGCACGCTACAGCACCAATAAAAAAAACAGATAGTACCAACAGATTACGCTCTTCGAGAATTATGACATATAATTTTTCTGGAATTTTTAGAGGAGTTTGATTTTTTTATTTTTTTTATTTTGGACTGTAATTGGATCTAGAAATTTTGCAGCCATTGGAAGAGAAGAAGTTGAAGAAAAGAACACACAGAGAGAAATAAAGATAGATGGAGGCTAGGGTTTACACAGCCTATAAATAGACAAAGTGAAATAGGATAGGTGGGCACGAATTATAAACGCGCAAAACGGTTGTTGGCCCACCAGAATATTTTATATTAATTGGATACGTTACGGATTAGTAAATAAATTAATTTCTTCCTCAGACATTTACATTGAATTTTAAACGTATTTACAAATGTAAATTTAGATGCTTCATTTATAAGTTTCAATATAAATTCACAATTTCATTAAATTCCAAATTCATAGATAAGTTTCCATTTTCAACTAAATTTCTAAATTACCGTAATAATTATCTTAGATTTTTATTCATTCTCAATAGATTTAACTATTGTAAATTGACTAAGTTTTCATACTATAAAAATCCACATTTCTATGTATATATACATTTGAATTCCCTACTAAAATATTTTATTTATATTTCGCAATTACTTCCAATCCATTTTTTTTTGCATCGCACTGTTACTTAAATAAATAGCCTATACCAACACTAATTATCATTAATTTGAAACGGGTTACCAAATTTTGGATTTTATTAATAATTATTATTTATTACTTCATTGTTTATTCAAATTTAGACAATTTAAGATGTTTCTTAAATGCTGAGTACATTATTAACTTCAGCGTAAAACTTCAATTTTATTTTATCTACAAATTATAAATTAAATTTGTAGAAATCCTTTAGTTGACCTTTCATTTAATTATCCTATCTATTGGTATCCCATAGATGGGAATTCCTAAAACATCTCCGAATTTCAACTTTAATTTCAATCACATAAAATGTTCTATTCAGTTTCCAATAAATTCAATAAATTCAAATTATCATGTTCTAAATCCAAATGAATCCATATATCCTGCCTTCCATTCTTTTAATCTAACTAATTATCATATTCTGAATAAAGTGTAAAGACCCGTAAATTTAACCGGTTAACAACGTTACTAATTAAATTTTTGTGGAATTTTAAAGGATAAAATTTTGAAATATAAATTTTATATTTGGAATGCGTCTAGTTAAACATAACAACTGGTAAATTTTCGTCCAAAAATATGAAAGTTTATTTCGTGCGTAAATTTACTTCAATTTAATCAGTTAAAAAGCGATGAATATAAAACGTTTCCAAAACCAAAATATTTTTATATAGAAAAATTCTAAACCATCTTCTGAACAAAATGTCAGTTTGTCGTTTTTTCAAAATCGGACATCTTTAGCTCCGTCGATCTTATTTTTCTGCATTTTTCTTGCATTTTCCACTATTATAAATTTCGAATTTTTATAATTCGATCGTACCGCTAACATCCGTATGTCGTTTTGACTGTCTCGTAGCGCTAATCTCCATGGTACATTCAATCTCGTGTTTTGAAGTTCGGTGCACAGCGGAATCCGCGGAAAACGACTTCGTAGCGGTGCACATATTGAGCTTTTGGTTTTATTTGGCCAAAACAAATGGCCACTTAACATTTAATATCCCTAAATTTAAATCGTGAGGGACGTTCTCTATGCCACCGTTTCAACTTGTATTGACATATGTTGCTTTCGGTTCAACTTCTGTTCTCTTTTATGTTTTATCTGGAAAGTTATTATATTTTCAAAACTTGTTTTTATGCGTACCTGCTCATTTATTCAAGGTTCTGCTTTGCTCTCCCTCTCTTCGTTCGGCATGGCAAACCAAAAAAAAAATTAGAAGGGAGGAACGATGAGAGCAACATGCACATGCACGCGATCTCCATCTCCTCCACCACCCGGTAACACATCAACCACTCACTTAGCCTCCCCTTCGTCTGCAACCACCTTAGCCTCCAGACACGAGACCCATAGCACCGATCCCAAAGCCTCCACCACTCCATTCGTCGGCACGCCAATAACCACGAGACAGCTGCTATTCAAGCTTCCTATGCGAACATGCAACCTCCACTGACCAGCCAGGCCAGGGGTCCCCGACTACTCGACCTCGTCACTCCGCCTCATCACCTATCTCCGCCCTTCGCAACCCAGCGCCTCAACAAATCATTCACCACAACAAGCTTCCACCGCCTCTACCCAAGTTCAAACCAACCTCCACCCATGGCTGTAGTCGCATCCACTATGACATCGTGCTTTTCGGATCCACTGACACGCTGTCCACCTCTGGGCCTGATCCATGGAGCCTCCAGCCCTCCTTGCCACCACCTGCGCATCATTTCCGGTCCTATTCTAGTTAGGTAAATACAAATATGTGAGAATCCTACTGTTTATATACTGTTTCATATATGTAAGTATTTTATAATATGTTCAATTGAGTTGTGCATACGTATATGTTAAATTTAAGCAAGTTATAGCCAGTATTGTTTTAAGATAATACGTATGAATCTATACTTTGATTTTTAAATGTATATTTAGAAAAGAATATATCATTTTGTTTGTATATATTTTACATTTGTCACGTATATATTCATAGTTTTCATTTCAATAATTACTTGTATCTATTTTTTTTATATATAAAACTGTATAAGTTTATGAATATAAACAAGATGAAAATAACCAGATCTAAGATTTTAAGTTGTACATATTAGTTTATATAAGTTATGAAATATAAGTTATAAATATATCTGTACCTTAGAACATTTTGCATATTGTGTTCTAATCTTTTGAAGTAAAAAGGTGTAGATGTCAGTACGATATACTATATTATATTGTTTACATATTAGTTATATTGTATATAAAACTTTAAGTTCGAATGTATAGATATATGACGGGTGATTGACTTCTTTTATGTACGTACATTTGATTTTTGTGAATCTTTTATTTTCAAAATATATATATACATGATTTTAAATATACGTTTTATATTGATTTTTGAAATATACGCAGATATATATATTTTTAGTTTATATCAAAACTGATTCTAGTCGTTTCATCGATTCTTTATTATTCAGCTTGTCTATTGAACCCGTATCCATCTAGCTTCGTTTCGGAATTCGTGCTTGGAACCATAATTCCATTCAGAGTCACATTTCTCTAGCCTCGAAAGGTGAGCAATCACTCACGATTAATGTTCTTTTATTTATTAAATTCGATTTCAATTGAAACGACAATTGAAATATGCTGCTGTTATTTATTGCACTGTTATTTATGTATCAGTTCACTTTTGACATCTGACACCATTATCTGTTAATTATGTATGCGATGATAATACAGTTGGTTGATAATTGATTGATTGATTGTTGTTAATATTGGATGTAAATTGTAATGTATAAAGTGATATATATGCACTTGAATTTGACGTAGGATAGTTTAAAATTGTGAATCGACATATGTGTTGAATTTGATTACTTAACTTGAATAATATGACCCCTTTTAATTGTTAAGTTAATTGACACGTAGAATTTGACAAATTATACTTTGAACCTTTGAACGAATATTGGATTAATTGTTGTAGTATTAAATTTGAAATTGAAATTGAACGATAAGTGGAACAACCGTAATGTAATAATCTTTAATCTACATGAAATGATAGTGTAGATTCTAGAAATAATTATATTAATTTGCATAAATAACAAATGTAAATTAATACGATTATTTTGGGATTATTTGAATTAATTCTTGGATTGTTATTGATTGTTATTATTGCTTGTTTATTTACTTTGACACCATCCCTATAACAATCCGCATATTTATCGGTCGTATATTTAAATATTTTATTTAAATATAACGTCGTTTGTCGGATTATGGTACGAAAAGTTACTTTCTGCAAACGGTCGAATTGGGTCTCAAGACTACTTCCATTGAGTTCAAAACATCGTTTGCGATCTTTTTGAGTATAAGCTTTGATATGTTTGTAGTAAGTTGAATTTTGCTACTTTTTCTATTGGGTTTTGGGTTTGGGTTCAGCCCACTAGCTAACTAAATACCCTAACTCAGCCCTCTCCTCTTCATTCACTCATTTCCACTCCTCAAACTCAAGCTCCAACTGAAAATGGTGGAGGGGAAGAGGAAATAGAAATTGCAAGCCCTAGTTTCCTCTTTGCAAACTTGATTTCTTGCTCCAAAATCATAGAGAAGCCATTGGTAAGCTCCTCTTCATTTTCTCTATCTCCTTCTCTCTTCAATGTCAGAAATTTCCTAAACCTAAAATTGGGAAATATGTGTTTTATTCTTAGATTGAAGCTTGTTGAGTTGAAGTAGTGTTTGGTTGGTCTTCTCCTTGTTATTGAGCTTCATCTTCTTTGTTTTGGGTTAAAGGTGACTTTTGAACTCACATCTACTTCTCTTGATTTCTTTGATGTTGGGTATGAATTTCCTAGCACTTGTTCATATGCTCTTGCTTTTAGTTTGGATTGAATTGGTGAATATCCAAATTTTTAGTGTTTGGGTTCAATTCTCTAAAGATCCTAACTTTGATGTTTGAATATGTTTTTGGTTGCGAATCGGAGAGCTAATGGAGCTGGGGTATCTATTGGCTAAGGCTCCTTAGGTCCATTGCTCGAACGATCGCGTTTTGGAAGAATTGGCATTTCATTAGAAACAGGGCAGAAACTGCAGAAATATGCAGTTCGGCCGACCGAGCCCTGTAGCCGGTCGACCGACCTGCTACCTCGAGCCATATTTTATTTCCTGCATCTAGCCAGCCGACCGAGCCCTGCAACCGGTCGACCGACCTGCTCCTATTTTGCTGTTTTGCCTATTTTTGCATATTTTGATTTGTTTTCCAAATTTTATCGATTCAAGTTGCTTTTTAGTGGTTTTCATTGCATCTTTTGCTTTGATAACTTATTTTTGACTTCATTCACGGGTTTTCATAAATAATCTCTCTAAATCGTATTAAAAGTTTCCTTCTCCAATTCTTAAATTCTATTTAAAACGCACATACACCATTTTGCACTTCGAGCGGAGTGGAAGGGTGATTAAATGGTTAGGTAAAACATGGACCATGAATCCATGGTTTGTCTTTTCGATTAATCCCCGACCTATTCGATTGATCGTTTTGACCTTCGGGTTCGGTTTATCGATGACATGAGGTAAACTTTGTACTGCTTTGAGTGTGAAAGTGACTGACGGATAGTAAACCGTTTAGTGCGAACGAGTGGTTATGGGACATACGTTAACACTTTTCGGATTCCTTTTCGAGAGTTGTGACACATTCCGCCAGTTAGTGGTGTCCAGTACTGGGTCTTCGACCTTCACCACTACGGTTTGTCGCCCTATAGTATCGCTTTTGGAGTTGGTCCATCGTCACCGCTCGAGAGATACTTGGGTTTGTCGCCTTCGGGTTTGTTGCCCCATTGTATCGCTTTCGGAGTTGGTCATTCGTCACCGCTCGAGTGATATTGGGTTTGGAGTCTTCGGGCTCATGGATCCTTGTTTGTACAGTACTGAGCTCGAGCAATTTTCTGATGTTTCATTCATATGTATATTCCCTAGGTATCGCCTTTCGGTGTTGTCTTTTTGAATCGCACGATATGTCGCGATTACCTTGTGGAACTTGTATACCTTATAGGTATTTGTTATTGCCTTTGGCTTGCTTTGGGATATTCTTATCCTTGGTTTCTATATGTTGCCGATGATATGAGGCTTGTTATCATATGATTCATCTTTTGTTAGATGATTGTGTTATCTCCCTTAGAGATATTTGTTATACCTTGTAACCTTGCAGGTTTATTGTTGTTCAGTTTATCTAACTGATTTGTTTAGCTAGACTGACCCGCGTATTTTATACTCGGGTCAGACCGAGATGTTTCAGGTTAGGTGCTTTTGGACTTAGCCTCTTTTGCTTCCGCATGGACTACTTCGCTAGTTTCTTTTTATCATAGCTTTTTGTGTAGTCCTTTATTTGTAACTCTGATATATTTATTCTTGTGAACTCGTCTGTATATTATGGTTTGCTATACCACTTGACATGTATTATTTTGTATACTCTGCTTTGTATCAGTATATATGTGTACATGATGGTTTACTGTCCTGTGATGTATATTGCATTTGAGTTGTTATATTCTGTTCTGATAGATCCTCTAGCCACCTATGGTTTTGTTTTAAGTATTCATTGGACATGTCGATCTGCTTGGTAAGGCAAATGTCGATGTATTCAATAGATAATTAAAGCAAGGCTATAGATGGTCGCTCCTAAACAGCCTTATTCTCCGTGTTAGCAGACGGTACTATCTATTAATACTCTTTGCTAGCGTGGGTATAGAGGTGGGGAGTTACAATCCCAGTTATCACACTGCAAGTTCCCTTTGCTATGTTTTGATTTGTGAATTAAAATGGAATCGGGTTGAAATGATAAATACCCAAATGAACTTGACTTAAGATAGAGAATTAAATAAAATCCGATTGGTCAATAAATTGATTTAAAATAAAATAATGATTTTATTCGAGCAAAGAATAAGTTTTGAAATGGAGTTGGAATTTGAAATTTATGTAAGGAAAATGTAAAGTTTTAAATCTGGAACAAATATTAATGTAGTAATTGATGAAAGAACGCTGTTTGAAATTCAATTATTTAATAATTAAATTTGGAATTATTAATAAATAATTTGGAATTAGTAATAATTGAGTTTTAAAATTATTAAGTTTGAAATCATTTAATAATTAAATTTGAAATTATGATTAAGTTGTAATCATAATTAAGTTTGAAATTATTAAGTCGAATTTATAATTAAGTTGAAATGATTTGATAATTAAGTTTGAATTCGTAATTAAGTGGAAATGAATTAATAATTAAGTTTGAATTTAAAATCAAGTTGGTAATTATTAAGTTTGAAATTTTTAATAATTAAGATTGAAATTATTTAATAATTGAACGAGATTTAATTATTTGATAATTGAATAAAAATTGAATTCTTTGATAAGAGGAAGTGAACTTTAAATAGGTGGATTTGAACTTCGTTGATAAATGAAATTGAGTTTCTTTATTTATTAAAGTTTGAATTTTTTTTAAGTAAGTTAATAAGTGAAAGTAAACTTCTCGAATATATGAAATTTAGTTTCTTTATTAATTAAGTTTTGGAAATTTGTAACTAAGTAAAGAAATAAGTGAAATTGAATTTCTTTAACAAGAAATAAAATGCGTTTATTGAAATGAATGTAAGACTTGTAATATTAAGAATTTGATTTGACGAATCGAAGTTAAGTAAATTTGTAAGTTTTGTTATAATGAAATTGAACTTAAGTAATTGATTTAATTGAATTGGAATTTGAATAGAATTGTTTTGAATGATAATTAATTTAACGAATATTGAATGAAATCGATAAATGAAATTAAATTCATTTGAATGTTAAAATAATTTAATTTAAATGACTTCGGAATGAAGTTTATATATACGAACTTGAACCACTATTTGAATTGTTTAAATGAAAACTGAAATTGAATTGTAAGACTTTGAAATGGTTATTTGGTAGTTTTGAAACTTAAACTTTAGAAATTGATAATGAAAGACAAATGAAATGTTGGTTTACGAATTGAAATTCAAATTGAATTTGATTTGTTTTGAAATATATTAAATGACCAATCGGTGTAATAATTACGGAAGTTATCAAAGAAACCGGAATCGGTTATGGATATACTCTCTATCTAAACCGAAAACCACTTTAATAACTATACGCGGAGTGATAATCCAGAATGAAGTGGTTGGAATGATGTACGTGATGACTGAAGAAAGAGAACGATAATGGATAGCCTTGACACTTGTGTCAAATTGGAAATGACTAAAATCAGGAGTCGTGCCGGGCCAAATGGGGTTAGCCACCTCGAGCGAACACACTTCTTCGTAACTACTACTCATTACTTGTGATTGATTGGTGCACCCTCGTAAAGTCAGGAGTGTTGTTTCGCGGTGTTGCGATCGCTGCGGCGATGCGTTCTCACCAGTCCGGATCAAGCAAACGGTAGTTTCACTACCTTGGGTATTGCCTCATGTGCCTTGTCATACTTGTATCCCTATTTACGCGACCAATACGAATTTGTTTTGTGTTATACCTATGGAGTACTCCCTGATAGCCCACTAGTTTACGCTGGAGTTTACAGTGCTGTATAGACTATGACATCTATATAAAATGTGTTAAGGGGGATAATGGTAACGCCTTAACACTATTTTGATACTTTATATTACTGATAGACATTATCTATTTAGCGTACACTACTACATAGTAGATAGTTTAACGGATCCTTAGAGGATGGTGATTCCAACATCCTTTGAGTTACTTGTATTTCGATTGCCATTTCACTTGAGTAGGATTTATTGATATGAGAATATTAATCCTGACTCGAGTGTTTTGTGTTTTGCTTTACGCTCGGGTCAGACTGAGTGTACCAGTATTCGAGACTCACCTTTGAAATTAACTGAGTGTACCAGTATTCGAGACTCACTTTTGGAATTGGAGCTTTGCTTGAAGATCCAGCCATCTATTCTGCTTTCAGTATTCGATGATTCCAGTGATGTATTCTGATTTGTACATGATGTATCGTATTACTCTTCTGTTGTAAACTCTGATGTATCTTATATATTTATATAGTAGCTTCATGAACTACTATCTCTTTTACTTCCGCTGCATATTATTACTCTGTGTCTGTGTTCTGTGATTATTTATTTACTGTATATCTCAGTTTTTCCAAATTTAAAATTAACAGTTCGGTATTTTGAATTATTCAAGTCCGACATGTGCGGATGCGAATAGTCCAAAATAGCGGGTCGTTACATAAAGTTTACGTTATTTCCACCTATAAGCTACAAATAAAAACGAATGTTGCATTTGATTTAGATTCTAAATAAATTGATGGGTAATAATTAATAATTCTCACTATTGCCCGATTTATTCCCATTCATGCTTAAATTACCACCAAACAATCATTAAATTCACCTATCTTTTATTGATTCCATAAAATCTATTTGCCCTGAGTTAGTTACTGCATTTATCAAATTCCAATTTCGCAATCACCTTAAATACATAAATTGGTGTTGCATTAACATTTAAATTTATTAGCTTATGTCAACACTATTAACATTAATTGCAATGTATTACCAATTTTAGTCACTACCCTAACTACTAACTCATATTAACCTACATTATTCCCAAGAATTTCATTCGTTTTTCTTATATTAAATTTATCAACCATATTAATTAAGGTTTTTTTTAAAAACAATTAATAAAATTCCCTTTAATATATACAACTTAGCAATCTATTAAGCATGGTATTATATTTCACGTAAATGTACATTTAATTACATTTATTACAATGTTATCCAAATAAATTGAATGATCTAAGTATATAACTCCTAATATCCACCCATCTTGCCTTAATCCCAAATAACATACAAATTAAACTACCCTTAATTTCAATTAACCCTATCATTACTTTTTATATTCCAAACAAATAAATTAATAATAGGTTAATTGAATCAGATTTACAATCCAACTTTAATTATTTGCAAATTTTGTCAGTTTGGACCACTTGGTAAATTCAGAATCCTTTAACAACTTCCTACATTAATTTATTTTTGAATAATCCCAAAATTTTCAATATTAAAGTACAAATCCAATTTATCAAAAATTAAAACTTAAATTTCCTTTAATTTATTTATTTAGGTTTAGATCCCGTTATTCACTAAAATTGGTTGGTATTTATTTCATTCGCCTCTTTAATTGTACGTAAATTTCTCATAAATACACCTAAAATTTCATTTAATTCCAACTGCTTCCTAATTTCCATTTCTACGTCTTAACACACTCTATATTAAACTTATAGACATTGTATTACTTGTCATATTAATGTAACCTTTATTTAGTGTATTAACATTTATTTCAATTCAAATTCTATCAACCAATTAAACATGTAACCTCTTACTATTGCTTACAAATCAAAATATTGCACCCATTGTCATCTTCGGAATGGAATTAGTCTTTATCTCAAAACTTATCTAAATTTACATTGAGACCATATTTAATCCTCTTCGATAATATTAATCCTCAATTTATTAAATGGAATCAATATATCTTACATAACATGTTTTACGCATAAATTTTTAATGTATATTATTTCAACTTATTCCCCATATTCTCAATAATTACCTAACGTAAATCTACGCTTATTTTATTCTACGTTCACACTTCCGTTACTCTCAAATCAATAAGTAACGTTCATATAAATAAATGTTATGTCAGTTTCCTATTTATTGCGATATTTTTATTTATTTATTACTGCATAACTTTACTTATTTTCTTCCCATCACTTTAAAATTAATCGTTAAAGTAACGCTTATCAATACGCATCAAATTATTTACCAAATTAAAAGGTTTTTATTTTTTTTAACAAATTAATTGACAGATTAATTAGGTAATGTATACGAATTGTTATTATACCCATAAATTTACACTTAACTAATTAAATGCCTTACCTATATTCTCTATCTTCCCATTATATTCAGGTACAATACTTACACCAATTTTTATTGAAAAATTTATTCATATTACAAACAAAGGCTTAAATTACCATTGTTAAATTAGTGTTCAATATATATTTATCACCTTTTATTATTTCTACTAAATTTTTATTACAAAATTCTATTAAATAAATTAAATCGTTGAAATTTATGGGTCGTTACATGATACATACCCGAATGATCTGTAGAATATGAGAAAATGGTTATGGGTTGAAATGATAAACCCAAGCAATATTCAATGAATTGAATTTGGGATTGCGGGTTGAAATGATATATACCCGTATAAGTTTAAATTACGGATTGAAATGATAAATATCCGTATCACTTTTCCATAGGATAGAAAATTATATACAGAAACTGTTAGTGTATATACATATGTATTGAAAATGAGTTCTATGGCTTTGGAAAGAAATATATAGTTTAATAAATATTGATTTCTGATATTATATAAATGTTATTTTGTATATAGTTAAATTCTTAAATTTAAGCTATGTATAAATTTGTTTAACATAATATAAGTTTATTAATAAAGTTTGAATTTATTAAAATATAATATGGTTAAGTATTTATTTAAATTATATTTTAATATTGAGTTTATACTGATTTTTATAAATTAAGGTTGAGAAGATGGATTTGAGATTGATTTGAAAATGTATTTAATTAAGAATTATATCTAACTAAAATCGATTTGGAACTTATTGAATTTGAGAATTTCTAAAGGATATGATTTTATAACTTAAGGTTGGTTTAAAGTGATTTATGAATATTTCAAGTTGAATTTTATTTAAATGATGTTGAAACGATTTAGTAAATATTTCAAAACCAAAAAATAATTGTAAAGTTGTAACGACCCAGAATTTTAATTAATTAAAATTTGAATATTTAATTAATTTTAAATATTAATAAGTGAAATTTATAAGTCGAATGAATTTTATTTCGAATAATTGGATTTAACTGGATAATTTAATCGATAATTTAATATGTGAAAATACAGAAATAATTTAAATTTGGGTTAAATATGATTGAAAATGATTTGTAAAATTTTATTTTATTATATTGGAGTTAGAATGATGCTTTAGAACTTTTAAAATCGAATTAAGAGTTAATTTGTGAAAATTGAATATTTTAATATTTAATCGACTAGTGAAATTAGTCAATTTACGAACAGTCTCAGAATTGGATGAAACTAGTTCCATTGGATCCGTAATAGTTTGTTATTATCGGATTCCAATTTTTGTAGCAACCGGAGTTATCGTTTGATCGTGGCAGCTCGAAACGCATCGAAATTGTTTTAATATTAATTTGGCGAGTTAAAATAGTCATTTTTCAAAAAGTCTCGGAATTCGACGAAACTAGTTTCATCGGATCTGTAATGTGATATTATTGTATGGTTTCAAATTTCGTGTTAATCGGATTTACCGTTTGTCCGGTGCAAACTAAAACGCCTAGAAAATCGTTTAATCGGTTTAATTTAAAATCGAACGTTTATTGCCATAACTCGCACAGATGACCGAATTAGCTCCCGAAACACATTCCATTGTGTTCGGAACGCGGGGTAAACCTTAGGAACGTCAGCCGGCACGCTTCGTTTGGAGTTCGAAAATTCCGGGTGAATAGTAAATTGGAATATTTTCTATATAAGCCCCTCTACTCTTCACATTTGCAAAGAAAAAAAGGCCTAGGGTTTGCTTCAGAGCCGCCACCTTCAAAATGGAAGGCCAGAAAACACCAATCTTCTTCTCTTAATCTCTCTCAATCTATATACAATTAGAAGAAATGCTCAACTACAAAGTCGAAGAGCTCGATGAGAGCTTTGATTCTATACGGTGAAGATCGTGTTTGGAGCGTCAGAGGGGGAGCTAGGGGGGCCGACGTCTGCGTGTTGTGCACGCAAATCGAGGGTGATGAAGGGGCCGAGCTTCATGCTCTTTAGGCCGAGTGAAGAGCGAGAGATGGGCTTCGAGACGGTACCTTCTGATCGTGTTCATGTTCGTTGTGGTGGTCGCATAATTTAACCCTAATTTCGAGCTTTGGGTTTTTGTTTACTGTGTAATGAACGTGAGATGGAAGATGAAGGTGGAACGGCCTGATGTTGATGGGTTGGGGATCTCACAGCCAGAATTGATTTAGGTTAATTATAAAAAAAAATGTTGTAAATTTAGTTTATAAAATTCGTGTATCTTTAAAAATGTATATCTTTTTCATACGAGGTCGAAAACGTGCGAAACTCGTTGCGTTGGAATCGTATGAACGAGCACTACACTATGGAATTGGATTGGAGTCGTTTGGAATTAGTGAGAATTTCGGGTAAAATTAAACGCGCGTTTAATTTTATTCAAAATAAATCGCTAAAACGAAATTGAAATCAAGGTGAGAACTTCTCACTCTCGAATCGGTTTCGATTTTTATTTTAAATAGTTACATTTAAAATTCTTGAATGCATGTTTGAATGATGATTGTTATCTATTGATTGTTAAAATAGACATTATGCGCCGTTAGTAAGCGGATGTTATTTATTAAAAACATATACCGCGAATATTTCATAAACAGTGAAATTGGTATTATTTATGTACTTGGAATTGATTTCCCGCAGTATATAGCGGATGAGACCCTATTGCGCCGTCTATTAAGCGGATAATATTTTAAATCCCATATACCGCGATAATTCCGTACTGGAAGGGAATTGGTATTGTGCTAACATCTTTGGATGCAGGAAAACAGGTTGGTGGGATCCAACTGGATTCCTCAATAGTATTTATTTGATTTCAGATATTTTGATATTTGATGGATTATCATATCGATATATGATGTCGTTGTTGTCGTGATTGACTATTTGGTGCGTAGCATCATTGGGCCAAATTTTGGAATTTTAAAAGGGATTTTAAAGTGATTTTTTAAAGTATACGTTATAAAATATTTTTGGAATTGATCCATTATGAATAATTAAACATATAATTTTAATGTTATAAAATTTTGTTTTTTTTGAGAAATATAGTTAAAAGTTGATTTTTGAAAATATGGGGTTAATGATTTTATAAAATAGTTTAAATCGGGATTTTTGAATTTATTGGAAAAGTTTAAAATATAGGATTTATAAAATTTGATTATTTTATAAATCGAAGAGAATGATGAAATTATAAAGGAGTTTAAAGACGTTTTAAATAATAGTATAAATTGATTTATATAAAAGATTTATAAATAGATATTTGTAAATTAAAAATATTAGAATTATAAAACGAGTTTTTATAAGTGTTAGAATGAATTGTGAATGAATTTCATAAATGAATGAAATTTATAGAATTATAAACGGTGAAGTTATAAATGGAATTCTATAAGCAGTATGTTTATAAAATTTGTAAAAGTTATTAAAAGAATAGATATGGGTAAATAAATGAATCTTATAGTTATAAGATTTATAATTTGGGAAGTTAAAGGAACGATTTTGTAAACAAATAAATTATAAGTATTTAACTTAAATTATGGACTTTTGGTATATAATTGAGTTATAAGTTGAAATAGCTTAATAAAGGAGATTTATAAAAAGGAAGTTGTTATAAAATAAATAGAAATGGAATTTATAAACGTTGTTTTATAAATCCACAAACGACTTATTTTGATAAGTAAATTGTTGTAACTTATTAATGGAGTTATATTCACGTTTTAGACAGTGAATAATCCTTTAAAATAAAATGAATAGAAATGATGAAATTTGTTAACGAAGTATATTCACGTTTTTGAATAGAGAATAATATGTTAAAGAAAATGTTTTGGATGTGATGTTTTAAATAAAATTAAAACGATCTAACGATGATTTCAAAATGTGTTAAGATTCGAAACCATGGATTTCAACATTCATTGTTGAAATAGACGTTTTCGAGAAATAGAAGGAAATGGTGGACTATAGCACTGTTGTTATAGTAAATGATTTCCGAAAGGAAATGTTTTTTTTAGTATTGGGATTTATATATCTATCTTAAATTCGAATCCCTATACTAGTGCTTTTGGGTTGTCGTAACGATGTTTTACGTAACATTCGTTTTGGCCCAAATAAATATGTTTAAGAGAATGATTTCCTTAAAAAATGAAATATATACTTAATTTCGATTTAAGTATATTGAATATTTTCCAAGTGTTGAAAATAAAAAGACTTGTTAATTACTTATGAATAAGTAAGTATGGAAATGTTTTCCAATGTGAAATGAAACGTTTTGAGAATTTATCTTTTTGAAGATAAATTGAAAATGAATAATTGAAATCATTTATTCATAAATATTTTGGAATATAAATTCACTATGGAATTTATAAAAGAAAGGGGAATTTGTTTAAAAAAAAATATTGATTTATTTTTGAAGTGTGAAAATTATATATCTTGTAAGGATATTTTTGGGAATTGAATAATTTGGAAAATTATTTGGAATCTGGCGATGTGTGCATATCCATTGATAGTTCAATAACCGACTATCGATATTTACCTGTGAATGGGTATTTGTTGTGATTTGCTGAATTTGAATGCCACACTTATTTTTAAATTATTGCGCTCGTTATTCGAATTACCCATTCCGAATAGTGATACGACGTAATGGATAGCATTGATGACCGGTGTTGAAGACCGGATATTTTTGAAAGCGAAAGGACAACTCGTCGATTGTCTTTGCATCGACTGGTTCGCGGTATCGAGACTCCATATGTGATGGGAAGTCCGGTCGTGATTAGTGAATATCCGGATTGCAAGGACTTCTTTGTAAGTGCCTTCGGTTCTGTTCGATCCCGGAATAGACTTGTATGGATAGTATGTCTGACGTTACAAATTGAGATATAAAGCTGATTTCTTTCAAATATATTTCTGTTGGTGGCGGAGAATTTATTCTCTTAGCTTAACATCCTTCTCTGAGACGTACGAGCTTAGAGGTTATGTAGTTGATGGTTATTAGCGATATATTCCCAATTTGGTAATGTGACATGCTGAGTGTTGCTGTGATATGATCATTATTTGATCATTTGTGATATGATCATTTGTTTGATCGTTTATCTTTGTGATCATTTCTATGATCATTTGTTGACCCAAAGCACAGATTCTGTAGAAAGCATGGCTTTGTGGATGAGACTTCGTCGAACCTCACACCCCAGAATGGTCAAAACAGGAAAGATGCAGCAAGGTTATGTGGGGTAGCTCCCTTTAGGGTATGTGCATTTCCTTCTGGAAAAGGGTGGTATCATGGTATGGAGCCAAGATACTTACTCATGTTGAAACACTTATTATTTTGGTGTGATGTTGATTACGAGCGCTCGGATAAAGGTCCCAAAGGACCGGGGGATGGCATACTCGTGTCAGTAGTTACCCAGTTAGGGGTAACCCGGCCTTGTGTTGGCAGAGATCCGGTTAGGTTCTCGGGGATGTCCTTCCAGAGGCGTTCTCATATGGCAATGGGAAGTTCCTTGGCCTGACCATTTGTTGGAAATCCAAAGAAACAATACGATCTTGTACGGTTTTAGTTGTATAACCTGCCATGGAATGTGGCGGTAACCTGCTATTGAACACGGTAGCTATAGTAGGCATAAGTGCGGAATGCCTATGCTGGCTAAGATTTATATCTTTACTTTCGAAATGAATTTTTCTCTACACTATGCACTAGTAATAATATCAAATGTTCTTTTTAATGCGTATCAAGCATCTTTGACTATCATAAGGAGAAATCTCCTCCGATTCTGCGTTTGCATGTGTGTGTGTGCGGGAGGCCTTATGATAGTCTCATTTTTAAAAGCATTGCGAATTGACTTTAAAAATATTCCTCTATTTTGATTTTAAAGATAAATAAACTGTTTTGAGTTCTCACACCAGTCACATGACTGACTCGGAGTTTATTGTTTTCCTTCCTAAACTCTGGGTGCCCACCAATTTCCACACGGGCAGTCAAGAGTTAAGGTTTATCAGGATATTCTAGAATTCAGGAGTTACTGGAGGCAAGCTGGATGGCATGGCGTAATTACTAGTATATAGTATTTTCTTTTTCCGCTGTCTGTTGTTGTTTGTTGTACACTCTGATGATGATGTAATGTAATGTAATGTGTTGTAATGTAATAACCGATATAGTTCTTTGTTTAAAGATTATTCATTTATTTATTATATGTTGTTCCACTGCGAACTGTGAGATTCTGATATTGTTGTTGTTTTCTTTCTGTTCTATTCTATCTTTTTCTCTCTTCTTCTATCTTTTTCTTTTCTTAAAACCCTAAGTGCTCGGTTTTCCGGCATTCGGTTGCTCGGCAGTTGATACAGTGAACGTATTGATGTCAGCTTTCGGAAGTCGAAGAATCGGGTCCTTACAATGTGGTATCAGAGCATATGGTTAAGCGACAACCATGGCTCTGTTGGGTATTACTCATTAGAGATAGAGTCAGTAGTACTCTAGAATGAGTTTGAGTGTAATAATAGCTATGAGTGCGTAATTGTTAGTGAATATAAAATTGTTTTGTATTGTGTTGACTTATCGGTTGATTGTGTATAAATTCCGGTCGATGTAGTCTAGCTAACTATCATAGATAGGGGTTTCTAAACTCTTAAACAAGATAAATCGACATAGTATTCTTTTAAATTGGGTAAATGAAATAATTTTACCTTGATTATATTTTATATATAAAGGAATAATTTTTCAGAATTATTAAAGTGTATATAAGTTGATTGTTTGGTTATCAAAAATGTAAGGATATATATGTATATATATATATATATATATGAAAATTTAAAAGATGTTTGAATAATCTAAATAAAAGAATAATTGTATAAGCAAAAGAATTATAAGAATTGAATTATAATTCAAGTGATTTGCAAGTGCGAAATAAACTTATATATATAAGAAGTGAAACTATATGAATATATTTATGAATATGAGTTGTAATAAAAATGAATTTAAAGTTAAATGGAAATTTACTTTAGAATTTGGAAGCTGAATTGATTTATAAGTGGGAATTTAAGTTAAGTAAAACCAAGTGATGTTTATAAAATGAAGTATAACTTAAGAGATGTTGAATGAAGTTGATTTTGGTATCAAAGTAAATTATTAAAGTTAAGTGATGGATGTGAACTTGAGTTATATAATGAAATTCAACTTTTGTAATTGAATTGAATTAATGGATTAAATGTTAATCAATTGAATGTTGAATTAAGTTAATATGAAATAATGAATGTAGGTGTTAATTCATTAAAATCTTATGTTATGAAAAGTTGAATAAGTGAATGAAAATCAATTTAATTAAACCAAATTAAATGAATATAAGCAAATAAATTTGGTTGTAATTAATATACATTGGTTGTTATATGATTGTTAGTTGATTGTGTATAATTCATTAAGTATTAATGAAATTGGAAGCTAAAGTAATTGAAATCAAATTGGAAGTTAAGTGAATCTTAAATGGAATTGAATTTGATTTAGAAATGAACCAACTTGAATATGAATTAGTGAATATAAACTAATTGAAAATGAATGTTAGTAAAAACATCCACTGTTAATGAATCAAATGTGTTAAATTGAAAACCCAATTCACTGAATATTAATGAGAATATTGTAATGACCCGTAGATTTTATGGATTTAATTTGGTTAAATTAATAAGTTGTAATTAAATTTAGAAGAAAAATAAATTAAAAACCTACTTATAGTAATTCGAAGTTAATTCAAATGATTTTAAGTGGTGAAAAGAATTTTACCTATATATGAGTTGAATATGAGGAATTTGAGGAAAATATTAAACTAATATAATGTAATAAACATTGTTAACAGTAAATGGAATATGATAATAAGAACAATTGCAAGTTTGTATTTATGGGCGAAATAATATTGATAGGTAATAATTGTTGTAGAGAATAAATTACAAATGTTATAAATTGTATAATGGTGACAGATATTGTTCGTTACCAATGCATTTAATTTATAGCGATTAAATGTAATTAATCATTGCCTTTTTGTAAGTTAAGAAGTAACTGAAAATTTTGAAGGAAAAATCAATAGAAAGGTTAACTATATGCATAAGATGGAAAGTTGAATAGAATTCTAATAAATGATAATAATGGAAAACGTATACAATCAATGTAGGTAATTTGAAATTACAATGTTGTTGAAATGATTAAACGTTTCTTGTGATAATTAATAAATAACGAAAGGAGTAAGCGTATTTATTTAGAGTATTAGTTACTATTGGGTAGAGATTTAAGTAACAACGTTTAATGCAATGTTAGTAATGCCAATTTAAGTCAATAATAAGGAATTGGGAATCATATCTATGAAATGATAACGAGAATACAAGGTGATAAATGCCAATTAAGGGTAATAATTAATAAACTTAATGAAATCCCAATTTTGTATAAAATAATTTAAAAGTCAGGTTTGGCTACAATTTGAACATAAGTAAATTGAATTTGTAGTATGAAAATATATGCAAAAATTGATTTTTGTAATAAAAGATTTTGTATGTGACAAAAAGGTAACGGTAATGTTTATGGTAGGTTGCCTATTCATTTATTTAGATTTTTAGTTGGAATTGGAAATAAGTTTGTAATAAATGTAAATAAATGATACATTTATGTGAAATGTAACCAATGTAAATTTTATTTATAATATAGCAAAGGGTGGATTTAATAAGTGAAATTGCAGAATTTGAAGCTAATTAATAATAGACATAGTAAAGATGGCAATCCAATCAAATACTTAGGAATAAAATTTATTGGAAGGTAACCTAATTTATAAATAAATGGTAAGTATTTAAGATATAATTCTATATTAATTGAAACTGATTGTAGATTTAGTGTAGTAATGTTAAGGCTAACTAAATTTGCTTTATAGATGGAATTTTAATCAAGGTGGATAGGTAACGAACTTAAAAATATAATTAAGAACCAATAGGTGGCAAATTAATGTAGTTTGTATTATGTAAGTAAACTTCGGTAAATCAAATTCCACCAATCCAAAGCTAACGTTTTGTTAATATAGATTTAAGTAAAGAGAGCAATATTTATTAATTTAATTGAAGTATTGCAAAATAAATGAAAATTTAACATCTAAATATTACGTTAATGGGAAGTAATTGTTCTACTTATCATTACATTCATTTAGCCCATTTTGAAACTTAATCAACTGAAATTAATAGGAGAGAGAATACTAATTGTAATAGGTGCAATTAAAAGCAGCTTATGTTTTGTGAAATATAAGAAAAGTTTTGATTCAAAAAAAAAAAACATTTACATCAATAAAATGAATGTTTCATCTATGAATGTAGGTTTAATTTAATTTAAATAAAAATATAGAAAGATTGATTTTTAAAGAAAGAAATATATGTTTATTTGAACTGTGTTTAGCTTACAAACTAATTACAAGAATAGGAAAATAATCTATTTATTACTCTTGTGTATAATTTTTTTTTTATGCATTTTAGTTGTCTGTTTAAAATTAATTTTGTGTGATTGCAATTAATGTAGTTCAAATATTTCAATTAAAAGAAAAGAAAACGGTGATTGCAATTAATAGATTTAATAATAAAAAAACGCGCGTTTTATGGTAAACAAAAAGGGTGTCTTAATGGTAATTAGAGATCATTTTGGGAAAAACAAATCAAATGTTTTCATTTTTAAGGTAATTATAAAAAATTATTATGCATAGACAAAAACCCAAATGCGTAGAAATTCGAATATTACTTGAGTTAATGAAGTTAATTTTGGTGTATTTAGGGTTAACAAAATTTATTAAGTAAACAATTGTTTTGAAATTTGAATCCTAAAAGTATGTTTACAGTATAGAGTTAGTTCATTCATTCCCTTTCTAATAAATAATTACCTCTTTTTAATACCTGCTACGTTTAAAAAGGTTGTTCATATTTACTATATTTCAAAACCAAGTTTGTTCATATTTACTTTATTTCTTTCCATTCATTTTCCAACTTCATTTTTTGAAACGTCGTTTCATTTATTTCTAATTAATAGCGGTCTCTCTTTTCAAATCTCTTTGATCCTAAACCTAACTCTAACCTTATAAATAAGATATGACGCAAATGAAACCACAACCTCCATTATAATCTTCTTCTTTTTTTTCTTTTTTTTTCCTTCAAATCTCCTTATTATCTCTGATTTTAATTTTTCCTTCCTCTTCAAATATACTTCTTTTTCAAATTTTCTTCTATTTCAAACCTTCTTTCTTTTCAAATCTAGATTTTCTCTTCCATTTTCAGTTCTTATTTTAATCATTTTCTTTTTCAATTCTTCTTTTTGAAATCTTTTTTTCAAACCTTTTAAAAATGCATACATTCATATAATAAGGAGGAAAATTAAAGTAAATCGAAATAAAAGAAAAATTACGGAACAAAGTTAGCAATCAAGAAGAAGCATACGCGTTTTTCACGACGGAAGAGTGGATGTGGCACGGTATTTTATTTTTGTTTTCAAATCGTTTAAAATGAATATATTTTTCATACGTTCTCCGATTCACGCGAAATTTCTTTTGTTAGGATCGTAATTTAATTCCGGATCCATTGACGCTGGTTTGGACAAATTCTGAGACCGTCGAGTTTTTGGGTTTAAATCGGATTTAAATTCGATTTAAATTCAAAAGGTGAGTGTTTTAACCCACTCACAACTACTAGAAGCTTTTATGTTTGTTAAATTAATTTTAGAAATGAATAGAAATTTATTTATGAGTATTTGGCATGTTTATTTTATTCATATCTGTTGAATTGCATATATTAAATTTAACTGTTAATTTAATTAATTTATTGCGTATAAATTTACAGTTAAAATTTATTTGTTTGTATATGAACTGCTAGTTAACAGTTATATAATTTATTACTGAATATAGAGTGTAGATTAATAGCTGTTAAATTTAATTTGAATAAAATTAGTATTACCTGTTATGTAGTACCAAAAATAATATTGTTATTGATTGATATTGATTGATGATTGCGATTTGGATGATGGATGATGTTGATGAATGGATGTTTATTGTATATCATTAAATTGCAAATTATCATGCATATTTCATTTCATTCGGGATTGTGGTTTGAAATGATATATAACCGCAAATTTTTATATCTTTTAAATTGCGGATTGAAATGATAAATATCTGTATCACTTGACCATAGGATAGAAAATTTTATACAGGCACCGCGGTCTATATATAACTATTTTTATGTGATTTCTATGGTTTGGATGGAATACGGTTTATAATAATCTTAAATTTTATATTGTATAAATATTTTTCTTCCATATATATATACATATGAAGTTGAAAATTTTGAAATTAAAAGGTGTATAAAAATCTTTATTAAAAATGGAAGAAAACTAAGAAAATGGAGTTTAATAATTTATATCATATGTTTAAATGTTAAGTTTGGAAATTTTAAGATATGATATTTATAATTGGATTTTTCCCAAAATAAATTGAAATGAATATTCTAGTATAATTTGAATTGGGAAAAATATATATATTTTATTACTAGAAATTGAAGTCTTATTATTTATGGATTTTATATGAATATTCAAGACTAATTAATAGAACAATTGATTTGTTGAAAGCATAAAATCCGACTTTAGTTTGAAATATTGATACTCAAAATGGATATACGTATATATAAATAAATTGAAGTGGTTTTGGAACTTGAGAGAGATAATATAAATTTTGGTTTAGACTTTAATAAAGAAATGTATTTGTAAAGCCATGAGAACTATTAAGTTAAACCATTTAATTCATACACCGTTGAATGTCCAAACCATTCATGTTTTTAGAAGTTATGGTTTTAAATTATGATTTTCAAAATATTATGCTTTGAAATATTTGATTTTCAGACGTTATGAAGTTAAAGCATTATGATTTTGGAAAAGAATTATATTTGGGATAAGTGATAAAATATGGTTTTGGGTTTTGAAATGATATCGTATTCATGGTTATGAAATGGAATGTTTATTCTGATTTTTAAAGTATAACCTATTTTTAAATGACCGCGGTGTTATAATAACGATGGGTTGGCAAAGAGACCGGGATCGGATATGGACATACTCTCTGTCGATACCGAAAATCACTTTGACTAACCGTGTACGCGGTGGAGATTCCAGAATGAAGTAGGTGGTGGCGACGTTTCCTGTAAGGTAAATACGTGGACCCGACTCCCGTGAGTTGGCATAAGGTGGCTAAAACAGGAGCGATTCTCAGGCCAATGAGGTCATTCCTCTGATCGGACCCTCCTCTTCGATATTATACTTTGATTTTGGATTGATTCAGTGGCCACTTCTATATTTTGATTTTGGGGAGTTAGTCCGAGCTGGGCGGTAACTGCGGCTACGCGTTTCCACCAGCCTGGATAGCAATTGGTATATCTACCCTGGCATTGCCTAGTTGTGCCGTGTCACCTACCATACCGAGCCTTTACTACGAGTTTCTATTTGTGTCGTACCTCTGGAGTATCCTCTGGTAGCTTCCCGATCAGGAGGTATTACGGTACTGTATAGACTATTGGCATTATTTGTGTTAAGGGCTATATGGGTAACCCCTTAACGCTATTAAAAAGTAAGTTTATTTTATAAATAGACACTATTATAATAGCGCAATATACTACATAGTAAATAGTTTAACGGATCCTTAGGAGATGTAAATCCCGAACATCTCTTGAGTTACTGTACTCATATTTATTTCTGTTAATTTAACTCACATAAGATCTTTTAGTTCTGACTCGAGTGTTTTTGTCTTTTCAAATTCGCTCGGGTCAGTCCGAGCGTTTCAGGATCGAAGACTTTAGCTTTGAAGGACGAAGACGAAGGAGTCGTATTATTATTATCTATAGTATTGCACCACACTCATACTGTTCCGCTGCATTGATTGTATTGGTAGGTGTAACTCTGATATTTATTGTATAAAGCAAATCAAGTGTTTGTAAACTGTTTTGAACTGTATATTTATTATTATATTTTATCCTTCCGCTGTGAGATTCTGTTTTGTTTTTATTTCTTCTCTGTTTTCTTATTTACCCCATAACAATCCGCCCTTGCGTATGCTTTGAATTGGCACGTGTGTCGGTTTAAAGTGTGCGAAAAGGCGGGATGTTACAGTTGGTATCAGAGCTTTGGTTTAGCGATAAACTTTGGCTCTGTGGGGTTTGACTCTTTGTTAATAGGATACAAATATCCTATGGGAGTCGCTGAGTGTATATATATATGAGAGAGCGTATTTGTTGTTATAAAAGGATTTTGATATTGTGTTGACCTGTTCCGCTTTGTATTTATAAATTCTGGTTGATGCATGGGACGCTATGTCATCAATAGGGATTTCTAAACACTTAATAGGACAGACCGACATAATATCCGTTTTAATATAGGTGAATGAAATAATTTTGCCTATTATATTTTCTATATATAAAATAAAATTTTCAAATGATATCTATATTTGGTTGCAATAGATTGGTTGTTAGGAATAAAATTTATAAATAATAGGAAAAATAAGATTGAAATTAGAATCAATGAAATTTGGAAATTTTAGAACTTCAGTCCGGGATTTTTGAAAATTTGCTTTCAAAGGATTTATGAAATATAATAATTTTGTTTATAAGTATTTTCTTATATAAATATTTAGTATAATTCGGAAGAATGGTTTTAAAGAAGATTTTGGAGAAAATAATTTTTGTGCTTTCCTCTCTGTCGCTGGAAAATAATTTCGGTGATGGCGGCCGCATCATCGACTTTCATTTTCGAGTTTCGAAGGGGAGAGGCTACTGTAGTGAATTCTACTGCAGATTTGTTTTGGAAATAACTAAAGGTTTAATTGTTTTAATTATAATTAGAGGTATATAAGTTATAAAGGTATATTTATCTATTGAAATTTAACCCAGTATTTACTTCTAAAATTTCCATTAATTAATTGTTTCATTTATGGTAGTGAAACAGAATTTAATTAAGAATTGAAACCTAAATGGAATAAGAGACTTTAATGCTAAGTTATAAAGGAAGTTAAAATTTTAACTTATAAGAAAAGGTAAAGATTTATTGAACAATGAACATAATTAAAGGATGAGATAAAACTTGTATAATCTCTTTTGCATTTTCTTTAACATATATAACTTACCAAATATTAAAAGTTGAAATGTTAAATAAGTGATTGGAATAGAATATTATACAAGTAGAAATTTTGGAAATAATGAAGTATTCAATGAATTGCTATTATAAATAAGAATTTAATGGTATAAACTTAAGTTATAATTGAAATTTTACCAAAATTAAAGGTAAGTATTATAAATAGGTGATTTTAAACTTAAGTGAATAAAATGAAATTCTTTAATAAATAAGGATTGATGTGTAGGGTTATTAACTTAAGTATGAATTAAATACTACTAGCTAAATATAATGGAAAGTAGGTAATATAAATAAATGACTGCAAACCCTAGTTAAAGAATTTGTAAATTCCTTTACTTATAAGAATGGATATTTTAGGGTTAAGAATTTAAGGGAATTAAAAAGGGTTACTATAAATAAGTAATAGAATTGTAAGCATGGAATAAAAGATTGAAATTTAGAAGTGTATTAAATACAATACATATAAAGGAAACTTACATGACCGGAATAAATAAATAATAAAAGTGAATAAATTGTAAGTAACAAGTAAAAATCAAGGATACAACCACTGACGAGAAAATAAAATTTGAAGTTGTTAGAAATAAATGTAAACTATAAAAAGGAAAATTTATGCGGTTTGTATAAAAGAAAGGAAATCAAACAACTAAAGTATGTAATGAATTTTTATAGGTTAAATTGATTTGTTGGTTTAAATCGATATTGTTTGCTTTATGGTTGGCTGGGTAAGGAAATTTGAAGTTGTAGGATGAATAAATAAGCTATTCTGTCCCATCTAACACTGTTGAGTAAATGATGCACTGGATAGTTATTTTTCATTCCGTAGCATTTCAAGTTTTGAACCTGAACAACTATTTGCTTGTTTGATCGAATGGTTGTTTTGTTGTGTATGCTGTTTGTTGAAATTTATGATTGTATATTTGGTGTTGTTAGTAGTTGAAACCATGAAAATATTTCGCTTTATAGAAATTGTTAAACCTTTGGATGTTTATAAGTGAAATGCAGGTTATGGAAGCAATTGCTACTGCTTTTGGTTCCATAAATTAAGCATAAATTGCCCGACAAATAGGTACGCTTCGGATTACGATTTATAGCGCTATTTTATATATTTTCCCGGGTTGAGATATAATATTTTGGATAAAATATGTAATATAATTGTTATATTTTGATATTATATTTTCTCCCGAGTCTCTCCGTTCAAAGGAGACTCTACCAAAAGTTTTCTGTAAATTTTGAACTTAGAAGTATTTTGAAATGTTTTTCCAAACTTTAGTAATTTAGATATAATTTTTTTTTATGGTTATAAATTGATATATTTTATCTAAATTAATTAATTTTATAAATTTAATTGTTTATAAAGTTAATGTGTGAATGAGGTATATTGATTTCTTAGTTCTTCGTTTTCCCTTCTTTTCCTTTTCGGGGACGAAAAGTTTTGAGTGGGGGAGAGTGTAATGATCCGTAGATTTTATGGATTTAATTTGGTTAAATTAATAAGTTGTAATTAAATTTAGAAGAAAAATAAATTAAAAACCTACTTATAGTAATTCGAAGTTAATTCAAATGATTTTAAGTGGTGAAAAGAATTTTACCTATATATGAGTTGAATATGAGGAATTTGAGGAAAATATTAAACTAATATAATGTAATAAACATTGTTAACAGTAAATGGAATATGATAATAAGAACAATTGCAAGTTTGTATTTATGGGCGAAATAATATTGATAGGTAATAATTGTTGTAGAGAATAAATTACAAATGTTATAAATTGTATAATGGTGACAGATATTGTTCGTTACCAATGCATTTAATTTATAGCGATTAAATGTAATTAATCATTGCCTTTTTGTAAGTTAAGAAGTAACTGAAAATTTTGAAGGAAAAATCAATAGAAAGGTTAACTATATGCATAAGATGGAAAGTTGAATAGAATTCTAATAAATGATAATAATGGAAAACGTATACAATCAATGTAGGTAATTTGAAATTACAATGTTGTTGAAATGATTAAACGTTTCTTGTGATAATTAATAAATAACGAAAGGAGTAAGCGTATTTATTTAGAGTATTAGTTACTATTGGGTAGAGATTTAAGTAACAACGTTTAATGCAATGTTAGTAATGCCAATTTAAGTCAATAATACGGAATTGGGAATCATATCTATGAAATGATAACGAGAATACAAGGTGATAAATGCCAATTAAGGGTAATAATTAATAAACTTAATGAAATCCCAATTTTGTATAAAATAATTTAAAAGTCAGGTTTGGCTACAATTTGAACATAAGTAAATTGAATTTGTAGTATGAAAATATATGCAAAAATTGATTTTTGTAATAAAAGATTTTGTATGTGACAAAAAGGTAACGGTAATGTTTATGGTAGGTTGCCTATTCATTTATTTAGATTTTTAGTTGGAATTGGAAATAAGTTTGTAATAAATGTAAATAAATGATACATTTATGTGAAATGTAACCAATGTAAATTTTATTTATAATATAGCAAAGGGTGGATTTAAGAAGTGAAATTGCAGAATTTGAAGCTAATTAATAATAGACATAGTAAAGATGGCAATCCAATCAAATACTTAGGAATAAAATTTATTGGAAGGTAACCTAATTTATAAATAAATGGTAAGTATTTAAGATATAATTCTATATTAATTGAAACTGATTGTAGATTTAGTGTAGTAATGTTAAGGCTAACTAAATTTGCTTTATAGATGGAATTTTAATCAAGGTGGATAGGTAACGAACTTAAAAATATAATTAAGAACCAATAGGTGGCAAATTAATGTAGTTTGTATTATGTAAGTAAACTTCGGTAAATCAAATTCCACCAATCCAAAGCTAACGTTTTGTTAATATAGATTTAAGTAAAGAGAGCAATATTTATTAATTTAATTGAAGTATTGCAAAATAAATGAAAATTTAACATCTAAATATTACGTTAATGGGAAGTAATTGTTCTACTTATCATTACATTCATTTAGCCCATTTTGAAACTTAATCAACTGAAATTAATAGGAGAGAGAATACTAATTGTAATAGGTGCAATTAAAAGCAGCTTATGTTTTGTGAAATATAAGAAAAGTTTTGATTCAAAAAAAAAAAAACATTTACATCAATAAAATGAATGTTTCATCTATGAATGTAGGTTTAATTTAATTTAAATAAAAATATAGAAAGATTGATTTTTAAAGAAAGAAATATATGTTTATTTGAACTGTGTTTAGCTTACAAACTAATTACAAGAATAGGAAAATAATCTATTTATTACTCTTGTGTATAATTTTTTTTTTATGCATTTTAGTTGTCTGTTTAAAATTAATTTTGTGTGATTGCAATTAATGTAGTTCAAATATTTCAATTAAAAGAAAAGAAAACGGTGATTGCAATTAATAGATTTAATAATAAAAAAACGCGCGTTTTATGGTAAACAAAAAGGGTGTTTTAATGGTAATTAGAGATCATTTTGGGAAAAACAAATCAAATGTTTTCATTTTAAGGTAATTATAAAAAATTATTATGCATAGACAAAAACCCAAATGCGTAGAAATTCGAATATTACTTGAGTTAATGAAGTTAATTTTGGTGTGTTTAGGGTTAATAAAATTTATTAAGTAAACAATTGTTTTGAAATTTGAATCCTAAAAGTATGTTTACAGTATAGAGTTAGTCCATTCATTCCCTTTCTAATAAATAATTACCTCTTTTTAATACCTGCTACGTTTAAAAAGGTTGTTCATATTTACTATATTTCAAAACCAAGTTTGTTCATATTTAATTTATTTCTTTCCATTCATTTTCCAACTTCATTTTTTGAAACGTCGTTTCATTTATTTCTAATTAATAGCGGTCTCTCTTTTCAAATCTCTTTGATCCTAAACCTAACTCTAACCTTATAAATAAGATACGATGCAAATGAAACCACAACCTCCATTATAATCTTCTTCTTTTTTTTTCTTTTTTTTCCTTCAAATCTCCTTATTATCTCTGATTTTAATTTTTCCTTCCTCTTCAAATATACTTCTTTTTCAAATTTTCTTCTATTTCAAACCTTCTTTCTTTTCAAATCTAGATTTTCTCTTCCATTTTCAGTTCTTATTTTAATCATTTTCTTTTTCAATTCTTCTTTTTCAAATCTTTTTTTCAAACCTTTTAAAAATGCATACATTCATATAATAAGGAGGAAAATTAAAGTAAATCGAAATAAAAGAAAAATTACGGAACAAAGTTAGCAATCAAGAAGAAGCATACGCGTTTTTCACGAGGGAAGAGTGGATGTGGCACGGTATTTTATTTTTGTTTTCAAATCGTTTAAAATGAATATATTTTTCATACGTTCTCCGATTCACGCGAAATTTCTTTTGTTAGGATCGTAATTTAATTCCAAATCCATTGACGCTGGTTTGGACAAATTCTGAGACCGTCGAGTTTTTGGGTTTAAATCGGATTTAAATTCGATTTAAATTCAAAAGGTGAGTGTTTTAACCCACTCACAACTACTAGAAGCTTTTATGTTTGTTAAATTAATTTTAGAAATGAATAGAAATTTATTTATGAGTATTTGGCATGTTTATTTTATTCATATCTGTTGAATTGCATATATTAAATTTAACTGTTAATTTAATTAATTTATTGCGTATAAATTTACAGTTAAAATTTATTTGTTTGTATATGAACTGCTAGTTAACAGTTATATAATTTATTACTGAATATAGACTGTAGATTAATAGCTGTTAAATTTAATTTGTATAAAATTAGTATTACCTGTTATGTAGTACCAAAAATAATATTGTTATTGATTGATATTGATTGATGATTGCGATTTGGATGATGGATGATGTTGATGAATGGATGTTTATTGTATATCATTAAATTGCAAATTATCATGCATATTTCATTTCATTCGGGATTGTGGTTTGAAATGATATATAACCGCAAATTTTTATATCTTTTAAATTGCGGATTGAAATGATAAATATCCGTATCACTTGACCATAGGATAGAAAATTTTATACAGGCACCGCGGTCTATATATAACTATTTTTATGTGATTTCTATGGTTTGGATGGAATACGGTTTATAATAATCTTAAATTTTATATTGTATAAATATTTTTCTTCCATATATATATACATATGAAGTTGAAAATTTTGAAATTAAAAGGTGTATAAAAATCTTTATTAAAAATGGAAGAAAACTAAGAAAATGGAGTTTAATAATTTATATCATATGTTTAAATGTTAAGTTAGGAAATTTTAAGATATGATATTTATAATTGGATTTTTCCCAAAATAAATTGAAATGAATATTCTAGTATAATTTGAATTGGGAAAAATATATATATTATTACTAGAAATTGAAGTCTTATTATTTATGGATTTTATATGAATATTCAAGACTAATTAATAGAACAATTGATTTGTTGAAAGCATAAAATCCGACTTTAGTTTGAAATATTGATACTCAAAATGGATATACGTATATATAAATAAATTGAAGTGGTTTTGGAACTTGAGAGAGATAATATAAATTTTGGTTTAGACTTTAATAAAGAAATGTATTTGTAAAGCCATGAGAACTATTAAGTTAAACCATTTAATTCATACACCGTTGAATGTCCAAACCATTCAAGTTTTTAGAAGTTATGGTTTTAAATTATGATTTTCAAAATATTATGCTTTGAAATATTTGATTTTCAGACGTTATGAAGTTAAAGCATTATGATTTTGGAAAAGAATTATATTTGGGATAAGTGATAAAATATGGTTTTGGGTTTTGAAATGATATCGTATTCATGGTTATGAAATGGAATGTTTATTCTGATTTTTAAAGTATAACCTATTTTTAAATGACCGCGGTGTTATAATAACGATGGGTTGGCAAAGAGACCGGGATCGGATATGGACATACTCTCTGTCGATACCGAAAACCACTTTGACTAACCGTGTACGCGGTGGAGATTCCAGAATGAAGTAGGTGGTGGCGACGTTTCCTGTAAGGTAAATACGTGGACCCGACTCCCGTGAGTTGGCATAAGGTGGCTAAAACAGGAGCGATTCTCAGGCCAATGAGGTCATTCCTCTGATCGGACCCTCCTCTTCGATATTATACTTTGATTTTGGATTGATTCAGTGGCCACTTCTATATTTTGATTTTGGGGAGTTAGTCCGAGGTGGGCGGTAACTGCGGCTACGCGTTTCCACCAGCCTGGATAGCAATTGGTATATCTACCCTGGCATTGCCTAGTTGTGCCGTGTCACCTACCATACCGAGCCTTTACTACGAGTTTCTATTTGTGTCGTACCTATGGAGTATCCTCTGGTAGCTTCCCGATCAGGAGGTATTACGGTACTGTATAGACTATTGGCATTATTTGTGTTAAGGGCTATATGGGTAACCCCTTAACGCTATTAAAAAGTAAGTTTATTTTATAAATAGACACTATTATAATAGCGCAATATACTACATAGTAAATAGTTTAACGGATCCTTAGGAGATGTAAATCCCGAACATCTCTTGAGTTACTGTACTCATATTTATTTCTGTTAATTTAACTCACATAAGATCTTTTAGTTCTGACTCGAGTGTTTTTGTCTTTTCAAATTCGCTCGGGTCAGTCCGAGCGTTTCAGGATCGAAGACTTTAGCTTTGAAGGACGAAGACGAAGGAGTCGTATTATTATTATCTATAGTATTGCACCACACTCATACTGTTCCGCTGCATTGATTGTATTGGTAGGTGTAACTCTGATATTTATTGTATAAAGCAAATCAAGTGTTTGTAAACTGTTTTGAACTGTATATTTATTATTATATTTTATCCTTCCGCTGTGAGATTCTGTTTTGTTTTTATTTCTTCTCTGTTTTCTTATTTACCCCATAACAATCCGCCCTTGCGTATGCTTTGAATTGGCACGTGTGTCGGTTTAAAGTGTGCGAAAAGGCGGGATGTTACAAATATGGATGAATATTTATTGGTTATGGATGTTAGTTGAATGCTAGTTGGTTGATGGTTGAATATGTTGCTTTTACTACATTTACTATGTTGGCATATATAGTTATTATGTTGCTATATGTTGTATATCGATACTATTGCCTATATACATGTTTCTCATCTGTTGGTTGAGTGTTTAGTAGGTGCGGATCGCGTTTGCTTCGCATTTGGAGCTCGCTTTCACGCTATATTAGCTGTATATGCTTGCTAATAAAATATAAAGTACATATCTAGGATTAAATATCGTACTTTTACACTTTTTTCCCTACGGGATGCCTCATCACTTGATGAGATGTATATTTGTGATATATATACTGTCATTTTTTTTTCCGATCGAGCCGCACAAAGGAGACTCTGCCGAATTTTTCCGAAAATTTAAGGCGTTAGAATATTTTTGAGAAAAAATTGGAAAATTTTGAAAACTATAACTTTGATTTGGAATTGAAAGTCAAACAATAGTAGTTGTTTTTGAAAAGATAACTAAGTATGATTTGAAAACTTAGTAAAGATTTTGTAAGAAGTTTAACTATGGATTTACAGAAAATTAATAGATTCTATAACTTTTCTTACTTGGTAATTTCGAGGACGAAATTCTTTTAAGGGGGGAAGTATGTAACGACCCAGAATTTTAATTAATTAAAATTTGAATATTTAATTAATTTTAAATATTAATAAGTGAAATTTATAAGTCGAATGAATTTTATTTCGAATAATTGGATTTAATTGGATAATTTAATCGATAATTTAATATGTGAAAATACAGAAATAATTGAAATTTGGGTTAACTATGATTGAAAATGATTTGTAAAATTTTATTTTATCATATTGGAGTTAGAATGATGTTTTAGAACTTTTAAAATCGAATTAAGAGTTAATTTGTGAAAATTGAATATTTTAATATTTAATCGACTAGTGAAATTAGTCAATTTTCGAACATTCTCAGAATTGGACGAAACTAGTTCCATTGGATCCGTAATAGTTTGTTATTATCGGATTCCAATTTTCGTATTAACCGGAATTATTGTTTGATCGTGGCAGCTCGAAACGCATCGAAATTGTTTTAATATTAATTTGGCGAGTTAAAATAGTCATTTTTCAAAAAGTCTCAGAATTCGACGAAACCAGTTTCATCGGATCCGTAATGTGATATTATTGTATGGTTTCAAATTTCGTGTCAATCGGATTTACCATTTGTCCGGTGCAAACTAAAACGCCTAGAAAATCGTTTAATCAGTTTAATTTAAAATCGAACGTTTATTGCCATAACTCGCACAGATGACCGAATTAGCTCTCGAAACATGTTCCATTGTGTTCGGAACGCGGGGTAAACCTTAGGAACGTCAGCCGGCAAGCTTCGTTTGGAGTTCGGAAATTTCGGGTGAATAGTAAATTGGAATATTTTCTATTTAAGCCCCTCTACTCTTCACATTTGCAAAGAAAAAAAGGCCTAGGGTTTGCTTCAGAGCCGCCACCTTCAAAATGGAAGGCCAGAAAACACCAATCTTCTTCTCTTAATCTCTCTCAATTTATATACATTTAGAAGAAATGCTCAACTACAAAGTCGAAGAGCTCGATGAGAGCTTTGATTCTATACGGTGATGATCGTGTTTGGAGCGTCAGAGGGGGAGCTGGGGGGGTCGACGTCTGCGTGTTGCGCACGAAATTTGAGGGTGATGAAGGGGCCGAGCTTCATGCTCTTTAGGCCGAGTGAAGAGCGAGAGATGGGCTTCGAGATGGTACCTTCTGATCGTGTTCATGTTCGTTGTGGTGGTCGCATAATTTAACCCTAATTTCGAGCTTTGGGTTTTTGTTTACTGTGTAATGAACGTGAGATGGAAGATGAAGGTGGAACGGCCTGATATTGAAGGGTTGGGGTTCTCACGGCCAGAATTGATTTAGGTTAATTATAAAAAAAATGTTGTAAATTTAGTTTATAAAATTCGTGTATCTTTAAAAATTTATATGCTTTCCATACGAGATCGAAAACGCACGAAACCAGTTGCGTTGGAATCGTATGGACGAGCACTACGCTATGGAATTGGATTGGAGTCATTTGGAATTAGTGAGAATTTCGGGTAAAATTAAGCGCACGTTTAATTTTATTCGAAATAAATCGCTAAACGAAATTGAAATCAAGGTGAGAACTTCTCACTCAATCGAATCGGTTTCGATTTTTATTTTAAATAGTTATATTTAAAATTCTTGAATGCATGTTTGAATGATGATTGTTATCTATTGATTGTTAAAATAGACATTATGCGCCGTTAGTAAGCGGATGTTATTTATTAAAAACATATACCGTGAATATTTCATAAACAGTGAAATTGGTATTATTTATGTACTTGGAATTGATTTCCCGCGGTATATAGCAGATGAGACCCTATTGCGCCGTCTATTAAGCGGATAATATTTTAAATCCCATATACCGCGATAATTCCGTACTGGAACGGAATTGGTATTGTGCTAACATCTTTGGATGCAGGAAAACAGGTTGGAGGGATCCAATTAGATTCCTCAACAGTATTTATTTGATTTCAGATATTTTGATATTTGATGGATTATCATATCGATATATGATGTCGTTGTTGTCGTGATTGACTATTTGGTGTGTAGCATCATTGGGCCAAATTTTGGAATTTTAAAAGGATTTTGAAAGTGATTTTTTAAAGTATACGTTATAAAATATTTTTGGAATTGATCCATTATGAATAAATAAACGTATAATTTTAATGTTATAAAATTTTGATTTTTTTGAGAAATATAGTTAAAAGTTGATTTTTGAAAATATGGGGTTAATGATTTTATAAAATAGTTTAAATCGGGATTTTTGAATTTATTGGAAAAAGTTTAAAATATAGGATTTATAAAATTTGATTATTTTATAAATCAAAGAGAATGATGAAATTATAAAGGAGTTTAAAGACGTTTTAAATAATAGTATAAATTGATTTATATAAAAGATTTATAAATAGATATTTGTAAATTAAAAATATTAGAATTATAAAACGAGTTTTTATAAGTGTTAGAATGAATTGTGAATGAATTTCATAAATGAATGCAATTTATAAAATTATAAACGGTGAAGTTATAAATGGAATTCTATAAGCAGTATGTTTATAAAATTTGTAAAAGTTATTAAAAGAATAGATATGGGTAAATAAATGAATCTTATAGTTATAAGATTTATAATTTGGGAAGTTAAAGCAACGATTTTGTAAACAAATAAATTATAAGTATTTAACTTAAATTATGGACTTTTGGTTTATAATTGAGTTTTAAATTGAAATAACTTAATAAAGGAGATTTATAAAAAGGAAGTTGTTATAAAATAAATAGAAATGGAATTTATAAACGTTGTTTTATAAATCCACAAACGACTTATTTTGATAAGTAAATTGTTGTAACTTATTAATGGAGTTATATTCACGTTTTAGACAGTGAATAATCCTTTAAAATAAAATGAATAGAAATGATGAAATTTGTTAACGAAGTATATTCACGTTTTTGAATAGTGAATAATACGTTAAAGAAAATGTTTTGGATGTGATGTTTTAAATAAAATTAAAATGATCTAACGGTGTTTTCAAAATGTGTTAAGATTCCAAACCATAGATTTCAACATTCATTGTTGAAATAGACGTTTTCGAGAAATAGAAGGAAATGGTGGACTATAACACTATTGTTATAGTAAATGATTTCCGAAAGGAAATGTTTTGTTTAGTATTGGGATTTATATATCTATCTTAAATTCGAATCCCTATACTAGTGATTTTAGGTTGTCGTAACGATGTTTTACTTAACATTCATTTTGGCCCAAATAAATAAGTTTAAGAGAATGATTTCCTTAAAGAATGAAATATATACTTAATTTCGATTTAAGTATATTGAATATTTTCCAAGTGTTGAAAATAAAAAGACTTGTGAATTACTTATGAATAAGTAAGTATGGAAATGTTTTCCAATGTGAAATGAAACGTTTTGAGAATTTATCTTTTTGAAGATAAATTGAAAATGAATAATTGAAATCGTTTATTCATAAATATTTTGGAATATAAATTCACTATGGAATTTATAAAAGAAAGGGGAATTTGTTTAAAAAAAATATTGATTTATTTTTGAAGTGTGAAAATTATAAATCTTGTAAGGATATTTTTGGGAAATGAATAATTTGGAAAATTATTTGGAGTCTGGTGATGTGTGCATATCCATTGATAGTTCAATAACCGACTATCAATATTAACCTTTGAATGGGTATTTGTTGTGATTTTCTGAATTTGAATGCCACACTTATTTTTAAATTATTGCGCTCGTTATTTGAATTACCCATTCCGAATAGTGATACGACGTAATGGATAGCATTGATGACTGGTGTTGAAGACCGGATATTTTTGAAAGCGAAAGGACAACTCGTCGAATGTCTTTGCATCGACTGGTCCTCGGTATAGTGACTCCATATGTGATGGGAAGTCCGGTCGTGATTAGTGAATATCCGGATTGCAAGGACTTCTTTGTAAGTGCCTTCGGTTCTGTTCGATCCCGGAACAGACTTGTATGGATAGTATGTCTGACGTTACAAATTGAGATATAAAGCCGATTTCTTTTAAATATATTTCTGTTGGTGGCGGAGAATTTATTCTCTTAGCTTAACACCCTTCTCTGAGACGTACGAGCTTAGAGGTTATGTAGTTGATGGTTATTAGCGATATATTCCCAATTTGGTAATGTGACATGCTGGGTGTTGCTGTGAAATGATCATTGTTTGATCATTTGTGATATGATCATTTGTTTGATCGTTTATCTTGGTGATCATTTCTATGATCATTTGTTGACCCCAAGCACAGCTTTTGTATAAAGCATGGCTTTGTGGACGAGACTTCGTTGAACCTCACACCCCGGAATGGTCAAATCTGGAAAGATGCAGCAAGGTTATGAGGGGTTGCTCCCTTTAGGGTATGTGCATTCCCTTCTGGAAAAGGGTGGTATCATGGTATGGAGCCCAGATACTTACTCATGTTGAAACACTTATTATTTTGGTGTGATGTTGATTACGAGCGCTCGGATAAAGGTCCCAAAGGACCGGGGGATGGCATACTCGTGTTAGTAGTTACCCAGTTAGGGGTAACCCGGCCTTGTGTTGGTAGAGATCCGGTTAGGTTCTCGGGGACGTCCTTCTAGAGGCATTCTCATGTGGCAATGGGAAGTTCCTTGGCCTGACCATTTGTTGGAAATCCAAAGAAACAATACGATCTTGTACGGTTTTAGTTGTATAACCTGCCATGGAATGTGGCGGTAACCTGCTATTGAACATGGTAGCTATAGTAGGCATAAGTGCGGAATGCCTATGCTGGCTAAGATTTATATCCTTACTTTCGAAATGAATTTTTCTCTACACTATGCACTAGTAATAATATCAAATGTTCTTTTTAATGCGTATCAAGCATCTTTGACTATCATAAGGAGAAATCTCCTCCGATTCTGCGTTTGCATGTGTGTGTGTGCGGGAGGCCTTATGGTAGTCTCATTTTTAAAAGCATTGCGAATTGACTGTAAAAATATTCCTCTATTTTGATTTTAAAGATAAATAAACTGTTTTGAGTTCTCACACCAGTCACATGACTGACTCGGAGTTTATTGTTTTCCTTCCTAAACTCTGGGTGCCCACCAATTTCCACACGGGCAGTCAAGAGTTAAGGTTTATCAGGATATTCTAGAATTCAGGAGTTACTGGAGGCAAGCTGGATGGCATGGCGTAATTACTAGTATATAGTATTTTCTTTTTCCGCTGTCTGTTGTTGTTTGTTGTACACTCTGATGATGATGTAATGTAATGTGTTGTAATGTAATAACTGATATAGTTCTTTGTTTAAAGGTTATTCATTTATTTATTATATGTTGTTCTGCTGCGAATTGTGAGATTCTGATATTGTTGTTGTTTTCTTTCTGTTCTATTCTATCTTTTTATCTCTTCTTCTATCCTTTTCTTTTCTTAAAACCCTAAGTGTTCGGTTTTCCGGCATTCGGTTGCTCGGCAGTTGATAGAGTGAACGTATTGATGTCAGTTTTCGAAAGTCGAAGAATCGGGTCCTTACGAAAGTGAATTTGAAATATATGAAATTATCAAATTTAGTTTTGAAATTATGTAATATATAAATCTTTGAAATATATTGAAATCGAAATGGTTTATTTTGTGGTTTCAAATCTGTATTCGAAATTGATATAATTTGAAATGGTTTATTGAGAAACTGAATTGAATTGAAATTGATGATTTGAGATTTGATTAAATTTGAATTTTGGAATTCGTGTTGATTTGGAATTAATTTGTGAAATTTGAGGAATTTTTTTAATATATATACTATTTTAATATTTAAATCGGTTAAGTGTGAAGTATTATGATTTCAAAGTATTATGTTTCGAAAAGGGTTTTAATTTCAAGTGTTTAGTTTAGAAAGTGTTATAACTTCGAAAAATGCTATGATTTTGGAAAAAAGATATATAATTGAAATGGAAATTATACTGTATGGATATGGTTTTGAAATGGATATGATATTTTGGTTTTGAAGTATAAACTATTTTGAAATGACCGCGGTGCTATAATAACGTTTGGTTGTTAAGGAGACCGAGATCGGAAGTTGTCATACTCTCTGCCAACTCCGAAAACCACTTTAACAACTGTGTACGCGGTGGAGATTCCAAAATGAAGTAGTGTGATGGCGACGATCCTATATGAGGTATATACGTGGACCCGACTCCCATGAGTCGGCATAAAGTGGCTAAAACAGAAGCAATTGACGAGCTAATGAGGTAGCTCCTCCGATCGAACACACTCCTTCGATACCATTCTATTACATTGTGATTGATTGGGTGCACCTTTAATTTTTGGGAGTGTGGCTCAAGGTGGGCGGTAGTGGCTGCTATGCGTTACCACCGGTTCGAAAATGTAATTGGTATATCTACATTGGCATTGCCTAGTTGTGCCATGTCACCTACTCTAGCGTGCCTTGTACGAGTTTGATTTGTGTTGTACCTATGGAGTATCCTCTGGTGGCATTCCAATCAGGAGGGACTACGGTTCTGTATAGACTATTAGCACTATATATGTGTTAAGGTGGAAAATGTAAAGACTTAACGCTAATTTTAAGTAAGTTTATTTTACTCTAGACATTATTATAATAGTGTATATTACTACATAGTAAATAGTTTAACGGATCCTTAGAGGATGTTATCCCAAGCATCCTTTGAGTTACTTGTATTTCGGTTGTTATTTCACTTGAGTTGGATTTACTGATATAAGAATGTTAATCTTGACTCGAGTGTTTTGTGTTTTTCTTTACGCTCAGGTCAGACTGAATGATACAGCTTTTGAGACTCACCTTTGGAGTTGGAGCTTTGCTTGGAGATCCAGCTATCTATCCAGCTTTCAGATATTCAGTTGACTCTAGTGATGTATCCTGATCTTGTATTTGACTATTGTATTCAAGACTTTTGTTGCATCTTATTTAACTCTATTATTTATATAGTAGCTTCATGAACTGCTATCTTTTATTTTCGCTGCATATTGTATATTACTCTTTATCTGTGATTCTGTGATGTATATATTTACTATATATGTTGTGTTTTTCCAAATATATATTAACAATCTGGTATTTTGAGCAATTCAAATCCGGCGTGTGTGGATGCGAATAGTTGAAAATATCGGATCGTTACAGGTGTAACGCAAGGCTTTCTAATGACCGCTCGAGGACCAATGAAGCTCTTTATCTGTGTATAGCCATACTACTTGCATATATATAGTACCATCTTTCCGGACATAGCACCGAGCTTTCACCCACCATCCCATTTAGATTTCCTAATATAAACCAAAGCATTTCCCACCTGGTTACTTAGTACCCCATATTAGGATTGGAGTAGACCTTAATTGGCAATTTAAGACTTCAACCCGAGGCAAACCCACTTTGATATATTCCCTTCACCTGTATGCGAATGTATATTTCCACGGGTCCTACAATTGGAGATGTCTCACATAAGTACAATGTATACACAACCGCTGGTTGCGCCTTTCGGAGGGCATACTTCTATTGTACAACATTATTGACCTTGCATTCTAACCCTTACTAATGTCTACGTCATTCATAGTCAATTTAAATATTTGTCTGGATCTAATAATTTATACCCCTCATAATGTATACTTGAGGCTATATAAACTTAGCTATTAAATTACTGTGCCTCCTAAGTTTAATTACTATTATTCACACTTTTATATGAACTTACTTCTTACTTCATTAATGCTATCAGATGTCATTTACTGCTTATTCATAATTTACTAGATTATATACTTTTTACTTCTTGATTTCCAATCAATACAATTAGATATATTTTATTGTTCCTTTTTAATAATATCTACCTTTCTTTAACTACTATAACATTCATGATTCCTCATTTTGGTCCTTTATTTATACTCTCATCGCTTACTACTTAGTTCCTAACTTGTCTTAAATTACGTATATTAAATTGATAATTGGATTGTTATTATTATCTATTCTTACAATAGTTTGGTTTACATTTAGGGATTACTATATTTTAATGCATTGGAAATTTTATCTTCCTAAAAGGAAATATTAACACTGTAATTTCCCATAAACTATCTAAAGGAGGATTTATGTTGTGTTTAGAATTACAAGGAATTATCTTTTCTGTTATTATTGAAATAGATGGCACAAAATACAGTAGACATCTCTATTTTGTACATCTCTTTCTTTTTTTCATATCCCCTGTTATTTCAACTAATACACCTTCATACATAATTATAAAGTTGGATATTTTATAGAAATTTACATTGCAACATACTTCATTTTAATGAATTAAAATATTACTTTAATTCTAATCAAATTTATGGCAATCTTCAATTGATGCTTAATAACTAGTAGCATTCGAATGACATTTCTTGAATTTACATACAACTTATAAATGAATTATCTCACAACCTTTAGGTATATACATATTTAATCAAAGTTAATAATTCACAGAACATGTAGGCAAGGTTCTAGATTTCATTGCTTATATATAAGTCTACAAACTCAGAAATTTACATTTAGGCATAAAAGAAACATATTCAGAATGATATAAATTCAATATTATACAAAAATATATAATTTCCCACTCACCTCTAAGCTTCCAAATCTCTAAATCCGAATCTGTTATTCATGATTGACTTTCTTTCCTTCTATCAAATATGTACGAAAAGTATATTAATATTTTATTAGAATTATAGATCCAAGAAGAGATTTGAATTAATGTGGGCTTGGATTTAGATTTACATTTTACCATTGTTTCTGGTGATTTGATTCGACCCTATTCTTCTGCTTTGTTGTATTTTGTTATACTTCACTTATATATACAATTTTCAGAATTTGTGGAGAAAAGAAAATGGAAAAGCTTTGATGCTGATTTATAAAATATGAGAAAAAAGTGAGGGGCTAGGCCTATAATTTTAGGGGTTCGAATCAATTTCAACTGTTAGATTAGATTGTATTAAATCTGAGCCATTTGGCCTAGGAACAATATTAACGGCCAATTGATAACGGTCGACGGCTTAACTCCCATCGGTCTACTAGGCCCAGTACAAATGTCAACCGGTCGTTGCTTATGTTAACTATTGATTTTCGTTCGCTTTGTTTCCAAATTTAATCAATTTATTCTGATTTGATTAAGTTAACGTTGCTTAGTTGTTAAATGTTGGTTTAACATTAATATAACGTAAATCAATACTATATCTTTGCTTAATACATATATAATCATTTTCTATTCGAAACCTTCAAACTTACTAACCTTTTCATTTGAACTTCAATTGTAAAATTATATATATGAAATTGATCGGAAAATCGCTACGAACACAATGGTGCAAGTTTTATAGACAAATTCCAACGATTGCAAAAATTCTATTTTTGGACTTTAATAACTATTTATTAATTTCTTTTTTAATTAATTATGGTTCAATTTATTAGATGTTGCACGGCTCTATAGCATTAGAGCCTCGCATCTGTAATGAAAGAGGTGTGCTCTTAGCTTTAACTATGTGTGGCGATTAGGTTGTACGCAGAATAAGCATCCATAAAGGTAAGGAGCTGATGCCCATAGGTCGCATCTTGAAGTTGACCGATGCAATGCAACAAGAAACTATTTTTTATGCAAGCCTTATTGAGGTATGAAAAATCAATGCACATTCTATAGGCCTCACTTGGCTTGCGAACCAGTACTGGATTAGCTATCCAGACCGGATACTCAACTTTATGAATGAACCCATTAGCAAGGAGTTTCTCTACTTCTTCCTTAAGCACCATGTCTATCTGGGTTGAGTGGCTTCTCTTTTTCCAAATGGGGTGATCCTTTGGATCGATGTTGAGGCCATTGCAAATGATTGAAGGTCTATGTCGGTCATGTCAGTATGCCTCCAAGTGAATACATCCTTTCTTTTCATTAGGAAACATATTAGCTCATCTCTTATCTCTTAGCTCAATTCTGTGCCTACTTGGATGACGTTACTACACTCGTTGTTGTCAACTAATACTACTTCAATCGGACTTGTTGGCCCATAGTTGAGGCTTAAGCCTCCCATATGAGGGTCGAGCAGGTAGTATCTCGTCTCAACACAAGGCAGTATACACAAGTTTAAAGAATTGAATAAGACGATATCAGGGACATAAATCAAAAAAATTCAACTAACAAAATCAGAGTAATAAAAATAATGAATACTATAACATTTCTGAAGATATGATACATCATCTTACACACACACATATAGATAACTCATTAAATCATATCGAAAAATACAATGAAATTTCAATATAAGTAAAAACAAAGTAAATACTCGCCATCATCATCTGCTCCAATTCCATATCGCAGCCCATAAAGTATATACAGTCATAATATTGACTGTAACATAACCTCGGTCTAAATTGAGGCAATCAAACAAATAACAAACACCGGGTCAGGCAAGAAATATTTCTATGAGTTTAACTGTGCTCAAATAATAACATACATGTTCAGGTTTGAATATGCAACACACTTATAACCATTTAGTATCCATATGCATACGTCCAACCATACATGTAATTCAAACAATACATGATATTAAACATTCAATTAGTACAATATTCATTAATATTATTTTCTAATATGCAATTTAATAAATTAAGCATGATCCAAATAGTGTTTATATCACCGAACCCTATAATTTCAACATACATGCAGTTTCCTACTTCGTATATATACTTTAATTCAAATTGCGGAAGATTCAACTCACAACAATAAATAAAAATCCAATTTTTTTCCTCTTTGATATTTTAATTTCATTTTGAGTCTATCATGAGTTAAAATTTACTGATTTTTAATCATTATATGTTGTGAGTGTAACAACCCATTTTGATAATTACAGGATGATATTTTGATTTAGTTTACTTTAGTTTGATTATTACTTGAATTTTCGGTGGCTTACTAGCCTGTTATGCTTGGTACCGTGTTGTAATGCCTCAGCTCCAGTGATCGAAATATCAGAGGGAGTTTACCATTTGATAGCTCGGATCAATGGGCATAGATGGAGAAATCTGTCATATACACTACTTTGGGTCAACATGGTTACATTACAACACCTAAAAACATCAAAAATGATACATATCTCATCTTGACACAAAGCAACATATACGACTTGTCTAAACTGAATAATGTAGCATTAGAAGAACAAATAAAAACTCCCTACCTAGCAAAATTGAAGTGAATAAAAATAATGAATATTATATCATTTTTGAAAATTTGATACATTATATCATATTTATACAACACATCATATCATATCAATCAGTACAAGACATCTCAATATAAGCAAGTAAATACTCACCATTGTCATTTGCTTTAACTCCAGATCCTAGCCTATAAAGCATATATGGTCATAATATTGACTTGTAAAACAACCTCAGTCTGACCCATGGTTGCTAAACAAATATCAAACCCAGAGTTAGGATAGAAATCTTACCGTGAGTATAACAAATCATAAACAAAAAATGCGCAGTTTCAAGTTTAAAGGTGGTACTATAAAGCACATAGATGCCACTCACACTATACCAAAATCCATCCATAATTCATTTTCATAAATAATGGTAACTCACTTGCACGAATCTATTCATCATAACTCATAAATGTAACTCTAGTCAACTAGGATATAACAAACTATCCATATTATATGAGTTTCTTTTTGTTATGTAAATTCATATCTTTAGTCAAAAAATCATTTTATGAGGTCGGCATTTCTAGTTATAATTATGAGAATGCTAAATCATCTTCCCAAATTTTCTAGAAGGCTAAATCATCTTCTTATCTTCTCATGAAAAGGCTAAATCATCTTCTCATTTATGAGTCCCAACAGGATATCATGTTGATAAAATCTCCTCGGTAGATTTACCCAGTACATTGACTATCTTCTCTGGCAAGTTAGTACGTTCTTTTTCACCATTATACTTCCAGTCAGTTGTGGTGGCCTCCACATGATCCCTTTATTGTTGTACCCTTCAGGTATCTAGAGACGTGATAAATCTTACTCATGTTATAGTCCACTTCACCATCTCTCCATCTGTAATGCTATTTCTCTTCCTTTGTACTTTGCCTCCGCCTATCTTCAATAACTTTATTTGTTTCGGCAACGGATCGTTTGGACACTGTGAAGAGGGAAATGTCATCATGATTAAGGTTGCCCTACCCTAAAATTCATCCATTAGGATGGATACTAGTAGTAAATACCTTGTACCATTCCCATCAAATGTTAAATTATTGCTTTTCAAAACATTTGACCTTTACTTAACATCAATATTCCCTAAATGACGTTTTATCCCATTTTCGTAAATAAATGTCATGTACATGCACATCATCATAGCAAAATATCAATGCCTAAAATTCAAAATATAAAGGCAATAAGACACATAATATAATCATAAGACATAATAAACTTACAATATAATGGGTGAAGCACATTTTCTAATCCTATACTTATATATCTCTAATCAAACAAGTATTTAAAATCACCCAAAATTCAATTATAACATTCAGTTCATTTATTCAAATCCAAATCAAGTAAGTCATCGATCATTAATCATAACATTAGTAGCACGGATAAAATATCAACACTTAATATCAAAATCAAACAAATATTTTATTCACCCGACTTTAAAACTTATATCATATATTTCGTAAAATACATACTCGTGCTTTCCAAAACATATACATATATACTTGGTTTTCTTTTCTTGATAATCATGTTATAATCCTTTAAATTTAACTAAGTATTATTATTTGTTATTCAAATCAACGTCATATACTTTCCTTTGTGTATATTTACAAAGTACTTTCCATATCATTTCAAATAATTCTCCCAAGTATAAAAATTTGTATATATTTAAACCATTTATCTCCTTATGGTTTAAATTGAAACTATTCTAATCAACTTGAGATTTTCTACTTCAAAATCCATATAGAAATATTTATCTCATAGTTTCACCTTCAATATATATCGTACATGATTTTAAATTAAAATTAAATCAAATCATATTATTTTCCAGATGAAAATAATTCAAATTCATATCCTACTAATTTAAAAATATTTCAAAATCATTTTTCTTATTATAAAATTCCATGGAATTCTTTATCAAAAAAATCTAAGTATAAAAATCTCCTTCTTTCTTTAAATTTAATTAATCGAAATAACTTGAATACAATACAAGTTTTTTATTTAAAATATTCTTTGTACTTAACATCCTCATTCAAATCAAAACCATATTTATTTCAAAACAAAGAAAATATTCACATAAAATTTTTAATCTCAAAATCCATAAAATTCCTTTCTAAATAAAATGTTCATACTTTCATATATAATTAAAAATAAATTTGACCTCATATTATAAACCATATGAAAATAAATTAAAATTTCATTTATAAATTCATTCTCACATAGGCTTCAATTGGAAAATCTATTATCAAATCCTATTCAAACCAAAATTTGATCTTAAAAAAATGCTCAAACCATTTGCATTTTTCTTCTCATTATTTCAAATATTTTTGTAATAATACACGTTCCTTTTTAAAACCAATCCTAAATTTTAATATCAACAAGTTATATCTTCATGAGACCAAAACCATCAAACACTCATATAATCACTTTCAACAAGTCATTCACCTATGTTAATTATTCATAACATCAAGCTATTACTCAACATAATCACATATATAATCACGGTTCAAGCTAAAATTTATCTCTAGTGATGTTATTTTAAATATATAAGTACAAAAGCATAGCCACTTCCTTTATTCTAATCAAATTATCAATATATGAAATCAATATTTATATACAAGCCGATACCAAATCATAACAACAACTGTAAAGTTAAATATTATATAACATATCATGAGATTATGTTATGATTATTGTATTCTCAAAATAATTTAGTGTGGTTTATTTTCAGAGTCTCTCATGTCAGTCATCAAATGAAGAAGTTGTTTTACTCACTGCATATTTAAAAAGAATTAATATACTCACTTCAATATGTTCCTGCTTTCAACCGCTAATTGCTTCCTTTACCTCACCACCATCTACCGATGCCAGCCCAAACGTCATTGTTAGGCATTTCCTCCCACTTGACGTGCATGATCATTACCTTCTACGTGGAGCTCACGACACCACCAGCACACAGGCCTATCCCCCGTCACTACCTGAAGTCACGCCTCCCTTACTTTGTGAGCCAGCCATCGTGCATTTGATTTTATTTCTTTTTTGATTTCATTTTTAGGGCTGTTGAAATTTTAACAAAAAAAAGGGATGGGTTTTAGAATTGAATGGATAAAGATGGGGAAAAGATAAGTATTGGGAATGGATTGGAATATATTTAGGTCGAAATGAAAATATTTTTTTCAATTTGCAAAGCAACCCTTCAATTATCATATCAAACCATTTAACCATTTCAAAATTTCATTCAACCAATTACAAGTTTTTCATAGTTTTATCTATGCTCGAAAAAATTTCCAGTTATCAATACAATGCTTTCTAATCTTTAAAAAATATTCAAAATAATTGTTTCTTTACTTAAAACAATTTCAAACTATGCAATTATTATTTATTTTACAAATATAAATTTTTTAATGACTTTTAAATTCACCTAACACTATTCAAATTTGATTTTTAAATCAATAATCTATTTTTATTATCAAATAAATCCAAAAATTCAACTTATTAAACTAAAGTCAATAAAATTCCTAAATCTATTTTAATATATTATTTCATTTAACTTTAGAATGAGTTGTTATAGACTCCCCTCCTGAAAGAAACAATGTCCTTGCAATTTACTTTAATCGATCAAACTAATAGCATTAACTATAAAAAATATAATATACATATCAATTTTTTACTACAGTTTCACTATGTCCCTCTAATAAAATCCCTTATAATTTATATTATTTATTTGAATTTATCTTATTGATACAACCAAACATATGAAAAGTAAACACCTTATTTCTTTCAAATGTATCATAAAATATTGTAAATATAGCTATGGCTTTCAATAGTTCTTTTGTAATTTTTTTCCCAAATTTCAAATGTCTAAAATTTTCAAAAAGTTTCCAGGTGTACTTTTTTTTAAAATTTCGATAGTCTCCTTTGTATGGAAAGGCTTTCAAATAGTTACAATACTATAAAATAGATATACATAGACAAAAACATGATCGATAGCAATTTATATATCAAAATTTGGTACACGGCATCCAATCCATAATATATATATAAATCTTTAAGTAAAAACATGCCTTTTTTCTGGCATTTTAAAACAATTTATTTGATATTATGCAAGCAAAAGCAAGTTTGTTCCATAATCCATTCCAAATAGCTTTGTGTACATAATGCATCACAAATTAAACACATAAGTCTCATATACATAAAGTATAATAACAAGGAATTCATTTAACTAATTAACCATGCACAAGAACCTTTCTAACAATGTTAAAGTATAAAAGCACAAAATCATGTAATCGTTTCAACAGTTAGGTTTCAACATTACTTATTAACATTCCATAACATTTTTTGGATTGTGAAAATATGAAGCATGTCAAAACTATAGCCATTTTCCAAATTCATATAATCTGAGGTTACATACATAGTAGGTTCGTTATATTGAAATAGTGTTTTCGCATAGTAAACTTCAAAATTTTGTTAAGCTCATGAAACATAAGTTGTTACTTATTATCTTATCTTTTCAGAAAGTATAAAATTATTAAAAACAGATGAAGTGTTTAAAAGTTATGGCCAAAATACTAAGGTGTTGTAGATCATAAAATATATACATAGGTCAGAATTCTATTTCGAATTGAAACGGGTTTAAGTACTAAAAATTTAAAATTTTGACGAACATGAAAGTTATTCTATTTCAAAATATATTTCAAATGAATAAAAATTCACCCAAATCAGACCATAGACTCGAAACTTATGTACGTAATGATAACGCACGTTAATGTGGGCTATTTTTAAATTTGCTTTTGTTTTAAAAATATTTCACAAATTTAAATTTGAATCTTTGATAATTCTTCTTATTTAAACTTTTTCTTTGTCCCGCTTTTAAATTTAAAATCATATCCTCAACTCTTTTCAATTTTCATATTGTTTTCACATGCAATAACCAAACTTAAATACTTTTTTACAACGCATAATAAATTATATCAAATTATTTTATTTTCATTTTATGTACCGATCATCATTTTTCCATGTCAAATGTATCTTTCTTACAAGTATGGTGCAAAAATACATAAAAATCAACTTTAAAATATTTGTTGAACTTCATTAGTATAATATTAAGGTAAGATAATGCAAAATGCACTTAAATCTAAATAATACTCTTCAATGATTACCATTTAGAGTGTTCAATTCTACATTAGTAGAAGGTGCATGCACAAACACTTACATGATTATTAAGCAATCATTACATTCGTATGGCATCCATACAATATTTATAACCTATGATAAAACTTTAAGTTGTTTGGTGGCAATTTTCATCAATATCTTCAGACACTTTGTTTTAATTTTTAATTTGCATGTAAAATGTTTCTAAATACTCATAGTTATATTTTGAATTTTTTGTTTATAAATAATGTTTTCCTCTATCATACATTTAATAGGCGCACCATACATATAGCGGTTCTCTAAGAGCACATTGCCCAACCAATGATCGGGACATACTCAGCAAACTATTTGAAAGAAGCCAACTTTCTACTCACCCAAAGAAGTAGGACCCCTTTTCAAAAGTTGGGAGAAAAGGAGCCAAATAGGGCTAGAAGGGGAGGACGGAAGTTGTAATATCCTGGAATTTTAGAAATTTAAAATGTGATAATCTCTTAAGTTAAATTATTTAAAATTGATAAAAATTTTATTTTCAAAAATAAATAACCAAGTAATAATAATATAATGTCTTAATTATGGTTATAGATTGGTTTTAAAATAAGAATAATCATTTTGTATTGTCTAAATAAATTCTAAGTTGACTTATTGTTTTCAAAATGGATAAGTGTGTTTAAATATATTTATATCTGTGTATTTAAAATTGATTTTTAAAATAGGATAAATTATTTATAAATAATAATGAGCTTATTTAAAAATTGATATTTACATTTATTTAAATTGATTTTAGATGTGGATTTTTAAATTAACTTTGAATTTGCATATAAATTTGATTCAAGGGAATATACATACATCTTAAAATAAAATAATAATATAGTTTGAATTTAAAATATATAGATAATGTTTTTAGTTAAAAATAAGATTTGTTTTATATTATTCTTTTTATAGAAATTTATCTATAGAAATTTGGATATGTATTTATTTAATAAGAATAAATACAAAGGGCTTTTTGAAATAGCATTTTAAAATGAGTTTGCAATATTATATATAATTTTATTTAAATTATAAATTGGTTTTATTTTATTTTCTTTTAAAGATTGTATTTATTTAAATTTATAAATGTATTTGTTTATTAGGAGTTTAATTAGAAAAGTATTTATAAATTAAGAAAACATATTAGTTAATTAGGAAATTAATTTAAAAAGCTTTTAAAATTCTTTTAGAATAAATATAAATAAATATTGACAAGTGTTAAGTTATAAATCACTTTGATAACAAGTGTTAAAACATTAATATAAGATAGAGACATGTGTCATTTTATTTGCATTTTCTTTTAAATTTAATAAAATCTAAATTCACTTATAAACATTCCTAATCTTCTTTCTCATTTTTCTTTTTTATTATCTTCTTCTCAAAAGCTAACAAACAATGGCAGATTCAAATTTGAAATTTTCCTCAAATCTGTAAAATACTCCTCAGCAATTCATTCCCAGAATCAAACACAAATTTGTAATCTTCTTAAACCAGAAAATCCTCAAAACCAAAATCTAAAATTCTCCTCAAGTTCAAATGCAAATCTGAAATTCCTCAAATTCAAACAATCCAAAAATAAATTTGAAAGCCCTGCAACCCATTTTCCTAACCAAAATACAAAAAACCTGAAATCAAGTGCAAATCAAATCTGCATTTCCCATGTCTGCAACATCTTTAAAGTGCATGCAAGTACCCCATTTTTAAAATCACAGCCATTTCAAAAATTCAAGCATTTGCAAGTTTTCAAAAGGGCAAACTTGAAGCATTTAGTTTAAAGCAAATCAAAGGAATGAAGCTTTTCTGTTTCAAAAAAAAGGGCTTCAGTTTCATGTTCAAATGTTTTGGCAGGTTTTCAGTTTTTTTCAAAGCTCTGCATCTCCTTTATATGTGAGTAAACTTTTTTAAAACTAAAATTTAGTAACTAATAGGTGTTGCTTATGAATTACTGTGTTGATGTTTTGATCTTCATGAATATCTATATGTGAATTTTCTGAGTGCTTGTTTGTAAATTTTGAAGCACCCATGTTCCTATATTTAAACATCTGTTTGAATCTGCTAGCATGAATTTTTTTTTAAATGTGATGCATTGACATATGATTAAAGTGGATCAGCAATGTAAGTTTGAAAATATGCTTGCATGATGATTTTGGGAATTTGGAACATAATTATACATAGGAAAAGGATGAGTATTGATTGAGCATGCCTGAATTATATCGGACAAATGAAATACTTCAAATCTTACAAACATTAATTATATTCATAAAATAATTCCTACTTCTATGATTTATTTTAGAAATTAGTTTCTAAACAAAAGTTGTGAATTTTAGCAAGACTCAAATTTTTTAAAAAAGTTTAAAGTTAATTAAAGCAAAGTTCCACTAGGAAATTTGATTTTCAAATAAAAGTTCAAATATGTTAAAAATACAAACATCCTGGTTTGTTGTTTCAGGATTATAATTCGAATGCATATTGAAAATAAAGATTTTTAAGACAAAAATCACAATTTTTAAAATTGAATTGAGTGAGAATTTGGGGTTTTGCTGGAATTTGGTTTTTTGTCAATATCTGATGATCTATTTATTTGGGGTATTCGGGATTCTTGATGGAGCTAGAAGCATGATTGGGAAGTACAGCAAAAATAATTGGATGGGTGTCTGATGATAGTGGCGTCGGCAGCAAGAAGGTTCAGGGTCTAAACCTAATTTTGGGTCTAGCTGAAAATTGAATCACTGCTTTTCTTATAGTGATTCGAGTTGCATAAAATTCTGGAAAGTGGAAGCGCGGTGGATCGACAATCCATAGCCGGAATCGTAGCAGTTATCATGATCAGAAGCGAGAGTTCAGGGGATTTCCTGATGATGGGTTTGGGTTTCAGTTCACCCTGGGTACTCGATTTTTAATCGAGGCATGAGATGATGTTCTGTTGATCGTAGGTGCTTGTAGGGATGTTGGGTGACTTGGCGATGGGGTCGTCGTTGATCGAAGGAGAGTCCGGCGCTGGTGCAGGTGCACGACTTTGTTTCGTGTGTCTGGGAAGTTGGTCAGTGGGATAACTCGAAGGTAGCTCTGCGTTTTTGGGTTATGTATCGAGTTTAAACTCGAGTTAGTTTGGTATGTAACCTGAAATTTTAATTGTACAGGTTCTTAAAATTTAAAATCTAAAACTAACCTTGGAAACTTTTAAAAAAATGAAGTACTAGGTTTTTGTTTCAAAAATACATGGTTTAAACCCAAAGTAAAATGTTAACCAGTTTTTAAGTTTTAAATTTTAAATAATTAAGTTAAAATCAATTTCTTGAAATTCATTTCTTTGAATTGAATATATATAAATAAATTTGTATGAATGGTTTTAAATGTTTTAAGTTAAAACCTTAATGTTATTTTCAAAACTTATTTTGAAAATATAAAAGGAAATTTATAAGGAAATGTTTTTTTTTAAATTAGTTAATGAATAATGATTTCTAAATTAACAATTAAGTTTTCAAGTAATTTATTAACTTGAAACTAAGGATTGTTAATTAATAATTAAAGGTAAGTAATTAATGATTTCTTTATATTTTAAACTAATTAATGAATTTAGTTAAGTAAAGTTTTCAAGGTTAATTAAAGATAATGTTTTATCTTAAGGATAATTAAGTTTTAATGAATAATAATTAATTAAGTTAATTAAGAAAATTTAAGTTTAATTCATTAATTTAATTAATTATTTAAAAGGGTTAATTAAGTAATTAATTAAGGATAATTATTAATTTATTAATTAATAATTATGATAATTTAATTAATGACTAATGATCAATTAAATTGTAATTATTTATTAATTAAGTAATTAAGGGTGAATTTAAAACTAGTAATTAAGAAATACTTAATAAAGTTTTATTAAGTGATAATTGGGTTTTCTTGATTAATAATTAAAACGTTATTAATCTATAATACAAGTTAATTAAGAATTAATTAACTATTATTAAAGGTTAATTAATTGTAATTAAGGATTGATTAATTATAATTATGGATTAATTAATTTTTAATTAAGGTTGTTAATTAATAATTAAGTTTTATTAATTAATGATTAAGAGATAATTAATTAGTTAATTAGTTAATTACGGTTAATTAATTAATTATAAAAGTAATTAGAGATTGATTACTTTGTATTAAAGGATTGATTAATAATTAAGGTTTTTTAATTAATAGTTGAAGGATAATTAATCTGTAATTAATGATTAATTTGGTTAAAGAGAATTAAGGGATGAATTACTCGATTATGATTTATGAGGTGTTTGTGAGCAAGTTAAGTTAATTAATTTGTTAATTAATTAAAGATAGTCATATGATAAATTATTATGTATGATTACTTAATGAGTTTTGATAAGAGTAATTACTTAAGATAAGTAATTGATGAATAAATTACAGGAGGTAATTGAGATAAGGGAAATTACTTATTGGGAAGTAATTTAAAATAGATAATTACTTGGTAAAGTAATTAAGGATTTATTACTTGGTGTAATAAATCAAAGGATTTATAAATGTAATAAAAAGTAATTAAGAGTAATTTATTACTGTTTATAATTATTAAAGTTAATTTAATTAATTTAAGCATGATTAATTAATGTAATTAATTAAGAAATAATGTAATTAATTATAGTTAATTAGTTAATGGAAGTAATTAATTAAGGTTCATTAATTAATATGATTAATGAGAATAATTAAGGATTAATTACTTAATTAAGAGATAATTAATCAAGGTTGATTAATTAAGATGATGATTAATTAATTGGTTTAATTTATGTTTTTGTAAGCAAGATTTATTGTGATAAAGGTACTTAATTTAATTAATTTTAAATTAATTAAGAGATGAAGTAATTAATTTAATTCATTTTTGATTAATTATTAATGGTGTGATTTGTAGATCATTGCTTATGGATGGCTGATTTATATTGAATGGCTTTGTTGTTTGATATCACTGATGAGATATGTGTGAGATATGATATGGATGCTTTGGTTGCATTGAGATGATAATAAAAGTTATCTATTTGGGATGATAACATGAATTATCTGTTGTGATGATAATGAAGATTATCTATTGTGATATTGTGAATTATCTATCTGTGTGTATATAGATAGTTGAATTGAATTGTTTAACCTTAAACAACTTGGACCTAAAAGATACGTTTTGAATTTCGATGAGACCGGGATCGGGTTTCCATATTTGGATATCCGAAAACCACATCGATCCAAATTAATGATAGGTCGTGAATCTCAAGTGAAGATGAAGATTCAGAGTGCAAGGGTTATTGTCGTTAACTCTGAGGGTGATTCCAAAATGGGTGTAAAGAGATAATGCCTTCGGTTTCGTTCGAACCCGGAATGAACTTGTATGGATTGAGTGCTTTCAGAACATCGTCTGGTGGACGATGAGCATTCTAAGTGATGTGTTCACTAAAGATAATCGTAGCCTCATGCCTCATCAACCGGGATTGGCTAAAACAGGGGAGGTGCAGCAAGGTTAAGTGGGTCATGCCCAAGTAGGACGAGATTTTCCCCTGTCTAGAGGTCCCTTTTATTCGGCTTTGTATGTGGTTGCTAGCTACAACCGCGGGGTGGTCTTGTTCGGAACTATTCAGTAAGGAATGGTTCCGGCCTTGTGTTGCAGGGGATTGGGAGTGATCCTCGGTACGGTGATCTACGCCACGTACTGTGACGGGCGGTGCCCCGGTAGCCCTACCATTGTATGTAATCGAAAATCCAATAAGTGCCATTGGATTTGATTGTATTACCCACTTTTGTGGCTAGTAGTTGGAATTTAATAAATGTAACAATTTCGGCTATTTCATATTTATTTGAAAACCCTAGACCTATTATAATATCACTGAATTTCCTATCAAATGTTTTGGTTAGCGCAAGGTAAAAACTTTTCCATGTTTATGTGTGGGAAGTCTTATGTGATACCATTTTCTTTCAAAAGTTTTTTTCAAGTTAAGCAACTTTAACTGTCTACTCGTATCAGACCCACGTCTAACCCGGAGTTTATTCTGTTTTCTTAAACTCTTGGGTACTCAAATTTTTACGAGTAGCCAGGGGATTCAGGTTGGCTTGACGAATTCTGGAGGAGGAATGGAGCAGGAGGCTTCTGCGTATAGATATATAGTATTCTGCTATGTGTTCTCTGAGTCGTTTGTCTGTGCTTGTATATTGAGTTGTATAACTAGACAGGTGTTTATAACTGTCTAGTATGTGTTGTTTAGCTATGTATCCCTGATGTATATGATACTATGAAATATATTATGTGATTAATATAATTTATTCGTTCCGCTGTTTAGATTCTGATGTTGTTCTTTCTTTCTTCTCTGTCTTTTCTCTTTTTCTATCCCTTTCTTTCTTAAAAATGATGCGATTTTCTATGGTGAGAAAGTTGGGTCGTTTCACTTGGTATCAGAGCGTTAGGTTGAGTGATTACCTACGCTTTGGAGTGGTGTCTATCTTGAGAGAGCGTATTTGTAATTAAATATATATATATATATATATATATATATATATATATATTTACTTCTACCTATTTGTTGGGTTACCCGTACAGGTTTTTCCCAATATAAGTTATAAAGGTAGACGAGGTAGTGGTGTGTGTAACACGACCACCAATGGTTAGAGTTAGAATGTTTGAGGTTGGAAGTGTATTTGTCGAGACTGTAGACCTAATATCGTCTCGAGTAATCTTTGCAGTTTGGTGTAAGGATTTCATTGATCTTTGAAGGAAACCTGTTAAGGTTTGGAGTTCATCTTTGAAGTGTAAATTTGATCACGCTCTTATGAGTGGATTTTTGAGAATTTGGATTTGTCGGTTAGGCAGAAGCAAGTGATGATATCTTGGCAACCTCAGGAAGTAGTAGCTGCGTGATGAGACGCAGTGACTACGGATGTCTCTGAAGATGTTTTCTTTCGGAACAAGTTTAAGGAAGTGTGTCTGCTTTGGGGTTGTAGCTAAGTTCAGCAGGATGTATGTATTTAGCTGGAGGTCCGAGTTTCTCAAAGAGCTTTGGATAAGAAGTCTTTGGCATCTGTGTTAGCGGTGCAGCTCGGGGATGTTCTGTGTTCCAGCAGGAAGATCTTTTTGGCTTAGCATTTCCTAGAGGTGGAATTCAGGAGTAGTAGAGAGGACCTGCTTCTTCAATGGATTAGTTGGTCGAGGATAAACTATTATGATTTGTGAAGAGAGAGCAGTATTTTTGGAATTTAGGTTAGATGGATCGCAAAAGTGACTTGTGATAGTTGAGTGATTATCTTAGATAATCTTCTGCTTGGGTTTGTGGCATTTCTAGAGGATGTAGGAGTTATGGAATTGTCGAAGGTTTTCCGGATATATCTTTAGGAATGTTAGAGATTTGCCCGCATTAGAGATTGAGTTCTGAATCGACTTGATGATAGGAGTGATAGCGGTGATTCAGCTGGGTAGAAGGATGTCTTCTAGGTTGATTGTTTGGTAAAGCAGCTCTGTATCTCTTGGAACTTCTGTTGAACCTTATTTCCAAGATGTGCTGTCTAGTCTTTGCTTGTGTTCATCGACGGCATTCTCATCTGCTCCAGATCAGAGTTGTGCAGCAGAAGCAGGGTGGCTGCTATTCTTGAGTAGAAGCAACTGGAAGTTGCAGTGTTTTGGATTAGAGAGTTTCCGCTGAAATTTTATCAAGATCTGAGGCAAGTTGGCGAGTGATTCTATTCTGTCTTTTCCGGATGGGAGAAGTTGTTTTTTTCTATTGATAGTAAAGTTTGATTATAATTTTTAGGTAGATCTTGTGAGGATCAGTTTGTTGAGTTGATCCAGTTTGTTTGTAGAAGCATCAGCGAAGGTTGAGCTGATCAGGAAGGATCTGTAGGCAGCCCGGATCATCCGGAAAATTTTAAGATTAAGAAATGGAGGAATTTGGAATTCGAAGTTGGAGACTTTGATGTTGTTGTGGTTTTCTATGGTAAAGGAAGCAATAAGATTTGGTGAGATTTAGAGGTGAGCTCCGAGGTATATTGGATTCTTCTGAATTTTTGTAAGGATAAGTGCTTTGGTTTGAAGAGTTGAATTGCTAGTTTGGAAGACTGGAATTCAAAATATTTCACGTGTCTCTAAGGGAGTACGTGCTTGATCCATCACTGGTTTTGAGACCAGTAGTTCTATGAAGGATGTAGTTGTTGATTAGACTTGTCTGTGGTCTGGTATCTTGTGCGGATTATAGATCTAGTTGAGTAGGAACTCAGTAGCTTAGCAGTATAGCTAATTTGGATTTAGTAGAGCGAGTATCCCTGTGATTGTACTTGGGAAGCTTAAGATAATTTTAGGAAGTTTATCTGGATATGTGTCCGGATAGATAGTGTTATTTATTTGATTGAATTAGTTATTTGGATGAAATTGTTTGTTTGATTAATAGTGCATAGATGTTATGTATGTTTGAATTGGTTGATATAAAATAAAACTTTGGATTATCTTTGTTTTAAATTTCGAGGACGAAATTCTTTTAAGGGGGAATGTAATATCCCGGAATTTCATAAATTTAAAATGTGATAATCTCTTAATTTAAATTATTTGAAATTGATAAAATTGTTATTTTCAAAAATAAATAACCAAGTAATAATAATATAATGTCTTAATTATGGTTATAGATTGGTTTTAAAATAAGAATAATTATTTTGTATTGTGTAAATAAATTCTAAATTGACTTATTGTTTTCAAAATTGATAAGTGTGTTTAAATATATTTATATCTTTGTACTTAAAATTGATTTTTAAAATAGGATAAATTATTTATAAATAATAGTGAGCTTATTTAAAAATTGATATTTATATTTATTTAAATTGATTTTGGATTTGGATTTTTAAATTAACTTTGAATTTGAATATAAATTTGAATTCAAGGGAATATACATACATCTTAAAATAAAATAATAATATAGTTTGAATTTAAAATATATAAATAATGTTTTTAGTTAAAAATAAGATTTGTTTTATATTATTCTTTTTATAGAAATTTATCCATAGAAATTTGGATATGTATTTATTTAATAAGAATAAATACAAAGGGCTTTTTGAAATAGCATTTTAAAATGAGTTTGCAATATTATATATAATTTTATTTAAATTATAAATTGGTTTTATTTTATTTTCTTTTAAAGATTGTATTTATATAAATTTATAAATGTATTTGTCTATTAGGAGTTTAATTAGAAAAGCATTTATAAATTAAGAAAACATATTAGTTAATTAGGAAATTAATTTAAAAAGCTTTTAAAATTCTTTTAGAATAGATATAAATAAATATTGACAAGTGTTAAGTTATAAATCACTTTGATAACAAGTGTTAAAACATTAATATAAGCTAGAGACGTGTCATTTTATTTGCATTTTCTTTTAAATTTAATAAAATCTAAATTTACTTATAAACATTCCTAATTTTCTTTCTCATTTTTCTTTTTTATTATCATCTTCTAAAAAGCTAACATACAATGGCAGATTCAAATCTGAAATTTTCCTCGAATCTGTAAAATACTCCTCAGCAATTCATTCCCACAATCAAACACAAATTTATAATCTTCTTAAACCAGAAAATCCTCAAAACCAAAATCTGAAATTCTCCTCAAGTTCAAATGCAATTCTGAAATTCCTCAAATTCAAACTTTCCAGAAATAAATTTGAAAGCCCTGTAACCCATTTTCCTAAACAAAATACAAAAAACCTGAAATCAAGTGCAAATCAAATCTGCATTTCCCATGTCTGCTGTAACAGTAACGGATTTTCGTTGCCGAAAAACCGAGATGTTATGGGTTTTAAAAAGAAAAGAAAAGAAAGAAGAGAGAAAAAGAAGAAAGAAAAAGAAAAATAGAGGGAAAAGAAGATAGACAATTTTTAGAAAACAGAGAATTAGAAAAACAGAAGATAGAAAATTTTAAAAATAGAACGGGACAGAAAGGGAACAATAGAACAACAACAGAATCTCACAATTCGCAGCGGAACAACATATAATAATAAATGAATAATCTTTAAACAAAGAACTATATCAGTTATTACATTACATTTCATTACATTACATCATATCATCAGAGTGTACAACATACAACAATAACAAACAGTGCAGCGGAAAAAGAAATACTATATAAACTAATAATACGCCATGCCATCCAGCTTGCCTCCAGCAACTCCAGAATATCCAGAATATCCTGATAAACCTAACTCTTAACTGCCCGTGTGGAAATTGGTGGGCACCCAGAGTTTAGGAAGGAAAACAATAAACTCCAAGTCAGTCATGTGACTGGTGTGAGAACTCAAAACAGTTTATTTATCTTTAAAATCAAAATAGAGGAATATTTTTAATTCAATTCGCAATGCTTTTAAAAATGAGACTACCATAAGGCCTCCTGCCACACACACAATGCAAACGCAGACTTGGAGAAGATTTCTCCTTATAATAGTCAAAGATGCTTGATACGCATTAAAATCAAATCAATTTTGATATTATTATTAGTGCATAGTGTAGGAAAAATTCATTTCGAAAGTAGAATATAAATCTTAGCCAGCATAGGTACCATTATATTATGCCTACTAATAGCTACCATATTAAATGGCAGGTTCTACAACTAAAACCGTACAAGTTTCGTATTGTTTCTTTGGATTTCCAACAAATGGTCAGGCCAAGGAACTTCCCATTGCCACTGAGAATGCCTCTGGAAAGACATCCCCGAGAACCAAACCGGAACTCTGCCAACACAAGGCCGGGTTACCCCTTAACTGGGTAACTACTGACACGAGCACGCCATTCCCCGGTCCTTTAGGACCTTTTCAACCGAGCGCTCGATATCCAACATCACACCATAATAAATAGAGTGTTTTCAACATGAGTAAGTATCTGGGCTCCATACCATGATACCACCCCTTTCCAGAAGGAAATGCACATACCCTAAGGGGAGCTACAGCAACCCCTAATAACCTTGCCGCATCTTTCCTGTTTTGACCATTTCCGGGATGTGAGGCTCGACGAAGTCACGTCCACAAAAACATACTTTATACAAAAGCCATGCTTTGGGTCAACAAATGATCAACACAATGATCACTAAGATAGACGATCAAATAAATGATCCTATCACAATAATCAACACAATGATCATTTCAGCATCACTCAGCATGTCACATTACCAAACTGGGAATATATCGCTGATAACTTCAACTATATAACCTTTGAGCTCGTACGTCTCAAAGAAGGGTGTTAAGCAAAGAATAAATTCTCCGCCACCAACAGAAATATATTTGAAAGAAATCGGCTTTATATCTCAACTTGTAATGTCAGGCATACAATCCATACAAGTCTGTTCCGGGCTCGAACAGAACCGAAGGCACTTACAAAGAAGTCCTTGCAATCCGGATATTCACAATCCTGATCGGATTTCCCATCACTTAGGGAGTCTCTATACCGTTGCAACTCAGTGCAGAGACAATCGACAGGTCATCCTATCGCTTTCGCAAATATCCGGTCTTCAACACCGATCTTCAAATGCGATTCATAACGACGTATCACATATTCGGAGTAGGTTATACGACCCCATGGTCCTTTCCCGGTTAACCCGAATAGTGAGCGCTTATTCAAAAATAAGTGTGCATTCAAATTCAATCAATTCACATCAAATACCCATTCAAAGGGAAATATTGATAGTCGGCTATTGAACTATCAATGGATATGCATACATCACCAGATTCCAAATAATTTTCCAAATTATTTATTTTCCAAAATATCTTTATAAGATATATAATTTCAACACTTCAAAAATAAATCAATATTTATTTTCAAACAAATTTCACTTTCACATATAAATTCCATAATGAATTTATACTTCAAAATATCCATGCATATATGATTTCAATAATTCATTTCAATTTATCTTCAGAAAAAGATAAATTCTAATTATTCACTTCATATTGGAAAACATTTCCATACTTATTTATTCATAAGTAATTCACAAATTCCTTTTATTTTCAACACTTAGAAAATATTCAATATACTTAAATCGAATTAAGTATATATTTCATTCTTTAAGGAAATTATTCACTTAAACATATTTACTTGGGCCAAAACGAATGTTACGTAAAACATCGTTACGACAACCCAAAATCACTAGTATAGGGATTCGAATTTAAAATAGATATATAAATCCCAATATTATTCAAAAATATTTCCTTTCGGAAATCATTTACTATAACAACAGTGTTATAGTCTACCATTCCCTTTTATTTCTCGAAAACGTCTATTTCAACAATAAATGTTGAAATCTATGGTTTCGAATCTCAACATGTTTTAAAACATCGTTAGATCGTTTTAATTATGTTTAAAACATCACATTCAAAAACATTTTCTTTAACGTATTATTCACTATTCAAAAATGTGAATAAACTTCATTAACAAATCTCATCCTTTTATTCGTTTTAATTCAAAGGATTATTCACTATTCAAAAATGTGAATATAACTCCATTTATAAGTTATAACAATTAACTTATCAAAATAAGTCGTTTGTGAATTTATAAAACAACGTTTATAAATTCCATATTTATTTATTTATAAAAACTTCCTTTTTATAAATTCCTTTATTAACCTATTCCAGTTTATAACTAAATTATAAACTAAACGTTCACATTATAAGTTAATTACTTATAAAACGATTATTTTACAAAATCGTTCATTTAACTTCCCAAATTATTAATCTTAACTTATAAGATTGTTTATTTATCCAAAATTTATTCTTTCGATAACTTTATAAATTTTATAAACCTATTGCTTATAAAATTTCATTTATAACTTCACAGTTTATAATTTCATAAATTTCATTCATTTAGGAAATTCATTTTCACTACATTCAAACACTTATAAAAACTCGTTTTATAATGTCTATATTTCAATTTATAAATATCCATTTATAAATCTCTAAATATAAATCAGTTTATATTATTATTCTAAAACGTCTTTAAATTCCTTTATAATTTCATCATTTCGATTTATAAAATAATCAAATTTTATAAATCCTATATTTAAACTTTTATCATATATTCAAAAATCCAATCTAAATTATTTTATAAAATCATTAGTTCATATTTCTCAAAAATCGACTTTTAATCGTATTTCTAAAAATCAGCTTTTTAACTATATTTCACAAAAACCATAATTTTTATAACTTTAAAAATTATAACGTTTATGTATTTATAATGGATCAATCCCAAAAATATAGTATATTTTATCTTTTCAAAAATCACTTTAAAAACATTTTAAAATCCCAAAATCTGGGTCCAATGATGCTACACACCAAATAGTCAATCACGACAACAACGATATCATATATCAATATGAAAATCCATCAAATATCAAAATATCTGAAATAAAATAAAAACTGTTGAGGAATCCAGTTGGATCCCTCCAACCTGTTTCCTGCATCCAAAAACATTAGCACAATACCAATTTCGCTCCAGTACGAAATTATCGCGGTATATGTTCTTAATAAATATTATCCGCTTACTAACGGCGTAATAGGGTCTCATCCGCTAAACAAAAAATGCGGGAAATCAATAACTGCAATATATACATATGCCAATATATATATATTGATATTATATATAATACCAATTTCACTGTTTATGAAATATTCGCGGTATATGTTTATATTAAATAACATCCGCTTAATAACGGCGCATAATGTCTATTTTAACAATCAATAATTTACAGTCATCATTCAAACATGCATTCAAATATTTTAAATCTAACTATTTAAAATAAAATCGAAATCTATTCGATTGAGTGAGAAATTCTCACCTTGGTTTCAATTTCCGTTTTAGCTTTTATTTCGAATAAAATTAAACGCGCGTTTAATTTTACCCGAAATTCTCACTAACTCCAAACGACTCCAAACCAACTCCATCGCGTAGTGCTCGTCCATACGATTCCAACGCAACTGAGTTTGCATTTTTTCGACCTCGTATGAAAAAGATATTGATTTTACAAGTTTACACATTTTTTAAATAATAATTTACAACATAATCTTATTAATCTTTATACCCAAGCCAATCTAAGCCATAGGATCTTGCCCCAACCTGATCACCACCGCACCCTACCTTCTTCCTCTCCACGTTCTATTTGCAGATCCAAGAATACACGGCCGAACCCAATTATAGAAATTAGGGTTTAATTATGCTCTCACCACACACGATTATATTCGATCACACCACCGCCATTGCGAAGAGCACGACACTAGCTATGCTCGGCCAGAACCCAGGCAAACTCGGCCTCATCTAGGTGCGTGCGCACGCAAGTGAACAGCCCACGTTCATACACCATTTCCCATCAATCCGTGAAGCCATTCGCGATCTCCACCGTTGATCTCGTAGCTCTCGTCGTGTTCTATCACTTTGTAGTTGAACTTTCTCGCTAATTGTCGACGGATTTGGAGATTTGGAGGGAGGAAGGAGAAGAAAAACTGGCCATTGAAATTCTAGGGCCGGCTACAAGCTTTAGGGTTAGGTTTTTATCAAATTTATGAAGAGAGAGGTGTATTTATAGAGTTTCGTTCGACACTATTCACCCGGAAATTCCGAACTCCGATTTAGACGCCGTAACCAGCGTACCTAGGGTTTATCCCGCGTTCCGGACACAATGGAACAGGTTTCGGAAGCTAATTCGGAAGTATGTGCGAGTTATGGCTGAAAACGTTCAATTTGAATTAAACCGATTTAAGTCGATTTCTAGGCGTTTTAATTTGTACCGGACAAACGGTAAATCCAATTGACTTGAAATTTGAAACCTTACAATAATATCACATTACGGATCCGATGAAACTGGTTTTGTCGAAATCCGAGACTTTTTGAAAAATGGCTATTTTGACTCGCCAAATTTAAATTAAAAATAATTCGATGCGTTTCGAGCTGCCACGATCAAACGATAGCTCTGATTGACACGAAAATTGAAATCCGGTAATAACTAACTATTACGGATCCAATGGAACTGGTTTCGTTCAATTCTGAGACTGTTCAAAAATTGGCTATTTTACAGTCGATTATTAAATATTAAAATATTCAATTTTCACAAATTAACTTTTAATTCGATTTTAAAAGTTCTAAAATATCATTCTAACTTCAACATGATAAAATAAAATTTTACAAATCATTTTCAATCATATTTAACTCAATTTTTAATTATTTCCATAATTTAACGTATTAAATTATCGTTTTAATTATTCAATTAAATCCAAAAATTCAAAATAAAATTTATTTGACTTATAAATTCACTTATTAATATTTAAAATAAATTAAATACTCAAATTTTAATTAATAAAAATTCTGGGTCGTTACATCTGCAACATCTTTAAAGTGCATTCAAGTACCCCAGTTTTAAAATCACAGCCATTTCAAAAATTCAAGCATTTGCAAGTTTTCAAAAAGGGAAACCTGAAGCATTTTAGTTTAAAGCAAATCAAAAGAATGAAGCTTTTCTGTTTCAAAAAAAAGGCTTCAGTTTCAAGTTCAAATGTTTTGGCAAGTTTCCAGTTTTTTCAAAGCTCTACATCTCCTTGATATGTGAGTAAACTTTTTTTAAAACTAAAATTTAGTAACTAATAGGTGTTGCTTATGAATTACTGTGTTGATGTTTTGGTCTGCATGAATATCTATATGTGAATTTTCTGAGTGCTTGTTTGTAAATTTTGAAGCACCCATGTTCCTATTTTTAAACCTCTGTTTGGATCTGCTAGCATGAATTTATTTTAAAGTGTGATGCATTGACATATGATTAAAGTGGATCTGTAATGTAAGTTTGAAAATATGCTTGCATGATGATTTTGGGAATTTAGAACATAATTATACATAGGAAAAGGATGAGTATTGATTGAGCATGCCTGAATTATATCAGACAAATGAAGTACTTCCAAGCTTACAGACATCAATTATACTCATGAAATAATTCATACTTCCATGATTTATTTTAGAAATTAGTTTCTAAACAAAAGTTGTGAATTTTAACAAGACTCAAATTTTAAAAATAGTTTAAAGTTAATTAAAGCAAAGTTTCACTGGGAAATTTGATTTTCAAATAAAAGTTCAAATATGTTAAAAATTCAAACATCCTGTTTTGTTGTTTCAGGATTATAATTCGAATGCATATTGAAAATAAAGATTTTTAAGACAAAAATCACAATTTTTAAAATTGAATTGAGTGAGAATTTGGGGTTTTGCTGTAATTTGGCTTTTTGTCAATATCTGATGATCTATGTATTTAGGGTGTTTGGGATTCTTGATGGAGCTAGAAGCATGATTGGGAAGTACGGCAAAACTAATTGGATGGTTGTCTGATGATCGTGGCGTCGGCAGCAAGAAGGTTCAGGGTCTAAACCTAATTTTGGGTCTAGCTAAAAATTGAATCACTGCTTTTCTTATAGTGATTCGAGTTGCATAAAATTCTGGGAAGTGAAAGGGCGGTGGATCGGCAATCCATAGCCAGAATCGTAGCGGTTATCAGGATCGGAAGCAAGAGTTCAGGGGATTTCCTGGTGATGGGTTTAGGTTTCAGTTCACCCTAGGTACTCGATTTTGAATCGAGGCATAAGATGATGTTCTGTCGATCGTAGGTGCTCGTAGGGATGTTGGGTGACTTGGCGACGGGGTCGTCGTTGATCGGAGGAGAGTCCGGCGCTGGTGTAGGTGCACGACTTTGTTTCGTGTGTATGGGAAGTTGGTCAGTGGGATGACTCGAAGGCAGCTCTGCGTTTTTGGGTTTATGACTCGAGTTTAAACTCGAGTTAGTTTGGTATATAACCTGAAATTTTAATTGTACAAGTTCTTAAAATTTAAAATCTAAAACTAACCTTTGAAACTTTAAAAAAAATGATGTACTAGGTTTTTGTTTCAATAATACATGGTTTAAACCCAAAGTAAAATGTTAACCAGTTTTTAAGTTTTAAATTTTAAATAATTAAGTTAAAATCAATTTCTTGAAATTCATTTCTTTGAATTGAATATTTATATGAATAAATTTGTATGAATGGTTTTAAATGTTTTAAGTTAAAACCTTAATGTTATTTTCAAAACTTATTTTGGAAATATAAAAGGAAATTATAAGGAAATGTTTTTTTAAAAATTAGTTAATGAATAATGATTTATAAATTAACGATTAAGTTTTCAAGTAATTTATTAACTTGAAACTAAGGATTGTTAATTAAAAATAAAGGTAAGTAATTAATGATTTCTTTATATTTTAAACTAATTAATGAATTTGGTTAAGTAAAGTTTTCAAGGTTAATAAAAGATAATGTTTTATCTTAAGGATAATTAAGTTTTAATGAATAATAGTTAATCCAATTAATTAAGAAAATTTAAGTTTAATTAATTAATTTAATTAGTAATTTAAAAGGGTTAATTAAGTAATTAATTAAGGATAATTATTAATTTAATTAATTAAAATTATGATAATTTAATTAATGACTAATGATTAATTAAATTGTAATTATTTATTAATTAAGTATTAAGGGTGAATTTAAAATTAGTAATTAAGAAATACTTAATAAAGTTTTATTAAGTGATAATTGGGTTTTCTTGATTAATAATTAAAAGGTTATTTAACTATAATACAAGTTAATTAAGAATTAATTGACTATTATTAAACGTTAATTAATTGTAATTAAGGATTGATTAATTATAATTATGGATTAATTAATTTGTAATTAAAGTTATTAATTAATAATTAAGTTTTATTAATTAATGATTAAGAGATAATTAATTAGTTAATTAAGGTTAATTAATTAATTATAAAAGTAATTAGAGATTGATTACTTTGTATTAAAGGATTGATTAATAATTTTGGTTTATTAATTAATAGTTGAAGGATAATTAATCTGTAATTAATGATTAATTTGGTTAAAGAGTAATTAAGGGATGAATTACTCGATTATGATTTTTGAGGTGTTTGTTAGCAAGTTAAGTTAATTAATTTGTTAATTAATTAAAGATAGTCATATGATAAATGATTAAGTATGATTACTTAATGAGTTTTGATAAGAGTAATCACTTAAGATAAGTAATTGATGAATAAATTACAGAAGGTAATTGAGATAAGGGAAATTACTTGTTGGGTAGTAATTTTAAATAGATAATTACTTGGTAAAGTAATTAAGGATTTATTACTTGGTGTAATAAATCAAAGGATTTATAAATGTATTAAAAATAATTAAGAGTAGTTTATTACTGTTTATAATTATTAAAGTTAATTTAATTAATTTAAGCATGATTAATTAATGTAATTAATTAAGAAATAATGTAATTAATTATAGTTAATTAGTTAATGGAAGTAATTAATTAAGGTTCACTAATTAATATGATTAATGAGAATAATTAAGGATTAATTACTTAAATAAAAGATAATTAATCAAGGTTGATTAATTAAGATGATGATTAATGAATTGGTTTAATTTATGTTTATGTAAGCAAGATTTGTTGTGATAAAGGTACTTAATTTATTCATTTTAAATTAATTATAAATGGTGTGATTTATAGATCATTGCTTATGGATGGCTGATTTATATTGAATGGCTTGGTTGTTTGATATCTCTGATGAGATATGTGTGAGATATGATATGTATGCTTTGGTTGCATTGAGATGATAGTATAAGTTATCTATTTGGGATGATAACATGAATTATCTATTGTGATGATAATGAAGATTATCTATTGTGATATTGTGAATTATCTATCTATGTGTATATAGATAGTTGAATTTAATTGTTTAACCTTAAACAACTTGGACCTAAAAGATACGTTTTGGATTTCGATGAGACTGGGATCGGGTTTCCATATTTGGATATCCAAAAACCACATCGATCCAAATTAACGATAGGTCGTGAATCTCAAGTGAAGATGAAGATTCAGAGTGCAAGGGTTATTTTCGTTAACTCTGAGGGTGATTCCAAAATGAGTGTAACGAGATAATGCATTCGGTTTCGTTCAAACCCGGAACGAACTTGTATGGATTGAATGCATTCAGAACATCGTCAGGTGGACGATGAGAATTCTAAGTGATGTGTTCACTAAAGGTATTCGTAGCCTCAAGCCTCATCAACCGGGAATGGCTAAAACAGGGGAGGTGCAGCAAGGTTAAGTGGGTCATGCCCAAGTCGGACGCGATTTTCGCCTGTATAGAGGTCCCTTTTTTTCGGCTTTGTGGGCGCTTGCTAGCTACAACCGCGGGGTTGTCTTGTTCGGAACTGTTCAGTAAGGAATGGTTCCGGCCTTGTGTTGCAGGGGCTTGGGAGTGATCCTCGGTATGGTGATCTAGGCCACGTACTGTGACAGACGGTTCCCCGGTAGCCCTGCCATTATATGGAATCCAAAATCCAATAAGTGCCATCGGATTTGATTGTATTACCCACTTTTGTGGCTAGTAGCTGGAATTTAATAAATGTAACATTTCGGCTATTTCATATTTATTTGAAAACCCTAGACCTGTTATAATATCTTTAAATTTCCTATCAAATGTTTTGGTTAGCGTAACGTACAAACTTTTCCATGTTTAGGTGTGGGAAGTCTTACGTGATACCTTTTTCTTTCAAAAGTTTTTTTAAAGTTAGGCAACTTTAACCGTTTACTCATACCAGGCTCATGTCTGACCCAGAGTTTATTCTTTTTTCATAAACTCTTGGGTACTTAAATTTTTATGAGTAGCCAGGGGATTCAGGTTGGCTTGACGAATTCTGGAGGAGCAATGGAGCAGGAGGCTGCTGCGTATAGATATATAGTATTCCGCTGTGTGTTCTCTGAGTCGTTTGTTTGTGCTTGTATATTGAGTTGTATAACGAGGCAGGTGTTTATAACTGTCTAGTATGTGTTGTTTAGCTGTGTATCTCTGATGTATATGATATTATGTAATATATTATGTGATTAATATAATTTATTCGTTCCGCTGTTTAGATTCTGATGTTCTTCTTTCTTTCTTCTCTGTCTTTTCTCTTTTTCTATCCCTTTCTTTCTTAAAAATGATGCGATTTTCTATGGTGAGAAAGTTGGGTCGTTTCACTTGGTATCAGAGCGTTAGGTTGAGTGATTACCTAGGCTCTGGAGTGGTGTCTATCTTGAGAGAGCGTATTTGTAATTATATATATATATATATATATATATATATATATATATATATATATATATACTTCTACCTATTTGTTGGGTTATCCGTACAGGTTTTTTCCAATATAAGTTATAAAGGTAGATGAGGTTGTGGTGTGTGTAACACGACCACCAATGGTTAGAGTTAGAATGTTTGAGGTTGGAAGTGTATTTTTCGAGACTGTAGACCTAATACCGTCTCGAGTAATCTTTGCAGTTTGGTGTAAGGATTTCATTGATCTCTGAAGGAAACCTGTTAAGGTTCGGAGTTCATCTTTGAAGTGTAAGTTTGATCGCGCTCGTGTGAGCGGATTTTTGAGAATTTGGATCTGTCGGATAGGCAGAAGCAAGTGATGATAATATCATGGCAACCTCAGGAAGTGGTAGCTGCGTGATAAGACGCAGTGACGATGGATGTCTCCGAAGATGTTTTCTTTCGGAACAAGTTTAAGGAAGTGTGTCTGCTTCGGGGCTGTGGCTGAGTTCAGCAGGATGTATGTGTTTAGTTTGAGGCCCGAGTTTCTCAAAGAGCTTTGGATAAGAAGTCTTCGGCATCTGTGTTAGCGGTGCAGCTCGGGGATGTTCTGTGTTCCAGCAGGAAGATCTTTTTGGCTTAGCATTTCCTAGAGGTGGAATTCAGAAGTACCAGAGAGGACCTGTGTCTTCGAAGGATTAGTTGGTCATGGATAAACTGTTCTGATTTGTGAAGAGAGATCAGTATTTTTGGAATTTAGGTTGGGTGGATCGCAAAAGTGACTTGTGATAGTTGAGTGATTATCTTAGATAATCTTCTGCTTGGGTTTGTGGCATTTCTAGAGGATGTAGGAGTTACGGAATTGTCGAAGATTTTTCGGATATATCTTCAGGAAAGTTAGAGATTTGCCCGCATTGGAGATTGAGTTCTGAATCGACTTGATGACAGGAGTGATACCGGTGATTCAGTTGGGTAGAAGGATGTCTTCTAGGTTGATTCTTTGGTGAAGCGGCTCTGTATCTCTTGGAACTTCTGTTGAACCTTATTTCCGAGATGTGCTGTCTAGTCTGTGCTTGTGTTCATCGACGGCATTCTCATCTGCTCCAGATCAGAGTTGTGCAGCGGAAGCAGGGTGGCTGCTATTCTTGAGTAGAAGCAACTGGAAGTTGCAGTGTTTTGGATTAGAGAGTTTCCGCTGAAATTTTATCAAGATCTGAGGCAAGTTGGCGAGTGATTCTGTTCTGTCTTTTCCGGATGGGAGAATTTGTTTTTTTTTGTTGATAGTAAAGTTTGATTTTGATTTTTGGGAAGATCTTGTGAGGATCAGTTTTTGAGTTGATCCAGTTTATTTGTAGAAGCATCAGCGAAGGCTGAGCTGATTAGGAAGGATCTGTAGGCAGCCCGATCATCCGAAAATTTTTGAGGTTAAGAAATGGAGGAATTTGGAATTTGAAGTTGGAGACTTTGATGTTGTTGAGGTTTTCTCTGGTAATGGGAGCAATAAGATTTGGTGAGATTTTGAGGTGAGCTCCGAGGTATATTGGATTCTTCTGAATTTTTGTAAGGATAAGTGCTTTGGTTTGAAGAGTTGAATTGCTAGTTTGGATGACTGGAATTCAAAATATTTCACGTGCCTCTAAGGGAGTACGTGTTTGATCCATCACTGGTTTTGAGACCAGTAGTTCTATGAAGGATGTAGTTGTTGATCATACTTGTCTGTGATCTGGTATCTTGTGCAGATTATAGATCTAGTTGAGTAGGAACTCAGTAGCTTAGCAGTATAGCTAGTTTGGATTTAGTAGAGCGAGTATCCTTGTGATTGTACTTGGGAAGCTCGAGATAATTTTAGGAAGCTTATCCGGATCTATGTCCGGATAGCTAGTGTTATTTATTTGATTGAATTGGTTATTTGGATGAAATTGTTTGTTTGTTTGATAGTGCATGGCTGTTACGTATGTTTGAATTGGTTGAAACAAAATAAAACTTTGGATTATCTTTGTTTTAAATTTCGAGGACGAAATTCTTTTAAAGGGAGAGGAATGTAATATCCCGGAATTTCAGAAATTTAAAATGTGATAATCTCTTAATTTAAATTATTTGAAATTGATAAAATTGTTATTTTCAAAAATAAATAACCAAGTAATAATAATATAATGTCTTAATTATGGTTATAGATTGGTTTTAAAATAAGAATAATTATTTTGTATTGTGTAAATAAATTCTAAATTGGCTTATTGTTTTCAAAATTGATAAGTGTGTTTGAATATATTTATATCTTTGTATTTAAAATTGTTTTTTAAAATAGGATAAATTATTTATAAATAATAATGAGCTTATTTAAAAATTGATATTGATATTTATCTAAATTGATTTTAGATTTGGGTTTTTAAATTAACTTTGAATTTGAATATAAATTTGAATTCAAGGGAATATACATGCATCTTAAAATAAAATAATAATATAGTTTGAATTTAAAATATATAGATAATGTTTTTAGTTAAAAATAAGATTATATAATTCTTTTTATAGAAATTTATCTATAGAAATTTGGATATGTATTTATTTAATAAGAATAAATACAAAGGGCTTTTTGAAATAGCATTTTAAAATGAGTTTGCAATATTATATATAATTTTATTTAAATTATAAATTGGTTTTATTTTATTTTCTTTTAAAGATTGTATTTATATAAATTTATAAATGTATTTGTTTATTAGGAGTATAATTAGAAAAGTATTTATAAATTAAGAAAACATTATAGTTAATTAGGAAATTAATTTAAAAAGCTTTTAAAATTCTTTTAGAATAAATATAAATAAATATTGACAAGTGTTAAGTTATAAATCATTTTGATAACAAGTGTTAAAACATTAATATAAGCTAGGGACATGTGTCATTTTATTAGCATTTTCTTTTAAATTTAATAAAATCTAAATTTACTTATAACCATTCCTAATCTTCTTTCTCATTTTTCTTTTTTATTATCTTCTTATCAAAAGCTAACAAACAATGGCAGATTCAAATCTGAAATTTTCCTCAAATCTGTAAAATACTCCTCGGGAATTCATTCCCAGAATCAAACACAAATTTGTAATCTTCTTAAGCCAGAAAATCCTCAAAACCAAAATCTAAAATTCTCCTCTAGTTCAAATGCAAATCTAAAATTCCTTAAATTCAAACAATCCATAAATAAATTTGAAAGCCTTGTAACCCATTTTCCTAACCAAAATACAAAAAACCTAAAATCAAGTGCAAATCAAATCTGCATTTCCCATGTCTGCAACATCTTTAAAGTGCATGCAAGTACCCCAGTTTTAAAATCACAGCCATTTCAAAAATTCAAGCATTTGCAAGTTTTCAAAAGGGAAAACCTGAAGCATTTCAGTTTAAAGCAAATCAAACGAATGAAGCTTTTCTGTTTCAAAAAAAAGGGCTTCAGTTTCAAGTTCAAATGTTTTGGCAAGTTTCCAGTTTTTTTCAAAGCTCTACATCTCCTTGATATGTGAGTAAACTTTTTTTTAAAACTAAAATTTAGTAACTAGTAAGTGTTGCTTATGAATTACTGTGTTGATGTTTTGATCTGCATGAATATCTATATGTGAATTTTCTGAGTGCTTGTCTGTAAATTTTGAAGCACCCCTGTTACTATATTTAAACCTCTGTTTGAATCTGCTAGCGGTTTTTTTTAAAGTGTGATGCATTGACATATGATTAAAGTGGATATATAATGTAAGTTTGAAAATATGCTTGCATGATGATGTTGGGAATTTAGAACATAATTATACATAGGAAAAGGATAAGTATTGATTGAGCATGCCTGAATTATATCAGACAAATGAAAGACTTCAAAGCTTACAGACATCAATTATATTCATAAAATAATTCCAACTTCTATGATTTATCTAAGAAATTAGTTTCTAAACAAAAGTTGTGAATTTTAACAAGACTCAAATTTTAAAAATAGTTTAAAGTTAATTAAAGCAAAGTTCCACTGGGAAATTTGATTTTCAAATAAAAGTTCAAATATGCTAAAAATTCAAACATCCTGGTTTGTTGTTTCAGGATTATAATTCGAATGCATATTGAAAATAAAGATTTTTAAGACAAAAATCACAATTTTTAAAATTGAATTGAGTGAGAATTTGGGGTTTTGCTGTAATTTGATTTTTTGTCAATATCTGATGATCTATGTATTTGGGGTGTTCGGGATTCTTGATGGAGTTAGAAGCATGATTGGGAAGTACGGCAAAAATAATTGGATGGTTATCTGATGATCGTGGGGTCGGCGGCAAGAAGGTTCAGGGTCTAAACCTAATTTTGGGTCTAGCTGAAAATTGAATCACTGCTTTTCTTATAGTGATTCGAGTTGCATAAAATTCTGGGAAGTGGAAGCATGGTGGATCGGCAGTCCATAGCCGGAATCGTAGCGGTTATCATGATCAAAAGCGAGAGTTCAGGGGATTTCCTGATGATGGGTTTGGGTTTCAGTTCACCCTGGGTACTCGATTTTGAATCGAGGCATGAGATGATGTTCTGTTGATCGTAGGTGCTCGTAGGGATGTTGGGTGACTTGGCAATGGGGTCGTCGTTGATCGGAGGAGAGTCCGGCGCTGGTGCAGGTGCACGACTTTGTTTCGCGTGTCTGGGAAGTTGGTCGGTGGGATGACTCGAAGGTGGCTCTGCGTTTTTGGGTTTATGTCTCGAGTTTAAACTCGAGTTAGTTTGGAATGTAACCTGAAATTTTAATTGTACAAGTTCTTAAAATTTCTTAAAATTTAAAATCAAAAACTAACCTTTGAAACTTTAAAAAAATGGTGTACTTGGTTTTTGTTTCAATAATAAATGGTTTAAACCCAAAGTAAAATGTTAACCAATTTTTAAGTTTTAAATTTAAATAATTAAGTTAAAATCAATTTCTTGAAATTCATTTCTTTGAATTGAATATTTATATAAATAATTTGTATGAATGGTTTTAAATGTTTTAAGTTATAACCTTAATGTTATTTCAAAACTTATTTTGGAAATATAAAAGGAAATTTATAAGGAAATGTTTTTTTAAAACTAGTTAATGAATAGTGATTTATAAATTAACAATTAATTTTTCAAGTAATTTATTAACTTGAAACTAAGGATTGTTAATTAATAATTAAAGGTAAGTAATTAATGATTTCTTTATATTTTAAACTAATTAATGAATTTAGTTAAGTAAAGTTTTCAAGGTTAATTAAAGATAATGTTTTATCTTAAGGATAATTAAGTTTTAATGAATAATAATTAATTAAGTTAATTAAGAAAACTTAAGTTTAATTAATTAATTTAATTAATTATTTAAAAGGGTTAATTAAGTAATTAATTAAGGATAATTAATTAATAATTTTGATAATTTGATTAATGACTAATGACTAATGATTAATTAAATTGTAATTATTTATTAATTAAGTAATTAAGGGTGAATTTAAAACTAGTAATTAAGAAATACTTAATAAAGTTTTATTAAGTGATAATTGGGTTTTCTTGATTAATAATTAAAAGGTTATTAATCTATAATACAAGTTAATTAAGAATTAATTAACTATTATTAAAGGTTAAATAATTGTAATTAAGATTGATTAATTATAATTATGGATTAATTAATTTGTAATTAAGGTTGTTAATTAATAATTAAGTTTTATTAATAAATGATTTAGAGATAATAAATTAGTTAATTAAGGTTAATTGATTAATTATAAAATTAATTAGAGATTGATTACTTTGTATTAAAGGATTGATTAATAATTAAGGTTTATTAGTTAATAGTTGAAGGATAATTAATCTGTAATTAATGATTAATTTGGTTAAAAAGTAATTAAGGGATGAATTACTCGATTATGATTTATGAGGTGTTTGTGAGCAAGTTAAGTTAATTAATTTGTTAATTAATTAAAGATAGTCACATGATAAATGATTAAGTATGATTACGTAATGAGTTTTGATAAGAGTAATTACTTAAGATAAGTAATTGATGAATAAATTACATGAGGTAATTGAGATAAGGGAAATTACTTATTGGGAAGTAATTTTAATAGATAATTACTTGGTAAAGTAAATAAGGATTTATTACTTGGTGTAATAAATCAAAGGATTTATAAATGTAATAAAAAGTAATTAAGAGTAATTTATTACTATTTATAATTATTAAAGTTAATTTAATTAACTTAAACATGATTAATTAATGTAATTAATTAAGCAATAATGTAATTAATTATAGTTAATTAGTTAATGGAAGTAATTAATTAAGGTTCATTAATTAATATGATTAATGAGAATAATTAAGGTTTAATTACTTAATTAAGAGATAATTAATCAAGGTTGATTAATTAAGATGATGATTAATTAATTGGTTTAATTTATGTTTATGTATGCAAGATTTATTGTGATAAAGGTACTTAATTTAATTAATTTTAAATTAATTAAGAGATGAAGTAATTAATTTAATTCATTTTAAATTAATTATAAATGATGTGATTTATAGATCATTACTTATGGATGGCTGGTTTATATTGAATGGCTTGGTTGTTTGATATCTCTGATGAGATATGTGTGAGATATGATATTGATGCTTTGGTTGCATTGAGATGATAGTATAAGTTATCTATTTGGGATGATAACATGAATTATCTGTTGTGATGATAATGAAGATTATCTATTATGATATTGTGAATTATCTATCTGTGTGTATATAGATAGTTGAATTGAATTGTTTAACCTTAAACAACTTGGACCTAAAAGATACATTTTGGATTTCGTTGAGACCGGGATCGGGTTTCCATATTTGGATATCCGAAAACCACATCGATCCAAATTAACGATAGGTCATGAATCTCAAGTGAGGATGAAGATTCAAAGTGTAAGGGTTATTGTTGTTAACTCTGAGGGTGATTCCAAAATGAGTGTAACGAGATAATGCATTCGGTTTCGTTCGAACCCGGAACGAACTTGTATGGATTGAATGCTTTCAGAAAATCGTCAAGTGGACGATGAGCATTCTAAGTGATGTGTTCACTAAAGGTAATCGTAGCCTCAAGCCTCATCAACCGGGAATGGATAAAACAGGGGAGGAGCAGCAAGGTTATGTGGGTCATGCCCAAGTCGGACGAGATTTTCCCCTGTCTAGAGGTCCTTTTTTATTCGGCTTTGTGGGCGCTTTCTAGCTACAACCGCGGGGTTGTCTTGTTCGAAACTGTTCAGTAAGGAATGGTTTCGGCCTTGTGTTGCAGGGGATTGGGAGTGATCCTCGGTACGGTGATTTAGGCCACGTACTGTGACGGGCGGTACCCCAGTTGCCCTGCCATTGTATGGAATCCAAAATCCAATAACTGCCATGGATTTGATTGTATTACCCACTTTTATGGCTAGTAGCTGGAATTTAATAAATGTAACATTTCGGCTATTTCATATTTATTTGAAAACCCTAGACCTATTATAATATCACCGAATTTCCTATCGAATGTTTTGGTTAGCGTAAGGTAAAAACTTTTCCATGTTTATGTGTGGGAAGTCTTACGTGATACCTTTTTCTTTCAAAAGTTTTTTTAAAAGTTAGGCAACTTTAACCATTTACTCATACCAGGCCCATGTCTGACCCGGAGTTTATTCTATTTTCTTAAACTCTTGGGTACTTAAATTTTTACGAGTAGCCAGGGGATTCAGGTTGGCTTGACGAATTCTGGAGGAGCAATGGAGCAGGAGGCTTGTGCGTATAGATATATAGTATTCCGCTATGTGTTCTCTGAGTCGTTTGTCTGTGCTTGTATATTGAGTTGTATAACTAGACAGGTGTTTATAACTGTCTAGTATGTGTTGTTTAGCTGTGTATCTCTGATGTATATGATACTATGTAATATATTATGTGATTAATATAATTTATTCGTTCCGCTGTTTTGATTCTGATGTTGTTCTTTCTTTCTTCTCTGTCTTTTCTCTTTTTCTATCCCTTTCTTTCTTAAAAATGATGTGATTCTCTGTGGTGAGAAAGTCGGGTCGTTTTAGAAGTAACTTGAAAGGAGGCGTTCTTTGCTTTGCTTTACACGTGGTAGGGGGGTTCTAGTGGATTATTAGGCTAGATCTAGGGCTTAACTAGATGATAGTTGAGATTCTCACCATTTTATAGTGATAAAATGTGACTTACATGCAATTTATTATGATAGTCTAAACCTTAACTAATGTAGGTGTTAACATTGGACCGCCAAACTTCTAAAAAGTATATGTAAACTTTACATGTTATAACTTCAATTTTATCACCCTCCCAAACTTGTATTATGGCATTTTCCTTATGTTTGCAAGTTTGTTGGAGTTTTATGTAAAATTAAAGCTAAGAATTTAAAGTTAGAAAGCCAAAGAATCGCTATAGATGTGCTTTGAAATGGTTGTATTTTATATCATTTTAAAGTGATAATATATTAGTATACTTTGATAAATTATTACATGAATGTATTCTTGATTCAAAACAGTTTAATTTACGTTAAAGAATGTGTTGATAATCTCCATTGAGATGGTCAAAGAACATATCACATGCCCTAACCACTCCCAAAGGCAATGAAACACATACAATATTTCTGATGAAGGAAAACAACGGTCTACTTGGACTTTTCGATACATTGATGGTTCAAGCTCTAAGAGTCGGGACATTCCCCTGCTTATGAGTAGCATGCACGTCCTGGCGGCGAATATGATCACATCCAATGGGGTCTCCAACATGACCCCCTCACGGGTGTCATGCATTATGTTGTATGTGCTGGGAATAACATGCTAGATAGGGGTT